>OV702289.1:60306083-60906083 GCA_916181665.1 Avena sativa
TAATTTTTTCAATGATTTTGACACCTAGGCTTTGTAATCATCTCAGTACAGTGCATCTAAGCTGAACGAAACTTTCGCCAATCAAAAGAAATATTGTACATGCAAACCATTGAGTTGGCACGTACATTAATCTGCAAGGATATAGTACAACGCCTATATACTCTGAATAATGGGCTCGACACGATCTTTCCCTTATCCTTGAAGATGGATACACATGTATACATAATTATATACGATTCCAAAATTATTTATAACATACACCAAAAACCAAATAATAAATTGTATAGAAAACATTATTTGGTGCATGGGCAGCAGTAGCTTTCGTGGTAGCTGCCTGGATGGATCGATGTGTGTTCCGTTCTAATACATACATACATTCATGTTTCCTCTAACCCGGGCTCACTTGTCGCCTGCTCTCACGCTACCTAACTCTCCATACGTGTAGTAGGTCCATCTAGGCTTAACTCGCAAAGGTCTGACAAGTGCAGGCTAGCTCATTACGCCCAGAAGATCACCATAACAAACACGCAGATACTCCAACAATTATTAATAATGACAAACTATGCCTTGCTGGCCACTTAGGTCTATTATAATAACCACAGGTTTTTTTTGCCTATGATACAATAACCATCTTGTTTCTTCCTTAGATGTCATGCCATGTAAACAAAATACCTAGGATAGTGAAAGGCCTACTATGATTGACCTCCAATTTATGTGTGTAGGCCACCTCTCCATTCATGCAATATAACAGTAAAAAAATATGATTTAGAGCATCTAGCAGCACCCATAAACAGGCACAGACCCTAGAAATTCCGGCGAGTTTACGGGCCGTGGGATTACACTACTCGGGTTGTGGATTACACTACTCGGGCCAGCCCGTAAACAATTTTCACGGGTCTGTCAATGGGCTCACCCGGCCTCTACATATAGGGGCACCAGAGGGGAGTAGGGGTCCGAACCCTTACTCCTTCGCCCACCCAACCCTAGCGTCATCGCCACCATCCACAACTCCAGCGAGAAATTTAGCAGCCATGTCCACGCAGGGGCGCGGATCTGGCATCGGGGGAGGCCGCAGCGGAGGGGGTTGTTGCCGATGCAGGGGAAGTGGTGACGGTGGAGGCGGGCGGCGGCTGACGCGGGGCAAGGATTTCTGTAGCTTCGTTCCGCATTCACGGGCTGCCTCGGCTGCCGCGACGAAGCGGGCGAGCCGCAAGTACACCCGGTCGGCGCACCGGTGCCACGGAAGCTCCAGCAGTACTATGAGGAGGACATCTCCGACTCCAACTCCTCCGACACTGAGGCGGTCCGTGCTCCTCCGACGCCTGCGATGCCACCACATGCCCCAAGGTACGCCAGGGATAGCTCGCAGGGGGAGAGCTCGCAGACGCGGGCCTGACCGAGGGCGACTGGTCGAGCAGCGAGGAGCAAGAACTAGAGCTGCTTATACGCGCCTTCGCGGCGTCAGAGGAGGCCCGCGAGGCCGAGCTCCACAGGGATCACGAGGAGCTGCAGCGGGGCCTAGCCATGATCCAGGCTATGGAGAACGCTCGTGAGGGTGCAACCGCCAGCAAGCCCGCAGTCCCCTTGGTCGTCCTCGACGATTAGGCGGCGCCGTCCATGGCGTCGCGCTCGTGGAGCTTGGATTTTGGTCGACATGTGCCTCGCCACCGTCCCGTTTTAGTATGTAGTTTTGGGAAGTTTGTATGGACTTGCTATATGAATGATCTTGCTATGAATGATCTGTCCGGACTTGATGATCTTGCTATTTTCCCGGGAGTTTTCGGTTTCAAAAGTAAAGGTCCAAATATTTACGCCACTGATTTGCGCGAACAATACGTGGCCCGCAAATGTAGAGTTCAATGCCCTGTACTCATGATTAACAGGTTGCTATTTTACGGGTGCTACTATAGTGATGCTCTTATAACTTGCGATCCTTGACCACTAGGTTTTGGTCCATGCAAATGCTCTCCCGATGAGTAACTACAACACATAAGAGCATCTCCACTCGGCTTCCTAGGACGGCGTTCCTAGGACGGAATTTTCGTCCGGATGGCGAAAAACGACCCAGTCGCATTCTTAGGACGTCGAAATATTCCGAATTTGGCCCAGCTTTCACTCGGCGATCCCAGGGCAAACCTAGAACGCCGTGAACCGCCTGGGAAGGCTGGACGTAGTGGAAACGATGAAAAAAAACTCATCCGCCTGTGGCCCTGCCCTGTCAGCGTCTCAAGCCGAATCGTCCTCATCCTCTCTCCTCGGCTCCCGCGACGGACCGCCGAGTATTGACTGCCCGTCTCATCGACCACGCATCACCTTAATGGCACGCCACCGCCGGCCCGACTTCCCGCCGTGTAGAGTTTTTCCGCGCGGGCCGCTACACCGATCCCGCCTTCGCCGCTGCGTTCGGCTATAAATGCTCGCCCTTGCCACTTCGCAGTCACACACTCTCAGCCTCTCCTCTCCCCCAACCGCGAACACCAAACTCCGGCGAAAAGCAAGCAGCACTCGGCGGAAGCAATGGCGGAGTGCTACCCCGGTGACCCCACGGCGAACGGCTTCGGTCAGCGCACCCTCGAGCCGTGGGAGGCCCGGATGCTCCATGACGCAAGGTACATGGCGCTGCCCGACTTTCGTTGCACGCCAAGCTAGAGGCTCAGTGTCGGCGGCATTCCGGTGCTGCGGGTTCCCGAAGACGACGAGATGGTGGAGGAGATCCAGGTCGCCATCGCGGCGATGCTGGATCCGGAGCTCGCCGAAGATACTGGTAACCTGGTTTACTAGGAAAACTACTTCGTCGAGCACCGGAACACCGAGCTCGCCGCCCACCAAGGTCCTCCAGGCACGCCGCCGAAGCGCAACAACGCAGCAGGGCGCCATCGCTGGTGGAGTGCGTCGGGACGGACACTCAAATCCATCCTGGAGCACATCTACGCCGGTAACAACCCAAGGCTCGACTTCCCTCGCTCGCTGCTGCCCGCGGCGAGGGCCAGGTGCGCACCTCTAGCGAACTGGATGCCCAGAAGAATGGGCAGCTTGTCGTCCTCTACCGCCTTGGCCTCGCAGTCATCTGGCTCGGCGTCGGCGCAGTCGCCGTGACACAACGGAGAGTCACTACGACCCGTGAAGCGGGAGGCCGAGACGCAGGTGTGCGAGCCGCCGAGGACGAGGTCGCGAGGAATAGTCATCAACGAGCCTCGTGCGCTCTCGCCGCTGACCGGCCGTCTTCGTCTGCGCCAGCCGAAGCCAGAGCCGTCGGAGTGGGCGATCCCCGTCGACAAGGACGCCTTCGCCATGAGGATGGCGATGGAGCAGTCGGCGATGGAGCAGTCCCTGCGGGATGTCCCGCCGATGCCTGAGCCGGACGCCCTCGCCTGGTCTCGGGCCTACTGGGAGCAGGAGGAGGCCACCCGAATTCGGCGCCACCAGTAGGAGGCCAAGCGCGCAGCCGCCCGCAGGTCTCGCCGCCAACGCGCCTACCAGGACGCGCCACTCATCATCCTCGACGATGAGGAGGAGGACGCCGACCCTTCATCCCAGCCGTGGCGGTGCGGCCACGATGGCCAGGGCAGCTCGCGCCCATCAGAGCCGTCGAGCGACGACGACGACGATGGCAAGGCCGACCCCAACTACACGGTGTTCTACCATAACTTCGGAATGTGATCGGCGTCGACGTCGGCATCGGCATCGGCATCTCCCCTCGCGAGTTTTTATGTTTTTTCGTTTTTCTTTTAGCCAAAATTTGGGTATATGTCCGAATTTGGCATACTATGTACAAAATCGTCTCTGTTTAATTAAAACCGCCTATATTCGTCCAGCTTTTGCCGAATTTGATTAAAATTTGGCCGAACCTGAGAACTTGGCCTGAGAACGCGAGTGAAAAAAAGACCGTCCTAGACCGAAAGTTGCATCCGTCCGGCGCTAAGCGCTGGTTTTCGCCCTGAAAACGGTCCAACGAATGGAGGTGCTCTAAGTTCTGGCCCCATGTTGGTTTTGTACCCACCCTCGTCTTGGGATTCCATCTGGTTTCATTATCAGCTTTAAATTTTATCTTTTCAACTTCACGTAGCGCTATACCTGGGCATTTTCTGGGCTGGGCCAGACCGGCCGTGCAAATCCCAGGCCCGAGCCCGGCCCGACTGTCGGGCCTGAAAACTGAGCCTGAGCCTGGCCCGTGCAGCACATAATCCTTCGGGCCGTCGAGCCGCGGGCCGGGCCCTTCCCTATTTTGCGTTTTCCCCTGGCCCGAGCCCAGCCCGCGTAGTCTTCAGGCCGCAAATCTGGTGTCCAGGCCCGGCCCGCGGGCCTTAAAAGCCTGGCCCGGCGGGCTGTTTTTGGGCCGGGCTGCCCATGCCTAGATATACGTAGCGCCAAAGGGCTGCCAAAAATATCCATCCATGCTACACTACCGCTTAACAAGTTGTCATTGTACGAAAGGCGAGAGGGAACTCTATGGATCATAGTAAAACATTGGTAGGCAACTTAACTAGGCATACATACTCTATGCCACCAATTACCTAGCTCGCTAAAGTTTTATTTCAACAATAGGATTTTCCGTGATAGGGTTCCCAAATTTTGGATGCAAACACTCGGTTGAAGGAATCGTGTTGCCAAAATTTGCATACATTTGTTGCATTTCTGCTCCTTGACCTTTCTGCAGCGTGAGATTTTACTATGTCTCCTGTATATGATTTTTTTTACTATAGTAGTTTACTCAGACCTCTATCCCATGATGTTCTCACGATTAAGCCATCATAAACCCACATTATATACTTTTTGGGAGTATAGTTATTTAGCGGAACAGAATATATGGCAATATGGAATAAGGCTGTCAACACACTAGGCCATAACATCACGCTACGGCTGTTGGGAGCTCCTCCTATGTGCAGAAAATCAACTTGGAGGCATGATGGACTTTATAATTCAGAGATAATATAAATGAACAAATTCAAGGAGGAGGAGGTCAAGCTAGCTTCCGGTTCAGACAGCTACCAAGAAAGCAACACATAAGAGTGGTTTTTTTGTTGACAACATATAAAAGTATCAGCAGTAAGTTTCCCTACTATTCAGCCTAAAATATCATGGCAAAATTGAGTGGTTTTGTCTTCGGCAATAAGCCTGATGCTCTCTTCTCATGCAGAACATTACATGCTGATTGTCAGACTTCGCATCCAAGTGCATTGATCCGGCAATGGTGTTCAAGTACTTGCAAGAACTACAACATCATTCATATTTATGAATTACCACAAAGTTTCTTTATATATCCGATGCCTCTAGGCTGTCTCTAGTGGTACTGCAAAGATTACAGTGCGTATGAATTTCCTTAGATTCTTTCTCTAGGCTATATCAACTGAACGGACATTCTTAATTGCTAATAATTTCCGAGTTACACACCACACCAGTAGACCAAAACCATCGCTGTCCGCCTGCTGAGTGGTTGATTTATAATCTTGCACCTTGTCAGCTGATGAAGACCAGCTTGTCGCATAATATGTCTTGAGGACAAAAAATGCACTTCGAATTAAACAGTCTTCTTATGCATTTTGACGAAACCAGAAAGATAGGTGATCGGCGCCTCGGCATAAAAAAGATATACTAATGAGCTTAAAAGCAAGTTAATTCTTTCTCTCCCAGTAGAGGTCCAGGCATGCTCATCTTAAAGAAACAGACCTGCAATGGTAAATCAAGCATTAGGGGAGACAAGGTACCACTCGAATTAACCAAGCAGTGCATTAGGGGAAAATTAAAGGAGTATCACTCGAACTAACCAGAACATTCATGGTTTAACGAAAAGAGCTACTTAAGTACCAGGATTGGTGTATTGACGTTACCGTGGGCTTTTGCACCACATATTATGAACTCATCGGATCGACTCACATTGCAAACAGATTATAAACGGCTCAGAGTACATTCAAGACTTGAGAAGAAGGCACAAACCGAAACAAGCAGAAAGAAATAAAATTGGCACAATCACGTGGAAACACAAATGCAACTATGCAAACCGTGCTCACATTATTGGGTAAATGATGTCGGTCTCAGTACCTGCGCTGCAGTTGTGTACCAAAATTTCTGGCTGCTGTCTGAATTCACAAGGATGGCTGATAACTGAAGTTTCAGAAGACAACTTGTGCCTTGAGGTCCCCAGTTCTGTTAACCTATTGATCTGATATTCTACTAACCTATTGTTGGATACCAAAAGCAAATCAAGTAGAAG
Source organism: Avena sativa (assembly GCA_916181665.1). NCBI lineage: Eukaryota > Viridiplantae > Streptophyta > Magnoliopsida > Poales > Poaceae > Avena > Avena sativa. The sequence continues at coordinate 60,312,295 of OV702289.1, forward strand.
CTCGCTCATCCATCTCGCTATGCATGCTTGTCAAGTAAGTTGTTTGATACCAATGCCTCTGCTAAGGGGTAAGCTTGCTGCACCGACAAAATTATGGCAAAAATGGACCAGAAACATCTGCGAAGGAGAATGAACTGTTAGCTAACGACTAAACGAGTAACAATTAATGAAACAGGAAAAGCAATTAATATGGACCAGAACATCTGCGAAGGAAAATGAATTGTTAGCTAATGACTAAACGAGTTACAACTAATGGATCAGGAAAAGCAATTCAGGACCGAATAAGGTAGCATATCACCTTCCCAAGGTCCTCGAATCTCTGAACCAGTCCAACCTGACGATGCAATGAATCATGGTGCCCATCCTTAAACTACTCGCTCACACACGGGTCTCCACATGACGAAGATGCGAAATCAGGAGCCAGTCATTTTCTGCTCCACGCTTGTAGCGCCTGGTCATACGATGTTTGCCAGTCATAAGTGCAGAGAGTTGTTCGGTTGACTCTGGTAATGAGGTGAGAGCATCACAATCAATTATAGAGAGTGAATGGAGCGAGGTGAGGCTCTGCATGGACTCAGGGAGGCAAGTAAGAGAAGGCAACTTCTCGATGTGGAGCTCTGTAAGAAAATGGAGTTCCCCGAGTTTGTCAGGCAGCTGATGAAGGGCGTCGCAGTTATATATACCGAGATATCGCAGGGAGGTGAGGCCCTGCAAGGACTCGGGCGTCGCAGTTATATATACAGGAAGCTTCCCAATGCTGAGTCTACGGAGAGAGGGGAGCTCCCCCAGCCCTTCAGGCAGCTGCTGAAGGGCATCACACCCACTTATGTTGAGCTCTTGGAGGGAGGTATACCCCCGCATGGAATCAGGAAGGTGGCTCAGCCTGGGCAATCTGCTGAGGATGAGAGAGCGGAGACCCCCTAATCGTATTTCAGGCAACCCACTCAGATTTTTGCAATCAGTGATTTCAATTTTCTGCAATGAGCCAAGTTCCCCAAGACACTCTGGCAGCAGGCGGAGACCACGACATTGGTGGATGATCAGTTGTTTGAGCGTGGTGAGGCTCCGCATGCTCTCAGGTAATTGTGTCAGCTCCTCATTGCGACGCGTGATTTTTAGAAAACTGAGCGCACGAAGGTTCTGCAGAAATTCCCAATCACAAGTACATGATGGTATGGCTATCTCTGGTTTGTTGACAAGGGTCAAACAAGAGGACACCCAATTGCTGTTTCCACAGGAGAGTGATTCTAAGTTATCCGCCTGGGGATGAACTGGCCAGACGATGCTGTTCTCCAATGTCAACCTCTTTAGGGATGTTGGAAAACAAGGATTCACATTCAATTTTGGGCAGCCGTGTATGTATAGTTCAGACAGACAAGGGAAACAACATTGTGTTTCTTCACCATCACATATAGTTTCTCCACCCAGAACTGCCCTTGTTGTTGTCAATTCCAAAGAACCAGGCATAGAATCAATGCTTAAGCTAGTGAGTGACGGGAATGGACCTATATTGATACTTTCAAGGGTGTCAATGTCTGATAGGCTGAGGGACTGCAACGAAGGCAAGTGTACAAGTCCTGTCAAATGCATCATCTTTGGAAGCGAACCTAGCGACATTCTTGTCAAGAGGGGAAAATGAGGTAGATCAACAATTTTCTCGAATTTGTTACTCCAATGTGTTTTCTTGGTCAACCAACCTGGCAGATGTAAACCTTTATAATTCCATATACGCATTACCTTAATTTCATATGGTGGTTCAAGAGCATTAAGAACTGCCGTCTCTTGTTCCATACCAGCCTCTTGTTCTATCTCAGTATCCATGTTCCTGAACAACAGTTCAAGTTCATGTATGTTGCTCTTTCTCTTCAAGTAAGCCTTTTCTGCATCATCTGGATCCTTCACAATCGATAGCTCAAGTGTGCCACTTAGCCTATCGAGACTTCCAAGCTCCGATATTCTTGCATGGTCGCTGCTTTCTCCTATAACAAACAATCCCAACGTTTCTAGACGAGTCAGCCGTCCAAAACCTGCTGGCAGGCCAAGAAGTCTGGAACATCCTTGAAGGTTCAAAACAACAAGCCTCTTTAAGTTCACTATACCTTCAGGCAACTCAACTAGACCTCTGCAGCCCTGAAGGTCTAGACGCTCTAGCTTACTCAGAGAAGTGATGCTCTGAGGTAGTACAGCAAGGTTGGTCAATCCACTGAGTTTCAAGGTATGCAACTGGTCAGAAGCAAACGAATCAGGCAGTACTTCGAGACTAGCACTTTTGCTTAGGTTGATTTTTTCTAAGTTCCGTAGCAGCCCAAAAGTTTTTGAGGGCAGATGTTGCAAACTATAACAATCGATAATGTTAAGCAGCTGTAGATTATCATTTTTACACAAGGATTCTGGTACATTATTCAAGCTTAAACATCTATCCAGGTGCAAGCTTTGAAGATTATGACAATCACCAATAGACTGAGGCAAACTTTCAAGATCCATAGTCTCAGACAACTCTAGAGTTTTTAATTTCCTAAGCTTTCCAATAGATTCGGGCAATGTTGCAAATCGAAAGCATTCTATAACATGAATAGCTTGCAAGTTCCAACAACCCATGATAGCTTCTGGAAGTTCTTGGCATCTGGAATTGGAGATTCTAAGATATCCAAGATATTCAAACTTGGATATGAATAGAGGGACAGAAGTTTCCCATATATCCTCCAGAATAATACTACGCACACAATAACCCTTCTTAATTGGTTTATCGGTTGCAAAGTTGCCTCTTCCAGTAAGAAAGAGAGCACGAAGCTTGCTAAATAACTTACTTTCAACTTTCTCATAGCATGGAGCTAAAGATAAATATCTGCACATCTGATTATGATCATTAGTGCTCTTCATTGGCGTAAGAAATATTTCATCCTGTAAAATTTGCCGAGAGAGATCATGAACCAGGTCATGCATCTTGCACGTTACTATTACTCTTCCTGTATGATAATCTTCAACTAGATCTTGAAGAAAAGAAATATTCAGAAGAGAATGAAAGTAGTCATTCCCAATATCTTCCTGTTGTCGACTTCCATCTGACGGAGTAACAAAGCCATGTGTTATCCATTGGGAAATCAAGTGTTCCTTGTTGATGGAATAGCCTTTGGGAAATATACAGCAAAGCACACAGCACTGTTTAAGATCATCTGTCAGATGAAAATAGCTCAATTTCAAGGACTCCAAAACTCTATGTTGTATATCTTTGTTACTCAGTAAATTGCTATCTCTCAAGGACTGCCATTCTTTTATATCTCTCTTGCCTTGGAGATTACCTGCCAGAGATTTAATGGCTATTGGCATTCCAGCACATTTCTTCACAATATCTTTTCCAACTTCAATGAACTCAGAGTCCAAACCTTCCTCGGCCCATCCAGAACTCTGTTGGAACAATTTCCAGCTGTCATCATCTGATAAGACTGCCAAATTGACTACTTCCACAGATTCAACCACTTCCGCAACATTTTTATCACGGGTAGTGAGTAAAATCTTGCTTCCTGGTGCGCCACTGTTCAAGTGTTGTTCAAACTGTTCCCAATCATGCTTGTCCTCGTTCCAAACGTCATCCAAGACAAGAAGAAACTTCCTTGCGCTCAACTTTTGTGAAATTTTTCTACTCATGTGCTGAAAGGTATGAAGCTCAGACTTCTCATCGGACACAGATTCAAATAGCTTCCCGAGGAGTTTTTCCACATTAAATTCTTGAGACACATGAACCCAGTACACAACTTCAAAGTGCTTCCCTATTTTACCATCCTGGCAAATGTATTTGGCCAGAGTAGTTTTGCCAGACCCACCTAGCCCAACAATAGAAATTATCGAGATTCTCTCTTGGATATCAGCCTCTTTTAGCACAGATATGATGCTATACTTGACTTCATCTCTTCCGATGACATATGTGGTATTCGTCAATATTGACATCTCCCCTATTGTCTTGTGTGTAGGTTGAACATGATTAGTAACTAGTGTACTATTTGCTATTGCATTGAACTCAGTTCTCTGCCTCACAATTTTCGCAAATCTCTTCTTGATTTCCTTGATCTCCTGAACCATCTTGGTATGGGACAGGATAGGTTTCGGCTTTGTACAGAACCAATTAGCCATAACATGATTTTCACAAGCACTATCCGCCTTGTGTTTGTCAGCTTCTAGCCGATATAGCAGGTCATCAAAATCATTAACAACCGCCTTCAACTGTTTGAGCCAATGAGGTGATGAACTAGTAGCTTCTGTTCTAACCACAACAGCAGAGAGCCAAGCAGTGATATCTCCAAACAAATCCCGGAGCTCACAGAGATCTTTGGTAACACCAACTATGGAGACAAACTCGCTGCCTATCAGCGAAACTAGCTTGTTCGCTGCAGGCTTCATCACCGCCGACAGCAAAGCAACCTCCATTGGGGTCATCAGGTTCGATCCTTCTTATATTCCAACTTCTGCAGATGAAAAAAATGCAATTATTTGACTGGTTGTGTGAATCCGAACTTTGTAACACGGGCACATATGCATACCAAGTATCCAATGCTGTGGAATTACATCAAAATTGACAGAAAAGCTGAGAAACCGAAAATGAACCTCTGTCGCAGTTCTTCAGGTGAACTAACAAGGTTGATTCTTCAAGGAACCAAGCCTGCCGGCTGATACCTTGAGGAGAAGAAACCAAGGTTCCTTGTGCATATACAATTGAAAATCCTACTTTGATGGCGCAGACCTTGTCATAAATTCCAGTGGACGCTTCTTGTACTTTACATCCTCCACCCATTGGCATACCCTTTTTTTTTCAAGTGGAAGGACTAAGACCGTTGATACTTCAACTCTGCAATTACAAGGAAGATACTGCAACAGTTGACTGACTTCGCCAAAGGCCAAAGCTGGAAAGTTGATATCGACACACACTACAGAGGATGGGACGCACCTTGAGCGTGTGTCGCCTGAAAGCCATACGTTTGGGAATTTGGACGAGCACCTCGTGCGCTCAGTCGAGAGCGCAGCCGTGAGAGGGAGGAGGGAGAGGAAAGCGGCGCCGAAACCAAGGGGAGGGGCAGCTAAGCATGCGGTGGCCGGGGGGAGGAGCTCCGAGCTCCTGCGGCGGCGCCATTAGAGCCAGCACGTTTGGAGCTTCCTTTTTTCTCTCGTGCCGTTCAGGGTGCGAGCTCCTTCCCGTCTCTGTGTAAACTGATTGAAGAAAAATCTTCGTTTCCTTTCGGAAAAAGGTCGAAAACAAGCCTTAAATTCATAAGCAAAAGCTAAATCGAACCCCAACTCATAATCCCTGACACCCCGAAACCTGTGATCCCACTCTATTTTAAACCCTCTACCCTTTTTCCACGTTAGAGAAAGGAAAGAGAAACCCAAATTGCTACTCCAACTTTTAGCACGGACCCACTTGTCATATGTGTTAGAGTATATTTGTGTATTGTATTTTCTCCATATGTTAGGGGGTTTCCTGTATATTTGCACATGTACATATACTATATATTCTGACCTTTGGCCTTCTGGTAATATAAGATCTATTGCCCTAACATGGTATCATAGCCGTAAGGCCTTTTTTTCCTCTCTCTACTCGCCGCCGCCGTCCCGCCCCGGCCGCCGCCCCGGCCGCCGCCCGTCTTCCCCGTCGCCTCGGCCACCGCCTCCCGGCCGCCGCCGCCCTTCTTCCCCGTCGCCCCGGCCACCGCCTCCCGGCCCGCCGCCGCCGCCCCCGCCCCGACCTCTGCGTCAGCCGCCGCCAGATCTGTCAGATCCGATCTAGGTCGGTTTGAAAAAAAAAATGTCTTCCTTATCGGGTTATGTTGCGATCCCTCGCTGCCCGGTGATTTTTTATGGCGCGAATTATCCTGATTTCGCTGCCTTTATGCGTGTTCATATGCGCGGTCTTCGCCTTTGGGGTGTGCTTTCCGGTGAGGTCTCCTGTCCACCGCACCCCGTTGTGCCTCCAGTGCCTCGTGCCCCGACGCCCGTTGCCCTTGCCCCCGATGCTACTCAGGCGGTCAAGGATGCAGCCCAGAGTGCTGATGATTCTGCTCGGGCTGACTATGAGCGCCAGGTTCAGGCGCATCCTGCTGCTACTACGGCCTACCGGCTGGATCTGGCCAACTACACTCAGTGGATCGATGAGGATGCTCGTGCTGCTGCTGTTCTCACTTCCAGTGTTCTGCCTCAGTATGCTTCTGAGTTCATGGGTCTTCCCACTGCTGCTGCTCAGTGGGCTTTTCTTTGTCAACGCTATCAGCCATCTGGAGATGCTCTTTATCTGTCCGTGGTTCGTCAGGAGCATGAGCTCAAGCAGGGTGATTCTACTATTGATGATTTCTACACTCAGAGTGCTGCTATTTGGCGTCAGCTTGACTCTCTTCGTACAGCGGTGTATAACACCTGTCCCTGCTGTCTGATTGTGCGCGCGGATCTGGAGTTTCAGCGCGTCTTTGAGTTCTTGTCACGGCTCCGCAAGGAGTTTGAGCCGCGTCGTGCCCAGCTGCTTGCCCGTGGTCGTGTTCCGCTCTCTGAGGTACTGGCTGAGCTTCGTGCTGAGGAGACTCGTCTTCGTGGTGCTGGTCTTCTTGAGGTTCCGTCTGTGCTTGCTGCTCATGGTCCTCCTGTGTCGCCGGCTTCGTCGCGGTCCTTCGCGCCGCCACTACTCTCCACTCCACCGGCCCAGGGTCAGCGTCAGTCTCAGCAGCCTCGTGGTTCTCGTCCTCCCTGTGCTCACTGTGGCAAGCCTGACCACGACATCTCTGGTTGCTGGACGAGGGATCCACGCTTACGTCAGCAGTATCTTGCTCGTCGACAGTCTGGGTCTTCAGGATCTTCTGTTGTTGCCTCTAGACATCCTACTGGTGCTTTTGGACCTCCTGCTGGTGCTTTGTCTAATCAGGACATTCTCCGTGGTCTTCGTAGTCTGCTCGCTGCTACAGGCTCCTCCTCGACGGGTTCTGCTGGTTCTGTGACTAGTTCTTCTGGCACTGCGCGACCATCATCTTCTACACAGTCAGGTATGTCATCCCCATGGTATCTAGATTCTGGAGCTTCTTTTCATATGACTTCTGCATCTTCTATTCTTTCTGCTCTTCGCTCTCTTATTTCTCCTGTCCGTGTTATTACGGCTGATGGTACCTCTCTTCCTGTTTCCAGTCGAGGCTCCCTCTCTACTTCTTCCTTCTCTGTTCCTGATGTTTCTCATGTTCCTAGTCTTAAGATGAATCTTTTCTCTGCTAGTCAGCTTACTGATTCTGGTTGTAGGGTCATTCTTGATGCTGATTCTTGTGCTGTTCAGGACCGTCGTACGCAGGCTCTGGTTGGAGCTGGCCCTCGGAGCATTGAGTCTCTAGGGCTCTGGGAGTTAGACTGGCTTCACGTTCCTTCTGCCGACACTTCTTCTGCCACTTCTCCTACGGTTGCTGCGTCCGTCACTGGCTCTTTTCAGCAGTGGCATCATCGGCTGGGCCATCTTTGTGGTTCCCGTTTATCATCCTTAGTTCGTCGTGAGCTTCTGGGGCTTGTCTCAGGAGATGTGTCGTCGCTTCATTCGTGTCACGGTTGTAGGTTAGGTAAACAGATTCAGCTTCCCTATCCTACTAGTGTGTCTGTATCTCAGCGACCTTTTGATTTAGTTCATTCAGATGTGTGGGGTCTGGCTCCCTTTGCTTCAAAAGGGGGCCATCGATACTATATTTTGTTTATTGATGATTTTTCATGGTACACCTGGGTATTTTTTATGTGCTCTCGCAGCGAGGTGCTTGCTATTTATCAGCGTTTTGTGGCTATGGTTCGTACCCAGTATTCTAGGCCTATTCGTGTTTTTCGTGCTGATTCTGTAGGAGAGTATATCTCTCAGCACCTGCGTGGTATCCTTGCTGAGCAGGGCACCCTTGCTCAGTTCTCGTGTCCCGGCGCCCATGCTCAAAATAGTGTCGCCGAGCGTAAGCATCGTCATATTCTTGAGACTACCCGCGCTATGACGATTGCTTCCTCTCTTCCGCCGCATTTCTGGGCTGAGGCTGTCGCTACGTCGACTTACCTCATTAATATCCAGCCTTCAGCTGCTCTTCAGGGTGGCATTCCTCTCGAGTGTCTCTCTGGATCCTGTCCAGACTACTCGGCTCTTCGTTTATTTGGCTGCGTTTGCTATGTCCTTCTCCCTCCTCGTGAACGCACCAAACTAACCGCTCAGTCTGTTGAGTGTGTTTTTCTTGGCTACAGTGATGAGCATAAGGGCTATCGCTGTTGGGACCCCGTTGGTCGTCGTATGCGCATCTCTCGTGATGTCACGTTCGATGAAACAGGTCCTTTCTATCCTCGTCCCACCTCTAGTACTTACCCAACGGATGATCTCTCTTTTCTTCTTTTCTTGATACACCTTCCGCTGTCTCTTCTCCTCCATCTCCTCCTTCTGCTGCGCCTCCTTTGTCTTCGGCGCCATCCTCTCCTCCGTCTAGTTCCCCTAGTTCTCCTCGGTCTCCAGTTTCGGATCCTTCCTCCGCGCCTCCTTCTTCCTCCTCTTCTGATGAGTCACCTGAAGGGTTTCGCAGCATAGTAAATCAAAATTTTCTACGGAAGCGAACAGAGGGAAAGCCAAGATCTAATCTAGGAGATGCAAACAACGAGAGAGATTGGATTAGATCTTCATACCCTTGAAGATTCGCACAGCGGAACATTCGTCGGAACGTGGGTGATGTAGTCGTACTCGCTTCTCCTCCTCGCGATCCGATCCGATCTAGCACCACAAGTGGCGGTGCCTCCGTGAGATGCACACGTGCAGCACCTCGACGTCTCCTCCTTCCTCGGACCAGCAAGTAGGGTGGAGAGATAGATTGGATCTACAACACGACGGCGTGGTGTATATGGTGGAGAATTTCTGCAGCAGGGCTTCGCCTACAAACAGTCGGGAGGGAGAGAGGAGGGCAGCAGGGCAACTAGGGTTTAGAGGAAGGTGTGTGGGGGGAGGGGGCGCACCAGCCCTCTATATATAGAGGGGGGGTGCGGCCAGCCCTTGCCCATCCTCCAAGCCTATCTCTAGTTTAAACGATTTAAACTTATCCCTTATCTAGAAACCCTATCTCTAGTTTAAACGAGTTTAAACTTATCTAGGATCGGCTGGGCCCTATGGGGCCTTGTGCCCCTGGCCCAATGCGGCCAGGACACTCCCTCATAGGCCCATGCCCCCTCCCGGAAGGTGGGACCACGTTGGCCCCCTTCCGGAAGGTTCTAGAAGCTTCCGGTACAATACCGATTAATCCGGAACAATTCCGAACTCCAAAAACTGCACTGCCTTATATGAATCTTATTCTCCGGACCACTCCGAAACCTATCGTGATGTCCCGGATCCCATCCGAGACTCCAAACAAAATTCATAAACCAAGTATCCAATCTATCCTAGCGTCGAGACACGTTAAGTGTGTGACCCTGCGGGTTCGAGAATATGCAGACATGATCTTCTATCAATAATCAACAGCGGGGTCTGGGCACCCATATTGACTCCCACACATTCATCGATGATCATATCGGATGAACCACGATGCCAGGATTCAATCAATCCCATATATATATTCCCTTCGTCTCGCGATATTTTACTTGCCCGAGATTCGATCGTCGGTATCGTCATACCTAGTTCAATCTCGTTCACAGCAAGTACTTTACTTGTTCCGTAATCCAATATCACTTTGTGATCAACTCCTTAACCACATGCTTGCAAGCGGTGTTGATATCGATTACCGAGTGGGCCCGAAGTATATCTCTCCGACTTGGGAGGGACAAATTCCATCTCGATACATACAACCCAACAGATACTTTCCGATCACCTGAGAGACACCTTTATGATCACCCTCTCATAGGATGACGTTTGATGACCTCAAAGCTTTCTTCCGATACCAGGGAGTTGTATTATCTCATGGTCTAAGGAATACAATATTTGACATAAGAAAAGCTTCGCAATGACGAACACGATGACACGATCTAATTGCTTCGCTTAGTTTGGGTCTATCCACCACATCATTCTCCAATGATATGATCTCATTATCAATTGACAACTCATGTCTATGGTTAGGAAACCTTAACCATCATTGATCAATGAGCTAGTCCATAGAGGCGTACTAGGGACACAGTGTTGTTCACAAACCACACAAGTATTAATGTTTCCGCTTAATACAATTCTAGCATGAAATATAAACTTTATCATGAACAAGAATTATAATAATAACATCTTTATTATTGCCTCTAGGGCATAATTCCAACAGTCTCCCACTTGCACTAGAGTCAATAATCTAGTTTACATTTGGCAACAATCTCACACCCATGGCACCGAGGTGCTGATCATGTTTTACACGTGGAAGAGGTTTAGTCAATGGATCTGCGACATTCAGATCTGTATGTACTTTGCTGATCTTCAGATCTCCATCTGCTATATAATCTCGGATTATATGAAACTTGCGGTTGATATGCTTGGTCTTTGGATGATATCTTGGTTCCTTAGCAAGTGCTATGGCGCCAGTGTTGTCACATAATATCTCCAGTGGGTCCAATGCACTTGGAACCACGCCAAGCTCAGTGATGAAGTTTCTGATCCAAACTCCTTCACTTGATGCTTCTGCAGCAGCCATGTATTCCGCTTCTACTGTAGATCCCGCGATCACGCTTTGCTTGCAGCTTCTCCAGCTCACAGCTCCTCCATTCAAAATATACACGTATCCTGTCTGAGATTTACAATCATCCTTGTCGGTGTCGAAACTAGCATCATGTTAAGCTTTGTTCTACGGATGGTGATCCTCTTCCCGATCCCACTCGTTATCGCCATCTTGTTGGGAGTCTCGTTTATCTTGCTGTCACCCGTCCTGATATCTCTTATCCTGTTCATATTCTGAGTCAGTTTGTCTCAGCTCCTACCACTGTTCACTATGGTCATCTCCTCCGTGTCCTCCGTTATCTTCGTGGCGCGATTACTCGTCGCCTTTTCTTCCCTCGTTCTAGCTCTCTCCAGCTCCAGTGCTACTCGGATGCTACGTGGGCGAATGATCCTACGGATCGTCGTTCACTTTCTGCTTACTGTGTGTTTCTTGGTGGTTCATTTGTTGCTTGGAAGACGAAGAAACAGGTAGTGGTTTCCCGTTCGAGTGTTGAGGCTGAGTTGCGGGCTATGGCTTCGGTGACTGCTGAGGTGACCTGGTTACGGTGGTTGCTTGCAGATTTTGGTGTCTCTGTTACGACGCCCACTCCACTTTTGTCAGACAGTACAGGTGCTATCAGTATTGCACGTGATCCGGTCAAGCATGAGCTGACCAAGCATATTGGTGTTGATGCTTTTTATACACGTGCTCAGGTGCAGGATCAGGTTGTTGTGCTCCATTATGTGCCTTCAGACTTGCAGTTGGCAGATTTCTTTACAAAGGCATAAACTCGCGCTCAGCATGATTTCTTACTCTCCAAACTCAGTGTTGTGGATCCACCATGAGTTTGAGGGGGGGGGTGTTAGAGTATATTTGTGTATTGTATTTTCCCCATATGTTAGGGGGTTTCCTGTATATTTGCACCTATACATGTACTATATATTCTGGCCTTTGGCCCTCTGGTAATACAAGATCTATTGCCCTAACAATATGTATCTTCCACCTCCAGTCTGTCCCTCCCAATCAATTTGCGCAGCAAGGAACGACGCAGAGAGCACGACAGAGATAGGCTACGGTCGAGCATCACTGCTCACCCCTAGCTCATTCTGTCCCCGTACCCATGAGCCCGAGGCCAAAACCGCCTAGGCCCCGAACCTTCGTATCCCTCTCTCTTGGCGGCGACCAAGATTATGGCCTCCTCTCTGCACCATCGCCCCTGCTCGCGCCCACCTGCAGCCACCACCGCTTGGACCCCCGAGCACAAGTGGGACCTGCGAGCGTCCCACCAGATCTCCTCTAGCTCCACCACAGAAGAAGGCAAGGAGGAGCTCGGCCGGTCAGGGCATGCCGCCCACCTCGCGCCCTGGCATGCGGCCTCGTCGGCGTAGCCCCGTCCCCAGGCTCATCAAAGAGGCAGGGGTACCCCCTATCCGTGGCGCATCATCTATGGATGCGCCACAAGTATTCTACTTACCTGTGGGGTGGGTTTGGGGAAGATTTTTTGCAAACTTACCTATGGCGCATCCAATAGTGGTGCGCCACAAATAAGTTTTTAAAAATCTGCTCTTACACCCCCTCCCCATCCACGCGTCTTTATATTTTTTTAAAAAAATAAAAAACACTTCAAACAAATTCATATGTAGGTAGGTTATGTGGTCTAGTTAGTAGGAAAATTAACAAATATGAATTTCGACCTTTTTTTTGCAACAAAGTTATGGAACGGTAAAACGGCCATAACTTTTGCACGATATCAGAAAAAATCTTTAATATATCAAAATGACGAGCATGAAAATCTACATCCGCTCGCAACACCTCTAGTCGTTTAGCAATTTTTTAGATTCTCAAAATTCAAAAATGATAAAAATTTATGAAAAAAGAAGATTTTTTCCTGCAGGGAAAAAATGAGTCCACTTATCTATGGTGCACCCTATTTTGGTGCACCATAGATAAGTATGACCCATTTTAAATTCTGGGGGCGCCCTTCTCCTCTCCTCCCCTTCCTTTCTTCTCCTCTTCTCCTCCTCTCCTTCCATTCTCCTTCTCCTCCTCCCATTCCCTTATCCTTCTCCTTCTCCTCTCTTCTTCTCCTTCTCTTTTTCCTCCTCTCCTCCACTTCTCCTCTCCGTCTTCTTCTTATCTTCTTCACCTTCTCCTTCCTCTCCCCTTCTCCTCTTCTCCTCTCCTTCTTCTTTTCTCCACCTCTACTTCTCCTTCTCATCCACCTACTTCTCCTCTCTTCGGTCACCGTGCCATCCTAGAGCTCCTCCCCTGACTCCCGACGGCGTCGTCCTAGAGCTCCTCCCAACCACCGATGGCGTTGCCCTCGAGCTCCTCCCTGACAAATGCTGGCGCCGTCCTCGAGCTCATCGGCATCCTCGTCCTCGGCCGGTCTCCCGCACCTTCATGCGCTGGTAGGTGGTAGCCCCGGTGAGGCGAGGGCGACGAGATCCAGATCCCTTTTTTTAATTTTGAAAAATTTATCTGTGACGCACCATACCAACATGCTCCACAAACAATTTCCATATCTCGCCTTTTTTGAGTTTTGAAAAAAGTATCCATGGCGCACCATACCCACATGCCCACTGATAAATGGGCTTATCCGTGGCGTACGGGCCCGTGCGCCACAGATAAAAATAGCAGTGGCATGACGACAATGGCGCATGGACCATGCGCCACGGATAACAAAAAGGGTACGCCACAGATAAGGTTTTTACGAATAGTGTTGCCAGGGTGAATTTGAGAGGGAATGTAGCAAGGGGATAGACATGACATATGGGCCGGATCGTCAGTGAGACTCGCCGTTATCCCAGCTGGGATTGTAGTATTCCCGGTCTCCCAAACAGGTGCAAGGTTTAAAATAGACAAGGATTGTAGAATTCAGAGTGCCAATTTCAGGGATTATGAGTTCAGGTTTCGATTTAACTTTTGCCTACTCACGGTTTATTTTGGACCTTTTCCTTTCCTTTGTTTTCAAGCTTCATCTGTTTTGGATTAATTTTCACTCAAAAGAAAAAGTCGTAAGAAAATGAATTGTTAAGATGATGAACGCATTGACTAGAGGTTTTGAGATCGAAAAATAACAAAGAGTTGTTAATTTTCGTCAGCCATACTCATATCCCGAACCATGGGATGAAGTGCGCCAAGATTTGTGCTCCTTTTCTAGAAAGTAAATCTCACGATATAATTGTTTATATAACTTAAAGTATAATTATTCAGGAGGTTTTAGAAAATGTTCGTACGAGGAGAAAAAAATGTCCGTGCAGTTCAAAAAAACTCGAGGTTCAAAATGTTTCATCTAGGCACTAGAATACTGGACAGAAAAAGGGGTTCATGCGTAGTCCCCGTGGGCGATTGCAGGGGCGCCCCGACCCGCGCCTCCTCGTCAACCCCGCTCCTCTCCCTCTCCCGCCGCCGTCGGCAGGTGCCGCCACGGCAAAGGATGGGTGGTACCAGCGGTGGCGGGCGTCTTCTTGCCGCCGTCTTCTTGCCGCGCGTGGGTAGGCCTCGTGGGGCGGCCTCCTTAGGTGGCGGCGCAACCTGAGATGGAGCGAGCTCGGCTTGGGGGCTCACGTGGTGCTGCGGCGGCTTTTATGGTCGTGGTCGTTGGTCTTCGGCAACGCAGGGCGGCGGGTGGTGGCGGAGGCTGGTGCTGCGGGATGTGGGCAGGCGGGTTGTGTGGGCCCAAATCTGGGCCAGGTTGGTCCCAATATGGGTCAGCTAGCCTAGCCGGAGTTTCTTGGCAGGTGTTCCCTGGTTCCTGCGCACTTCCCCGCTGCATTGTGGTTGGGGCACCGGATTTGGGACAGGTGGGCCTAGTTCTGGCAGCCGACCTGCAAACCTAGCTTGGGTTCTGCAAGGTTGCGACTTGCAGGTGGCACGGAGGTGTCATGTCTGCCGTGCGTGTTGCATCTCTACTACCGACATGTTGATCCGGCTCCGGCCTAGAGCGAGTGGTCGCCCGGCGCACCTGCTCGGGGTGATCTGTGGGCGGCTGTCAACACCCGGATTTTTAATCCCAAATGCCCGTTATGCCATACCTCGCAATCCCAGCATTACCATTTTTGCGAGACATAATGGATTGGATATCACAGTACATCATCCATTACAAACCATACATAAGGTCTTACACAAATAAAGATCTCATGATCCAGTCTGAATACAACAAGCAGCGGAAATAAAAGATAAGCGTAGCGGTGGGGTCCATCTTTAGAGGCACAGGCAATGCTGACGAAGGCAGATAATTCTAGTTATCATAGCCGTCCTGCTGACCATCATCTTGATAGTCTCCTTCATAGTCTGGCCATGAGAATAGCCAGGGACAAAAGCCATGAGTACTCTTTAAGTACTCGCAAACTACCACTAACAAGTAGTATCGTGCTAAGTTAAAGTGCTAAATCTAAGTTTGACTATAAAGTTAAGTTTGAAACCTAAGTTGAGTTCTGAAGCTAAGAAAATTAAAATAAAGTTCTAGAATCACTTAAGGTGGGAAGCTAAATATCATAAACACAACCCTGTTGTGGTCAAGTCAAGATTCATCATTCATTTCAAGTTATTTGGAAAACATCTGACAACAAAACAGTATGGCCATTTCAACTGTCCATAACCGCGGACGCGGCTATTCGAATAGTTTGACACTCTGTAGAGGTGGTACACTTTCACCACAAGATTCGATACATCTGTCAGGGATAACCCTGAATCATCATACTTAGTATGCAGATAATCAAACATAACCTTTCCTTTACACACCCTAGTATAAGCACCTCTCCTATGAGCATGGCCCCCCAACCATGACCATCAGTCATCTTGGGCACTGCATAGGTGGACATCATGAGAGGTAGCCTCAGCTCAAACCTCTCCCGCGAGGGAACTAATACTAATGTTGGGTCCGCAGCATAGAAAACAAAAAAATTTCCTACGATGAGAACTACACGCCAAGATCTATCTACTAGGTACAGAGCAAACGGGTGGATATACATCCATGGAGAACTTACCCTCGAAGACAACGAGCTTTGTTAACGAGTAGGAACTCGTGGTTGATGTAGTCGTACACTTGCCGATCTCAATATCGTGAGGAAGTCCGAGCGCCGCAACTCAGTAGCGCATCCGCACTCGCACACACGTTCAAGCCACCGGACAACCTCCACCTCCTCGCTCCAGCGATCCAGCGGAAGCAGCAACTCCTTTCAGACGAAATGCCACCGGGAACATGTATCTCGCTAATCCGAGACCATGGGGGAATAATTCTAGAGGGGGAGAGAGATCCTTCACAAGAAGGTGTGAGGATGAAGGAGGGAATGGGTGGCCTTTTATAGGAGGAGGGGGTGCCCCCTCTCTCCATGGCCGGTGCATGGGGGTGACCCTTCACCTCCCCCATTCATGTGGTGGTAACCCCCCCCCCCACATTAAAATGCCTCTTCACATTTCCTTTTAAAGTCTCCACTTTAAATGCATTAAGTTTCTCCAAATTTAATGCTCTCTCATTTAATAGAACTCTTTTATTAAATTTATTCAGAATTTTTGTTAATTACTTTAATTAACAAAAATTCACATATAGCCCCTTGCAATATTTCAATATCACATGCAGAACAACTTTCTGCAATTTCACCCGAAACAATTTCCGGTTTCTATTGAAACAATTCCTGCGCTTTGCAATTCTTTCGTCTGAAACATATGTGCTCCAAAATGGTGTCCGGTAACTCTTAAGTGTGTCACCCTATGGTTCGCGAATAATGCAGACATGATCGAGACCCTTCTCCGATCAATAATCAGCAGCGGGACCTGGAGATCCGTACTGACTCCTACACATTCAACGATGACTCCTGTGGTCGTGAGAACCTTTAACGCTTGTAACTAAATCCCTTTGTCTCTCGATATATTACATGTCCGAGATTCGATCATCGGTATCTCCATACCTAGTTTGATCTCGTTACCGACATGCACTCTTTTCTTGTTCCCGTGATATAACATTCTAGTGATCACATCACTTGCTTGCAAGCTATCCTAATGTGATATCACCTAGAGGGCCCAGAGTATATCTATCCGTCATCTGGATTGACAAATTCCATTCTTGATCCATGAGCCTCAACATAACAC
Organism: Avena sativa; assembly: GCA_916181665.1. NCBI lineage: Eukaryota > Viridiplantae > Streptophyta > Magnoliopsida > Poales > Poaceae > Avena > Avena sativa. The sequence continues at coordinate 60,329,010 of OV702289.1, forward strand.
CTTCGTAGCACTGAACCCATCTTTATAGTCACCCTGTTACGGTGTGACGTTTGATGTTATCAAGATACTCTTACGGTGTTAGCAATTAACATGATCTCATGGTCTAAGGATAAAGATAACTTCGTATGATGTTATAGCAATATAAACACAATGACTTGATCGTAATGCTATACTTCGGATGAATGTTCATCACGTCATTCCACCAATGGTGTGACCTTGTTATTAACAACATCCAATGTCCATGATCAGGAAACCTTGATCATCCTGTTAATCAACAAGCTAGTCTATAAGAGAGGCATGACTAGGAACCCTTTTTGTTTATTAAACACACACGTATTGATGTTTCCTATCAATACAATTATAGCATGCAAAATAAACATCTATCATATACAACGAATACATAATAACAACTTTATTATTGCCTCTCAGGGCATATTTCCTTCAACTAATGCATATAAATTTCCAGCTAAGCCTTACCCAATTCAGGTAGTGTGGTTGTACGGTAAATTTGGAATGGTATCGCATCCGAATCCAGCCATCAGTTTTATAAAAGGGCTAAGGCTCATGCCTCAACATTTTCATCATCATAAACCATTTGTGTTTCTCAACACATGTCAAAACATCTCAATAGAATGACTCATCATTCCAAGGTTTTCATAATTCATTTTCACCAAGTGTTCCCATCTACAGTGACTCAAGTTTTGATCTACTCTAACTACTAAGTTAAGAGTGTTCACTAAGGTGGAAAGATGATGGGTTCAATCTCATGCCATTGAATGACATCTAAAGCTTAGCTAAATAGGTCAAGTTTTATACTTTTTATGCTACCTTTAAAACAAGTAAGGGACTTTGTGTAAACTAAAGGAAGTAAAGCTTGTAAATAAGATTTGGGGTAACTAATAGTCAAAGTGATATGACTCAAGCATACCTATAACATCTTGCTAAGCTATCTAGTTTAATCCTAGCTTGCTAAGCATTATACTTGCAAGTGTTAGCTTGCATTGCTAATGGTGGCTTGCCAGTACAACTTGCAAGGGTTAACTTGGATAGGGCTAGCTTGCCTTGGTTGGTGCAGTGGTTGAAGTTTTCTTCTTCTTCTTCTTGGTAGCACTCCTCCTCCTCGTAAGCTTGGTCGATACTATCGTCTATAAATACATACGGAGTACACAATCACCAAACAATACTTAACTAGTCTAATTATTATTCTAAGACACACATTTGATGATCTATTATCATCACAAGCATCACAAGTTTAATTTACTAGTTTCTTCCTTTTTATTTTAGAAAAGTAATTTCTACTCATTGAAAAATTAACTAAGATTTAATATTCACCACTTAAAATATGGGATCATGTTGACACATGTCATCACCACATATTCTAACATGTGGGAATGAGATTTAAAGGTTGGATCATAATTACTTTGGTTTAAGTTCATTATTTAATGATTTAAAGTGACTAGAAATGGATATATAGCATTATTTTGGTACTAGTCCAAAGTCACTGTATGTAAACCCGAATATTATTACATATTTAGATAGACATGGTGAAATGTGATTTTTGAGAGTTGGAATCAACTCAAAACCTATCTTGGTTGATTTTATAAAAATGTTGCAAGGTGCAAATGCTTTTGTTTTGTTATTTTTACTAGGAGAGATCTATAACTCTAATTGAACTAAATCCAACGGGCTTGGATAGATCATTTCAATACCTTTCAGACAAAATTAGTTTCATGCAATTTGGATTTGTCAAACTCTCTGAATTGATTTTCAAACTCAGAGACAGAACTAAGTTTAAACTAAATAGAAAAATCCTAATTCAAACTAACTGGGTCGCGCGGGAAACTCTAACGGGCCGGCCCAGTGTCACTCCGCGGCGCGGGGCTCAACTGACAGGGGGCCCACAAGTGAGCGGCTCATAACGCGCGAAGCGGTACGAGGCGATGTGGGTCGTTAGATTAGATTGGGGATCAATGGATGTGGCTTGTCGTCGACGACGGACCTGTCGCCGGCGAGCTCGAACCCTAGCGGCTCGGTGGGGGTGCATAGGGGGCGTACCAGGGCTCCAGCAAGGTCGGCGAGGCGGGCAAACGGACTGGTGGTCGACGGCGAGGTCAGGGACGATCGAGGCAGCTCCAGGAGTGGTCGCAATCAACGGCGCCCCTTCCTCCTCTGCTGCGGGATACTCCGGCCAAATTCCGGCGAGCAAGTGCTCGCGCTGCTCCGGCTAGAGGTGGGGAACGGTCAGTGAGGTGAGGGGAGTGGAGTGGTGTGCTTCAATGGCTGGGGGTGCCCTCCTTTTATAGGCCCGACGGTGAGACCGAGCGGGATGGGCAGGCGACGGTGGCGACATGGCTACGGCCGACTAGAGGCATGGCTAAGGGTGGCGATCGACAGGCAGTCTCCTGGCGGTGCTCTAGGAACTCAATGCGGGCATAGGGGCGGTGGTATGCGATCGGGGCGAGCTGGCGCTCTGAGCGACAGAGGCGGCGGCTTGGGCACGCGTGCTGGGTGTGGCGCTCTGGCGCGGGCTCGGCGTGGCTCAGTGGCACTGGGCGCGGGCTCTCCTCGGTGGTCCACTACGGGGTTTGGCTCAGGCAGGGGACATAGGGTGGCGGTGAGGTCCTGGCTACCTCCTAGACATGGCGAGAGAGAGGGAAGTGGTCTACTGGGGCGAGTGCATGGTCGGCCGGCGAGGGGTGGCTCGGCATGGCATGGCCTTGCCAATAGGGGGGTAGGGGATGGGTGATAATGGATGGTTAGACCCTGGGGGACAAAGGGATTAAATGAAGATTATTTGGGGGCAAAACTCTGTTCAAAACAGTGAGCTATGATTAGGGTGTAAATCATGCCTGCCAAGTGTTTGATGAAATGGCCGCATGAAATAAACTTTTGAATTTTGAAAAGATTTTTGGTGGGTTTGCTAGGAATAAGCTTGAGACTCTGTGGGTACTTGGGTTTTGAAAATTGAGCTTGTTTGAGTGGTTTTTGAAATAGTGGGATCTTCCCATATGAAATAGATTCAATTTTAAACTGTCATTTAAAATTAGCATTTGAAAGATTTTTGCAGATCACAAAGTGGGCCTTGGTACCTCATTATGTGTACTATCAAGGGGTGCAAAGATCCAGAATTATTTCTGTTGAGAAATGAGTGCTAGGAACACTCAAAGTAGTGTAGTTGATTAAAATGGCCAAAATGACCATTCCTCCTTTTTAATTATTTTTTATTTGATTTTCTTTGGGAAAACTTTGGGAATGATGTAGATGATGTTTAAATCACCTAAGAAACATTTTACAAGCAAGGAATCATAGAACCATGGCAATTCAAATCAATTCCTAAATTAAATGCTCATACACATGAATGCTTTCATTTTGAATTTGGAAAAGTTTTTGTTAACCCTAATTATGATGATTTGGATCTTGATAAGCTTGGATTAGAGTTTTGGGATGTTACAGTGGCACTGAGGCGCCGCTTTCTCCATGTCCATCCCTCTTCGACCCCGTGGGCCCGGGTGGTGTTTCTCAGACCGGTGATGGTCCGGCAGGCCCGGGTGAGCACGGTGGCGATGGCGCTGCTACTTGGCGGCGGGGTTCTGCAGTGGCGCGTCCACTGGTGGATGGAAGGGTAGGGATTAGTGCTGGGGTTAGCGATTATGGTGGCACCCTTGTTGATGTGCAGCGGCGGCTCGGCTAGGCCAAGGAAGGCCTGGTTTGCCCCTGCTGCTGCACCCGGTCGACTACCGCCCACTAGTGGTGGAGGCAGTTCCCTCCCGCGTGTTTCTATATCGCCGACCCTTGCCGAAGTTTCTATTTTTGGTATTCCTGGCCTCGCAACTTGGCTCGCTGTGAGATGACGGTGGTGGTGGGTGCTGGTGGGCGGCAAGCTTGGTGGAGCAATTCGAAGCGTCCGGGGGTGTGGGTTTTTTAGGGGTCAGGGGGAATCCTTGTCATCTAGACACCGACGTGGTGACGTGTAACATCCCAGGATAAGAGGCTAAAAATATAGAGGACACATGTTTGTGCTTTGCATTCATGCATAAGAAAATCCGAGGAATTTTCGTGCAAAACTAAAAGAAGCATAGAGGGATCGAGATCTCTCTTGTTCTGGTGGAAACATCGGGATAAGTGCGACAGATTTCGACATGGCCTCTATCGAATCTTTGTGTTTAGGGGAAAAAGAATTCAAATGTGTATTTTAATTAGGAATTTGGAACTTAAATAAGTTTAAAGCTTATATTATATTGTTAATTAATCGATTTAAGGTAATTCAAATAATTGAGATTAAATAAGAAAATGCAAAATGAATCATTGCAAAAAATCAAAGTAATACAATTCAATAAATAAAGAAAAGGAATTCTTTATATACACATAATACCTTGTCCTTACAATATTTCAAAAAGAAAAAGAGTACAATAATGAAATAAAAAGAATTCTTTAATATCAATACATGTATTACATTGCCCTTTATAATAATAGCAATAAAAAGAAAATTTCAAAGGAAAGTTGAAATTGAATTATAAATAGAAATGAATTACAATAATAAACAAGAACGGAATTCTTATTTATAAATGATATGTAAATATTTACAAGATTCAAGTTACAAAAAGAAAATGTACCTTTATTAATACTATACTCCCTCCATTTCAAAATATAAGATGTTTTAGCTTTGTGAAGGGAGTGTATCTAGACTCCTTTTAGTGTGTAGGTTCATCAAGATTTAAAATGAACCTACACACTAAAAGAAGTGTAGATACACTCCCTTCACAAAGCTAAAACATCTTATATTTTGAAACGGAGGGAGTACAACATTACATTTTTTTTTATAAAAGAAAATTACAGAATAATAAATGGAAACCTACACTAATTTTCCTAAACTAAGTCTTGTATCTTCAAATCCTTATTTATAAGATATTGTACCTGCAAACAAACAAATAAAAAATAAATAAAATGGTTAAGTGTTAATATTCTTTGCTCTTAGACTTCACAGTGAAGTGCACTGTTCAAATTCATCACTGAGCAAAACATCAAAGAAAGGAGCAAGCTTCACCAAAAGGCAGCATCTATTTTTAAGAAAATCTTTGTCTCAGAACAACATCATCGACAATAGATAAAGGGGCAAGTTTCACCTGAGAGAGTAAAGGTAAAAAAGGGTAGAATCAAAATATCTTACTTGATCTGATCCACATACCCCAGCAAGCAAGCACACAGCTTACACACATGCATTCACAGTCTGGAACCTATGCCAACTATCAGAATGAACCTCAGAAACCTGATGATCTATGGTACAGATATGAGACAGAACGGAAAACTTAGGGAAAATCCAATTCAAACATTCCAGTAGGGAATTATAAAGAATAGGTAGTAGAATCTTACTCTCAGACCAGGGAGGATCCCATACCCTGTGATTCTGGTAAGGGAGTAGAAACCAGTTACAATAATATGGAACCTTATGGTCCATATGGGGATGGTACCAATCCTATCAATCCAGAAAAATTCACTGGCAGTTATTATACCAATATATATTATTGGATCAAGGAAAAGGCATAGAATACATCTTACTTTAAAAGTGTGTTTGAAGGTGGACAGGATAATTCTGCTGGAGATTGATGACCCACAAGTATAGGGGGTGTATCGTAGTATTTTCGATAAGTAAGAGTGTCGAACCCAACGAGGAGCAGAAGGTGTTGACGAGTGGCTTGGAGCAGGAATTCTTTGTAAATACTTAGCAAACGGATTTTTAGGGGTTTTTGATAATGCAGATAAATAAAGTGCGAGTAAATAAAAGACAATAATAATAATTATAGCAAGTGGCCCAATCCTTTCTTTAGAAAAGGACAATCCGGTTGTATTACTTAAGATAGCCAAACATTCTCGAGGACAATCCGGAATACTGTCAAGTGCTTTCGCTTCATATAGTTGATTAATCTTCTTTGGTTGGATAAGTGTTGTGTGGGTGAACTTGTGCTAACGTACTGACCTTCCTAGGACTAATACATACTTATGATTATACCCCTTGCAAGTGTCCGCAACTATAAGAAAGTAATTAAGATAAAGACCTAACCATAGCCTTAAACTCTGAGATCCTACACTCCCTTATGCAAAGGTTTCCTAACGGGGGTATAGGTTTCTGTCACTCCGGCAACCGCACGATTAGTATCCAAATACACAATGCATTCCCCTAGGCCCAGAAAGGTGAAGTATCATGTAGTCGGCGTTCACATGACACCACTAGAAGAATAACACCACAACTTAATTATCAAACCATTGAATCTTTCTCAACACAATTCCACTACTAACAACATGACTTCTCCCATGTCCTCAAGAACTAAACGAACTACTCATGAGATATCATATGGATCAAGATCAGAGATGAAATAATGATAAGTAACAATCTGAACATGAACAATAATTCAATGATTCCACTCAATAGCATAAACTACAACAAGTAATCAACACCGGGAAAGTTTCCCCTAAGAACTATGCAAGATTCAACCCAATTGTTATAGCGGTATGGAGTGGTGGTGATGGTGCTGGTGGAGATGATGGTGGAGATGATGATGATACCAATGAAGTGCAGCTTGATGATGGTGTTGATGGTGATGATCTCCCCTCTCCGGGAAGGAATTTCCCCGGCAGATTTATGCCTGCCGGAGAGCTCTTTCTCTCTGCAATTTTCCGCCACGTAGAGGCGGCAGAATCTTTCTGTGGTCGCTCCCCGAGTCTTAGGGTTTCGGGGTGATTATATACGCCAAAGGGTGATACTGGAAGCAGGCCAGGGTGGCCACACCACCTGGTGGCATGGCCAGGGGGACCCACGCCACCAGGGGTGTGGGCCCCCTGTGGCCCATCTCCACTCCTCCTTCTAGCATCCTTCTGTTGGGGATCAGTGTGGAAAACAAAAAATCCGTACGTTGAAACCCCAGAAACTGCCTAGGATCTATCTATGTAGTAATGCGGTAACGGACGATGCGTAGAGAATACATACCCTTGTAGACCGTACGCGGTTAACGTTCCGCGGGGAACGTGGTTGAAGTAGTCGTACTCGTAGCCGACCTCAAGGTCGCGAAGCTCCTCACAGGTCACCCCTTGCTCCTTCTTCATCTTCATCGTGCAACAGCTCTGGCTCACGACATTTAAGCGCCCCAAGTGTTGCGCCTCGTGTCTTCGTACACATCTGGTGCATGATGAGACCTCCGGCTCCCCGATCTCGCCGGGAGTGTGGAAGTTGATATCCGGCTAGGAATCCTTGTAGCGCAACGGCGTACTACAGGTGTGCCTCGATCGCACAGCCTAGACTTGGGGCCATGGTCACGAGGTATAGAGAGAGGGAGGAGGAGAAACTCAACCAAAGGACTTCTCCAATTGTTGGTGTGTTTCATCCCACCCATGGGCACCCCTTTATATAGGGGGGAGGGGGTGTGCCCTCCCCTTTGGGTTTACCATGTGGGACTATTCAAGGGAGAGGGGGGAGGCGCATGGGACAGCCGGCCAGGGGTGGGCCCCACCTCGCGCACAACCCTAGGCTGGCCGGGTGGGCCCCTTGAGGCGCCTGGTCCTTGGCCCTTGCCCCCTTCGGTTTTCCCTCATGGGCCCTTTTTCCCTAGGAAGTTTGGCCCATTAGTGGAATAACCCTTCAAATTAGATTTCAACATTATATTTAATATTAGTTACACTAATTAATATGTAAATACATATTACAAAACCTGTTTCAACCCGAAACACCTTTCGGATCCCTTTCGATTTCCTCCGAACGACTTCGGATCTTTCCCAGAATGATTCCGGTCCTTTATTCTTTCTCCGAACAACTTCGGATCTCTCTGCAGAACGATTCCGGCTTTCTCTTTCTCTACTGTGATTCCATCTTACGAATGATCGCTCTCATCGTACCCTTAAGTGTATCCTATCACGGCTCGGGAATGCTCTAGACATGATCTGTATCAATGATCAATAGAGGGACCAGGGATGTCCATGTGTCCCCTATGCATTCCTGATGACAATGTCGTTTGAACCGCTCAATGTAGCATCCCCTTCCTTTTATTTCTCGATACAACTTGTCCGAGATCCGATCATTAGTATCCCATACCTTGTTCAATCTCGTTCACAACAAGTTTTGTTTTCTTGTTACCGTGATATTACATCCCCATGACCTAGTCACATGTTGCAACATTTATGGATGTAATCTCACCAGGCCGGCCATATGTATCTTTACTCGTCATGTGGGTGAACAAATCCCGGTCTTGCAGTCACATGTCATCTACTGTTCCTTCGGAATACCCAACGTACACCTTTATAACCACTGTATTACCAAGTGGCGCTTGATGCAGTCTAAGCAGCCTCGGGAAATAGTGAGTAATATGAGCTCACGGTCTAAGGAGAAGGAGTCTAGGTATAGCTGTTGCAGCAATGAACTATATGACTTGATCGTGTTGCAATCCTTCGAGGAATGTCCAATCACATCATTCTCCAATGATATGATCCCGTTGTCAGTCGGCATAAATGCCCATGATCTTGAAACCCAGATCATCTTCGTGACCAACGAACTAGTATGAATAGAGGCTACTAGGGACTTGATTGTTTCATACCACACCTGTATCAATGTTTCTACTTGGCACAGTTATAGCACAATATGAAACTATTATAAACTAATTGAGATATGACAATAAAAACCTATTTATTATTTGCCTCTAGGGTATATCTCCTTCACCTTCGTCTTCTGGAAAAATAGGATTTTCCATATATTTTCTGATCTTCGTGAATTTTGCATCCAGACAGTACTTTTTCCATCAGAATCCTGACTCTGGTGGTTCATCCTCCAAAAATCATCAATCATGCAAAATTAGATGAAATAACATAAGTATCCTCTCTTAATATGAAATATACCAATGAATAATAGTGAATTATGATATAGAATAGTGATGCAAAATGGACATATCAACTCCCCTCAAGCTTAGACCTCACTTGTCCCCAAGCGAAAACTGAGCTCAATAAACATGACCACAGGTTTATGGAGTGAAGTGTCGATAAAGAGAATACGGACAAGAAGCATCACATTCATCAATACACAAATCATAATAGAAACCAACTCACAATTATATAACTTAACTTGCAATGAGTAAGGGAAACACAATAAAGATGCATAAAGTGAATCATAATTGGTAATGGCAAACTTTTGTTCTTGGTCAGAGAATGGTTAACAAGTTGCAGGAGTCAAGCATAATGGGTTTTTCAATGATAGCTTTCAAAGTAATATTCACTAATATAAGAGCAGTGTGCAAAACAAGGAACATAAGAAACATGATTGAATAAATCATCATATGGGTGATTGAATCACAACAACTCAAATGCTTGCTTGAGATAGAAAGGAATAGGTTTACTAACTCAACTAAAAAGTAAAAGAAAGGCCCTTCATAGAGGTAAGTAGGGATTTTCAAGTTTCATAAAGAGCCTCCAAAAATTATGGTACTTACTAGCTTTCAGCTCTCATTGCCCCTTTTATAAGCACCTTGAAGTGATTAAGGTTAATGTGAGGAAAATATGAGTTATATGCTTGACAAATTATAAGTTATAAGTCTCATGCCCCTTGAGTACGAGTACCAAACCTCATGCTACTCAACTTTGGTCTCCGGTAAGTTCTTGTCATTGTAAGTGTATGTGTATGTGTATGTGTATGTGTATGTGTATCATAGAGAACTGCCAACGGGGTACCCCTTGCCCCATGACACAGGAGCTGTCCCATATCAAAATGACAAGGCAATAGACAGTGAGCATCTCAACGATCTTTTTATTTGCTATCTGCATAGGTTTTTATTGAAGATGCTTCATAGAATGCCACTATGGTTATGCTGCAAGTTCCCACCATGATTAGGCATGGCTTAGGCTAGCTGCCCAAGCGTTTCTCTAGCACATATACAAACTCTATGAGCTTACAAGCTCCCATTTTATTTCACACCGCCGGCATCCATAAACAAAAGAACATGATATCAACTAAATAATAAGTGCAATGTCGAAAGCAGACCCCATGACTGCATGGTTTTGCTAACTCCCAACTTATAAAATGCAAGCATACAAGCTTCATAAGATAGTCACAATGGTTCAAATTTATTAAGTACAAGAAAATAAAGTGTGCCATCAAGTTTGTGAGAGCTTTAATCACTAGTTTTCACATAACAAGTTTAATTTGGAACATAGATCAAACTCGAGAATTTACTTGAAGTAGCAATGATGCTAATAGATAGATATGGTGGACACAAATGGCATAGGTTTTGGTTCAAGGATTGGATGCACGAGAATCATTCCCTCTTAGTACAGGTTTTTGGCTAGCAAAGCTGGATAGCAAGCAATAAGAGTTGAAGGAAACAAACAAACATACAAGTGATAGAAACAATCATGCAATCTTCCTTGAAAGCACAAAAGATCTAAACTAGAGAATACTAAGCTTATGAGCCAAACAAGAAAGAAAGATGATGAAATTATATTAAAAGTACTTCTCTCTTTTCCATTCAATCCTTCAATAATGTTGCTACTAACCAAAGCTAAATTTTCCAAAACCAACTAAATTTACCTAATGATCCCAAAGTGGTACCAATACTAACAACAAGATTAATCATATAACATAAATTGCAAACTAAAATAAGATGTACAAAAAGTAAATGATAGAGCTTCTCATTAATATTCCATAACGGCAACTCACACCAAGGGATACATAGATAACTAACTAGAGGGGAGATACTTCCACAATGCAAACCATCCTATATGATAACTTCTCTATTCATGATATGACTCTACTAAAAGGGTAAAAAGATGAAAGATAATGATGTGATACCGTGGCACTCCCCCAAGATTGGAACAAACCAAGGGGATGCCAAAATCTGATGACAAATTACTCCTTCGGTGGTGGTGGTGTTCCCTCGTCATCATCCGACTTCCAAGGTAAAGGCTCTCCATCGACAAAGGACATCTTGGTTTCCAATATCCTGAAACTAGCAGCAGAACTTATGTGTTTAAACCTAGCCTCATACTCACAGTTTTGATTTTGTATGTTGTAGAGTTGTGCTTGTAGTTGGTTGGTTGTTCGATGGAGTGAGATAATTTCATACCTAAGCTCAGCAGCCTCCTTCTTGTGCTCGGCGATGAGTTCTGAACTTATCTTATAGATGATGTCCACTTCGCGTTCTGCCATCTTCTTATACTTAAAGACTTCTCGCTCCAACGCTTCCATCCTGTCCTCCAGACTACATTCTCCTTTAGGGCCCTGAACCTCTTTTATATGTACCTTCCCATCTTTGAGCAATAACTCCTTGGGGTGAATCTTCAACTCATACATGTATGGGTTGATGATGTCCGTGGAGGATTCCTCCTTGGGTGATCTAGAGGAAGACATTATGGCTCCAAAACTGAGAATCTACCTGTCAGAAACAGATTGAAACGAAAATATGATATACGAACCTCCGGAGATCCGGGGGATTATATATTACAAAGTTTAACAACAAAAGGAAGGTACTGGGAGAAAATGGGTCAGAGACGGGCTTCGGGGTGGCCACACCCCTGGTGGCGCCGCTAGGTGGGCCCGCGCCACGGGGTGGTGTGAGCCACCCGGGCTCCGTTTCCGTCCCTTTTTGACTCATTATTTTCCATGTTAGATAAAAATTAAAAAAATATAAATTGAAAAGTTTTTCGCGGACCTTTTCTTACCAGAACTGTTACCTATTTGAAAACGGACTCTGCAGGTTTCTGAATTTGGTCTTTAATAAATTCTTCCGGAGTCACTACTTGAATAATATCAATATCTTCATTGTAAGAGTCTTCAAAAATTCAGTGCTTGAGTCTTTTGACCATTCTTCATCTCATTACATCATTTTCTCCTACCACTTCAAAATTTCTTTCATACAAAACTCCACACAATCTTCATTAGCAACATTAGTGTATGCAAGATAATAAACCTTTAGGTTTAATTTCAACTGAAATCCATCAAAACATAAGCTACTGAAACAACTCCTTTCGAAATCCCAAAAATAATTCAAAAAGCAAATCGATTTAAGAGGCAAATGCAAAAATGGCAGAAATTTGTCAAAATAGACCAGCAGGTAAAGATCAACTTTTTTGGAAATCTCATGTTGCTCAAATCAAAAGGGCAAAACTAATGAAAGTTAAATAATAAACTGGGGCATGCACACAAAACAATACAGATCAGTACGACATTCTGGGATTTTCACGATTTTTTTTACGGCGAAGCACAAAAATCTGTTTTGGGACAACAACTTCCCCAAATCTTACTTCTCTTTCATTAGAGGATGATCTTGACACAAAAACCAAGCAAAAAGGATAAGGAGAGGTTAATTACAGAATCAATAACTTCCAGGACTCACATAGACAAAAATAAACTGAAAGCAAAAATATATTGGGTTGTCTCCCAAAAAGCTCTTTCTTTATAGCCATTAAGATGGGCATGATAAATTTCAATGATGCTCATATAAGAATATGAATTGAAGTAAAAGAGAGCATCAAGAAGAAAATATACATATATTTAAGTCTAACCTACTTCCTATGCAAGGGAATTTTGTAAGAAAATAAATTATTGAAATCAGATGCTACTAGCATAGGAAGACAAAACAAGTTCAACATAAAGACTTATAGCATAAAGCGAGGAAACTTAATATTATTGAGATGCATAGAAACTGATGGGTTCGTAGCATGGAAAACAAAAAAAATCTACCGCAAGAATGAACAAAACCCAGATCTAATCTAGATAAAAGCCAAGATCTAATCTATTAGACATGTGCAACGAGATAGATCTGTACTAACCCTCGTAGATCCGAAAGTGTTACGAGATTAGATCTCGGGGTTGATGTAGTCGATCACTTGCCGATCTCAAGATCGTGTGGACGATCCTTCCAGCGCCGCGTTCCGGCAGCGCTTCCGCAGTCGGTCACGCGTGCGGAGTCGAAGCAGACCTTCCTCTCCCAGTTCCAGCGAGCAGTGGAGGTAGTAGATCTTTCTCCACGGAATCCCAGCAGCACGACAGTGTGGTGGTGGTGGTGGAGGAGAGAATTCTGTAAGGCTTCGCCTAAGCCGGAGCAGAGCGAAGGAAGAGGAGAGAGGCGGCGGCTAGAGCTTGTTATGAGAGAGGGCTAGGAGGGGGCACCCCCTCCCTTCTATTTAAAGGAGGGAGGCGCGCCTGGGGAGGGGGAGTCCTAGTAGGACTCCCCTCCTATGGCCCGCAGGTTGGGAAGGGGGGAGGAGTCCTCCTCCCCCACGAATCCGTGTCTCGCCCCACAAGGTTTCCTTTGACCCTTTCTTGGTTTTCAAGCAAACACCAAGAACTCTTCTAGAACCTTCCAGAACATTCCGAAACCTTCTAGAATCTCCATACAAACACTCCGGAACATTTTCTAACTTAGAAAATGATCCCCAATATATGAATCTTATTCTCCGGACCATTCCGGATCTCCTCGTGATGTCCCGAATCCAATCCAAGACTCCGAACAACTTTCGGTTTCCAACGCACATTCCATATCTACTTAAAACAACTTCGAACCTTAAGTGTGTCACCCTACGGTTCGTGAACATGTAGACATGATGAAGACACCTCTCCGATCAATAACCATCAGCAGGATCTGGAGATCCATAATGGCTCCCACATATTCAACGATGACTTCGTGATCGATAGAACCATTTACATACGAAACCAATTCCCTTTGTCACGCGATACTCTACTTATCCGAGGTTTGATCGTCGGTATCTCCATACCTAGTTCTACCTCGTTACTGATAAGTACTCTTTACTCGTTCCATGTTATGTCATCCCTTGTGACCCAGTCACATGCTTGCAAGCTAACTAGATGACATTCCACCGAGAGGGCCCAGAGCATATCTATCCGTCATATGGATGGACAAATCCCAATCTTGGTTCATGCGCTTCAACACATACTTTCAGAATACCCAATGATACCTTTATAACCACCCAGTTACGAAGCGGTGTTTGATGTCATCAAAGTACCCATCCGGTGATGGTGATTAACATAACCTCATGGTCGAAGGATTAGGTTACTATGCATTTGAAAGCTTATAGCAATACGAACTTAATGAATTGATCTTATGCTACGCTTACTATGGGTGTGTGTCCATCACATCATTCTTCTATTGATATAACCTTGTCATTAATGACATCCAATGTCCATGATCAGGAAACCATGATCATCAATTAATCAACAAGCTAGTTTAACAAGAGGCTTACTAGGGACTCTTTTATGTTTACAAAACACACAAGTATTAATGTTTCCGGTTAATACAATTATAGCATGGGATGTAAACATTTATCATAAACATAAAGATATAATAATATCCAATTTATTATTGCCTCTTGGGCATATCTCCAACAGTCTCCCACTTGCACTAGAGTCAATAATTTAGTTAAAAACTTGTGCACTCAACACCTATGGCTTTCTGGTGTTGTATAGACACTATTGCTAGTGGTAAACATAATCTTCGGATCTGACACTTCCAGGTCCGTGTGTATTTGCATGTCCTTGCGTCTCTACGCATTACTCATTCTCCAATGAGATGGCATTGTATAAATTTGGTCCTTTGGTGAGACCTTTAGTTCCTTGGGATTAAATCATGTTGATACAATTGTCATACAATGTATCTTCATAGTATTATCCTGCTATGAACCACACCTAGTTTGATAACAAACTACTTGACGCAAATGCCCTCATTTGCTGCTACAATAGCAGTCATATACTTAGCCTTTTGTTGTAGTATCTGTCACAATGTTTTAACTTTGGTACTCAACCAAATCCGTTATGGAACTTCCTTTCCATTACATTGTGCCACCCATAGTTTAAATTGAGATAAACTTAATTTGTGACAAAACTAGTATCAATGTAACAATTTACAATGAACTATTTGTCACCACTATATAAATAATATATTCTTAGTTCTTCCAAAGATCATAGGAATATCCCTACTATTGTCCAATGATCATCTTATGAGTCATTCTGGTATATGCTCATAACATTTAGAGCATAGGACATATCTGGATGTGTACATCTCAAAGAATGATTGATCAAAATATTCTTGTGATTTCACCAAGTGTCAAAACACTTGAATCTCGTGTCAACACACTTGAATCTTGATTCAGTCCTTTCCGTGCGTCAAGAACCTTTCTTGTTGTTTCCATATTGAACTCATTCAACATCTTATCTATGTACATTTGGCAAAACCATATTAGCGCCTCAATCTATCCATATAGACATTGATTCCTAATTCTTGGGTTATGCCTAAGTCTTTCATCGAAATGAAATTCTTAACCTGTGTCAATAAAAGATACATCATTTCTAATCAACAATATGTCTTTCACATAATGTATTAGAAATATGTCTTAGCGCTCCCACTTAATTTCTTGCAAAAATGCAAACATCTGCATCATCTCTGATGAAATTAAACCTTTTAACGGTTTCATCACGGTGAAGATTCCAACTCCGCGATGCTCACTTCAACCATTGAAGTTTTGCATACTCTTTTAGCATCCTTTGAATTAACAAAACCCTTTGGATCGTGTCATGGACACATCCTAGGCAACCATTCTATTAGAAGAACTTGTTTTGTTTGTTCAACTACCATATACCAAAATATATGTAGTGGTTGCTACATTAATCCGTCCAGAGTAAATATCGCTATGAAAGATCAAATCTTATCATAGTCAATTCCTTGAACATTGTCGTAAACTCTTTCCGACATGTCTACTATTTCATAGATGTGAAACATCCATGTCTATTTCTTTATAGATCCATATACGACTGTAAGGTCTTGCACCTTTCCAGAGGGTCTTTCAAATTCAAAGCTTGATTTCTCGTGTATGGAATTATCACGGATTTTATGGCTTCAAGCCACTTAACGAAGTCAGGGCCCATCATTGCTTCTTTGCATGTAGTCGGTTCATCATTGTCAAACAACAATGATTTAACTCTCAAATCTTGGCATTTGATTACTTACCCGACCTACTTGGTTCAATAGGAACTTAGATCCCCGTGACCACATCCTTTGAGGCACGTGAGCCATGAGCATCGTTGCTGCCTTCGGGACACTTACCGACGCTGCGCAACTCAGCACATATTAGCCAAGGTTCAACAACCTTGTCAAAGTTCTATTGTCTTCCCACTTAACTTTTGACCAAAATTCCTTCTCAAGAAACTCGACATTCTAAGTGACAAACAATTTTGTCTTCGGTGTTTATGGAGGAATACCCAATGGTTATTCGAAATAACCTACAAAGACATGCTCATCCGACTTTGGTTGTAAACATTTTACTTATGCCTAGCATACCAAAAATTTAAGAAAGGACAACCTGGGTTTTATCCCAAACCATGACTTATATGGTGTCATTTCAACGGATCACGATGGAGCTTTTTTCAGTGTAAAAGCGGTAGTCACTAAAGCTTTAATCTTTAAAATATAATGGCAGTTTTATAAATGACACCTTTGATCTTACCATGTCAAACAAGGTTTCATTACATATCTTGAACACTCCATACTCCTATGGTGTTTTGGGAAATGCAAATCCATGGAACGATTCCTCAAATCTTAGGTGTTTTGCTAAACTTGTAACTCAAACATCTTTCTTTATGATCGAATCATAAACTTTTTATTTTCTTGTTACAATGATTTTCCACTTCATCTTGAAAGTCTTTGAACATTTTCAAATGTTTCATACTTCTTCCTTATTGAGTAAGTATATACATATACTCACTCAAATCTTCGGAGAAAGCATATGAAGTTGAAATCCATCGCCCACGACTACACATAATGGACTATATACATCAATATGTACAAATTCCAATCAGTTAGTCGTCCGTTCCTCTTTTGGCCTACGAACAGAGTTTTAATTATCTCCAGGAAAGTATCACAAGCGTCATTTGATCAAAATCAAAGACTCCAAAAATCCATCAACATGGAGTTTCTTCATGTATCCCTAATATAATTTAAACGGTGATGTCACTTTGCAAGTGATCTTTCAATCATTTGTCTTGCGACATTTTAGCATTAGTTTTATGGTCGTTATTTCTCCAACCAGATTTGTATATCATCCATCTATTATGGAATGCGGTAATTATTTGAACAACCTTTTGTCGTCATAATACCTGATCAAAATAACAATTATTGAAACAAATCTTGAAGGCAAGCTTTGATGTTAACGAGCAACACAACAACCCTTTGTTTGTTTTCAATGAACATCATCACATATTCTCTTGCTAGTTACTTAGGCCATTGCAGTTCATGAATTGTGTTGTCCTGTATGACACTTCATACCAACCAATTCGGTATCCAATACCGCAGAACCACATTGTTTAACAACCAAGGAATACAGCCATAACATGTATCTTCTATATACCTAAGTTGGACATCTCCAATCTTTTCTTTTCTGCCAAATATTTTATAAATTCTCTTTCAACAATTCCTTTTAATTTAAAAGAATCTATCAACATCAATAGTGGTGTCATTCACATGACACATAGTACAAAGTGTGTATAGTCAAATACTAATACCTTTGGACTTGCACTTTGAAGTGGATCACCTTCATCAAATGTTTGGCATTCTTTCAAAATTCCATTCTTTAGTAATCTTTTAGTGTAGTAAACATTTTACTTACATCTTCTATTCATCCTTATCATGACAATTTTCATGATCAAGCTGCTATAGCTTATAAAGGTGAATTGCGAGTATAATGTTTCTTTTCCAAAAACTTTTGGAGGATTAGAACGACTAGCGTCTCCAACCTTCACAAATTCTCATCAAATATGAGGACATATACTCTATCATGTTGTAACCAATACATTGTTTTAGATATCGCAATACCTTTCACATATGATGGTTTCTGAAACATTGCTTTCAGCTCTTAGATAGACTTGATATTAAAAACAATATTTTGAGTATCAAGAATCATGGAGACAAACATGATACATTAGATACTAACACTGGAATTGTTACTCTTGATTTAATACTGTTTATTAAACTTCACAGAGTAAACGGAGTTTGCTGAAAGTTTGCAATATGACTTTTAAACTTTAGATTGACACTCAAAACAATACGATACCAGTTCGTAAAGCAAATATCCAGAATTTCTATAGTTCTACTATCTCAACTATAACTAAGCGTAAGGTGGTGAACGGATACCAATGACTACAACAAACTATGCAAATTCACTTTGATTGTGTTTATGATAAATTGAGTTTGACTAATCCAAATTACAAATGAACTCCCACTCAAAACAACATCCCTCGAGTTGTTTTAGTGATTACACGAACCAAATCCACTACACCAAGTCCGATCATCACGTGAGATGATGTAGCTTTAAAGGCGAACAATCAACATGTTCATCATATCATCCATATGACTCATGCTTTACCTTTCGGTATTCCGTGTTCCGAGACCATGTCTGTACATGCTAGGCTCGTCAAGGTTAACCTTAGTATCTGCATGTGCAAATCTGGCTTGCACCCGTCGTATGCACACGTAGAATCTATCACACCCGATCATCACGAGATGCTTCGAAACGACGAGTCTTAGCAACGGTGCCAACTAAGGACGAACACTTTATTACTTGAAATTTAGTGAGAGGGATCATCTTATAATGCTACCGTCGCGATCTAAGCAATACAAGATGCATAAAGGATTAACATCACAGGCAATTCATAATTAGTGTGATATGATATGGCCCTTTCTTCTTATGCCTTTGATCTCCATCTCTAAAGCACGGACATGATCTCCATCATCACCAGCATTGCGTCAAGGTCAGTAGCACCGCTTCATGGTTGTCTATCATCACCAGCAACTATTACAACTACTTGGAATAAAGCTATTACAAGATGAATAGACACGCAGGTCTTAACAGAATTAAAGACAACCATTAGGCTCCTGCCGGTTGCCATATTACAACAAGGATCATTGCATACATCAAATATAATCACAATCACATGATGGCCATATCACATCACAAAACCCCTGCAAAAACAAGTTAGATGCCTCTAATATTCTTTGCATGTTTTACATGGTTTGGGGCTTTCGAATAAGAACGGATCTTACCTACGAAACTGAACCACAACGTTGATACAAGTGCTATCAAGTGCAAAGTGTAGATTGGATCTATACTATGACGGGAGAGACAGACACCCGCAAAGCCACTTGTGCAATACGAGTTGCACGTCAACTGTGGAGCAAGTCTCATGTATGATGACATGTAAGGTTAACCCGAGCCGCTTGATCCCACCATACCGCAAGATGCAAAGTACACAAAGCAAAAGACGGCACGAGCACCAATGCCCACAACATCATTGTGTTCTACTCGTGCAACAGATCTACGCATAGATAAGGCTCTGATACCACTGATGGGTTCATAGCATGGAAAACAAAAAATTTCTACCGCAAGAACGAACAAAACCCAGATCTAATCTAGATAAAAGCCAAGATCTAATCTATTAGACATGTGCAACGAGATAGATCTGTACTAACCCTCGTAGATCCGAAAGCGTTACGAGATTAGATCTCGGGGTTGATGTAGTCGATCACTTGCTGATCTCAAGATCGTGTGGACGATCCTTCCGGCGCCGCGTTCCGGCAGCGCTTCCGCAGTCGGTCACACGTGCGGAGTCGAAGCAGACCTTCTTCTCCCCGTTCCAGCGAGAAGCGGAGGTAGTAGATCTTTCTCCACGGAATCCTAGCAGCACGACGGTGTGGTGGTGGTGGTGGAGGAGAGAATTCTGCAGGGCTTCGCCTAAGCCGGAGCAGAGCGAAGGAAGAGGAGAGAGGCGGCGGCTAGAGCTTGTTATGAGAGAGGGCTAGGAGGGGGCGCCTCCTCCCTTCTATTTAAAGGAGGAAGGCGCGCCTGGGGAGGGGGAGTCCTAGTAGGACTCCCCTCCTATGGCCGGCGGGTTGGGAAGGGGGGGAGGAGTCCTCCTCCCCCACGAATCCGTGTCTCGCCCCACAAGGTTTCCTTTGACCCTTTCTTGGTTTTCAAGCAAACACCAAGAACTCTTCTAGAACCTTCCAGAACATTCCGAAACCTTCTAGAATCTCCATACAAACACTTCGGAACATTTCCTAACTTAGAAAATGATCCCCAATATATGAATCTTATTCTCCGGACCATTCCGGATCTCCTCGTGATGTCCCGAATCCAATCCGAGACTCCGAACAAAATTCGGTTTCCAACGCACATTCCATATCTACTTAAAACAACTTCGAACCTTAAGTGTGTCACCCTACGGTTCGTGAACATGTAGACATGATGAAGACACCTCTCCGATCAATAACCATCAGCGGGATCTGGAGATCCATAATGGCTCCCACATATTCAACGATGACTTCGTGATCGATAGAACCATTTACATACGAAACCAATTCCCTTTGTCACGCGATACTCTACTTATCCGAGGTTTGATCGTCGGTATCTCCATACCTAGTTCTACCTCGTTACTGATAAGTACTCTTTACTCGTTCCATGTTATGTCATCCCTTGTGACCCAGTCACATGCTTGCAAGCTAACTAGATGACATTCCACCGAGAGGGCCCAGAGCATATCTATCCGTCATATGGATGGACAAATCCCAATCTTGGTTCATGCGCTTCAACACATACTTTCAGAATACCCAATGATACCTTTATAACCACCCAGTTACGAAGCGGTGTTTGATGTCATCAAAGTACCCATCCGGTGATGGTGATTAACATAACCTCATGGTCGAAGGATTAGGTTACTATGCATTTGAAAGCTTATAGCAATACAAACTTAATGACTTGATCTTATGCTACGCTTACTATGGGTGTGTGTCCATCACATCATTCTCCTAATGATATAACCTTGTTATTAATGACATCCAATGTCCATGATCAGGAAACCATCAATTAATCAACAAGCTAGTTTAACAAGAGGCTTACTAGGGACTCTTTTATGTTTACAAAACACACAAGTATTAATGTTTCTGGTTAATACAATTATAGCATTGGATGTAAACATTTATCATAAACATAAAGATATAATAATAACCAATTTATTATTGCCTCTTGGGCATATCTCCAACAGAAACACTTTTCCCTCTATCATAATAACTTTCAGTATCATGCATAAACTTTTACGATATAACTATCACATTAACCATTGTAGCAATGATCACTTATTCTGGTAGATAACATAGTTACACTAGCTTTCCTAGTTCCATTAGGATGTGAAACAATATTAGAAGTATCCTTACAAAGGATAAGGTGCCCATATTTTATATTTTTAGAGATAAAGATTTTTATATTTGCTACTGCAGGTTCAACATCTATTTGTTCATCAGGTTCTACAGCTTCCTTGATGTTCAGGTAAAATATAATCAATAGTCTAAACTTCAGTATTTCTAGCAGGAACACAATTAACAATATCTTTATATGGTGCATGATACTTGTTCCATTTCTTTTTAGGAATTTCAATATAAGAGGCAAAAGCCTTGAAACAATTTGCAATACTTTGAGAATCAAGAGCATAAGCATTAATAATATTATGAAAGTCATCAGTTCCCATAAAAGATTTAATGCATTCATAATCATACTTTATACCTGACTCTCTTCCTTTATCATTCTCCCATGCTTCAGCATTATCTTGAATATGGTCTAGAAGATCCCATTTAACTTCTTCTTCCATACGTGTAAGTGATCCCGCACAAGAAGCATCCAATAGATCCTTATCATGAAGAGAAAGCCTTGCATAAAAGTTATTGATAATAATATTATTAGGGAGCTCATGAGTAGGACATTTGAGCATTAGTGACTTCAATCTCCCCCAAGCTTGAGCGGTACTCTCTCCATCACGAGGCCAAAAGTTATATATTTGATTCCGATCTTTATGAACCTCACTAGGAGGATAAAATTTGGAATAAAAGAGAGGTACAATTTCCTCCCATTCAAGAGATTGGCCATTCTTTAGTAGCTTATACCATTCCTCAGGTCTTGCTTTTAGTGATACAGAGAATAACTTTTCTTAACTTGATCTGTTGTAATACTTGCACACTTAAACAACCCGCATAATTTGTGTATAAAAAGCAAATGATCACCAGGATGGACAGTTCCATCTCCAAAATAATAGTTATCCATAACATGATCAACAAATTTTGTAGGTATTTTAAAAGGATCAATTTTAGTAGGTGGTGGTTCATCTACTACTTTAGCAGTGGTAGTAGCATTCCGAAATAAGAAACTAAGTGAATTATCCATATTGACAATAAAGTAACAAGCAGAAATAAACAATACTCACACTAGAAGTTTCCTTTACCAGTTCCACTCTTCAATAGCGCTTCACTCCCCGGCAACGGCGCCAAAAAATAGTCTTGATAACCCACAAGTATAGGGGGTGTATCGCAGTATTTTCGATAAGTAAGAGTGTCGAACCCAATGAGGAGAAGAATGTGTTGACGAGTGGCTTGGAGCAGGAATTCTTTGTAAATACTTAGCAAACAGAGTTTTAGGGTTTTTTGATAATGCAGATAAATAAAGTGCGAGTAAATAAAAGACAATAATAATAATTGCAGCAAGTGGCCTAATCCTTTCTTTAGCAAAGGACAAGCCGGTTGTATTACTTAAGATAGCCAAACGTTCTCGAGGACACATGGGAATACTGTAAAGTGCTTTCGCTTCATATAGTTGATTAATCTTCTTTGGTTGGATAAGTGTTGTGTGGGTGAACCTGTGCTAATGTACTGACCTTCCTAGGACTAATACATACTTGTGATTATACCCCTTGCAAGCATCTGCAACTACAAGAAAGTAATTAAGATAAAAACCTAACCACAGCCTTAAACTCTAAGATTCTACCCTCCCTTATGCAAAGGTTTCCTAACGGGGGTTTAGGTTTCTGTCACTCCGGCAACCCCACGATTAGTAGCCAAATACACAATGCATTCCCCTAGGCCCATAAAGGTGAAGTATCATGTAGTCGACGTTCACATGACACCACTAGAAGAATAACACCATAACTTAATTATTAAACCATTGAATCTTTCTCAACACAATTCTACTACTAACAACATGACTTCTACCATGTCCTCAAGAACTAAACGAACTACTCACGAGACATCATATGGATCAAGATCAGAGATGAAATAATGATAAGTAACAATCTAAACATGAACAATAATTCAACGGTTCCACCGAATAGCATCAACTACAACAAGTAATCAACACCGAGAAAGTTTCCCCTAAGAACTATGCAAGATTCAACCCAATTGTTACAGCGGTACGGAGTGGTGGTGATGGTGCTGGTGGAGATGATGGTGGAGATGATGATGATGATCCTGATGAAGTCCAGCTTGATGATGGTGTTGATGGAGACGATCTCCCCTCTCCGGGAAGGAATTTCCTCGGCAGATTTCTGCCTGCCGAAGAGCTCTTTCTCTCTCTGCAGTTTTCCGCCCTGTAGAGGCGGCAGAATCTTTCTGTGGTTGCTCCCCGAGTCTTAGGGTTTCAGGGGGATTATATACGCCAAAGGGCAATGCTGGAAGTGGGCCAGGGTGGCCACACCACTTGGTGGCGCGGCCAGGGGACCCGCGCCACCAGGGGGTGTGGGCCCCCTGTGGCCCATCTCCACTCCTCCTTCTGGAATCCTTCGTCTTCTGGAAAAATAGGATTTTCCATATATTTTCTAGGTTTTTCTGATCTTTGCGAATTTTGCATCCAGACAGTGCTTTTTCCATCAGAATCCTGACTCCGGTGGTTCATCCTCCAAAAATCATCAATCATGCAAAAATATATGAAATAACATAAGTATCCTCTCTTAATATGAAATATACCAATGAATAATAGTGAATTATGATATAGAATAGTGATGCAAAATGGACGTATCAGAGATCACTCATTTTCTAATCATTTCTCAATGGCTAACCTCAATATAGGTACTTCTAATCAAGAATGCGCACCCTCTTGATGTTCATATGCGCTAGAAGGCAGTCGTCATACTTCACGTCATCATGGACGGAATTCTAGGAAGCATTGAGAAGAGGAATAAAAGTAAGAAGAAGAAACAATCTATAGGAGTAGAGGGTTTTAATAATATATATATATACACGGTAATGCGTAATATAGTGTTTGAGAGGTTTTTCATAATAAGTGAGAGTATGCTCACATGGGCAAGAAAGATCTTGTAATATATAGGTATTGTACTGGGTAAGCGACTAGTCGATGTTGGGAGTTTGGTTCTATCATAATATCTTATGGAACCTATGTTTAATATTTGGTATATGTTTGGTTGTTATTTGGATTTCTTGGATTTACTTGATTTTCTAGATCTGTACATGAAGTTTGACTTGTGTGCAAATGCATGTTGCATCATCAAATTAGTACTTAATGTTATAGATGTAGATAGTAAAGGGAATTTCTGTAGGGGAGTGACATGTTCCAAGCTCCAAGATGAAGATCAACATGAAGGGTGAAGCAAAATATGAGGTGCATCAATACAATTTTTGAAGGATGGATCAAGTTTAGATCATTATTAGTTGGTAACGAGAAGGAAGTTTATTGAAGAAAAGGTATGAAGTATATGAAAGGAAGAACTAAGATCTTCATAATAAGTCTTAGTTAGAGTGAACTAGATGAAGTTAGATATACTTAAGAGCATGGAAGTATTATGAAATGGTAGAAAGAAGAAATGATGAAACAAATAAGTGGTACTCAAGCTTTGAAATACCAGAGAAAATACTAGGATTATGGGGAGTTGAACGTGTATAGGATGTTATAGGGTCATTCCACACTAGTATGATCCACAGGCTGATACCTTGATGGGTTTGATTAAACAAGTTACCTTGGTATGCCCTAAAGGGCATAAAACTTGGCCTAAGCTAAGTAATCACTAAAGAAGTATAAAAATTAAAGAAATCGTCTTTCGTGATGCTTTGCGAAGTTGGGTTTGCCAAGGTGTGAATGCCCAGAGAATTGAAAGTGAAGAAAATATTGTTGGAAGAGTCTTTATGTCAGTTGTTTAAGATCTCTTAGGTGAAATACTAATTAAAAGAGATAACCAAACTTTAGCTATAAATAATGGTTTATAGAGTTCACCTCTGATATCCACCATTTTGTGGGTACACCGCAGATTCCTTTATGAAGTCCTATAGAGATGTTAGAGTAGATATATACAGAACTATAGTAACCAAATTGTGGTATATATGGAGCTAGAAAGTATTAGAAAACCCTAAGGGCGAGAGTGAACGATGGAGTAACAGGATCAAGATACGATATCTGGAGTACAGTCGAGGAGGAATCTTAAACTACGATTCCAATAGATCATATTTTCATAAGGTAATTCTAATATTTTCAAAATGAAACTCTTAGGAGTATGAAAACATAGAAATCGAGGTTTACACCTCAAGTTAGTAGAGCAAGATTTTCAACGTAGCAATAAAAGGAAGTTGGAGGAGTAATTGTTAAGAAACCTACTGAAATCTTAATATGGTTAAGGACTTGAAGTAGATAAAGTAGTTAACCTTGGAAAAAGGATCGGATATTAGGTAACCGTGAAGGGAATATGCCCGAGAGGCAATAATAAAGTTGTTATTATATGTATTCCAAGTATATGATGGATGTTTATTTTGCATGCTATAATTGTATTAATATGGAAACCTTAATACATGTGTGTTTAATAAACAAATAGAAAGTTCAAAGTTATGCCTCTCTATAAACTAGCTCGTTGATTAACAAGATGATCAAGGTTTCCTTATCATGGACATTGGGTGTTGTTAATAACGAGGTCACAATATTAGTGGAATGAGCATTCATCCAAAGTATACATTACGATCAAAGTCATTGTGTTTATATTGCTATAACATCATACGAAGTAATCCTAGTCCTTAGACCATGAGATCATGTCAATCACTAACACTAGAAGAGTATCTTGATAACATCAAACATCACACCGTGAAAGGGTGACTATAAAGGTGGGTGCAGTGCTACGGAAGTGTTAAGTAGAGGCTCATGATCAAGAGTGGGATTTGTCCATCCCGATCATGGATAGATATACTTTGGGCCCTCTCGGTGATATCACATTAAGATAGCTTGCAAGCAAGTGATGTGACCACTAGAATGTTATATCACGGGAACAAGAAAAGAGTGCATGTGAGTAACGAGATCAAACTAGGTATAGAGATACTGATGATCGAATCTCGGACATGTAATATATTGTGAGACAAAGGGATTTAGTTACTATTGTTAAAGGTTCTCACCATCACAGAAGTCATCGTTGAATGTGTAGGAGTCAGTATGGATCTCCAGGTCCTGCTTCTGATTATTGGTCTAAGAAGGGTCTCGATCATGTTTACATTATTTGCGAACCATAGGGTGACACACTTAAGGGATACCAACACCATTTGGAGTAAATATGTTTCAGACTAAAGAATTGCAAAGCGCTGGAATTATTTTAATGGACACCGGAATTGTTCTAGGTGAAATTGCTGAAATTGGTTCTTCATGTGATATTGAAATATTGTAGGGGATTTTATGTGAATGTTTGTTCATTAAAGTAATTAAAAAAATTCTGAATAAAATAAATAAAAGAGTTTTATTAAATGAGAGTTTTATTAAATTTGGTGGAAATTTAATGCATTTTGAGTGGGATTTTGAGTGGATAAAATGGAGGGCCAAATTTATGTGAGTGGAGCTTCCACCACATGAATGAGGAAGGGGTGGGGGAACCCTCCATGGATGTCGGCCATGGGGAGGGGTTGCCCTCACTCTCCTATAAAAGGCCCCTCTCTCACTCCTTCTCACTCACACCTCCTCATGAAGGATCTCTCTCCCCCTCTAGAATTATTTCCCCATGGTCTCGGATTAGCGAGATACATGTTCATGGTGGCATTTCATCTAGAAGGAGTTGCTACTTCGGCTGCATCACTGGAGTGAGGAGGTGGAGGTTATGCGGTGGCCTGAATGTGTGTGCGATCACGAATGCACTACTGAGTTGTGGCGCTAGACTTCTTCGATCCTGAGATCGATAAGCGTTCGACTACATCATCCATGAGTTCAACCTCGTTACACTTTGTCGGTTTACAAGGGTATGTTCTCTATGGATGTATATCCACCCATAGCTTGTATCTAGTAGATAGATCTTGGTGCTTAGTAGTTCCCATCGTAGGATTTTTTTGTTTTCTATGTTGCAAACCCAACACTGGTATCAGAGCCTGATCTATGCGTAGATGCTTTGCACGGATAGTACACATATGAGTATGTGGGCGATGATGATCATGTTATTGCTTATTATATGTATTTTGGATACTGGTGGCATAGTGGGATGAAGCGGCCCAGACTAACTTTACATGTCCTCGCACATGAGACCTATTCCACGATTGACATGCAACTAGTTTTGTATAAGTGGCTAGCGGGTGTCTGTCTCTCCTACTATAGTCAATATCTGATTTACAACGAGTTACTAATAATTTTGTTATCATCGTTGTGGTTCCATGTTCGTAGGTAAGACTGGTTCTATCTTCGAAAGTCCTAAGCCACGTAAAACTTGCAATGGATAAATTAGAAGCGTCTAGTTTAGATTGTTGATGGGCTGGTGTCATGATATGGTAATGTTGTAAGTTGATGTATAGTTGATACTCTTACAACACGCCTAAGGTGTAAGTTCCATAGACCTTGGCCTTACACACAAAGGAATGATAAAGATCATACCACGATGCACATGATAGTGATCAAGTGCAAGAACCATATCAATTCACTTTATGCATATGATGTTTGCATATTATATTGCTTGTTTGGCGTTTTAGTAGCATTATAAGATGATCCCTCATTTAGATATCAATATAAAAATGTGTTCTTCCTTAAGTATGCACCATTCTATGGATCGTGCTTTGAGACATCATGTGATGATCGGATCTACTCGACTCTACGCTTTCATACAACGGGTGTAAGACAGTTTTACACACGAGAGTACTAAGGTTCTTACTTGGCGAGCCTAGCATGTACAGACATGGCCTCGGAACACAGAGCGAAAGGTTAAGCATGATTCATATAGTTGATATGATGCCCATATTGATGCTCGCCTTTGAGACTACACCAACTCACGTGATGATCGGACTTGGTGTAGTGGATTTGGTTCATGTAATCACTAAAAAGACACGAGGGATGTTGTTTTTGAGTGGGAGTTCATTTTAATTTGGATTAGTTGAACTCAATCTATCATAAACTTAGTCTAAACTTTACAAATTCTGTTGTAGATGGCACCACCTGCTTTTAATTTCAATGTGTTCATGGAGAAATAGAAACTTGCGGCAAATGGTAGCAACTTTACCAACTGGTCATGAATTTGAGGATTCTCGTCATTGCTGCACAAAAGCAATATATGCTAGAAGCACCGCTAGGCCTCCCCACCAGCTCCTGATGGCCATAACGAGGAAAAGAACATCTTTTTGACTCGTCAGGAGGACCACAACTTAGTTCATTGTGGCATACTGTATGGGCTAGAGCCAGAACTTCGAAAGCGTTTCGAAAATGGCAATACCTTTGATACCATGGGTGAATTGAAAATGATTTTCGATACCCATGCTGCCATAGAGAGTTATAATACTTCTGAAAAGTTCTTTAGCTGCATGATGGAAGAGAACAACTCTGTTAGTGAGCACGTACTCAAAATGTCTGGGTACGCCGATAGGCATATGTCTTTGGGAATAACGATTCCCATTAACTTAGGCATACATCAGGTTCTCCAATCTCTACCGCCTAGCTACAAGAGCTTCGTGATGAACTATAATATGCAAGGCATGAAGAAGTCTCTCCCCAAGCTTCTGTCAATGCTTAAGACTGCAGAAGTGGAGATCGAGAAAGAGCATCAAGTGTTGATGATCAATAAGATCTCCGGTTTCAAGAAAGACAAGAAGGGAAAATAGAAGGGAAAGAAGGGCGGCAAATCTGCTGCTGCGCCTGAAAAGAAATCCCGAGCTGGCCCTAAGTCTGATACTCGCAGTAGCACCTAGTTATTTGATACTAGATCAGTTACTAATATATGTAACTCGATTCAGGGGTTGCGGAACAAGTGATAGCTAGCAAGGGATGAGGTCACGAGCGTGTCGGCAATAGATCAAGAGTTGATGTGATCGTTGTCGGAACGTTGCCTCTCCATATGCCATCGGGATTAGTGATAAATCTAAATAATTGTTATTTGGTGCCTGCACTGAGCATGAACATTGTATCCGGATCGTGTTTGATGTGAAGTGGTTATTCATTTAAGTCTAAAAACAATGGTTGTTCGATTTATATGAATGATATCTTTTATGATCATGCACCTGTGATGAATCGTTTATTTTTGTTGGATCTCGATAATAGTATTACACATATTTATAATGTTGATGCTAAAAGGATTAAACTTGATAATGATATATCTGCATATATGTGGCACTGCCGTCTAGGTCATATTGGCATAAACGCATGAAGAAACTCCATTCTGATAGACTTTTGGAATCACTTGATTTCGAATCATTTGATACATGTGAGCCATGCCTTATGGGCAAGATGACAAGAACACCGTTTTCCGGTTCAATGGAACGGGCGACAGATTTATTGGAAATCATACATACTGATGTATATGGTCCAATGAGTGTGTCGGCACGTGGTGGATATTATTATTTTGTTACTTTCACGGATGATTTGAGTAGATACGGGTATATCTATTTGATGAAACACAAGTCTGAAACCTTTGAAAAGTTTAAGGAATTTCAGAATGAAGTGGAAAATCATCATAATAGAAAGATCAAATTTCTACGGTCTGACCGTGGAGGAGAGTATCTTAGTTACGAGTTTAGCGCACATAAGAAAGTTTGTGGAATAGTTTCACAAGTCACGCCTACCGGAACACCACAACGTAATGGTGTGTCGGAACGTCGTAATCGTTCTTTATTGGATATGGTTCGATCTATGATGTCTCTAACTGACTTGCCACTGTCATTTTGGGGCTATGCACGGGAAACCCCTGCATTCACTTTAAATCGGGCACCATATAAATCCGTTGAAACGACACCGTATGAATTGTGGTTTGGAAACAAACCTAAGTTGTCATTTCTTAAAGTTTGGGGATGCGATGTTTATGTGAAGAAACTTCAGCTTGATAAACTCGAACCCGAAGCGGAAAAATGCGTCTTCATAGGATACCCTAAAGAAACAATTGGGTATTCCTTCTATCACAAATCCGAGAACAAGGTTTTCATTGTCATGAATGGATCCTTTCTAGAGAAAGAGTTTCTCGCGAAAGGTGTGAGTATTCAGAAGGTAGAACTCGAAGAGGTTATTGAACCTTCTCTTCATAAAACGGCGAGTGGCGCAATGCCGGAAAAATTTCCGGAGTTGACTTCACCGAATGACGAGGGAACTAATGATAATGATCATGAAACCTCGAAAGAGGACACTACCGAACCTTGTAGGTCAACAGAACACGTGCTGCTCCTGAACTATACAGAAATCCTGTTATGATTTCATGGTTGATGAAATAGATGACCCTGCGACATATGAAGAAGCAATGATGAGCCCAGATTCCAATTTATGGCTAGAACCCATGAAATTCGAGATGGAATCCATGTACGAAAACCAGGTTTGGACCTTGGTGGACTTACCTCATGACCGCAAGGCCATTGAGAATAAATGGATTTTCAAAAAAAACTGATGTTGATGGTATTGTGACCATCTATAAAGCTCGACTTGTCACAAAGGGGTTTTGAAAAATTCAAGGAGTTGACTATGATGAGACATTCTCTCCCATAGCGATGCTAAAGTTGGTTAGGATTATGTTAGCAATTTCTGCATATTTCGATTATGAGATATGGCAGATGGATGTCAAAATTGTGTTCCTCAATGATAATATTAAAGAAGAGCTGTATATGATACAACCAAAGGGTTTTTTCAATCCTAAGGATGCTGACAAGGTATGCAAGCTTCAACGACCCATCTATGGACTAAAGCAAGCATCCCGAAGTTGGAATCTCCGCTTTGATGAGGTGATCAAGGAGTTTGGATTTGTCCAAACTTATGGAGAGGCTTGTATTTACAATAAAGTGAGTGGGAGCAATGTGGCATTTCTGATACTATATGTGGGTGACATATTACTGATTGGAAATGATATAGATCTTTCAAACAGTGTTAATTAAAAGTTATCTAAACAGCAATTTTTTGATGAAGGACCTTGGTGAAGCGTCATACATATTAAGCATAAAGATCTATAGAGATAGATCAAGACGCCAAATAAGGCTATCACAGAGTACATACCTTGATAATATTTTAAAGAAGTTTAAAATGGATGAAAGTAAGAAGGGGTTCTTACCTATGTTGCAAGGCAAGACATTGAGTAAGACTCAAAGTCCACTATGCTTCAGCCATAGGATCTATAATGTACGCCTTGCTATGTACAAGACCAGATGTGGCACATGCTATTAGTTTGACTAGTAGGTACCAATCTGATCTAGGTTCGGAACACTGGATAGCGATCAAGAATATCCTTAAGTACTTAAGAAGAATAAAGGAAATGTTTCTTATATATGGAGGTGAAGAAGAGCTGGTCGCTAATTGTTATGTTGATGCTAGCTTTGACACTGATCCGGATGACTCTAAGTCTCAATCCAGATATGTATTTCTCATGAACGGAGCAGCAGTTAGTTGGAGGAGCTCCAAACAACCTGTGGTGACAAGATCGACAATGGAGGCGGAATATATTGCTGCTTCAGAAGCAGCACATGAAGCGGTTTGGATGAAGGAGTTCATAACCGAACTAGGTGTGGTTCCTAGTGCGTTGGACCCAATGGTGATCTATTGTGACAATAATGGAGCCATAGCCAACGCCAAGGAACCATGGTCTCATAAGAATTCCAATCATATTAAGCGCCTGTTTCACTCCATCCGCGAACATGTCAAGGATGGAGATATAACGATTTGTAAAGTACATACGGATCTGAATGTAGAAGATCCATTGACTAAAGTTCTCCCTAGGGCAAAACATGATCAACACCAGAACTCCATGGGTGTTAGATTTATCACTATGTAACTAGATTATTATCTCTAGTGCAAGTGGATACTAAAGGGAATATGCCCGAGAGGCAATAATAAAGTTTTTATTATATGTATTCCACGTATATGATAGATGTTTATTTTGCATGTTATAATTGTATTAATACAGAAATCTTAATACATGTGTGTTTAATAAACAAATAGAAAGTTCCTAGTTATGCCTCTCTATAAACTAGCTCGTTGATTAACAAGATGATCAAGGTTTCCTGATCATGGACATTGGATGTTTTTAATAACGAGGTCACAACATTAGTAGAATGATGTGACGAACATTCATCCAAAGTATAGCATTATGATCAAAGTCGTTGTGTTTATATTGCTATAACATCATACGGAGTAATCCTAATCCTTAGACCATGAGATCATGTCAATCACTAACACTAGAAGAGTATCTTGATAACATCAAACATCACACCATGAAAGGGTGACTATAAAGGTGGGTTCAGTGCTACGAAAGTGTTATGTAGAGGCTCATGGATCAATAGTGGGATTTCTCCATCCCGATGACGGATAGATATACTCTAGGCCCTCTCGGTGATATCACATCAAGATAGCTTGCAAGCAAGTGATGTGATCACTAGAATGTTATATCATAGGAACAAGAAAAGAGTACATGTTGGTAACGAGATCAAACTCGGTATAGAGATACCGATGATCGAATCTCGGACATGTAATATATCACGAGACAAAGGGATTTAGTTTCTATAAAGGTTCTCACGATCACAGAAGTCATCGTTGAATGTGTAGGAGTCAGTATGGATCTCTTGGTCCCGCTTCTGATTATTGATCTGAGAAGGGTCTCGATCATGTATACATTATTCGTGAACCGTAGGGTGACACACTTAAGGGATACCAACACCATTTGGAGCAAATAAGTTTCAGACGAAAAAAAAGCGTTGGAATTATTTCAATGGACAACGGAATTGTTCTGGGTGAAATTGCTGAAATTGGTTCTGCATGTGATATTGAAATATTGCAGGGGGTTTTATGTGAATGTTTGTTAATTAAAGTAATTGATAAAATTATGAATAAAATAAATAAAAGAGTTTAATTAAATGAGAGTTGTATTAAATTTGGTGGAAATTTAATGCATTTTGAGTGGGATTTTGAGTGGAGAAAATGGAGGGCCAAATTTATGTGAGTGGAGCTTCCACCACATAAATGAGGAAGAGGTGGGGGCACCCTCCATGGGCGCCGGCCATGGGGAGGGGCTGCTCCCTCTCCTATAAAAGGCCCCCACTCACTCCTTCTCACTCACACCTCCTCATGAAGGATCTCTCTCCCCCTCTAGAATTATTTCCCCATGG
This sequence comes from Avena sativa, assembly GCA_916181665.1. Taxonomy (NCBI): domain Eukaryota; kingdom Viridiplantae; phylum Streptophyta; class Magnoliopsida; order Poales; family Poaceae; genus Avena; species Avena sativa. The sequence continues at coordinate 60,362,375 of OV702289.1, forward strand.
TCTCGGATTAGCAAGATACAATTTTCCGGTGGCATTTCGTCTGGAAGGAGTTGCTACTTCCGCTGCATCGCTGGAGCGAGGAGGTGGAGGTTGTTCGGTGGCCTGAACGTGTGTGCGATCACGGATGCGCTGCCGAGTTGCGGCGTTGGACTTCTTCTCGATCCTAAGATCGGCAAGCGTTCGACTACATCATCCATGAGTTCAACCTCGTTACGCTTTGTCGGTCTACAAGGATATGTTCTCTATGGATGTATATCCACCCATAGCTACTAGATAGATCTTGGTACTTAGTAGTTACCATCGTAGGATTTTTTTTGTTGAACCCAACAAATCGAGAGTCTACTCTAAGTTTGGATGTAGAGTACCAAAACGGACCTATAGCGAGGAATAGGAAACTATGAGTGGTTTGGACTAAATGAGTCCAAAATATTCTTAGTAAGTAAGCCATAAGGACTAAGTATGCCATAATAAGTTATTCCTATAGTTGGCCGAAGACTAAAACAATACCTTATTTTAGTAAGACTTCCTAAAAACATCAAGTGCTTCATAGATCGAAGGTCAAATAGGACTACCAGTAAAACTAATAGCCAGACAAGATGTCATAATCTAAGGATCTTTCAAAAAGACATGATTGGGAGTGGATTGAAGTAATAAGTTTCATGGTGATAAATGGAACTGACAAGAGATAATTTCCAAGTTAAAGGAGGATGCAATGGAAAATTTGGATCTGGAGATACACCAAATATCTCCATTGAAGATAATCATGGAGTTGGAGAATTGCTATAATCCACACAAGACAGTTCCTCATTCCGAAACGTTTATTGAAATATATTACTTTGCTTTTGGGGACGAAGTTGAGTTTAAGGGGGAGAGACTGTAACATCCTAGTATGAGAGGCTAGAAATAAAGAGGACACATGTTTGTGCATTGCATTCATGCATAAAGAAATTCGGAGAATATTCGTGCAAAACTAAAAGAAGCATAGAGAGAACAAGGTCTCTCTTGTTCTGGTGGAAACATCAGGATAAGTGCGACAGATTTCAACATAACCTCTGTCGAATCTTTGTGTTTAGGGAAAAATATTTCAAATGAGTATTTGAATTGGGAATTTGAAACTTGAATTAGTTTAAAGCATATATTAGATTGTCAATTAATGGATTTAAGGTAATTCAAATAATTGACATTAAATAAGAAAATGCAAAATGAATCATTGCAAAAAAGCAAAGTAATATAATTCAATAAATAAGGAAAAGTAATTCTTTATATACACATAATACCTTGTCCTCAAAATGTTTCAAAAAGAAAAATACTACAATAATGAAATAAAAAGAATTATTTAATATGAATACATGCATTACATTGCCCTTTATAATAATAGTAATAAAATAAAATTTAAAACGAACTTTGAAATTGAATTATAAATAGAAATGAATTACAATAATAAGCAAGAATGGAATTCTTATTTATAAATTATATGTAAATATTTACAAGATTTAAGTTATAAAATAAATTGTACCTTTATTAATATTATACAACATTACATTGTTTTTTATAAAAATAATAAAAGAAAATTACAGAATAATAAAATAAAACCTACACTAATTTTCCTAAACTAAGTCTTTTATCTTCAAATCCTTCTTTGTAGGATATTGTACCTGCAAGCAAACAAAGAAAACGAAATTAAAGAAAATGGTTAAGTGTTAATATTGTTTGCTCTCAGACTTCAGAGTGAAGTGCACTGTTCAAATTCATCACTGAGAAAAACATCAAAGAAAGGGGCAAGTTTCACCAAAAGGTAGCATCTGTTTTTAAGCAAATCTTTATCTCAGAACAACATCATCAACAATAGATAAAGGGGCAAGTTTCACCTGAGAGTAAAAGTTAAAAGGGTAGAAACAAAATATCTTACTTGATCTGATTGCCATACCCCAGCAAGCAAGCACACAACTTACACGACACACATGCATGTGTGAGGCGCTGTCGACACCAGGAAGCAAGGAGAGAGGATATAAAAGGCACATCCGTACCAACATGGCTCCTTCTGCTAAACATTCTCACCATACCAAGAATAGCAAGAACTCATCACAGTTTTATCACTGTACATACCAGATCAACCACTGAATCCACCACAAAAGCATCCATCCAAACCTTCAATCATGGTCACCTAAAGGAGGAGGTGGTGTTGGAATAGAGCAAGGACAGGCCATTGGCTGGGAAGAGGAGGACAAGTCACTCACAGGAAGCAGCAAGGCAAAGCCAAGCCAAGGATCAATGTGAAAATGAGATTGAAATCTATCAGGAAACTGAGAAACTCCAGAGTTATTGTGTTGGATTATATCCAAACAGCTAGAATCTGGCAGATCCTTTCACAAAAGGTCTATCATAAAATGTGATAGATAATGCATCGAGGGAGATGGATTTAAGACCCACACTATAAGTTGTCCACAGTGGTAAATCACTCTATGTGATCGGAGATCTCCTGAATTAGAGTTGGGAAATAAGTTGTTGGTCAGTTGAGAGGAGAGTATCCTTACATTAACTTAACCTCATCATGAAGATGTAATACTCTCCTAAACTGTATGGCAGGTTGATAAATATCTTAATGTGTTCCAAGCGGCTTATCTTAACAGAGATGTTGGCCTACAAAATATCTCATGAGGAACACACCTATATGAGTCTGACTGTAAAATGTCGCAGTCCGTGAGAGTTGTGTACTCTCTAATAAACTCATGAAAGTCCCTGGAGTATGACGCATAAGCTTCAAACCGTGGGGAAGCCGTATGTCAGCCCTGTTTCGGTTTAGACTTTTTGTGAAACTGGTTCACAAAAAACTTGTAGTTGAAGGCGTTGTCCACTATTCAAGTTGCTAGCTACTATAGCATGAAGTCTAGAGTGGAAGTTTAACTTAACAGTCTCCACTGAGCACGGGTATATAAAACAATGTCCTAGACCGAAAGTGTTGTAATGTGCAAATGAGACTTTATGAGGGATTGTTGGAATTTGGGGATATTTCGGTATTGGGCATTTGGCTCATAACCAATACAAATTCTGAAATTCTCTTTGGCCCATTAGTTGAGACAGCTCATGACTGTACTAGTGGCGATAAAGGTTAGCCCACATTGCTTGTGAAAGGTGGGTTGCACTATTTTATATTAGGATGTTCTACCACTCACTAAAGTGTGAGAAAATGGAGCAGCTCGCGCGCACTCCTCCTCCGACGCCGGAAATGAGCCGAGCCGAGCTCATATGTTTATTTTGCTGCTCGGGAGCACTCTAGAAAATATCTCTCCTAGATATTTTCTCTTGTCGCTTCGTGTCCGGACTTCCTCGGTCTCTGTCGCTTTGTGTCCGGTTTTTCTCGGCTCTTGTCCCCATGAAGCTTTCTTGGAAGTCAGAGGCTCTTATCCTTTATAAACATACGCACACCGAATATAGAGGATACAAACCCCGAACCGGTTCAACGGTTTTTTTCACTGTTCAAACCTAGCTGAGCTGATGCTCACCGCACAGGCTTTCCACCACCCGTAAGTTATAGAGTAATATGAGACACATACACACTTCTTCTTCCAGTTTATTGAGCAGTCGCCTTCGACTTCTTCATCTCGGCCTGCGACATGCACCGTAGATCGAGACAGTAGGCCTCCGAACCCCGCCTATCGAGAACCTGTACGGGCGAGATGCGATCAGGGTTTTTGGGAGCACTCAGCGCGACTAATGGCTTCCACGCCTATCGTAGACTCAGCCTCACGCCTGGACACAGGTATATTTCTGTTTCTTCTTCTTCCTCTTCGTTGTTCTCATTTGATTTGAGTTATACTCCATACTGGGAGATGAGCAATGCGCTTGTGGAAACCAATTCTGCATTGTTGCGTGAACTAGTACCGATTGGGAGATTGGAAGTTCTGAAAAGAAAAATTACTCCCTCCGACTCATATTAGTTGACTTAGACAAATTTGGGTCAACTAATATGGGTCGGAGGGAGTATTATGTTTGCTTCAGTTGATTGAAGAATGCTTGATTTTTTGTCTTGTCAATATGTCATCAAGCTAGTGTTAGAGGTCCCAATGGTCCCTTGCAATGTTCTGTTGTTCTAAGAACCCAAACGTGATTGTCTTGTTTTTTGGGTATAGATTGTCGGATAGCCGTCTCACAGAAACACTTAATTTATCGGTATATAATCGCGCTGCTCGAAAACCAACCCCTAATTTGCCCTGCGTGTGACTTTGAAAACGCAGTATGGTATAGAGCAAGACGATCTATCTAATCTAATCATGTATGAGCACTCAGTTGGTAGAGGTTCTGAAACAAATGTCGTTCATCTTGTTAATCAGATGATGTTGTCACAAGTGTACATTGATTCAAAAGGAAAAGTACACTTTTAGACACCAAACTGATAGTACAGAATTAGAAAAGAGCAAACGAATATGGAGGGCAGTGTGGAATTTGCACATCACCAAAACGTTCCAAATAATTGTACAGAAATAGAAAAGGGGAAACCATCAAGTTCCAAAGTTGTATGGTGCAAAAAATGGAAGTACCAAGGGCAAATCGGGAGGCAAATCATATTTGTCCCTTTTCCCCCCTTCTTTCCATCCGGCATTTTTCCCTTCTATATAGTACCCTCAGGCCTCAGCCCTCGTCCTCCCCATCGATCACAACTACGACTCCGCCGGCGATCCCGATCTAGAGCTGCTGCCTCCCGATTCCCCAACCACACACCACCACCAGTCCACAACCAAGCCACCCCCCACCCACGTCCCTCTTGCCAGCCATGGAGGCGGCTGCCCAGCACGCGGCCTTGGCCGCTTTGGTTGCAGCGGCGGCTGCCCATGAGGAGACGGCTGCCGTGGAGGAGGCGGTTGTGGCGGTGTCGACAGCGGCATTAAACGCCAAGGAGTCAGCGGCTGTGTCGGCGACTGCATGGGAGGCGGCTGCAACGAAAGCGTCCAAGAAGCGCAGGTTCTGTTTCGTCAGCGACGACGAAGATCCACCAGGGAGTGGGAACACCGATCTCATAAGCCGCCTCCCCGACGACATCCTCGGCACTATCGTCTCGCTTCTCCCCGCCAAGGAAGGCGTCCGCACGCAGGTCGTCTCCCGCCGGTGGCGCCTGCTCTGGCGCTCCGCTCCTCTCAACCTCGAGGACCAGGGTCTCACGAGTAATGGCCGTAGGACCAGCGACTTAATCCAGACGATCCTCTCCGAGCATCCTGGCCCCGGACGCCGCTTCTCGGTTAACCTGTTGACCGGTGGCTATTTCAAGAGGATTGAAGGCTGGCTTAGTTCCCAAGCCCTGGACAACCTACAGGAGCTGGAGCTCATCTACAGTTTTTGGCTGGGAGACAGGGACGAGCTGTGCCGGCTGCCACCGTCCACGTACCGTTTTGCGCCCACCCTCCGCGTGGCCAAGTTCCATGGTTGCCGTTTCCCCGACTTGATTGTGCCTAAGTTTCCATGCCTCAAGCAGCTGACCTTGGGGAGAGTCACTATCTCGGAGGATGCGCTCCAGAGCATGCTCTCTGTCTGCACTCTGTTGGAAAGCCTTGAGCTCATGGACAATTTCAACATTCGTCACCTCTGCATCAGCTCCCAAACTCTCAAGAGTTTAGGCTTCTGTGCCAAGTGGAGTATCAAAGGTGTTGTTTTACAAGAGTTGGTAATCAAGGACGCCCCGTGCCTCGAGAGGCTGCTACCACTTGATCCAAATCATGGCCCAGCGGCCATACGGGTTATCTCGGCGCCTAAACTGAAGATATTGGGCGTGCTCTCCGAAGGCATACCAAAGCTTCAGTTTGGAACCACGGTTTTTCAGGTAGCAGCAGCCTTCATCCATTTGCTTATTTCATAAATTCCTATATGCAGGCTATTATTCTTATCTGCACTTGTTTTCTATTTCTGCAGAAAATGATCGTTGTCGGCTTGACACCCAGAATGCACACTGTGAGGGTGTTGGTTCTTGACTCCGTTGGCCCTAATCTAGATACAGTCGTAAACTTCCTCAATTGCTTCCCTTGCTTGGAGAGGCTGTATGTCATTGTGAGTATATAAATAGTTGCTTCCCTTAGAATTTGATTTGGCGTGTAACGTGGCCAACTACTTTATTGTTAACCTGTCGGCACCTCATTTTGTATTGTTTGTTTTTTTCTATCTCCAGTTCCACTCAAGGAAGGATATGGATAATGTTCGGAAGTATGACCCACTGGACCCAATTGAATGCCTCGAGCTCCATCTCAAACAGGTGGTGTTGAAGAATTATGATGGCATGAGGAGTTCATCCATTGACTTCACCAAGTTCTTTATTTTGAATGCCAAGGTGCTAAAGGAACTTAAAATCACATTGCCTTACCACCGCAAGCACGGATGGTTTGCTCAGCAACGCAGGCTGCTACAAGTCGAAGATAGAGCTTCTCAAGATGCTCGAATTGAACTGGCATGCGGTTCAAAGGTAGATTTCACACACAACAGGCATACCCATGATCTGTCAATGGCCGATCCTTTTTTCTAACTTGCCCTCCCAGGAATGCCATCATTGCTAGTTTAAATCTGATACTCATCCATAATAAGTGTCGCTGTTTTGAACTACAATTAGTTAAAAACTGCGACAGTTCAAAACCGCGACACTTATTATGGATTGGAGGTGGTACATTTACTTGGTTCTAGTTATTTCTTTCCTGTTTGGTCCTATATTGTACGCTGTTGCTGACACCAGCAGTTACTACATTTATGATGAATTTACTGTAGTGAAAAGGATGCCTTTCATGCCCCTTGTCCCAAATTTATTCATATTCAGTTCATGACAGGATGTTTGCAATCTTGTTTCTGCTGGCTTCAGCGAATAATAGCATGTGAAGTTTGACTGGTGATATTTTTTTGGTATACTTGTATCTATAAGGTGGGTGAAGGTAAGATACACATGTTTAACCTGATACCTGTCCCGTTTCATAAACCTAGGCTCCATTTGGTAGCTTAGTATTTCCTAAACCGAGGTATTGTAAAACCAAAGTATTTTAGCGCTTGGCAAACCAATGCCACACTTCTTCTCCTTTCTCAGTTTTAGAAAAAAGTGGGTCTTGTCTCTTTCTCAAATACTTCAAAAATACCACGGTTTTGGAGGATACTTCAATTTTAAAACCACAGTATTTATTTGATCCAAACACCCTAAAATATCAATACTTAAGTATTTTCAGAAACCGAAGTATTCTCCTAATACTTCAAAAATACTTTGAAGCCAAATGGGGCCTTAGATTTTTCAGCTATTACGTGAACAATTCGTATTTCTCGCGATATGCTCATACTATGTGTTGTAGGATTCTATGGTAACTGAATATTAGTTCATGGGCTTGAGACAAAGATCACAAATGATCCAATGGCTGAAGGTTCAGAAAAACATGGTGGTAGGGATGCACTGTATTGAGGTGTAGGAAACCGTGTGAAGATGGGGCATGGCTTGGAGCATGGAGCCGCCTGCAGTCTGAAGGATGGAAATTGTGACCCGAAACAGTTTCTTCAGATTGAAATGCTTAGCTCTCACTGCAATGATCTCAGGTTGGTACACAGCCTTGCGGGTGTGTTCTGGATTCAGATATCCTGGGAAGTCGGAGCACAGGGTCACCTCGTTATCAGTCTCGGTTGCAGCAAATGCACTTGCCATGGCACTAAGCTGAGTTTTTCTTTCTTTTTCCAGTCACCTCATATATACTGCAGCATTGGTACATATATGCTCAGTAAGAGTGGGTTTATTAAAGTATCCTGTAATGAGGCAAGCAAAGCATAGTTACTGCAAATCTGAGAGGTGCAACGGCCTTGATAGAGGGTTTCATTCTACCGGCCAGATACTGTCTGATCCGGATTGTAGCGATCGATCTTTTATGGGAACGCCGGCCACGCGTTTGTTTGCTTCAGCTATTTTGGGTACTTTTCGTAGCTATGCCAGCCATTTAATTTTTTAAAAACCTGAAATGCAGTTGACAGTGAAATAAATTAAATATCTGTTGAGCTCTGTCTTACTGAAAACCTTGACTAGTTAACTGAACATAGGTGAGGATGGAATGTCTTCTGGTTAACCAAACACGAGGGTCAAAGATGGCCTGGAACCTGAAACGGTTTGTTTTAACAAGTCCAGAGCTGCTGCACGTCATAAATGCATCACCCTGGGGCGATTCAAAGGGCCTGTTTGGTCGGACTTTTTTTTGGTTTCTTGCACCGGGCCGGAAGAAATAAACCTGTTTGTTTTTCTGGGTCGCACAATTTCTTTGCATAGTATGAGATTTAAAGCGGCCTAAAATTTAGCCCGCTTGGAACACCCAAATCGAGCGTTTTCGCGGGGACAGGCCACATTCGTGCAAAAGCGGGGAAAAGTGCGCCCCTCGTGCAGAGCTCGGCGATGGCGCGAGCCGCAGTTTTCCCCCAAAAACTAGCGACAAAAATTTCGTCACCGCACGCGGAAGCACAGCGGTATATATCACCACCTGGCTCACCACGTTGCCTCGCCACCATTTTCCGCATTCTTCGAGCTCTCAAGCCGGCGAAGTTCTTCATCGGCCAGCAGGTAAGCGGCGGTAGCGGTGCTGGTGGTTGTACATCGGCTGGTGCATGCGTTCTTCTCCAAGGTCTTCAGCGGGGACGTGCTCCGCTCCTCCGATGCCGGTGAGTTTCATCAAACCCTAGGTGTAGTAGCTTCGATCTGTTAGCACCTCCTAGATCTGATTGTAGTTTGCGGTACATCTATGTTAGTGTGCCCAATGAACTGCTCGGTGTAGTCATAGATCGATGTTTTTCTAGACTCATTGCATGTTTAAGTAGGTAATTTTATCTACGTCCTATAAGCTTGTGTTCATGTCTAGTCTAGGTCCTGATATGTGCGACTGTGAGATTTGTAGGACATGACCCTTGATGAGTTCAGCTAGGCCCTCATAGATTCTTAGGAGATCTTTGTCGTTGAGATCCAACCCTAGCTCCCTCCTTTGAGGCTCACCTATCCTCAGCGCTCGGAGATCGTGTCTATTTCTCTGATGACCGGTACACAATGGACCAGATTGCAGAGAAAGCTGCCAAGATCGTGGCCAAGAAGAAGACCGTCAAGGCTGGCAAAGCCCACAACATAGGCCACTGCAAGGGGGTGAAGGGCACCATGAAGTGGGAACTGTTCCTCTCGGCGTTCGTTCTCAACCATATATGTAAGATCATCAAGAGCGGCGTCAAGATGGAGAAGGGGTTCAAGGAGGTGCACCTGAACACTATTGCCCGCAAGGTGTTTTAGTTTTGTGGCATCGAGGTGTCCTCACAGCAGGTGTACAACCACATGCGTAAGTGGAGGATCAGGTGGATCCATGTCTCCAAGCTCAGAGACCTTAGCGGAGCTAGCTGGGATGAGGATACCTGCACCATCATCTTGGAGGACATCCACTACAGGGGACACATCTCGGTACTAGCTAATTTTAGTTCTTGCAGTAACATCCCTAGAATTCCCTTTTGTAACCTCGCTAACCAGCACTAACCTCCATGCAATTCTCTGTCTCAAGATCACCCAAGGATGCCGAGTATCTAAACAAGCCAGTCGCTAACTATAGGCGGATCGAGGCCATCTTCTCGTTCGGCCTTGCCACTGGCAGGTTTGTAATGGGCTCCAGTGAGCCTCTTGGCGAACCAATCCCTGAATACATACAGACCCAGGAGTCCGAGACAGTGGTACTTGATGACGAGGCCGAGAACGATGATGCCGTTGGTTCTCCTGCTCCAGGTGTTGGTCATGGCGGCAGCACAAATGCCTACGTTCCTGGTGGCTTCGATCCTTCCAAGAAGAGGAAGAGGTCGCTGCTAAGAGAGGAGGACGTCGTCGCCATCACGTGCATGGCCGAGGTCGTGAAAGCGGTGGCGACCACAACTGCTTCCCCTCCTGATGTGCACCCAGCTCTCTATGACACTGTCATGGGCGCCAAAGGCTACAGCCCCGAGGCTCTGATGGTGGCGCTCAGCCACCTCTTCGACAACAAGGCTATGGGCAACAACTTTGTTCAGATGGCGGAGGACCACGAGGATCTCTAGCTCAGGACCTACCTGGCCAAGCATTACTACGTGTAGTGCTTGCTCCTTGATCATGGAGATGGTGACGGTGGTGCATGCTTGATAAAGAAGAAGTTATTGGTTGTATATTTTGAAGTAGCTAGGGACCCGATGAAAACTTATTCCAATACCTTTTTGTTATAAGATGATATATACTAACCCCTCATATGATGGAGAACTTATGCTGCGGTGGTAGGATTGTACCCCTTTTTGATATGGTGGTAGCAGGTCTAGGTCGGCAGGAGTGTGACCTGCGCGGCCGGACATGGCCCATATTATTTTGGGGCCCAAAATTTTAGTACAACTATGTATATGTATTCAGGGAAAAAAGTTTTACCTTTTCTTCTCTGGATTTCTGCCTGTGGTCGCTAGGGTGGTAAAAGGGCCTTACGTGGGCCTTACCAACTGATCAAGGAGTATGTGAAAATGAGGCCAGCATGATCAATCCACTCGATTCATCGAAGAGTCCACACGCGAAATTGGACTACTCGTGCGTTAGTTCGTCTCCTGCCTTATGGAGCCGCGACTCGTAGGTCGCTGACTATTTCTGTTCTGCCTGTTTTTTCTCTAAATTTTGATTTTCCAGTTGAATAACCAGCTTGATCGTTAAGGATTTAATTTATGACCGAATCCATCAATCAGTAGGTGTGTAAATGTGTGCATCCTCATCCCTCATCGGCTTGATCTTTTATTCTCCCATATTTGCGCCTAGGTGTGCTTCAATCCCAAATTTGTTTAGCTGTTTTGTTCCTTTGTTTTGTAGGAGTCATTGGAAAGCAAGAATCCGGCAGTTTGATACGTACATTTATTCATGTATCCAATAGCTATGTAAGATACTCTGACATATTATGTTATAATTGTTGGATAGTTAAAATTTTCTAGTGTGATAAGGCCCCATTTTAGAGTTTCGCACAGGGCCTTGGATTTTGCCGGCCCGGCTCTGGGTGGTAGGATGACACCATAGAAATTGGTGTGGTGATTGGTATGATCACACCAACTTGGTATATTGGAACTACTGATGCGTTTTCTCATATGATCATGCATTCTTAAGTAGCTTATGTTTATTGCTTTGTGTTTGTGAACTTGATTTGCCTGCTTTAGTTGTGATCCTTATGTTGCATATGTGTTATGTCTCATTAAAATATAACTAGTGCGTGGTGTACTATGATAAGAAGCCGGGAATCTACAAGACATGGGAGGAGTGTAGCCAACAAGTGACGGGTTACCAGCACAACCTCCATAAGGGGTTTAAGAATCTAGAGCAGGCACAAAAAACCTACTCTGAGTTCACAGAGCGTCCACAAAAGGCACAACCATACATATATGAACATCAATTTCACTTCACCCTCTGCAGCTCATCAACAAGTTCATCCACATGAACAGTTTCCACCTATACGAGGTAAAAGTATGATCAAAGACATCATCATCGTTGGCCTGATCATATGGATTGTGTACTACCAGTTGTTCTGATTCATGTGATCGATCATGTAAGATCTTAAGCCCTGATGACTAGTTAGTAAGCTCACCATTTGCCGTGTGAGGTAACAATATCGGCCGGATGCAGGCTCCCAAACATGCACCTTTGCACCCGTCAAGTCCATTTTGAGAAACCAAACAATGTGGCCATATGAACTCTCGTAGAAGGGAACCGAAAATATAGGCAACGAAATAAACAACCCATTCTGGCCCGAGGCCAATCTCCCCACATGCAGCATCTGCTAGTCCAACTAGGAAAAAGTAAAAATCCGGCCCGAGCAAGCAAACACGCCCAAAGTGTATTTCCAGATTCAGATATCCTGGAAGCAGACTCAGACTGACACAAACATAATTTTTGTTTTCATTGAGGTGTTTTGTACCGTTCATTGTTTCTTTTAATGCCAAAGTCCTATTCGCAAAAAAAACTTCCTAAAGTCGCGTGATCAAGATTGCAAGAGAACGAAACAAGTTGGCACATGAGTTAGCGGTGTATATTAGAAACATGGTCGTGGGTGATTCTTGATGCTGCAACTGATTGTGAACACATTCTATTTGATCGTAGTTTATGTGATCACTTCATTCTTCATTTGTAATGTGACGATCAACTTGCTACTCGATCGCTCTCGGGATCTAAACTTGTGTAATAATCCGTCATTTGTTGCTATATTGGATTCTAATTAATGTGATGAAGTACAATTGTGTTTTGTCTTATCGCTATCATATATGTTATCGTACTGTTGTGTACCTGTGTATACATGTATTGTGTATCCTATAATATATGTATAAATATGCAGACAATGTACAAAAATAATGAAAACTTTACCAGTGGTGCACCACAGATACAACCAGTGGCGCACCTGCTCAATATGCGCAACTGGTAGAGTACTTATCCGTGCCACCACTGATAATTTCACTATTTATGGCGTAGAGGCTGGTGCGCCACTGATAAATATTATCGGTGGCGTGATAACAATGGCACACGCCCATGCACTACTGATAGGCTTTCTCCTAGTAGTGAGATGTAGATATTTTTATCTAAATATTTAGTCAAAGTTAGTAAGTTTTTTTTTGCACGGAAAGTTAGTAAAATTTGACTTTAACTAATTCTTAGACGCCTTATATTTTGGGACAGAGAGAGTATTTGTGAATATAAATTCATCAAATTTTTATGTTATTTGTTTCTGTCAAACAACACAACTTATTAGCCTCAAACTTTATAGATCAATGTTTTTTTGGCCGTAATTTTGGCGGGCTTGGGCCCGCCTGAACTTTTATATCAATCAAATGGGATCAATACAAGGTCAATCATTTACAAAGGGGAAGAGGAGAAATAAAAGACGAGTCTCAAGGAGGGTCAAATTTATTACACCAGGCATTAAAACTGGAGTGAGCAGGTGCAGAGTGACATCTATTAGCCCAAAGGCACATGTTCTCGATACACCTAGAAATAACCAGGGGCAGAGGTTCATAGATGGAGTTGAAGACAATGGGGTTTTGCCGTTTCCAAATATTCTAGGCGATGGCGGTACTGATGGAGGCAGGTTCAAAGCTGGTGTAGCGGGTGTCAATTAGCCCCTCGATAGAGTCAGGAGGGTTCCCGTCATGTTGAAAGAAAAACATATAGACCTCGCGAGCCTTCTGGCAGCAAATAGGAGATGATATGTGTCTTCGTCTTGGTCGCAAGAAGGGCAGGTTGATGAGGTAAACATTTGGTGACGAAAGCGACGTTCATTCGTGGAAAGGTGCCGTCGTTGAGCAACCCAAAGAAAGATCTTGCATTGGAGAGGGGCAATACTTTTCCAAATCCTCTGAACTTGCTCGTTCTGTTCCACATGCCTGAAAGAGTCAGCATAGAAATGTTTGTTCGAGAGACATTTATTAGTAGCGTAGCTAAGACGACTTGCGGCGAATTACTCTGACGAGAAATCGAGGCAAGAGGGTTGTTTAGTTCAGACAACTCAAAAGAAGCAGCAGAAGAGAGATAGGGCACTAAAGAAGATAAGATACCTTGGGAGAAGACAGAGGAGAGACTAGCGTGTGGCTTTTTGGAATGAGAGAATAGGGCAGGGAGAGCTTCTTGAAGAGGCCGAGAATTAAACCAAGAGTCAGACCACAAGGTAGTAGACAGACCGTGCCCAACCTGACAATCCTAAGCATAGAGAAAGGATGAGAGACTAGTGATGATTTCTTTCCAGATAGGAGTGTCAAAGGAGTGATATTCCCCAAGATCATGGTCATCAGTCCAGCCATATCTCCGTCAGAACCAAAGAGCCCAAGGAGCATTGTAAACTTAGTGAAGTTTAGTAAGAAATTTAGATATGAGGGTAGAATTTTGAGAGCGAATAGATAGAGACCTAAGGCCCCCCACATTCTTTTGGGAGCACACTTCGTCCCAAGCAACTTTGCACTGACCCCTAGGGCATGACTCTTTGCCTGCCCAAAGGAAAGCTCTGCACCTCTTGTCGATAACGTCGATAACCTCGGCAGGAAGGAGGCCAACACTCATCACATGATAAATCATAGCGGTGATGACAGGATTAAGAAGCAATAGACGATCACCAATAGGTAAAGAGCGACCTCTCCATCCAGAAAGACGCATGTCCCCTTTAGCGATAATGGGGGCATAATTTGAGCGGAAGGCTAAGGTAAGTTTGGGGGAAGGAAGATATGTCGCAACAAAAAGAGGAAGCCATAGCAGAAGCAATGGTGGGGCTGGTTTTAATTGCAACAAAAGTACTCTTATGGAAGTTGATGCATCGAGAAGACTCTTTATTGTAGCTACGTGATCAGGAACCGCCCAAATAATGATGGGGGTGTCATCGGCATATTGAAGAATGGGGCAAGGAAGGTCGCCGGCAAGAGGATGGAGGAGGAGGCCATCACGAGAAGCTTGAAGAAGAAGCTATTGCAAGACGTCCGCCACAATATTGAAGAGGAAAGGCAAAAGAGGGTCGCCTTGGCGAAGGCCGCGGTGACACTAGATCCAATGTCCAAGCACACCATTGAGGAGTACCGCAGTTTGGCTAGTTTGATTAAGTGCCTTGATCCATCCCCTCCATAAAATAGGAAAGCTTTTGGCGAGAAGGATGCGGTCAAGGGCATCCCATCTGATGGAGTCAAAGGCCTTGCAGAAGTCCAACTTAAACATGACGGCATGGACATATCTTTTATGAAAGGATTGGACAATGTCGGCAGCATAAAAGAACAACGATCGATCTACCTGAAATAAACCATGTTTGATCTGGGTGAACAAGGAAAGGAATGAGCTCTCGGAGGCGAAGGGTAAGACATTTAGAATGGAATTTGAGACAGGCATTTTGAAGAGAGATAGGCCTGAAGTTATCAGGTTTGTTTGCCCCCGCTTTTCTTGGAACGAAAACAATGTACGATTTATTTATAGATCGATGTCAAAGGAGAGAGTGTGGAAATCATTTAAGGAGTCTAGAAGGGATTGTTTAACCAGATCACAATTTCGCTTGTAGAAAGTAAGGACCAAACCCATCTAGGCCGGGGCTGGTTATAGATCAATGTAACTTTTGTACTGTATAAAATGTAAATGTTTTTTTAATATTTGGTACTCTAATAATATTTTATAATATTTAAAAGAAATGAGGGTTTGTACGTGTACCCTGCTTAGAACTTGTTGCCGCGTAGAGTTGGAAAGAAGTACGGAGCCAAGACACCTCGTATGGTAGCTAATCGCCCGTTCCTACTCTATTCCGGTATCCATGTTTCAGTAGGTTTCATGACAAGTATCTACCGGGAATTTTATATCCCCGGCCAGATCTGATGAATTTCATGTCAAAGTGTCTGATGGATCGAGGCCGGATGGGAAGGAAGCGCCAAGGTGCAAGCTTGGCCGCGCCGCTCGCCGGCCGCAAGCGCCGTCGGTCGGCAACCGGCCACTGGGCGTCTCTCCCTACCGACATAGTCCACCTTTTATCTGTATTAGCAATCCTGTCGCTGCCGTTCTAGCCAAGAATCCCAGACCGTTCTAGCCAAGAATCCCAGATCAAGATGCAGCGCCTGCAGCTGCCTGAAGTCCCCTTCCGTGGGGCTTCAAGAAGACACATCCGTGTTTCTTTAGCAGTGCAAGATCATCCTACTTATCAGTTTCATCAATCGTTGTTGGTTCTTGAAAGTCAGGTATTTTCCTAATTAATTGTTTTCCATATAAATTATGGTTGTATGGCTTCAAATTCTGGATGACATTATATCTTGTGGCCTCATGGTGTTACGTCTAATTTTTAAGTACGCATAGGTGCATCTAATCTCCGGAGATGAGATCCCCGTTTCATGCTACAGAGGATAATGTTTTCTTAGGCTACCCGTCTCTTAGGTGCAAGTTGAGAACAAGGGTGAATTTCGCTCCAATGGGGAAGATCTGGTTCAACGTGACTTTATTTTCAGAGGGGATTTACAACTTTCTGACGCGTGGGTACCCCTAGATCTTTAGAGGATACCTGTTGTTGGTGACCTCAGAGACCCCGCTGAATTCTTTGCCGATCTGCGTGGCAGGTTTATGACCTGCCTTGGGGTAGAGAGAAGAAGAATACGACTGTTATTATTTGCAATAAGCTAGGTAAGTTTATTGAGGCTGATCTAGATGTGGACGAGAACAAACCTTATAATTTCCTACGTGTCTGTGTGGAGATGTTGATGGGTCGGTGATTGAAGATGAGCATTACAACGCAGGTTAAAGGACATGCTGACTGACAACTTTGTGTTGAGATATGAGAGTGCCTTTATTTTGTTTTTGGTGTTGTTTCATAAGCCAGGATGATACACAATGTGAGAAGAAAAGAATAGGAATCCCTTCACTTCAGTATGATACAAGGCTCAGGTGTTCTCCGGTTCGTAAATTTGAACGGCGACAGGCGTATATGCTCTCCCGCAAAACCATCCGAATGTGAGAAAAGAATTACATATTTATGCACCTAGAGAAGTTGCAAGGTCAAGCCCGCAGTCATGCTTAGCGCCTGTGTAACAATGGTGGAAATTTCTCAGCCGTGGTCAAGACCAAGTATCGGCAATGTGCCCTATGTCGTTCGCCCGCGCTCTGGCGAGTGCATAATTCACATGCTGGATGGTGGGTTTCTAGGCGGCCCACTAACACATATGTGAATCTTTTATGTCGTTTAACGTTGTCTCGACTTTTTTCTTGGTAATTGTAACTCCAAACAACGGCAAGATGGCGAGTCTCTGTTCCTTGGGTCCCGTCGTTCAGCTCGATTACAACCATGGTCTCTGGCGTCCAGATCATGGTCTCCACATGGACATATGAGTGGGAACAAAAGATTTCAATGCTCGGTTTGTAGTTTTGGGGATCTGCTTATTTTCTAAACCGTTGTGGAAACAAAAAAATGTCTATTGTTTGGTTGAGTTAAGCAAACTAAGCGTGGATAAGTCTTGTTATCTTACGGCTTTCTTATTGATGCGTGTAACGAACCAACATACAAAAAACAAAGGTATATCTACTAGCTGACTTCATTACTCCATGAAGCCGACTGCAAGGTCCTCATCTGCGTATGCATGAAAGTCTGTAAGCCTCAAAATCTGAGTACTCGACTCTCTGCTGCTTCTGCTAGCTATGGTATGTCTTGAAACTTTGCCTCAATATCTCTGATTCAAAATCCGAGTACTCGACTCTCTACTGCTTCTGCTAGCTATGGTATGTCTTGAAACTTTGCCTCGACATCTCTGATTCAAAATATGAGTACTCGACTCTCTACTTCTTCTGCTAGCTATGGTATGACTTGAAACTTTGCCTCGACATCTTCGGAGTACTCGACTCTATACTGCTTCTGCTAGCTATGGTATGTTCAAACTTTTCCTCGACATCTCCGATTGTGGTTCTGCTCACGTAATGCAAGTGTGTTGAACTTCTGTACGTTGTGTGTTTCTGTTAATACCTGAATACAAAATGATTAAATTTTATTATTTACTTATGTACAAAAAGTACATACTAAGAATAAAAATCGGGGTTGTTGACTCAGTGCAAGAATACGTAATGGTATCATATTCATATCTATTAGGGTCGCTTGACATTAAATCCGGTATGTGGTGAAGTGGAGGTGATTTAGCGGCGGTGGCATTAGTGGAGGTAGATCAAATGAAAAAATATGAAGAAGAAAGGGCGATCTACGCGAATGATGATGCAGGTTGTGTTGGAGATATGCCCAAGAGGCAATAATAAAGTGGTTATTATTATATCTTTATGTTTATGATAAATGTTTACATCCCATGCTATAATTGTATTAACCGGAAACATTAATACTTGTGTGTTTTGTAAACATAAAAGAGTCCCTAGTAAGCCTCTTGTTAAACTAGCTTGTTGATTAATGGATGATCATGGTTTCCTGATCATGGACATTGGATGTCGTTAATAACAAGATCATATCATTAGGAGAATGATGTAATAGACACACACCCATAGTAAGCATAGCATAAGATCAAGTCATTAAGTTTGTTTTGCTACAAGCTTTTCAAATGCATAGTAATCTAATCCTTCGACCATGAGGTTATGTTAATCACCATCACCGAATGGGTACTTTGATGACATCAAACGCTGCTTCGTAACTGGGTGGTTATAAAGGTGGCATTGGGTATTCTGAAAGTATGTGTTGAAGCGCATGGACCAAGATTGGGATTTGTCCATTCATATGACGGATAGATATGCTCTGGGCCCTCTCGGTGGAATGTCATCTAGTTAGCTTGCAAGCATGTGACTAGGTCACAAGGGATGACATATCACGGAACGAGTAAAGAGTACTTATCAGTAACGAGGTAGAACTAGGTATGGAGATACCGACGATCAAACCTCGGATAAGTAGAGTATCGCGTGACAAAGGGAATTGGTTTCGTATGTTAAAATGGTTCTATCGATCACAAAGTCATCGTTGAGTATGTGGGATCCGTTATGGATCTCCAGATCCCGCTAATGGTTATTGATCGGAGATGTGTCTCCATCATGTCTACATGTTCACGAACCGTAGGGTGACACACTTAAGGTTCGAAGTTGTTTTAAGTAGATATGAAATGTGCGTTGGAGACCGAATGTTGTTCGGAGTCTCGGATTGGATCCAGGACATCACGAGGAGATCCGGAATTGTCCGGGGAATAAGATTCATATATTGGGGATCATTTTCTAAGTTAGAAAATGTTCCAGAGTATTTGTATGGGGATTCTAGAGGGTTTCGGAATGTTCCAGAAGGTTCTGGAAGATTTCTTGGAGTTTACTTGAAAACCAAGAAAGGATCAAGGAATCCTTGTGGGATAAGACAAGGATTCGTGGGGGAGTAGGACTCTCCCTCCACCTCCTTGATCCGCCGGCCAAGGGAGAGGGGAGTCCTACAAGGACTCCACCTCCCCATGGCGCCTCCCTCCTTTAAATAGAGGGGTGGAGGCACAAGCCCCCTTGCCCCTTCTATTCTCTAGATGTCAAGTTGCCTCTCTCCTCCTCCTTCCCTCTGCTCTGGCTTAGGCGAAGCCCTGCAGAATTCTCTACTCCACCACCACCACCACGCCGTCGTGCTGCTAGGATTCCGTGGAGAGATCTACTACCTCCGCTGCTCGCTGGAACAGGGAGAGGAAGGTCTGCTTCGACTCCGCACGTGTAACCGACTGCGGAAGCGCTGCCGGAACGCGGCGTCGGAAGGATCGTCTACTCGATCTTGAGATCTACAAGTGATCGACTACATCAACCACGAGATCCGATCTCGTAACGTTTTTGGATCTACAAGGGTTAGTACAGATCTATCTCGTTGCACATGTCTAATAGATTAGATCTTGGCTTTTATCTAGATTAGATATGGATTTTGTTCGTTCTTGCGGTAGAAATTTTTTATTTTCCATGCTACGAACCCATCAGGTTGATCGATTTTGCTAGAAAATTTGGGTTGCACCAATGTTTTTTTAAGATGATTTTTGCCCGTTATAACGAACAAGGGCATGTTTATCATTTGATTCCATATTTTTTCGTAGCAACGCACGAGCTTTGTGCTAGTATTTTATAATATTTAAAAGAAATGAGGGTTTGTACGTGTACCCTGCTTAGAACTTGTTGCCGCGTAGAGTTGGAAAGAAGTACGGAGCCAAGACACCTCGTATGGTAGCTAATCGCCCGTTCCTACTCTATTCCGGTATCCATGTTTCAGTAGGTTTCATGACAAGTACCTACCGGGAATTTTATATCCCCGGCCAGATCTGATGAATTTCATGTCAAAGTGTCCGATGGATCGAGGCCGGATGGGAAGGAAGCGCCAAGGTGCAAGCTTGGCCGCGCCGCTCGCCGGCCGCAAGCGCCGTCGGTCGGCAACCGGCCACTGGACGTCTCTCCCTACCGACATAGTCCACCTTTTATCTGTATTAGCAATCCTGTCGCTGCCGTTCTAGCCAAGAATCCCAGATCAAGATGCAGCGCCTGCAGCTGCCTGAAGTCCCCTTCCGTGGGGCTTCAAGAAGACACATCCGTGTTTCTTTAGCAGTGCAAGATCATCCTACTTATCAGTTTCATCAATCGTTGTTGGTTCTTGAAAGTCAGGTATTTTCCTAATTGATTGTTTTCCATATAAATTATGGTTGTATGGCTTCAAATTCTGGATGACATTATATCTTGTGGCCTCATGGTGTTACGTCTAATTTTTAAGTATGCATAGGTGCATCTAATCTCCGGAGATGAGATCCCCGTTTCATGCTACAGAGGATAATGTTTTCTTAGGCTACCCGTCTCTTAGGTGCAAGTTGAGAACAAGGGTGAATTTCGCTCCAATGGGGAAGATCTGGTTCAACGTGACTTTATTTTCAGAGGGGATTTACAACTTTCTGACGCGTGGGTACCCCTAGATCTTTAGAGGATACCTGTTGTTGGTGACCTCAGAGACCCCGCTGAATTCTTTGCCGATCTGCGTGGCAGGTTTATGACCTGCCTTGGGGTAGAGAGAAGAAGAATACGACTGTTATTATTTGCAATAAGCTAGGTAAGTTTATTGAGGCTGATCTAGATGTGGACGAGAACAAACCTTATAATTTCCTACGTGTCTGTGTGGAGATGTTGATGGGTCGGTGATTGTAGATGAGCATTACAACGCAGGTTAAAGGACATGCTGACTGACAACTTTGTGTTGAGATATGAGAGTGCCTTTATTTTGTTTTTGGTGTTGTTTCATAAGCCAGGATGATACACAATGTGAGAAGAAAAGAATAGGAATCCCTTCACTTCAGTATGATACAAGGCTCAGGTGTTCTCCGGTTCGTAAATTTGAACGGCGACAGGCGTATATGCTCTCCCGCAAAACCATCCGAATGTGAGAAAAGAATTACATATTTATGCACCTAGAGAAGTTGCAAGGTCAAGCCCGCAGTCATGCTTAGCGCCTGTGTAACAATGGTGGAAATTTCTCAGCCGTGGTCAAGACCAAGTATCGGCAATGTGCCCTATGTCGTTCGCCCGCGCTCTGGCGAGTGCATAATTCACATGCTGGATGGTGGGTTTCTAGGCGGCCCACTAACACATATGTGAATCTTTTATGTCGTTTAACGTTGTCTCGACTTTTTTCTTGGTAATTGTAACTCCAAACAACGGCAAGATGGCGAGTCTCTGTTCCTTGGGTCCCGTCGTTCAGCTCGATTACAACCATGGTCTCTGGCGTCCAGATCATGGTCTCCACATGGACATATGAGTGGGAACAAAAGATTTCAATGCTCGGTTTGTGGTTTTGGGGATCTGCTTATTTTCTAAACCGTTGTGGAAACAAAAAAATGTCTATTGTTTGGTTGAGTTAAGCAAACTAAGCGTGGATAAGTCTTGTTATCTTACGGCTTTCTTATTGATGCGTGTAACGAGCCAACATACAAAAAACAAAGGTATATCTACTAGCTGACTTCATTACTCCATGAAGCCGACTGCAAGGTCCTCATCAGCGTATGCATGAAAGTCTGTGAGCCTCAAAATCTGAGTACTCGACTCTCTGCTGCTTCTGCTAGCTATGGTATGTCTTGAAACTTTGCCTCAATATCTCTGATTCAAAATCCGAGTACTCGACTCTCTACTGCTTCTGCTAGCTATGGTATGTCTTGAAACTTTGCCTCGACATCTCCGATTCAAAATATGAGTACTCGACTCTCTACTTCTTCTGCTAGCTATGATATGACTTGAAACTTTGTCTCGACATCTCCGATTCAAAATCGGAGTACTCGACTCTCTACTGCTTCTGCTAGCTATGGTATGTTCAAACTTTTCCTCGACATCTCCGATTGTGGTTCTGCTCATGTAATGCAAGTGTGTTGAACTTCTGTACGTTGTGTGTTCCTGTTGATACCTGAATACAAAATGATTAAATTTTATTATTTACTTATGTACAAAAAGTACATACTAAGAATAAAAATCGGGGTTGTTGACTCAGTGCAAGAATACGTAATGGTATCATATTCATATCTATTAGGGTCACTTGACATTAAATCCGGTGTGTGGTGAAGTGGAGGTGATTTAGCGGCGGTGGCGTTAGTGGAGGTAGATCAAATGAAAAAATATGAAAAAGAAAGGGCGATCTGCGCGAATGATGATGCAGGTTGATCGATTTTGCTAGAAAATTTGGGTTGCACCAATGTTTTTTAAGATGATTTTTGCCAGTTACAACGAACAAGGGCATGTTTATCATTTGATTTCATTTTTTTTCGTAGCAACGCACGAGCTTTGTGCTAGTATTTTATAATATTTAAAAGAAATGAGGGTTTGTACATGTACCCTGCTTACAACTTGTTGCCGCGTAGAGTTGGAAAGAAGTCCGGAGCCAAGACACCTCGTATGGTAGCTAATCGCCCGTTCCTACTCTTTTCCGGTATCCATGTTTTAATAGGTTTCATGACAGGTACCTACCGAGAATTTTACATCCCGGCCGGATCTGATGAATTTCATGTCAAAGTGTCCGATGGATCGAGGCCGGATGGGAAGGAAGCGCCAAGGTGCAAGCTTGGCCGCGCCGCAGATCGGCAACCGGCCACTGGGCGTCTCTCCCTACCGACATAGTCCACCTTTTATCTGTATTAACAATCCTGTCGCTGTCGTTCTAGCCAAGAATCCCAGATCAAGATGCAGCGCCTGCAGCTGCCTGAAGTCCTCTTCCGTGGGGCTTCAAGAAGGCACATCCGTGTTTCTTTAGCAGTGCAAGATCATCCTACTTATCAGTTTCATCAATCGTTGTTGGTGAGCACGTGCTCGCTAACGGAGCTTCCCTCTTCCATCTTGGAGGTAAAGAACTTCTCGGAGGCCTCATAGCTCTCCCCGGCCGCGTGAGTCTTAAAAATGAGCTTGAGCTCCTTAATGATCTTGAACGGGTCGTGGTGCTCAAAATGCTTCTAGAGCTCCGTTTCTAAACCGTACAGGATGGCACAGTGAACTGTGGAGCAATGATTTTTCCGAGTGGCGTAAACATTCTTTACGTCATTGGTGGCATCAGCTGCAGGTGGGTCACCTAGCGGTGCTTCGAGCACATAGGTCATCTGACCAGCCCTGAGGACAATCTTCAGACCACGGAGCCAGTCCGTGAAGTTGCTTCCATTGTTCTTAAGCTTTTCTTTCTCTAGGAACGCATTGAAATTGATGGAGAGATTCGTCATAATCTACAACAAATTTGCAAGTAGTTTAGACTAAGTTTATGATAAATTGAGTTCTACTTTAATTCTTAAATTAACTAGGTGAATTCTCACTCAAAACAACATCCCTCACATTGTCTTAGTGATTACACGAACCAAGTCCACTACACCAAGTCCGATCTTCACGAGAGAAGATGTAGTTTCATCGGCGAACAATCTTCATGTTCATCATATCGCTTATATGATTCATGCTCTACCTTTCGGTATTCCCTGTTCCGAGACCATGACTGTACATGCTAGGCTCGTCAAGATTAACCTTAGTTTCCGCATGTGCAAATCTGGTTTGCACCCGTTGTATACACACGTAGAATCTATCACATCCGATCATCACGAGATGCTTCGAGACGACGAGTCTTAGCAACGGTGGCAACTAAGGACGAACACTTTATTACTTGAAATTTAGTGAGAGGGATCATCTTATAATGCTACCGTCGCGATCTAAGCAATACAAGATGCATAAAGGATTAACATCACAGGCAATTCATAATTAGTGTGATATGATATGGCCCTTTCTTCTTATGCCTTTGATCTCCATCTCCAAAGCACGGACATGATCTCCATCATCACCAGCATTGCGTCAAGGTCATTGGCGCCGCTTCATGGTTGTCCATCATCACCAGCAACTATTACAACTACTTGGAATAAAGCTATTACAAGATGAATAGACTCGCAGGTCTTAACAGAATTAAAGACAACCATTAGGCTCCTGCCGGTTGCCATATTACAACAAGGATCATTGCATACATCAAATATAATCACAATCACATGATGGCCATATCACATCACCAAACCCCTGCAAAAACAAGTTAGACGCCTCTAATTTTCTTTGCAAGTTTTACGTGGTTTGGGTCTTTCGAATAAGAACGGATCTTACCTACGAAACTGAACCACAACGTTGATACAAGTGCTATCAAGTGCAAAGTGTAGATTGGATCTATACTATGATGGGAGAGACAGACACCCGCAAAGCCACTTGTGCAAAGCAAGTTACACGTCAAGCGTGGAGCAAGTCTCATGTGCGATGACATGTAAGGTTAGCCCGAGCCGCTCCATCCCACCATACCGCAAGATGCAAAGTACACAAAGCAAAAGATGGCACGAGCACCAACGCCCACAACATCATTGTGTTTTACTCGTGCAACAGATCTATGCATAGACAAGGCTCTGATACCACTGATGGGTTCGTAGCATGGAAAACAAAAAAATTCTACCGCAAGAACGAACAAAACCCAGATCTAATTTAGATAAAAGCCAAGATCTAATCTATTAGATATGAGCAACGAGATAGATCTGTACTAACCCTCATAGAACCGAAAGCGTTACGAGATTAGATCTCGGGGTTGATGTAGTCGATCACTTGTCGATCTCAAGATCGTGTGGACGATCCTTCCGGCGCCGCGTTCCGGCAGCGCTTCCGCAGTCGGTCACACGTGCGGAGTCGAAGCAGACCTTCCTCTCCCCGTTCCAGCGAGCAGCGGAGGTAGTAGATTTTCTCCACGGAATCCCAGCAGCACGACGGTGTGGTGGTGGTGGTGGAGGAGAGAATTCTGCAGGGCTTCGCCTAAGCCGGAGCAGAGCGAAGGTAGAGGAGAGAGGCGGCGGCTAGAGCTTGTTATGAGAGAGGGCTTGGAGGGGGCGCCCCCTCCCTTCTATTTAAAGGAGGGAGGCGCGCCAGGGGAGGGGGAGTCCTAGTAGGACTCCCCTCCTATGGCCGGCGGGTTGGGAAGGGGGGGAGGAGTCCTCCTCCCCCACGAATCCGTGTCTAGCCCCCACAAGTTTTCCTTGACCCTTTCTTGGTTTTCAAGCAAACACCAAGAACTCTTCTAGAACCTTCCAGAACATTCCGAAACCTTCTAGAATCTCCATACAAACACTCCGGAACATTTCCTAACTTAGAAAATGATCCCCAATATATGAATCTTATTCTCCGGACCATTTCGGATCTCCCCGTGATGTCCCGGATCCAATCCGAGACTCCGAACAACATTCAGTTTCCAACGCACATTCCATATCTACTTAAAACAACTTCGAACCTTAAGTGTGTCACCCTACGGTTCGTGAATATGCAGACATGATGAAGACACCTCTCCGATCAATAACCATCAGCGGGATCTGGAGATCCATAACGGCTCCCACATACTCAACGATGACTTCGTGATCGATAGAACCATTAACATACGAAACCAATTCCCTTTGTCACGCGATATTCTACTTATCCGAGATTTAATCGTCGGTATCTCCATACCTAGTTCTACCTCGTTACCGATAAGTACTCTTTACTCGTTCCATGTTATGTCATCTCTTGTGACCTAGTCACATGCTTGCAAGCTATCTAGATGACATTCCACCGAGAGGGTCCAGAGCATATCTATCCGTCATATGGATGGACAAATCCCAATCTTGGTCCATGCGCTTCAACATATACTTTCAGAATACCCAATGACACCTTTATAACCGCCCAGTTATGAAGCGGTGTTTGATGTCATCAAAGTACCCATCCGGTGATGGTGATTAACATAACCTCATGGTCGAAGGATTAGGTTACTATGCATTTGAAAGCTTACAGCAATACGAACTTAATGACTTGATCTTATGCTACGCTTACTATGGGTGTGTGTCCATCACATCATTCTCCTAATGATATAACTTTGTTATTAATGACATCCAATGTCCATGACAGGAAACCATGATCATCATTTAATCAACAAGCTAGTTCCACAAGAGGCTTACTAGGGACTCTTTTATGTTTACAAATCACACATGTATTAGTGTTTTCTTATAATACAATTATAGCATGAGATGTAAACATTTATCATAAACACAAAGATATAATAATAACCACTTTTATTATTGTCTCTTGGGCATATCTCCAACAGCTGACGCCGACAAGAAGCCTCGGAGACCGCGCATTGTTCCTCGGCAAAGATGGATGCATATCGGTCTCGGCCACCGACCTCCCTTCACTAAGCAGCAACTCCATCTACTTCTCCATAGACCACAGCCCCATTGTGATGCACTCAGTCACCACGGGTTTGACCGAGGATTTGGCCAAGGAGTGCCAGATACACGACAGGAAGAAGAGGACCCGGCCATCGGTGCGCCCCTTCACCATCATCGATCATCTCCTTACCTTTTGCCATCCTCAAGAGTGGACCAAAGGGCTCATGTTTCACGAGTACCAAGTCATACCTGAATCTTTCACTGAGCTGTTGGAGAGGGTCAGGGTGAAAGATTCGCAACTGCGGATTCCACGCATTCCGAGCAGGTCATCAACCGAGCCCAAGAGGATACTACAACAGGAAGAATCTACCGTCGAGACGGCGAGATCACTAGCAACTGAGCTGAAACATGGAGCGATGAGTCTTGCGGAATCATATAGAATGCTGGCTGAATCAAACAAGAGGCGCGTAGAAACAAACAGAGAGCTAGAAGATGCACTGATAAGTTGTGCGGAAGCGAATAGAATGCTAGTAGAATCAGCCAAGAGGCTGGTAGAAGCATTTAATGGGACTGACGGGTCTAGTTTGTAGAATAAGACATGGAGCTGCAGAAAATGAGATGCAGCGATGAGTCATGTAGAATCAGATCCAAAACTAGCATGGAATGAAAAACTGATCCGGTCTTGAGATGCTAGGACAAGTCATGTAGAATTAAGCTTGTAGCTACAAGTTCTAGTCAAATGATATTTTCTGAAGGTGTCTCCTAAAGCTTGGATTGATTGCTTCGTGCTATATACTACTAGTATGTACGTGTGGTTCATGTCTTCCATCTTCTCTCTTTTGGTAACCGTGGATTATTTTTATTGAACCATTTTGCACATCAGGTTCTCTCTTTTGGCCAGCGGATTGCGGTTCAGTTATTTGGTCAAGGTTTTCGGTAAGACAAAGCACGGAAAATATTTATTCTATTTCACTGTCAACTGCATTTCAGGTTTCTAACGAATTAGATGGTATGACAAGTACCCAAAATAGCTGAAGCAGTACAGAGCATGTATGTGCTGCACTATAAATAGGATTGAAGAGAAATATGAATTGTTCAAGCAATAACTGAATAATCTATGGTTATGAAACGGAACAAGTATCAGGTTCAACATGTGTATTTTGAAGCCCATATGACTTCAGAAGTGGTATGTGTTCTTTAAAATAGACACAGGCCTACAGAAGTTTCAGTCATCAAAAAGATGAAACTGAATTCCATATTAAGTACCAGAAACGAATCTCCAATACAATAATTTTCTAGAAAACAAGAGAGTGAATATTAGTAAAAGTAGACGTGCCGCTGAACCTACACGATGCTGCTATCTGCACGGGAACTGCATTGCCCCTGTAGGTCTGCAACTAAACTTCTACAGTTCTTACTTATATAAACTCCAGTGACTTATGGATGATCAAAACATGATACATCCATCACATTAACATGATGTCGGTAGGATAGTAGAGCAATATTAATTTGATAAACCATGTAGCGTTTTTTTCCAATCTTGCACAGTTCATATGAAAACAAGGTCGGAAATATATATTGATCAGAATCGCCAACATACCTAACATCATAGAATAGAGAAGTAACAATTGACAAATAGTGTACTAGCATTTCTTCCCAACGTGCAAATTCAAGTGGGAATGAGGTCGAAAATATATATTGACCAGAATTCGCGAAAATCTTACCTTCACCTTACGGATATAAGTATACAGAAAAAACACCAGCCAAAGTTCAGACTGATATTATTCGCTGAAGCCAAGCCAGCAGAAACAAGATTGCAAACATCCTGTCATGAACTGCATATAAATAAACTTGGGACAAGAATCATGAAGCCCATCCTTTTTCACTATAGTAAATTCATCATAATAATAAATGTAGTAACTGCTGGTGTCAGAAGCGTACAATATAGGACCAAAAAGCAAAGAAATAACTAGAACCAAGTAAATGTATCAGATTTAAACTAGCATTCAAGCACGATGGAACATACGATCGAAACTACAATGATGGCATTCCCAGGAGGGCAAGTCAAAAAATGGATCGGCCATTGACAAATCATGTGTATGCCTGTTGTGTGTGAAATTTTCCTTAGAACCACATGCCAGTTCAATCTGAGCATCTCGAGAAGCTCTATCTTCGACTTGTAGCAGCCTGCGTTGCTTAGCAAACCAATTGTGCTTGCGGTGGTAAGGCAATGTGATTTTCATTTCCTCAAGCACCTTTGCATTCAAAATAAAGAACTTGGTGAAGTCAACAGATGAACTCCTGATGCCATCATAATTCTTCAACACCACCTGTTTGAGATGGAGCTCGAGGCATTCAATTGGGTCCAGTGGGTCATACTTCCGGACATTATCCATATGCTTCCTTGACTGGAACTAGAAATAGAAAAGAAAAAACAATACAAAATGAGTTGCCAACAGGTTAACAATGAAGTAGTTGGCCACGTTACACGCCAAATCAAAATCTAAGGCAAGCAACTATGTTATGTACTCACAATGACATACAGCCTCTCCAAGCAGGGGAAGCACCTGAGGAAGTTTACGACTGTATCCAGATTAGGGCCAATAGAGTCAAGAACCAACACCCTCACAGTGTCCATTTTGGGTGTCAAGCCGACAACAATCATTTTCTGCAGAAATAGAAAACAAGTGCAGATAAGAATAATAGCCTACACATAGGAATTTCTGAAATAAGCAACTGGTTGAAGGCTGATTTTCTACCTGAAAAACCGTGGTTCCAAACTGAAGTTCTGGTATGCTTTCAGAGAGAACGCCCAATATCTTCAATTTAGGCGCTGAGATAACCCGTATGGTTGCTGGGCCATGATTTGGATCAAGTGGTAGCAGCCTCTCAAGGCACGGGGCATCCTTGATTACCAACTCTTGTAAAATGAAGCCTAAACTCTTGAGAGTTTGGGAACTGATGTAGATGCGACTAATGCCGAGATTGTCCCTGAGCTCAAGGCTTTCCAACAGAGTGCAGACAGAGAGCATGCTCTGGAGCGCATCCTCCGAGATGGTGACTTTGTGTAGGGTCAACTGCTTGAGGCACGGAAACTTGGGAATGATCAAGTCTGGGAAACAACATCCATGGAACTTGGCCACGCGGAGTGTGGGTGCAAAACGATACGCGCTCGGTGGTAGCTGGCACAATATCTTCTTCCTGTCACCCAGCCAGAAATCGTAGATGAGCTCCAGCTCTTGTAGGCCATCCAGGGCTTGGGAACTAAGCCAGCCTTTGATCCTGTTGAAATAGCCGCTAGTCAACAGGTTGACTGAGAAGCGGCGTCCAGGGCCGGGATGCTCGGAGAGGATCTTCTGGATTAAGTTGCTGGTCCTGCGGCCATTAGTCCTGAGACCCTCATCCTCCACGAGGTTGAGAGGAGCGGAGCGCCAGAGCAGGCGCCACCGACGAGATTACCTGCGTGCTGACACCTTCTTTGACGGGGAGAAGCGATACGATAGTGCAAAGGAGGTCGTCGGAGAGGCGGTTTATGAGATCGATGTTCCCACTCCCCGGTGGATCTGAGTCGTCGCTGATGAGGCAGAACTTGTGCTTCTTGGATGGTTGGATCTCTACCACCTCCCAGGCACTCGCCGCCACAGGCGCTAACTCCTTGGTGTTTAACCCCGCTGCCTCATGGGTAGCCGCAGATCTAACCGAAGCGGCTGAGGATGCGTCCTGGGCAGCCGCCTCCATGGCTGGCGAGAGGGACGAGGCGAGGATTTGGCCTGGTGGTGGACGAGTGGTGCGTGGTTGGGGAATCGGGAGGCAGCAGTGCTTGATGGGGAGCGGTGGCGGCGGCGTTCTGCTCGATGGGGAGGACGACCGCTGCGTTATATAGAAGGAAAAAATGACGGATGGAAAGGAGGGGGGAAGGGATAACAGCGATTTGCCCTTCCCCTAGTATTTCCATTCTTGCACCATATAACTTTGGAAATTGATGGTTTCCGCTTTTGTAATGGATGCGTGCAATCGAGCCCTTGAATAAAAAAGGAAAGCAAAAACAGACTTCAAAGGCTATTTCGAGAAAGTATAGGGCTCAGAGTGCCATGGATACCTGCAACTATTACTCACACGCCAACTTGTAAATTGTAATAGGTGGGACAAGCAAAAATGTAACCCATCCACTTTGATCCGTCCCCTTCCTCTCCAACAACCCAGATCCAAGTCAAAAACAAAACAGATCCTTCTGCAAGCCAAAGAAATAAAACATCTGCTTTAACATGACAAAACCAACTTAGTATGTAGATAGAAAGAACTTGACTAATTTGGAAAAGCAACTTCTTAATATGCAGCAAATGAACTAAGTCAAAAATGGAATAAATTCTACAAGCGGGACTTAATTAGATGGCACAAAAGTAAATTTACAAGGATGACAAAAACCAACTTAGTATGAAGGTAGAAAAAACTTTACTAGTTTGAAAAACCACATTATTTACAAGTTGCACTGTACTAAATAAAATAGATTAAAATCTACAAGAGCAATTTAATTAGATGCTGCAAAGATTAAGTTAACTAAGATGAAAAAAATAAACTTAGTATGCAGATAGAAAATAACTTGACTATGTTGGAAAAACAACTTAGTATGCAGAAAGAAAAACAATTTGACTCTGTTGGAAAAAATAACTTAAGAGACGATATCTATCCAATTTATAAGATACCGCAAAAGCAGCTTAGTATGAAGAGAGGAAAACAACTTAACTATGCTGGAAAAGCAAGTTAGAGATGATACTTGTCCAACCTATAAGATGCTACAAAAGCAACTATGCAGAGAGAAAAACAACTTTACTATTTTGGATAAACCGCTTAGAGCTGCAAAATCAAGTCAATCAAATTAGAGAAAAGCACACACAACCTAACTTCGTTCGACAACACCCTCGTTCTCCGTCTAAGTGCATCGGCAGAAAATTGGTACAAAAGAAACATGATTATATTGACAAAAAAATACGTAATTAGCTGCCCCCCCCCCCCCCCCCACCCACACACACACACACACACCTACAGGCAGTGTACAACTTCGATAGTATATGCAATGAACTTAATTAAATGGTAAGAATAACTTAACCTGGCTGACAAAAGAAACTTAGTATATGTGAAAATACACTTAATTCAATGATGAAAATGATCCTTAAAACAGAATAATAAAAACCTGAACCAATGTGATCTTCCTATTTCTCACACTTGAAAAACTCCTAAAAAGGGAACGAACTACAAGGAAAATCCGATCTATGTGTCTTCGCTAGCTTCCTCTTCTATTCATCTGAACAACCACACACATTAGGATGACAAAAAACTAAGTTGATTAGGATATTATTACCACATGGCACTATCCTGAACCTATGTAATCTTTCTCTTTCTCATAATTGACAAAACTCCTAAAAAGGGAACATATTACAAGGCAAATTCTTCCTACGTGCTATGCTATCTTCCAATTCTCTTTAGCTGAACAACCACACACTAGGATGAAAAAAAAACTACACTGATTAGGGTGAGATTACCCAATAAGCCTGCAGTTCATACCAACCTCCCATGCAAACAAACAAATTGGGCACACATACCAAAATCACATGGAATCAAGGCCAACAAAAGCATCCTATGCCAATCTCTCAGTACCTAGGCGCAAATTATATCAATGGATGTATAATAACTTAGCAAGTTGCAGTAAGTAACTTAATTAAACTGGACAAACAACTTCAGATGAGAAACACGTAGAAAGGGAAAATGCAGAAACTATCCCTCAAAAAACCTAGTCCATGAATTTACAAAAAACTTAACAAGTTTTAAAAAGGAACATAACAAGTAGTAGTGAGTAGCTTAATTCAAAGGGACAAGCAATGCAAAACTATATTCAGAATCAACTTAGAAGGCATGTCCTGACGATACCCTGACTAATCACCTGACACACATGAAAATGAACTCTTTAATGCCAAAAAGATAACACCCCCCTATGAACCAACCAACTGGTTTGAGCCGCTAATCTCCGACCCTGCACTAAAATCATGAAAATTTGGAGTGTACGTGTGTGTAAACCAAAATATCAGTGAACCTGGAACCAAGGTGGAGCTGGGGGCACGGAGGTGGAGCTGCACCTGGAACCAAGGTTCATGGGGTAGGGATGTGCAGAAGCAGGCCTGATGCGGCCGCGGGAAGACGGAGGTGAGCCGAATCTCGACGGGAGAAGTTGGTGCAGCGAGGGATTTGGGGGCAGCTCGGTGACGCTTGAATTCGGGGAACGACACGTCGGGGCATGAAAGGGACCAAGACGCTGGCGGAGATCCCAGACAGAGGGGCTCCTCTGCGGCGGCGGCGGCGAGGGCCACCATGGGCACAGGCGAGCGACGGAGAGAAAGGGGATCGATCCGAGTTGGCCGGACAGACGCAAATCGTGCACAAAGTTTGATCGTGCACTTATTTGCACTTGGGTTTCTAATTCTGTACTGTTACCATTTGGAATATATGCAAATACCACTCTGCCCTCTATATTCGTGTTTGGTGTCTACAAGTGTGTGTTTTCTTTGAATCAGTGTACACCTGTGAGAGAATGAGGCAATAGTTTAATGGTTGGATCGCACTTGGTTAGATCAAGACGAATTTTCGGAATTCCCACGCCGAGCCGTTTCTACTATATTAAAAATGTGTCTATTTCCTTCTAGCACTGCTTTTTTTTTCAGTGTACACTTGTGACAACACAATTTAATTACCAAGAAAAAATATTGACTTATTTTTTGATATATTTCTTGTTTGGTCGTTTCTTCTCAATAGAATTTACAATGTTATTGAATATAAGCTTTCTAAATACGAACTCGGTGGTATAAATTTGTACCGTATAACTTATATTTTGCCAGTCAAATATGTGGCACAAGTTAGTGGGCATCCCTACATGAGGACCCCAAACCTTCTCCAACTGCAATTTCTCCCGGTTTGTCAAAAACACATCCCAAGAATATCCCTATTAGTGACATTATAGTTGAGCCAAAGAGAAGCTCTGTCAAGAACTGCTGGACTCTATTGGCTCTTAGATTGTGCCCCAGACAATTTCTGTCGTTGGAAAAAGCTAAAAACAAAAAGGGAAAAGGGTCCTACCCTAAGATTATAATAGATTGTCAATCCATGTTGACATGAGAGGTACCGTACATTGTTTCACCCTATGCTTAAGCATGTGACATCATAAACAAAGCCTTTCTTCCAAGCTCTAAACGAGGGTCTGATATCCTTGAAAATTTTATCATTCCTTTACTTCCATATATTCCAGCATGCCAAAATTATGATCTCTACAAGACATGGACCATCAAAACACCTTTTAGCTCCCTTTAACATTTCATGTCCAGATCTTATTCCCCATTGTATATGTACATATATCCAAATCCTCACACTAAAGTTGCATTAAAAAAATGAGACCAGTCTTCTAAATCCTGGCAGGGGTAGAGCACACAGTTATGATCATTAGTGGCATTCCAATGTCTTCTAATCAGCAAATCACTGGTATTGCGATCCTGTCATGAATCAATAGCCAGGCAAAAAGTTATGCTTTGAGGTACATTTGCTCTTCCATATCCATTGAGATGGAAAATGCTTGGGAAGGTGTTGAAATTGTAATTTATATTGGCATGGGTATGCCCCACGAGCATCCAGATTTGGCCTATATGGTGTGGCCCAAGAGAAGCTTACGGCAAGGCCCAAGACGATTCGGGTGGCCCAGGTCCTAGAAGGCATGGATCCTTGGGAAGCACGACATGTGTAGATAGGAAAAATTAAAAGGGAAAAAACCCTAATCTGTAACCGACTCGGCCTGCTATCCTGAGACCTAGACCCTTATATAAAGGCTAAGAGGGAGCATCGAGGAGAACACCTTGCAACCCTAGTTCACCACTGCCAGATTGCATTTGCGCACTCCTGTAATCCTCGATTTCTCCATTAACAAAGAGCAGACAAGCAGGAGTAGTGTCCCATCCGAGGGCCTGAACTTGGATAAACCGTGCGTCCCTGATGTTCTTGTTTGCTAGTCGATCGATACCTCCAGCGCTCCCCACTTCCTTGAACCCAAGTCCATCATTCATGGGCATTGGCGAGTTAACCCATCGTCAATTGGTGCCGTCTATGGGAAACGGGAGTGATGCTGTTGCGGCTTCCTCGGTCACATCAACTACGATCTACAACTCTACTGCAACGGAGAACCGTCTCCAATTCGGCACCTTCGACTTCACCGTCCACTCACCGGCGACTCGCTAGATTTCAAGTCTGTGGGCGACGGAATCGGTATGACGATCAGAAGCCAACGCTTCTAGGTCGGCCAGATCGACACGCTTTGCTTCCCCGATCACTCGCCGGCACCTCCGATTGCACCTTCCTTGTGGTTCCCACCATCAATCGGCACCCTGAGCAAACTCAATGCGTCAGGCTCAGCCTACGACACGGATAGCAACAACAGTTGCGATTCCGATCTATCAACAGAGGAAGGCATCTACGGCTCTAGATCGGAGAGTTACGGGAGCAGCAACTTCCCCAACCACCACATGTGTGTCGTCATCACCAACGATGACGGGGGCACTCAAGGGAACACCGGCAATGATGGGCCTACAAATGGACCTCCCACCAATGGCCCCGTCAATGGCGAGCAGCCCAGCCCGCCCAACCCCAACAATCAGGGCGAAAATGCCAACGGGTCGAAGCGCCAACAAATCCACCTCAACAATGCTGAGTGGGCAGGATGTAGGGAAGCCCTATAGGGCAACCCCTACCAGCAGATGCATCACACGATATGCTGATAGGATGCCATTGGCTACTCATCCAGGAGTTCAAATGTAGGTGGCGGTGAATGCATAACTCGAGGCCTGCAAGAAGGCCATAGATGAGTCGAGTGCCCGACGGGCACCACTCTCCTCCATTGGCGGATCCTCCTCGAAGGAAACGGTCCCGGATCTTCCAAAAGGCGCTCTCGATTGGACCACCTCAACAACAAGGATTGAGAAGAGGCCACCAGATCCCTTTACTTCTTGTTCATGTTCGTGGACTCGCAGGGTCACATGATCCCGAAAACACCGCAAGCTGCGATGACAGCAGCTACCACGTATCTTCTCACCAACCAGCTACCAGCCGGAGATCCATGATCTGTCATGCACCGGTCCGCCATCGTCGGCCTTGGGTTGGTCGAAGTTGCGCTGGCCAAGGAGCCAATGCCGGAGCCAAAGAAATACAAGGCTCCACCCGCAAGATTTCACTCGCCATCTTCCAGTAAGGATGACCATGACTTGTCACGACGACGCCTCAGCTTGCAGCGACATGACCACGATTACGACGCACGTGATGAAACCACACAGCGCAAGGTCAACAAGATGTGCGCCAAGCGCACCTACTCAACACAGTCAGAGGATGAAGGAACAGAGCTCTGTGGCGCCAGCTGCTTCAGCAAAGCCATGCGGCAGACTCGAATGCCGAAAGGCTTCAAACTTCCTTCGGGAAACACGAAGTTCGATGGCCTCCAAGACCAGAAAATCTGGCTGGAAGATCATATCTCCTTCGTCAAATTGCACGGTGGGAACAAGTGCACGACCATGCAGTGCCTCCAGCTACAGCTGCAGGGCGCTGCTCGCGCATGGATCAACAATCTACCTCGCGAATTAATCCGCAGTTGGGAGGAGCTGGTGTACAGCTTCATTCAAAACTTCAAGGGCACCTACAAGCGGCCCGCATCAATCAAAGAGCTCAGGGCCTTCTGCCAAAATCCGAGCGAGTACCTTCACTTCTACATCCAAAGGTGGTCCATCATCAAGAATTCGGTGGAGGATATCTCCGAGGATCACGCAATCGACGCATTCAACGGTGGCGTACGCCACAGAGAACTCCGAGAGGAGCTGGGTCGCACGAAGCCCAAAACCATCGACCACCTGATGGACATTGTGAATCGGTGGGCGGATTGATGGGGATATGCCAATCGGGGTATGCCCATAAGTACAATTCAACCGGCCCAAGTCCATAGCGAATGGGCCTATAGGAACGGTGACTAGAAAGCGACTGAAGCAGAAGCCTAGCGACTGGAAGCTGGAGGCCCACGAGCTTAGATAGGCCCAGTCGAATTAGGTCAAATCCTCTGAAACCTTAACTGATTCGATTGTAATCCTGTAAACCCTAGCGAGGCACCACCTATATAAGCCTGCCTAGGGTAATCTACATACTTACGTGCTATTAGCTACCCCGTCCAAGCGACTCGCTGCCTAGCCACCAAGATCGCCCACATTGTAATTCACTCGCCGATAATACAATCTAGCAGGAAGTAGGTCTTTACCCTACGGGGGGGCGAACCTGGGTAAATCCCTTGTCTCTGGTTCCAATCTCGCACCACGGATGATGACTAGCTCTTGCCCCAAATCATATCAATCGCTACCCCTAGTAGCGACTGTCGTGGTCATTCCCATGATAGTGGCGCCCACCGTGGGGCATGGCCGGTCAAGCCTGAGTTCTGCGGTGAGACCATATTCTCCAATCAATCGGCCGATCGCCACTGGTCGCATGATCGCAAGCAGCGGGATCCTTCAGATCCTTCTCAGCAGCTACATCCCGGTGTCACGCCCGATCAGACACAGTGCGGTGATGTCGGTCGGCACCATCAACCTCTTCATCGGGTTCACGGATGATGTCGACCCAGCGGAGACGGCTATCATCGGCAGATCTCCGCCACGCGATCTGCTCTTGGAGGAGCAGGTCCGCTCCATCACCCAACTCGCCTACGAGTATGACTCGACCGCGAACGACGTGGCCCTCCCTGACGACGCCGACTCGGTGACCCCTCCCTCGGTTGCCTGATCCATCACGTCCGCGTCATGCGAAGACTCCATCACACGAGTATCCAACGCTGAGGACTTCGAGGATCCCTCCATCCTCGTGCTCTTCGACTCCGACTCCGGGTTGGAGTCCCCTGACGAATCTCAGACTAGATCCAACCACTATGATGCCATCTACATGCTGGGTAGCATCACCGTGCCACCAGATCCCTTCTCCATGCCCCTCCCGCCGACCGCGATGGAGATCGAGGAGTATCGCCAGCAGCTGGAGGCAGCCAAGCTCAGGGAACAAGGCGAGTGTGATAAATTTCGTGTCGAGCAGCAAACAGCGCAGGAGCTATCGCTCTTTCACCACACCCTGAACTTCGATATGGTCATTCCCACGACATGGATGGAGAAGAATCACTCAACAGCAACCGCGTCCGCTCAGATGATGAGGACGACCTCGGCCGCAGATGCGACCACCGAGGGAAGCGTCGGATGCGCGGTTAGGAAGACCGCGAGGAGGATGACATGGTCGCAGCTGGCTACGCCTACAAACACGATTAGGGTAACTGCATCAACGGATACCATAACAGCAGCTATCGCGACAGCAGGAAAACCTTGCAAGTGTGGCAACGCTGCACCCACGATGATGCACCTGACACATCGAACATCCAGGAGAAGTTGTCTGGACCCTACAACATCCACTTCTACATCGACAAACATGATGGCAAGACGAAGTCCAGCCACCTCCTCAAGGACTGTCGCGAGTTTCAGAAGCTCCACGAGGGATACGCCCAATTTCATCGCGATGCGATGAATCAGGGATACAACACTGCCCCGGGCGCCATAGCTCATGGAGCGCCACCACCACCACCACTTGGAGGACCCGCGCAGCCTGCCGCTGCACCGGTACAAAACAATGGAGGAGAGCAATACCAACACCCACTCGGGAACATGGGTATGATCTAGAAGGGGCGCCCCTCAAATAGGATGCAGAAAACAATCACTCGCCAAGTCAATTTAGCATTCAACGCCCCACATTCAACCCCTGAGTAGCTCAGCGGGTCGGAGTAGTGCATAACCTTCGACCGAGCGACCACCTAAGCCGGGTCCCTTGCCTCGGCCATTCTCCTGGTGCTCGAGGCGCAGATCGGTAGATTGGAGATGAGTAGAGTCTTCATGGACGGAGGCAGCAACATCAACCTCATGTTCGCTAGCACCCTACGCGCCATGCGGATCCCCCTCTCCAGCCTGGAAGCATCCGAGACAACCATTGATGTCTACGCACTTCTATTCTTGTAGACAGTTGTTGGGCCTCCAAGAGCAGAGGTTTGTAGAACAGCAGCAAGTTTTCCCTTAAGTGGATCACCCAAGGTTTATCGAACTCAGGAAGGAAGTGGTCAAAGGTATCCCCTCTCAAGCAACCCCGCAATCAAGATACAAGAAGTCTCTTGTGTCCCCAACACACCCAATACACTTGTCAGGTGTATAGGTGCACTAGTTCGGCGAAGAGATAGTGAAATACAAGTGGTATGGATATAAGACAACGGTGCCAGAAAATACTTTAATGGCGTGGAAGAGACTAAAGGCAAACTGAAATAAAGATGGAAGCAAGCAAACATGTAACAGATCTAGTTGCAAATGGTGTTTCAGTGCTTAGAAACAAGGCCTAGGGATCATACTTTCACTAGTGAACACTCTCATATAAATATATTTTTCTTTATGATACTACTATGAACTACTCTCCTGTTGGACACTCTAATCCATGGTAGGGCTATAACAACACTCCTCAAAGTCCGCTTTCCCCATCTAGATAACCCCACACTGTCACCTTGAGCTCTAGATGGTTCCAACAAACACCACAATTTCATAGAAACATCCAACTCCAAATATAACTCATAACAAGTATTTGAAATCTCTAGCCTAAGTGCCACCATGGTGTGCACACTGTCAACTTCACACACATGGGGAGAGAAGAGATCTATTAAAGCACTTGAGTAGCAAGGTAGATCTATAGATTACAAGCTCATGATCTCAATAAGATCATGCATAGAGAGAGAGAGAGATGAACACATAGCTACCGGTAGAACCCTTAGCCTCGAGAGAGAACTACTCCCTCCTCATCATGGGAATCAGCAACAACGATAGAGATGGTGGTGGAGATCGTGGAGATGCCTCTGGGGAACTTCCCCATCCCGGCAGGGTGCCGGAATAGAGACTTTCTGTCCCCCGAATCTCCCCTTCTGTGGCAGCGGCGCTGTGGAACTTTTCGTGGCTGGAGGCTTGACGATTTAGGGGTTTTGCATCGGGAGGCATCTTATAGGCAAAGAGGCAAGGTCGGTGGGCAGCCAAGGGGCCCACACCATGCCCTAGCGCGGCCTGGGGGGACCCATGCCTAGGGGTGGTTTGGCCACCCTGTGGCCCCCCCCTTCGTCTCTCCTTCTGGCTCCGTGAATCTTCCGGGAAAATAACGACTTTGGCTTTTGTCCGGTCCAATTCCGAGAATATTCATTTTCTGACTTTCTGGAACCAAAAACAGCAGAAAACAGGCAACTGGCACTATGGCTCTTGTTAATAGGTTAGTCCAAGAAATCATATGAAAAGTACTCCAAAGTGTGGACAAAGCATAAGAAAGTAGATAAATCCAAGCATGGAACATCAAAAATTATGGATACGTTAGCAACGTATCAACATCCCCAAGCTTAACTCCTGCTCGTCCTCGAGTAGGTAAGTCATAAAAAGAAAGAATAATTTTTGAGGTGACATGCACCATCATAAACTTGATAAAAGTA
Source organism: Avena sativa (assembly GCA_916181665.1). Lineage (NCBI taxonomy): Eukaryota > Viridiplantae > Streptophyta > Magnoliopsida > Poales > Poaceae > Avena > Avena sativa. The sequence continues at coordinate 60,402,102 of OV702289.1, forward strand.
TTTGTAAAATATTGATGGCTGGGATCATAGTACTTCAATCATAACATGAAAGACAAAGTTCTAACAATAAGGCAAAGCAACTATGTTGCAACATGAAAGGGCATAAACAAAAGATTCATGAATAACAATGCTTTGCAAGACGTTTGTTTGTTTCACATAAAGAAAACATAACATAGTGGCATTCATCTTTCCCTCATAGAGTAGCAAACATAAATGCATAGGACACCTTCAAAGTTCATAAGAGTGACTAGATACAAATAGTTTAAAACAAGCAATATCAAAGCTATGCATCAATCAACAAGTCTTGGGACAATGCACATAGAACTAAAAATGACCACTATGCTCTCAAAGTAGGTGCATAAAGATAGAAGGTGGAAACTCAACATAAAAGTAAAAGAAAGGCCTTCAAAGAAGGAAGTGGACACTCAAGTTTCACAAAGAGCTTCCAAAAATTATGTTACTTATTAGCTTTCAGCTCTCATTGCCCCTATCATAAGCATCTTGAAGGTGATTAAGGTTAAAGTGACACAACTAAGAGGATATGCTTGACAAGTTATAAGCCGAAATCTCATGCCCCTTACTTACGAAGACCGAACCTCATGCTACTCAACTTTAGTCATAAGTAAGCTCTTATCATTGTAAGTACATATGTATCATAGAGAACCGCCAACGGGGTACCCCTTGCACATGATACATGAGCTATCCCATAATCAAAATGACAAGGCAAGCAGACAATGAGCATCTTAGCGATCTTTTTATTTGCTATTTGCATAGGTTTTTATTGAGGATGCTTCATAGAATGCTCATTATGGTTATGCTGCAAGTTTCCACCATGATTAGGCATGGCTTAGGCTAGCGGCCCTGGCGTTTCTCTAACACAAATACAAACTCCATGATCTTACAAGTTCCCCTTTTATTTCATACTGCCGGAATCCATAAGCAAAAGAACATGATAGCAACGGGGTACAAAGTACAAGTGCAATGTTGAAAGCGTTCCCCATGATACATGGTTCTGCTAACTTCAACTTATAAAGCGCAAGAATATACGCAACAAAGATGGACGCGATGGTTCAAGTTTATTAAATGCAAGAAAAGTAAAGTGTGCCATCAAGTTCGTGAGAGCTTTAATCACTAGTTTTCTCATAACAAGTTTAATTCGGAAGGTAGACAAAAACATGAATATACTTGGAATAGCATATGCTAATAGGTAGGTATGGTGGACTCTTTGGAATAACTTGGTTTTAGGAGTTGGATGCATGATTGGAACTCATACTTGGTTACGGATGCTAGCAAAAGACTGGGAGCGACCAACTAAGAGAGCAATAATGGCCATAATCATGCAGAGCGACAAAACATCATTGATCAAAGCATAAAATGATACTACAAGTTGAAAACTAAAGGATCATAAAGGCTATGGTGACTTGGGATAGTCATAACATGGTGTGAGCATGCGCCAAGTCAACCCAAATAAAGCATCAAAGGAGAATACCACAATACTATGCTTTAATATGCTAAAACAACGCATGATTCTTCCAAGGCTCATTAAGAAATCTCAATTGTTTATAACATGTCATGCTACAGCAAAGAATACTAAGCCTAAAGCTAAAACAATATCAAGCATGGCATGACAAAGCATGGGCCACAGTCAAAAACAAGCTCTCTTTACCACTTAAGCATGAACTTTCCTACTCTTTTCCAATCCAAACCAAACTATTTGAAAACCAATGTATGAAAGAGGGGGTCCAACCAATTTATTCAGCAAACTAAACAAACCAAGTAAACGAAAACCAAAACAAAAAACGAAAAAGAAGACGCTCCAAGAACAACACAACTGTGCATGAAACAATAAAAATGAAGTGTTTGGAAGAAACCTGGGATTTTTTATTGATGAAGAAGGGGATGCCTTGGGCATCCCCAAGCTTTGACACTTGTACTTCTTGGATATTTCTTGGGGTGACACGCATGGCATCCCCAAGCTTGAGCTTTAGTCCATCTTTCATCTCTTTACTCATTCCTTCTATACACCTGAAAATTTTCCTTCATACAACTTCACACAATCTTTATTAGCAACATTAGTGCACTCAAGATAATAAGTCTTTAGGTTCAGTTTCAACGCCAATAAAACTTTCATTAAAATACAAGCTACTGTAGCACTTCCCTCAAAAATCTCAATTCCCCAAAAAGAACCCAAAAAGGAACCAACAAGAAGCAAATGCAAATAATGGTAGAAATCTGTCAAAACAGACCAGCAGGTAAAAACCAATTTGTTTGAAGACCTTCTGTTGCTCAAATCGAAAAGTGTTGAACTAACGGAAGTTAGATAACAACCTGGGGCATAAGCAAAAAAATTCACGCCTCAAAACGACGTATAGAGATTTTACATGAATTTTTACAATGAAGCACAAAAATCTGTTTCGGGACAGCAACTTTCCCAAGCATTACTTTTCTCTCATTAGAGGTTACTCTTGGCACAAAAAGCAAATAAAAAGGATAAGGAGCGGTTATTACAGAGGTAATAACTTCCAAGACTCATCAAAAACTTTTGGGTTATCTCTCAATAAGTACTTTTCTTTAACGTCTTTAAGTTAGGCATGATAGTTTGAGAAGATGCTCACATAAGAAATATGAATTGAAGTAAAAGAGAGCATCAAGAAGCAAATTCAAAACACATTTAAGTCTAAACCACTTCCTATGAAAAATAATCTTGTAAAGAAACAAGTCATGAAAGCACAAAGCAAGCATAGGAAAGCAAAACAAGTGCAACTTCAAGACTTTCAACATAAAGAGGGGAAACATAATATTGTTGAGATACATAAAACCATATTTCCCTCTCTCATAATAACTTTCAGTAGCATCATGAATAAAATTAACAATATAACTATCACATAAAACATTCTTATCATGAGCCACATGCATATAATAATTATTACTCTCCACATAAGCATAGTCATTCTTATTAATTGTAGTGGGAGCTAATTCAACAAAATAGCTATTGATGGGTTCGTAGCATGGAAAACAAAAAAATTCTACCGCAAGAACGAACAAAACCCAGATCTAATCTAGATAAAAGCCAAGATCTAATCTATTAGACATGTGCAACAAGATAGATCTGTACTAACCCTTGTAGATCCGAAAGCCTTGTGCGAGATCGGATCTCATGGTTGATATAGACGATCACTTGCCGATCTCAAGATCGAGTAGACGATTCTTTCGGCGCCGCGATCCGGCAGCGCTTCCGCAGTCGGTCACACGTGCGGAGTCGAAGCAGACCTTCCTCTCCCCGTTCTAGCGAGCAGCAGAGGTAGTAGATCTCTCCACGGAATCCCAGCAGCACGATGGCGTGGTGGTGGTGGTGGAGTAGAGAATTCTGCAGGGCTTCGCCTAAGCCAGAGCAGATGGAAGGAGGAGAGAGGCGGCTAGGGTTTGGAGTAGGGAGGGGTCAAGGGGGGTGGCGCCTCCACCCCTCTATATATAGAGGGAGGGGTGCGGCCTAGGGTTCCCACCCCTAGGCCCACCCCTTAGGGCCGGCGCACAAGGAGGCTTGGGGGGAGAGTCCTTCCCCCCCAAGTTTCCTTTACTTACCCTTTAAGTTTCCCCTTATCCTATCTTGGTTTTCAAGTAAACTCCAAAATATCTTCTAGAACCTTCCGGAACATTCCGAAACCTTCTAGAATCCCCATACAAACACTCCGGAACATTTCCTAACTTAGAAAATGATCCCATTATATGAATCTTATTCCCCGGACAATTCTGGATCTCCTCGTGATGTCCCAGATCCAATCCGAGACTCCGAACAACATTCGATCTCCAACGCACATTCCCTATCTACTTAAAACAACTTCGAACCTTAAGTGTGTCACCCTACGGTTCGTGAATATGTAGACATGATGGAGACACCTCTCCGATCAATAACCATCAGCGGGACCAGGAGATCCATAACGGCTCCCACATACTCAACAATGACTTCGTGATCGATAGAACCATTAACATACGAAACCAATTCCCTTTGTCACGCGATACTCTACTTATCCGAGGTTTGATCGTCGGTATGTCCATACCTAGTTCTACCTCGTTACTGATAAGTACTCTTTACTCGTTCCATGTTATGTCATCCCTTGTGACCTCGTCACATGCTTGCAAGCTAACTAGATGACATTCCACCGAGAGTGCCTAGAGCATATCTATCCGTCATATGGATGGACAAATCCCAATCTTGGTCCATGCGCTTCAACATATACTTTCAGAATACCCAATGACACCTTTATAACCACCCAGTTACGAAGCGGTGTTTGATGTCATCAAAGTACCCATCCGGTGATGGTGATTAACATTACCTCATGGTCGAAGGATTAGGTTACTATGCATATGAAAGCTTGTAGCAATACGAACTTAATGACTTGATCTTATGCTACACTTACTATGGGTGTGTGTGTCCATCACATCATTCTCCTAATGATATAACCTTGTTATTAATGACATCCAATGTCCATGATCAGGAAACCATGATCATCAATTAATCAACAAGCTAGTTCAACAAGAGGCTTACTAGGGACTCTTTTATGTTTACAAAATACACATGTATTAGCGTTTCCTTATAATACAATTATAGCATGGGATGCAAACATTCATCATAAATACAAAGATATAATAATAACCACTTTTATTATTGCCTCTTGGGCATATCTCCAACAGTCTCCCACTTGCACTAGAGTCAATAATCTAGATTACATGGTAATATACCTAACACCCATGGCATTCTGGTGTTGGTCATGCTTTGCTCTTGGGAGAGGTTTAGTCAACGGATCTGCCACATTCAGATCAGTGTGTACTTTGCCAATCTTTATGTCACCATCTCGGACATACTCGCGAATAGCATGGAAACGTAGCTTGATGTGCTTCAGCTTGCTATGTGACCTTGGCTCCTGTGCGTTAGCTATGGCACCTGTGTTGTCACAGTAGATGGCCATCGGGTCCAACGCACTAGGAACCACGCCAAGTTCAGTAATGAACTCCTTCATCCATATGGCTTCTTGTGCAGCCTCCGAAGCAGCTATGTATTCTGATTCAGTTGAAGATTTCGCCACAACGCTTTGCTTGGCACTCCTCCATCTCACTGCAGCACCATTCAAAATAAATACGTATCCAGACTGTGACTTCGAGTCATCTGGATCGGTGTTCCAACTAGCATCAGTGTAACTGTTTATAACAAGCTGTTCATCACCTCCATAAGAAAGAACCATGTCCTTAGTCCTATTCAGGTACATTAGGATATTCTTGACCGCTGTCCAGTGCTCCATTCCAGGATCACTTTGATATCTACTAGTCAAACTAACAGCATGTGCTATATCCGGTCTTGTATACAACATGGCATACATGATAGAACCTATGGCCGAGGCATAGGGAATATTATTCATCTTCTCTCTATCTTCTGTCGTAGCTGGACTTTGAGTCTTACTCAAGGTCTTACGTGACAACATGGGCACGAACCCTTTCTTGCTCTCTTCCATTCTAAACTTCTTTAGAACTTTGTCTAAGTATGTACTTTGTGAAAGCACTATTAGGCGTCTTGATCTATCTCTATAAATCTTGATGCCTAGAATATATGCCGCTTCGCCAAGATCCTTCATTGAAAAACTATTATTCAAATAGGCTTTGACACTATTAAGAAGTTCTATATCATTCCCAATCAACAATATGTCATCTACATATAGTACTAGGAATGCTACAGAGCTCCCACTCACTTTCTTGTAAATACAGGCTTCTCCATAAGTTTGTATAAATCCAAAGTTTTTGATTACTTTATCAAAACGTTGATTCCAACTCCGGGATGCTTGCTTTAGTCCATAAATGGAGCGTTGAAGTTTGCATACCTTGTCAGCATCTTTAGGATCGACAAAACCCTTGGGTTGTACCATATACAACTCTTCCTCAATGTCACCATTAAGGAACGCCGTTTTGACATCCATCTGCCAAATCTCATAATCGAAATATGCAGCTATTGCTAACAAAATCCTCATAGACTTTAGCTTCGCTACTTGTGAGAAAGTCTCATCGTAGTCAACTCCTTGAATTTGTCGAAACCCTTTCGTGACAAGTCGAGCTTTATAGACGGTAATATTACCATCAGCATCTGTTTTTCTTTTGAAGATCCATTTGTTCTCGACAGCCTTACGGCCATCCGGTAAGTCCACCAAAGTCCATACTTGGTTTTTGTACATGGATCCCATTTTGGATTTCATGGCTTCTAGCCATTTGTCGGAATCTGGGCTCACCATAGCTTCTTCATACGTCGCAGGGTCATTAGTGTTGTCCACCAACATGACGTTCAAGGCAGGGTCATACCAATCAGGAGTGGTACGAACCCTCGTTGACCTGCGAGGTTCAGCAGCAACTTCGTTCGAAGTTTCATGATCACCATCATGAGCTTCCTCTCCAATTGGTGTAGGCGGCACAAAAACATCTTCCGGTGCTGCGCTACTCTCAACTCCGAGAGAAGGTTCAATAACCTCATCGAGTTCTACTTTCCTTCCAGTCAATTCCTTCGAGAGAAACTCCTTCTCAAGAAAGGATCCATTCTTGGCAACAAAAACTTTGCCTTCGGATCTATGATAGAAGGTATACCCAATTGTTTCTTTAGGGTATCCTATGAAGACGCATTTCTCCGCTTTGGGTTCAGGCTTATCAGGTTGTAACTTCTTTACATACGCTTCGCAACCCCAAACTTTAAGGAACGACAACTTAGGTTTCTTTCCAAACCACAATTCGTACGGTGTCGTTTCAACGGATTTAGATGGTGCCCTATTTAAAGTGAATGCGGCTGTCTCTAATGCATAGCCCCAAAACGATAGCGGTAAATCTGTAAGAGACATCATAGACCGAACCATATCTAAGAGAGTTCAATTACGATGTTCGGACACACCATTATGCTGTGGTGTTTCCGGCGGTGTCAACTGCGAAAGTATTCCACATTTCTTTAAATGAATGCCAAACTCATAACTTAGATATTCACCTCCACGGTCAGAACGCAGAAACTTAATCTTCTTGTTACGATGATTTTCCACTTCACTTTGAAATTCCTTAAACTTCTCGAAAGTTTCGGTCTTATGTTTCATAAAGTAGACATACCCATATCTACTTAAGTCATCCGTGAAAGTGAGAACATAACGATATCCACCACGAGACGCTACACTCATTGGATCACACACATCGGTATGTATTATTTCCAATAAGTCTGTAGCTCGCTCCATTATTCCAGAGAATGGAGTCTTAGTCATTTTTCCCATTAGACATGCTTCGCATCTTTCAAGTGATTCAAAATCAAGTGATTCAAGAAGTCCATCAGAATGGAGTTTCTTCATACGCTTCACTCCAATGTGACCAAGACGACAGTGCCACATGTATGTAGAATTATCATTCAATTTTGTTCGTTTAGCATCTATGTTGTGAACATGTGTATCACTACTATCGAGATTCAATAAGAATAAACCATTCATCTCAGGTGCATTACCATAAAAGATATTACTCATATAAATCGAACAACCTTTATTCTCGGACTTAAAAGAGTAACCGTCTCGCAATAAACAAGATCCAGATATAATGTTCATGCTTAACGCAGGCACCAAATAACAATTATTCAAATTTAAAACTAATCCTGAAGGTAGATGTAGAGGGAGCGTGCCGACGGCGATCACATCAACCTTGGAGCCATTTCCAATGCGCATCGTCACCTCGTCTCTCGCCAGTCTTCATTTATTCCGCAACTCCTATTTCGAGTTACAAATATGATCAACCGAACCAGTATCAAATACCCAGGCACTACTACGATTACTAGTAAGATACACATCAATAACATGTATATCGAACATACCTTTCTTCTTGATGTTGCCGTTCTTCAGATCTGCCAGGTACTTGGGGCAGTTACGCTTCCAGTGACTAGCACCCTTGTAGTAGAAGCATTCAGTTTCAGGCTTAGGACCAGCCTTGGGCTTCTTAGCAGGTGCGGCAGCTTTCTTGCCGTCCTTCTTGAAGTTGCCCTTGTTCTTAGGCTTGCCCTGTTTCTTGAAATTGGTGTTCTTATTGACCATCAACACTTGGTGCTCCTTCTTGATCTCCACTTCAGCAGTTTTTAGCATGGACGATAGTTCAGGCAACGTCTTGTTCATGCAGTGCATATTGTAGTTCATCACAAAGTTCTTATAACTTGGTGGCAGTGATTGGAGGACACGGTGAACCCCAAACTCATTAGGAATCGTTATCCCCAACTCTTGGAGCTTGTTTGCGTGCCCAGACATGGTGAGCACGTGCTCGCTAACGGAGCTACCCTCTTCCATCTTACAGTTAAAGAACTTTCCGGAGGCCTCATAGCTCTCCACGGCCACGTGAGTCTCAAAAATGAGCTTGAGCTCCTTAATGATCTCGAACGGGTCGTGGTGCTCAAAGCGCTTCTAAAGCTCCGTTTCTAAACCGTACAGGATGGCACACTGAACTGTGGAGTAATGATTTTTTCGAGTGGCGTAAACATTCTTTACGTCATCGGTGGCATCTTCTGCAGGTGGGTCACCTAGCGGTGCTTCGAGCACATAGGTCATCTGACCAGCCCTGAGGACAATCTTCAGTCCACGAAGCCAGTCCGTGAAGTTGCTTCCATTGTTCTTAAGCTTTTCTTTCTCTAGGAACGCATTGAAATTGATGGAGAGGTTCGCCATAATCTACAACAAATTTGCAAGTAGTTTAGACTAAGTTTATGATAAATTGAGTTCAATTTTAATTCTTAAATTAACTAGGTGAACTCCCACTCAAAACAACATCCCTCACATTGTCTTGGTGATTACACGAACCAAGTCCATTACACCAAGTCCGATCTTCACGAGAGAAGATGTAGTTTCATTGGCGAACAATCTTCATGTTCATCATATCATTTATATGACTCGTGCTCTACCTTTCAGTATTCCGTGTTCCGAGACCATGTCTGTACATGCTAGGCTCATCAAGATTAACCTTAGTTTCTGCATGTGCAAATCTGGCTTGCACCCGTTGTATGCACACGTAGAATCTATCACATCCGATCATCACGAGATGCTTCGAAACGACGAGTCTTAGCAACGGTGCCAACTAAGGACAAACACTTTATTACTTGATATTTAGTGAGAGGGATCATCTTATAATGCTACCGTCGCAATCTAAGCAATACAAGATGCATAAAGGATTAACATCACAGGGAATTCATAATTAGTGTGATATGATATGGCCCTTTCTTCTTATGCCTTTGATCTCCATCTCTAAAGCACGGACATGATCTCCATCATCACCAGCATTGCGTCAAGGTCAGTGGCGCCGCTTCATGGTTGTCCATCATCACTAGCAACTATTACAACTACTTGGAATAAAGCTATTATAGGATGAATAGACACGCAGGTCTTAACAGAATTAAAGACAACCATTAGGCTCCTGCCGGTTGCCATATTACAACAAGGATCATTGCATACATCAAATATAATCACAATCACATGATGGCCATATCACATCACAAAACCCCTGCAAAAACAAGTTAGACGCCTCTAATTTTCTTTGCATGTTTTACGTGGTTTGGGGATTTCGAATAAAAACGGATCTTACCTACGAAACTGAACCACAACGTTGATATAAGTGCTATCAAGTACAAAGTGTAAATTGGATCTATACTATGGTGGGAGAGACAGACACCCGCAAAGCCACTTGTGCAAAGCAAGTTACACGTCAAGCGTGGAGCAAGTCTCATGTGCGATGACATGTAAGGTTAGCCCGAGCCGCTTCATCCCACCATACCGTAAGATGCAAAGTACACAAAGCAAAAGACAGCACGAGCACCAACGCCCACAAAACCATTGTGTTCTACTCGTGCAACAGATCTACGCATAGACAAGGCTCTGATACCACTGATGGGTTCGTAGCATGGAAAACAAAAAATTTCTACCGCAAGAACGAACAAAACCTAGATCTAATCTAGATAAAAGCCAAGATCTAATCTATTAGACATGTGCAACGAGATAGATCTGTACTAACCCTTGTAGATCCGAAAGCCTTGTGCGAGATCGGATCTCGTGGTTGATGTAGACGATCACTTGCCGATCTCAAGATCGAGTAGACGATCCTTCCGGCACCGCGATCTGGCAGCGCTTCCGCAGTCGGTCACACGTGCGGAGTCGAAGCAGACCTTCCTCTCCCTGTTCCAGCGAGCAGCGGAGCTAGTAGATCTCTCCACGGAATCCCAGCAGCACGACGGTGTGGTGGTGGTGGTGGAGTAGAGAATTATGCAGGGCTTCGCCTAAGCCAGAGCAGATGGAAGGAGGAGGAGAGAGGCGGCTAGGGTTTGGAGTGGGGAGGGGTCAAGGGGGGTGGCGCCTCCACCCCTCTATATATAGAGGGAGGGGCGCGGCCTAGGGTTCCCACCCCTTAGGGCCGGCGCACAAGGAGGCTTGGGGGGAGAGTCCTTCCCCCCCAAGTTTCCTTTACTTACCCTTTAAGTTTCCCCTTATCCTATCTTGGTTTTCAAGTAAACTCCAAAATATATTCTAGAACCTTCCGAAACATTCCGAAACCTTCTAGAATCCCCATACAAACACTCCGGAACATTTCCTAACTTAGAAAATGATCCCCATTATATGAATCTTATTCCCCCAGATAATTCCGGATCTCCTCATGATGTCCCGGATCCAATCCGAGACTCCGAACAACATTCAATCTCCAACGCACATTCCATATCTACTTAAAACAACTTCGAACCTTAAGTGTGTCACCCTACGGTTCGTGAATATGTAGACATGATGGAGACACCTCTCCGATCAATAACCATCAGCGGGATCTGGAGATCCATAATGGCTCCCACATACTCAACGATGACTTCGTGATCGATAGAACCATTAACATACGAAACCAATTCCCTTTGTCACGCGATACTCTACTTTATCCGAGGTTTGATCGTTGGTATCTCCATACCTAGTTCTACCTCGTTACTGATAAGTACTCTTTACTCGTTCCATGTTATGTCATCCCTTGTGACCTAGTCACATGCTTGCAAGCTAACTAGATGACATTCCACCGAGAGGGCTCAGAGCATATCTATCCGTCATATGGATGGACAAATCCCAATCTTGGTCCATGCGCTTCAACACATACTTTCAGAATACCCAATGACACCTTTATAACCACCCAGTTACAAAGCGGTGTTTGATGTCATCAAAGTACCCATCCGGTGATGGTGATTAACATAACCTCATGGTCGAAGGATTAGGTTACTATGCATTTGAAAGCTTGTAGAAATACGAACTTAATGACTTGATCTTATGCTACACTTACTATGGTTGTGTGTGTCCATCACATCATTCTCCTAATGATATAACCTTGTTATTAATGACATCCAATGTCCATGATCAGGAAACCATGATCATCAATTAATCAACAAGCTAGTTCAACAAGAGGCTTACTAGGGACTCTTTTATGTTTACAAAATACACATGTATTAGCGTTTCCTTATAATACAATTATAGCATGGGATGCAAACATTCATCATAAACACAAAGATATAATAATAACCACTTTTATTATTGCCTCTTGGGCATATCTCCAACAGCTATCATTATTATTCTCATCACCATAGTCATCAAATATAGGAGGCATATTGTAATCATAATTAATTTTCTCCTCAATAGTAGGTGGACTGAAAATATCATACTCATCATTGTAATCATCATATATTGGAGGTTTTGTATCATCATAATCAATATAATAGCTATCTTCCAAAGCTGGGGAACTAAAAAGATCATTTCCATAAAAACTAGCTTCCCCAAGCTTAGACTTTTCCATAACATTAGCAATAATGGTGTCCAAAGAATTCATACTAACAACATTGCTATTAGCATGCAAATAAAGTTCCATAGGTTTTTTAATTTTCTCTTCAAACACTTGATATCCTAACTCAAGATAAATACTATAAAGCTCTCTAATTTTTGTTGTTGTTTTCCATTAAGCCTAACTAGTGAAAACAAGAAACAAAGACAAAATTGCAAAATCTAAAGGAAATAACTTCGAGCACTCACACCGGAGGATGTGAGTACCTTTTACCTTACCTCCCCGGCAACGGCGCCAAAAAATACTTGCTGGCGCGTGGTTGACATGGGAGCTTCTTCTTCTTCAGTCCCCGACAACGGCGCCAGAAAATAGCTTGATGTCTATAGCTTCTTCTCCAAGTGCAGAGGTTTGTAGAACAGCAGCAAGTTTTCCCTTAAGTGGATCACCCAAGGTTTAGTGAACTCAGGGAGGAAGTGGTCAAAGGTATCCCCTCTCAAGCAACCTTGCAATCAAGATACAAGACGTCTCTTGTGTCCCCAACACCCAATACACTTGTCCGGTGTATAGGTGCACTAGTTCGGCGAAGAGATAGTAAAATACAAGTGGTATGGATATAAGACAACGGTGCCAGAAAATACTTTGATGGCGTGGAAGAGACTAAAGGCAAACTGAAATAAAGATGGAAGCAAGCAAACATGTAATAGATCTAGTTGCAAATGGTGTTTCAGTGCTTAGAAATAAGGCCTAGGGATCATACTTTCACTAGTGAACACTCTCATATAAATATATTCTTCTTTATGATACTACTCTGAACTACTCTCCTGTTGGACACCCTAATCCATGGTAGGGCTATAACAGCATTCCTCAAAGTCCGCTTTCCCCATCTAGATAACCCCACACTGTCATCTTGAGCTCTAGATGGTTCCAACAAACACCACAATTTCATAGAAACATCCAACTCCAAATATAACTCATAACAAGTATTTGAAATCTCTAGCCTAAGTGCCACCATGGTGTGCACACTATCAACTTCACACACATGGGAGAGCGGAGATCTATTAAAGCACTTGAGTAGCAAGGTAGATCTATAGATTACAAGCTCATGATCTCAATAAGATCATGCATATAGAGAGAGAGAGAGATGAACACATAGCTACAGGTAGAACCCTTAGCCTCGAGAGAGAACTACTCCCTCCTCATCATGGGAATCAGCAACGACGATGGAGATGGTGGTGGAGATCGATGGATATGGCTCCGAGGGCACTTCCCCGTCCCGGTAGGGTGCCGGAATAGAGACTTTTTGTCCCCCGAATCTCCCCTTCGGTGGCGGCGGTGCTACAGAACTTTTCGTGGATGGAGGCTTGACGATTTAGGGTTTTTGCATCGGGAGGCATCTTATAGGCGAAGAGGCAAGGTTGGTGGGCAGCCAAGGGGCCCACACCATGCCCTAGCGCGGCCTGGGGGACCCATGCCTAGGGGTGGTTTGGCCACCCTGTGGCCCCCCTTCGTCTCTCCTTCTGGCTCCGTGAATCTTCCGGGAAAATAACGACTTTGGCTTTTGTCCGGTCCAATTCTGAGAATATTCATTTTCTGACTTTCTGGAACCAAAAATAGCAGAAAACAGGCAACTGGCACTATGGCTCTTGTTAATAGGTTAGTCCAAGAAATCATATGAAAACTACTCCAAAGTGTGGACAAAACATAAGAAAGTAGTTAAAACCAAGCATGGAACATCAAAAATTATGGATACGTTAGCAACGTATCAACCATCCACGGCATCGTACCAGGGAAAGGAATTATCCCCTGGACAAAATTTGGCTGGACGTCATCTTCGGCACGCCCGCAAACTTTCGACGTGAGCGCCTTTAATTCGAGGTGGTCGACTGGCCATCCCAATATCACACTATCCTCGGGCGTGTAGCATTCACAAGGTTCATGGTGATCCCACACTATGCCTACCTCCAGATGAAGATGCCAGGACCTAACTGCATTATCACCATCAACGGAAGCTTCACCAAGTCCGACAGTTGTAACAGGGAATTCAACAGAATCTCCCAATCATTCGGCATGCAAGAGGAGTTGGAAAGGCTCAAGGAGTCGACGGACAACAGTATTCCTCCTGTGAGCAAGCAGAACACACCAGACCAGTCCTTCGACTCGATGGTGAACACCAAGGCGGTCTAGGTCCACCCAACAAACCCGACCAAGACGTCCCTCATCGCCAAAAACCTGAGTTCCGCATAGGAACTCGCACTCGTCGAATTCCTCTATGAGCGCTAGTAAATATTCGCCTGGTGTCCTATGGACATGCCAGGAGTTCACAGAGAATTCACCGAGCACGCACTCAATGTGTCTCCAGACGCAAGACCAGTCAAGCAGTCGATGCGTTGACTATCAGAACCAAGGGCCAAGGCGGTTGGCATGGAAGTCAACAGACTCTTCGACACCAAATTTATATGGGAAATCAAGGAAAGAACCTAGGTTGCTAACCCCGTGCTCGTTCCTAAAAAGGAAACGGATATCCCGCGGATGTGCGTGGACTTCACCTCCCTCAACAAGTATTGCCTAAAGGACCACTTCCCATTACTACGGATCAACCAGATAATCGACTCCACCATGGGATGCAAACGCCTCTGCTTACTTGACGCCTGCTCAGGCTATCATCAGATCTGAATGAAGGAAGAGGATCAGAAAAATACGGCCTTCATCACGCCCTTTGGCGTCTACTGCTACACTATGATGACCTTCGGGCTGAAGAACGCAGGAGCCACCTACCAATGGTGTATGCAGGCCTGCCTCAAGAACCAACTTGGTCGCAAGATCCAGGTATATGTCGACGACATAGTGGTCAAGACCAAAGAGGAAGCCACACTCATCGATGATCTTAGAGAGACCTTCGATAACCTCGATCGCCACCGGATCAAGCTGAACCTAGAGAAGTGCGTCTTCGGCGTCCCATCTAGGCAACTACTCGGGTACCTTATCTCCGCCAGGGGAATAGAGGCCAACCCAAAGAAGATAAGGGTCGTACTGGCCATGGAGAAGCCGAAGAACGTCAAGGGCGTCCAGCAGCTAGCTGGACGAAACACAACACTCAATCGATTTATTGGTCGAATGGGCGAGAAGGCACTACAGTTCTATCAACTCCTCCGCAATACAGACAAGTTCAAGTGGATGAACGAGGCGCAAGATGCATTCAAAGATCTCAAGTGCCTACTCTCCACCTCACCCATTCTGATGACCCCCAGGGAAAATAAGCCAATGTTGCTATACATATATGCCACCAACCAGGTGGTCAGTACTATGCTGGTGGTCGGACGAGCCGAAAAGAACAAGATCCATGGGGTGCAATGCCCAGTGTACTACCTCAGCGAGGTACTTGTTAGCTTTGTGACAAGTAAATAACGAAGAACAAAAATAAAATCGCAGCAAGGGGGAGACGGATTTAACGTGGAAAACCCTCTCCAACAAAGAGAGGGGAAAAACCACGGGCGCCAGCCAGCGAAACTTTACTATAGCGGAGAGTGTTTACACAACGCCGGGGATTTCACAGATGCAACTTATCCCAACCGGCGGCTTATAAGAAGTATATATAGCGGCGGTAACCTAGGTCATCAACGATCCGTATCGGCCCAAGCCTCCGGCGACGGGCCTCGCTCCGCTCCGTGAGAAGTTGGCCTCTACTTTGTAGAATTTGGATCAACGTATAACAGTACTGGCACCTACAAAGCAGCGGTACCCGCATTACCAGAAGCTGGCCTATGGTGTCTTCATGACAGCACGGCGACTGCGCCACTACTTCCAGGAGCACCGGATAGTTGCGGTGAACGACGCCCCGCTGAACCACATCCTCAACAATCCCGATGCAACGGGGCAGGTCGCCCTCTAGGGTATCGAACTATCCCCGCGGGACATCACCTACGAGCGGCGGGCAAATATAGAGTCACAAGTCCTATCGGACTTCCTCGTCCACTAGATGGAGAATTAGCTTCTAGACACACCGGACATGTCCAACTTGTGGACCATGAACTTCGACGGATCCAAGCGCAAAAAAGGAGCTAGCGCCGGAGTCATCCTGACATCTCCTCAGGGTGACAAGATGCGGTATATCCTGTGGATGAAGTTCCGCACATCCAACAACGAGGCGGAGTACGAGGCACTGATCCACTGGATGCGAATGACCAAGGCTTGCGTTTCCACATGACTCATCATCTACGGTGACTCCAACCTCGTGGTCCAACAAACCATGAACATGTGCCATGCACTCAGCGATAACATGGTCGCATACCACGACCTTTACAACACACTCGAAGGGGACTTCGATGGCTGCGAACTGTGGCACGTTGGCCGCGAAAGTAACGAGGAGGCCGACATACTCGCCAACATAGGCTCCACATGCGCCCCGGTGCCACTGGGCGTATTCTTGGAGTAAATCTTTGAACGATCCATCAAACTGAAGGCTACCGCACGGCCATCAAACGCAACAGCGCACTCGGGGGCTACGCCACCCGAAGAGGCCGAAGGATCCAGCGAGGCAGAACAAGGATTTGCACCCGAAGGTCCCATGGAGGTCATGCTCATTGAGCCATCCTGGACACAGCCGTACATCATGTAGATGGATCAAGAAGCGGATACGCTTTGTAGGGTCTATCATAGACATTGAAGGCCCATGCCAATGCCATAGTTGTGACTTCCTTGCTTATGTGCTGTCCATTCACATAGATTCCGTTAATGGCATGGGTTTGATGCTTTCGGATGGCCAGTTCCAGGAAGAGCACACCAAATGAAAGAAACTATTACTCGAAAAGCGGATCACATCTCGATCCACAAACTGCCAAAAGCCTTTGTTATTCCATTCCTAGTGAAACGTCAACCTGTTTAAGAACAATTTTCTAAGAAACTTGACAAAGCTTATCGTAGTAGAGCTTGTTGTAATAGACGGACGAGAAGTCGTCTATGAATCATATAAAGATTCGCTAAACTAGGATGATATGCAATTTGCTTAATGTTTTTTATGTGTTACAATTCACAAAATAAATAAACTATGTGTTTCGAGAAACAAGTGACATCATTGCGTATATGCAAACAAGAAAGGTTGCATGCCGATCTTGGATACCCACTATATTGATTTCCATTAACTTCAGAACTCAAATACCCTGGACACAAAAGGCCTGCATGTCTGCAACTAAGCTTCTACAATTATACTTATATCAGCTCCAGTTACTTACAGATGATCAAAGCATGATACAACCATCACCTTAACATGTTGCCGGTAGGATAGTAGAGCAATATTAATTTGATAAAACATGCACCCTTTTTTCCTAGCTTGCACAGTTCATGTGGGAACAAGGATGGACATATATATTGATCAGAAGTGCCGACATACCTAACATCATAGGATAGAGAAGTAACAATTGACAAATAAAGTAGACCTTTCCAACATGCACAATTCAAGTGGGAATGAGGTAAAAAAAAAATATTGATCAGAATTTGTGAAAATCTTTCCTTCACCTTATAAATATAAGTATACCAAAAAAAAACACCAGTCAAAATTCACATGCTATTATTCGATGCAGCCAGCAGAAAAAAGATTGCAAACATTCTGTCATAAACTGCACAGAATAAATTTGGGACAAGAGCCAAGAAGGGCATCCTTTTTCACTATAGTAAATTCATCATAAATGTAGTAACCGCTGGTGCCAGCAGCATACAATATACGTAGGACCAAACAGCAAAGAAACAACTTGAACCAAATAAATGTATCAGACTTAAACTAGCATTCAAGCGCAATGGAAAGAACTACAATGATGGCATCCCCAGGAGGGCAAGTCAAAAAACGGATCGGCCATTGACAGATCATGGGTACGCCTATTGTGTGTGAAATTTTCCTTAGAACCACATGCTAGTTCGATCTGAGCATCGCGGGATGCTCTATCTTCGATTTGTAGCAGCATGCGTTCGTTAGCAATCCATCCGTGACTGCGGTGGTAAGGCAATGTGATTTTCATTTCCTTCAGCGCCTTCGCGTTCAAGATAAAGAACTTGGTGAAGTCAACGGATGAACTCTTTCTGCCATCATAATTCTTCAACATGACTTGTTTGAGATGGAGCTCGAGGCATTCAATTGGATCCAGCGTGTCATACTTCCGAACATTATCCATATCCATCCCTGACTGGAACTGGAGATTGAAAAGAACAAATAATGAGTTGCCAACAGATTATATTAACAATAAAATAGTTGGCCACATTACATGTCAAATCAAATTCTAAAGCAAGCAATTATGTATGTACTCACAATGACATACAGCCTCTCCAAGCAGGGGAAGCACTTAAGAAAGTTAACGATTGTATCCAGATTAGGGCCAGCAGTGTCAACAACCAACACCCTCACGGTGTGCATTCTGGTTGTCAAGCCGGCAGCAATCATTTTCTGCAAAAGTAGAAAACAAGTGCAGATAAGAATAATAACGTGCATATAGGAATTTTTGAAATAAGCAAATGGATGAATGCTCCTGCTACCTGAAAAACCATGGTTCCAAACTGAAGTTCTAGTATGCCTTCAGATACAACGCCCAATATCTTCAGTTTAGGCGCCGAGATAACCCGTATGGTCTCTGGACCATGATTTGGATCAAGTAGTAGCAACCTCTCGAGGCACGGGGCGTCCTGGATTACCAACTCTTGTAAAACGACGTCTTTGATTTTGCAGTTGGCACAGAAGCCTAAACTCTTGAGAGTTTGGGAGTTGATGCAAATGCGACGAATGCGAGATTGTTCATGAGCTCAAGACTTTCCAACAAAGTGCAGGCAGAGAGCATGCTCTGGAGCGCATGCTCTGACATGGTTACTCTTTCCAGGGTCAGCTGCTTGAGGCACGGAAACTTAGGCATGATCAAGTCTGGGAAGCGGCAGCCATGGAACTTGGCCACGCAGAGCGTGGGCGCAAAACGATAAGCGCACGGTGGCAGCCGGCACAGCTTCTTCTTCCCGTCAGCCAGCCAAAATCTGTAGTTGAGCTCCAGCTCCTGTAGGTTGTCCAGGGCTCGGGAATTAAGCCAGCCTTCGATCCTGTTGAAATAGCCGCCAGACAACAGGCTGACCGAGAAGCGGCGTCCAGGGCCAGGATGATCAGAGAGGATCTTTTGGATTAAGTCGCTGGTCCTGCGGCCATTACTCCTGAGACCCTGGTCCTCCACGAGGTTGAGAGGAGCAGAGCGCCAGAGCAGGCGCCACCGGCGGGAGATGGCCTGCGTGCGGACGCCTTCCTTGGCGGGAAGAAGCGAGACGATAGTGCCGAGGAGGTCATCGGGGAGGCGGCTTATGAGATCGGTGTTCCCACTCTCCGGTGGATCTTGGTCGTCGCTGATGAGACTAAACTTTCGCTTCTTGGATGCGTTCATTGCCGCCGCAGAGGCTGCCGTCTCCCATGCAGTCGCTGGCACAGCCGCTGACTCTTTGGCGTTTACCGCCGCTACCGACGCCGCCGTAGCGGCCTCCTCCTCGGAAGCCGTTGCCTCATGGGCAGCCGCCGCTGCAACCGAAGCGGCCAAGGCCGCAACCTGGGCAGCCATCTCCATGGCTGGCGAGAGGGACGCAGGAGTGTTTGGCTTGGTGGTGGACTGGTGCTGCGTGGTTGTGGAATCGGGAGGCAGCAGCGCTCGATGGGGAGCGGCGGCGGCGGCGGCGTCCTTGCACTCGACGGGGAGGATAGACCGATGTGTTACATAGAAGGGGGGAAATGACGGATGGAAACAAGGGGAAAAAGGGAGAAATATTATTTGCCTCCCGATTTGCCCATGCTACTGCCTGTTTTGCACCATATAACTTTGAAACCTGATGGTTTTCCCTTTTCTAATTCCGTACTGTTACTTGGAATGTTTTGGTCATATGCAAATAGCAATTTCATATTCCATATTCGTTTGCCCTTTTCTAATTCTGTACCATTAGTCGTGTGTCTAGAAGTGCACTTTTCCTTTTGAATCAACGTGCACGTGTGACAACACAATTTGATTAACAAGAAAAATCTTGACTTATTTTTTCCATAAAGTTTATTTACCATATCTTTAATTTTTTGGTCGTTTCTTCTCAACATAATTTAGAATTATGTCAAATAAGTTTTCTAAATCCGATTATTTTAAAAACCCAGACGCTCACAAATACACACATACGCTAACCCCTGTGAATCGCACGCATACACACCCTACCCTATGAGCACCTCCAAAAAAGTCTTTTTTTAAGAATATTACCAAAGGGGAAGCCCCTAAGATGTAGATTTTCTCATTATAAAAGCCCCGCCACCAAACAGTCTTAAGAAAGCAGAATAATTACATAGGGAGGGATAGAGCTAAACTAAATGAAAACAGACAAAAAAAGGAGAGGAAAGGAGAGAAATACTGAGTCTTTGAGACTGATCCGATGGGTCTTGAGTTTGACGAAGTCACCACGGACGTCTCGCTATCGACGAGAACGTCGCCTCCCACTGAAGAATATTCCGCCTTTTATGAGACACCATGGTGTCAAATCTGGGATTTGAACTCACTAGGGGAAAATTTGGCGTTGTCGTACATTGTGGCTTTGTCGTGCGTCAATGCACGACAAAGATCTCTTTGCCGTGTGAGCCCAAAGAAAGACGTAGGGTAAAGAAGGGTTACACCATGACACGATTTAGGATACACGGTAGAGAAAACACTCACCGCAAAGCCCACAAATAACACACGACAAAGAAAACACTCACGGCAAAGGCCAAATACGGCCCATGGCAAAGAAATCGCATGTCACACCATCTCGTGGGGCCCACCATTTCGACGCAGTTGACAGGCCGTGGTGACGGCAGGGCTTTGCCGTGTGCCTCACCGTCAGACACGGCAAAATTTTGAATTGCAAATTCTTTTTTTGCGTGAAATATTTCCACCATTTATATTATTCAACGCGGGAAAAAGACCCGCTGGTTTTAGTGGGAGGGTATTTGTCGTGTACCCTACACGGCGTAGGAGTGGTAGAGGAAGCATGAAAAAGGATGTTCCCCAGTTCGGAGAACAGGCAAACCAATCGATCCTCCCGCTCAAGGTGTTATTCGAACCTCAACTATACGGGAGAGAAGCTTTGGATATGCAGACAGCTCGGCTAGTTGCCGATCAATGTAATATGTCTATTGATGAAATTCTTGGCGGCACTGCTTTCCCCAAGGCTGATGTAGCACGACGATATTTCCCCGGGCAACCTATGGTCAGTTCTGAGATGCTCTGACGTCTGCCAACAATAATACGACAGTTGCATGACACGTACCTGAAAGTCATAAAACTAGACGGAGAAACGGTCATAGTGAAGGTTCGAGAGAAGTATTACTTCGTTCCAGACAAGGTCCATTGAACTTGTAGAAATCTTTCAGTTATTCAATCAAAGGGCACTCAATAAAAGTCTCCTCAGTGGCTACTTTCTGTAAGTGATTGATTTATTTATCTAATTAAGTCTCTACCTTAGCTCGTTTAACTCATTGTCGGTGATTATCCTCACTATATTTTTTTGTATGCTATGATGCAGAATGGAGATTCTTAAATGTAAAAATAAGAGAATCTATCAATTTGGGTTCATTTACCAAAATCGAGTTAATGAAGCTACGCTAAAGATGAAACCGTGGACACAGAGCGTATCTTGCTAAGGTTTTTCAAGAAGCAGTGTTACTGTAAGGAAATACCATTTCCTTACAACTATGGGTGTGAATGTTACTGTCTTGTAAACATTAACTTTTGCTTACTCGATGTTAAGTGTAAATGATGAGTTACTGACGTATATAAATCGTGTGCATCTTTCACTAGATTCTGCTAAGTATTTCCATTAACTTTGGAAGAGTTCAAATCATGAACTCATTAAAAAGGACATGGAAGAGTACCACGACATGATTGTTATGCTCCAGAAGTAATTTCAATCATTATCGCATAATATCGGTCTCTTTCGTTCATTTTTGAGATATCAAGTAATTATTTACTCATTCATTCATTTTGTTTGCCTTAGTGTTCGGACATGGTTCAAGACTGTGGTCACCGGTCAATGGCGTGAGGAGCTGAGTTTTAATCTGATCCTGGTAAGTAGTACGAGTTAGATCCGCGCATCTCTTTAATTCTAGTTTCAATATAATTATCATGCATGCTTGATTATTATTTGATTGAATTATATTATTATAAAGTGTGCGAGCTAGCCATCGGGGACTGATTTATGTAGATACTATGTTTGCGAGTTCATTCACAATTAGACTGGTGAGCAGAAGTTGGAATTTCTTCGAGTACCTAAATAATATATTCACAATTTATTTTAGACTCAAGCCCACTCAGGAGACTAGAGCCCCTTTAGTCTCGGTTCTTGTTACGAATCAGGACAAAAGGTTAGACCTCTAGTCCCGATTCGGTAGTCCTGGTTGCGCAACCGGGACTAAAGGCCCTTACGAACCCGGACTAGAGGCCTGTTTCTATATGTGCACAGCAGAGAATACCCTCACGGCAAAGCCCAGAAATAACACATGACAAAGAAAACACTCATGGCAAAGAAATTGCATTGCACACCATCTGGTGGGGCCCACCATTTCAGCGTAGTTGACGGGCCGTGGTGACGGCAGGGCTTTGCCGTGTGCCTCACCGTCACGCACGGCAAAATTTTGAACTGTGAATTCTTTTTTCCGCCCGAAATATTCCTGCCATTTGTTTTATTCAACGCAGGAAAAAGGCCTGCTCGTTTTAGTCAACGAGGAAGGGTCTTTGCTGTGTACCCTACACGGCATACGACCCTTTTCCATACACCACGCATGGCAAAGCCCTATTTTTTCACATTTCCCCCTTTTTTGCCTCCATTTTCTTTTAGCACATATTTTATCTTAAATATCACCCATATTGCATCTATGGACATGTTAATTATGTAGTTTCGCTAGCACACTATAATTATGTGGTTTGGTGGGATTCCGGTGCTGTGGTGGCTGTCTCCCATCAAAACCCTAGTCTGCGGGGGCCTCGGGGATTTACCCCTAGCTTTCTCTGCACGAGGTTCCACCAATGTACTTTTTTGTTTGTTAAGGTAGTTTTAGGTCGTAGATACAAGGAAAACCAAAAATAGGACCTTGAGGCACATTCTAGCCCCTGGTATACCCGCAGTGGGACATTTCCACCTAGAGTTCGAGGAACCTACTACGTGTTATCACCCGAATGTGAAGAAGGTCACACCGGGGAGCTATGTATTGCATCTATGGGACTTCCACAACACTTTCACTTGTATCCTAGGTCCACGTGCAAGTTTCCTAGGTTCACAAGCAAGTTCGGGTGGGTTTTCGGGGCTCCGGGGGTCGAAAGCACTGGTCTGTGGGCTAGGGAGGTCTACCCCCTAGTTTTGTCCGCACGAGGTTCCACCAATGTAATTTTTTGTTTGTTAAGGTATGTTTAGGCCATAGATACAAGGAAAACCAAGATTGGGACCTTGTTGCACATTCTATCCCCCGGTATACCTACAACAGGACATTTCCACATAGAGTTCTAGAAACTACTAAGTGTTATCACCCGAATGTGAACAAGGTCACACCAGGGAGCTATCTATTCTATCTATTAGACTTCCACAACACTTTAACATATATCCTAGGTTGACATGAAAGTTCGCTAGGTCCACCGAAAACACCCATCTTGGGGAGAATATCATTTTGCGGCCCGAAAGTTGGGGTGTCCAGGCAACGCGGTACCCAAGTTCCCTAAAATCATCCGCGATGACTACATTTGGTGTGTCAAATACTCAGAAGGTCTTTTTCGGAACGAATTCAACTTTACGTTACAATACAAAAAATCAGGCTAACGGCCGTCAAGTTGGGCCCCCCTGTCAGTTTTCACCGTTATGTCGCTCCTATCGCTCCCGTCGCTTAGGTGTCAATTAGGCTTGCAGCGTTGGCGCCTGCATCCATTACGCGTCTTCTTCTTCCCCGGAGCGGCAATCTGTGGGGCGTCGCAGCCATGGCGCGGAGCTGGGACGTGGACGAACCTGCCTGGCCCAGCTCTCCTCCATGTAGGCTTACAGCATTGGCGTCTGCATCTATTACGCGTCTTCTTCCCCGGAGCGGCAATCTGTGGTCGCGGCCATGGCGCAGAGCTGGGACGTGACGAAGCTGCTCGGCCCCGCTCTCCTCCCCATCCCGAGTCGGAGCTCGCCCTCACCATGGACGCACCCATGGCATGGTCGGGGACGAGAATTGGTTCTCGGTGAGATCTATCACCTTATCGACCATGCTCGGTTCTGTTTTCCTCCTCTAGAATCCGAGCTCGCCGTCGCCGTGGTTGCACCCGCACCAATTCTGCCACCTCTGCCGAGGTCTCTGTGGTAGCTCAAGTTCTGGGGCTCACCAAGTTCTGCCATGTTGGGCCTGTAAGTGTTGTTGTATGTTAAACTAGCAAATCTCTTTTGTTCAAATCTCTTGGGCTGTACCAACTTCATTGTGTTTAATTATGAAAGACAAAATATAAATGATTTCTCTCAATTTCTCGCATAGAAAATGCACAGCTAATTTCATATTCTCGCAGGAATTGGCCCCACTTGTTGAACCGGTGGCACTGCCACGATCTCCACGTAACCACGGTGAGTTCTCGAACTGAAAGTTGCAGTTACCACGTTTCTTCTGCAGTCATTCCTCTTCCTCAGTCATTCCTCTGTAGTTTGTGGGGCTAGACTTGGAGTACACCTGTGCAAATAAGCGAAAAAATCCTCCACAAGAGTCGCTGTCGTGCAAATCTCCATACATGAGGAGGTCCTCGTTTACCACTTCTGCAGGTATGTGAAATTTAAATTTGAGATCACCACTTCTGCAACCCTTGTTCCCTTACATCCCTAGAACCATCTAAGTGCAGGAGTAAACCAACTGAGATACATTGTCCGGCTCTGGTCGAGTTCTTGTGTAGGAAAGGGATAACTTTCACTAGCGTGGATATCACAAATGACATAATTATGCTTTCTCGTGCATTGATAAAAATCCCATAGGGGCACCACATCGACATCCAAAATCTGTACAAGATCAAATCATACCCAGCGAAGGATGGCATGGGTGATCTAGCAGCGGAAATCATCGATAAATCCTATGAAAAACTGAAGAAATTGAAGCGACTCGATCACGACTACTGGGAGTGAAAGCCGATGAGCCAGGTGCGCCTCGAGTATGTAGCCAGAGACGCCTACATGGCGTACGAGTTGTACAGTAAGCTCATTACCATGAAAGATGGGATGGTTAAGGCGGGGTTTTTCGCGAGAGAGCTATGCCCTGGTTGCAAGCTAGCCCAGGAGAAGAAGCGCGAGGAGGACAGAAAGCGGTTTCAGGACGAGTAGGGATCTTGGGACGGTGGCGACATCAAGCGGTTGAAGGGGAAGCGAGTCAAGGACGACAACTAGTGGCGGTGATACATTATGTGTTTGAACTAGATTTTAGTTTTTAGTTTATTATGCGTGTGATACATTTAGTTACTTCAATACAAAATTTCGACCAATTTAACTTGTTGATGTATTTCTTGACAATTATAATATAATCGAGCACTAGAAATATTGTATAGTGTGCATGAGCATGATCAGTAAATATAATTGAACACTAGAAACTTTAAGGCACTCCATATAAAGGAGTAGATTAATATAGAAGGTTCACCAGAGACACTGCAGATATATTGTCTTACATGCCACACACATGTAATAATTAACTAGAACAAAATAAAAGCAGGGGCTACAGCAGGAGGCCGGGACACGGAGACGCCTAGCAGGGCAGGGGTTTATCAGCAGGAGGCAGCGACAACCTAGTCGATGGGATACAGGCCAGACCTGACATACTCCCGAAGGAATTTGCCGTAGGCTGCATGCCGCGTCAAGGTAATCGGCCTATGTCTTCTGCCTCCGCCTCTGCCAACACCCTCTGCATGCTAGATCATGTTGTTGAGGTCCACGTTGATTGCGCTGCCACAGAATGGGCAAAACAGTCTCCCCCTACGGTGGAAATGGATTATCCCACACCATAACCGCCTCAGCACGTAGCGGCTCTTGTTGTCCCTGGATACCTTGCTATCGTTCACTTCATCATCATCCTCCTGTTGATTTTTAAGAACATAACTTAGAACTCATACATATGATTGAATTGTATTACAACTCAAGAATTGACAACATGTATATGTAAGACAATATATCCGTGGATATCAAAGATAAATCATCTCAGCAATAGTTTGATCGGTTCATATATCATTTCATCTCAAGACAATGACAAATAATTGCATCAAAGTGAATGTAGGATAAATCTAGGGGCCTCATAAGTTTCTTCAGGGATGGAGTCAGTGAACCAAGTAACAATTGCACAACCTGTAATGTTGTTGTACATCGCCCCAGGTTCACTAACTCAACCCTGAAAAAATCTGACACCAATGTGTCTGCCTCTCTTTTGGGACAAATTTGAATCATTGGCCACAATAAGAAATTGAAATGTAATCGTACAAAACATTATTCAAGGATATACATAGTCAGGTATAAAAACAAGCCTAAATATTGTAATTACAAATAAAAAAGCAAACAATTAATCTTCAGGTGCATGTTAAAAATACTTATGATCAAAACCATTCATATACATATGCATCATATCAATCATTGAAAGATCAGAAACAATTTAAGGATCATATATGTAGTTCCATATGAGAATAAATCTAGGGCCTCATAATTTGTTTCAGAGATGGAGTTGGCGAACCAAAGTACCAACAGCACAACCTATATTGTTTGTGTGCATTGCTGCCTCAGGTTCACCAACCCATCCCTAAAACACGATACCGTCATATGTGTCTCCCTTGAACTCTTTTGGGGCAAATTTCAATCATCGGCCTCGATAACAAACTAAAATGTAATTCTTATACACTGAATGCATGGAATAGGTAATTCGAATATCATAGTTCTATGAATGTAGAATAAAGATTAAGGCCTCATAAGTTTCTACAGGGACGGCATAAGTGAACCAAGTAACAATTGCACAGCCTATATTGTTCTTGTACATCGCCCCAGGTTCACTAACTCGTCCCTAAAAAAATCTGACACCAATGTGTCTGCCTCTCTTTTGGGGAAAATTTGAATCATTGGCCACAATAAGAAATTGAAATGTAATCGTACAAAACATTATTCAGGAATATACATAGTCAGGTACAAAAACAAGCCTAAATATTATAATTATAAATAAAAAACCAAACAATTAATCTTCAGGTACATGTTAAAAATACTTATGATCAAAACCATTCATATACATATGCATCATACCAATCATTAAAAGATCAGAAACAATTCAAGGATCGTATATGTACTTCCATATGAGAATAAATCAAGGGCCTCATAATTTGTTTCAGAGATGGAGTTGGAGAACCAAAGTACCAACAGCACAACCTATATTGTTTGTGTGCATTGCTGCCTCAGGTTCACCAACCCATCCCTAAAACACGAAACCATCATACGTGTCTCCCCTTGAACTCTTTTGGGGCAAATTTCAATCATCGGCCTCGGTGACAAACTAAAATGTAATTCTTATACACTATGGATGCATGGAATAGATAATCCGAATATCATAGTTCTATGAATGTAGAATAAAGATTGCGGCCTCATAAGTTTATTTAGGGATTGCGTGAGCGAACCAAGTAACAATTGCACAGCTTATATTGTTCTTGTACATGGTTCCAAGTTCGCTCACTCATCCCTGAAAAAATCTAACACCAATGTGTCTGCCTCTCTTTGGGGCAAATTTTAATCATTGGCCACAATAAGAAATTGAAATGTAATCGTACAAAACATTATTTAGGGATATACATAGTCAAGTTCAAAAACAAGCCTAAATATTGTAATTATAAATAAAAAAACAAACAATTAATCTTCAGGTACATGTTAAAAATACTTATGATCAAAACCATTCATATACATATGCATCATACCAATCATTAAAAGATCAGAAACAATTCAAGGATCATATATGTAGTTCCATATGAGAATAAATCAAGGGCCTCCTAATTTGTTTCAGAGATGGAGTTGGAGAACCAAATCACCAACAACACAACCTATATTGTTTGTGTGCATTGCTGCCTCAGGTTCACCAACCCATCCCTAAAACACGACACCATCATACGTGTCTCCCCTTGAACACTTTTGGGGAAAATTTCAATCATCGGCCTCGGTGACAAACTAAAATGTAATTCTTATACACTATGAATGCATGGAATAGATAATTCAAATATCATAGTTCTATGAATGTAGAATAAAGATTGCAGTCTCATAAGTTTCTACAGAGATGGCGTAAGCGAACCAAGTAACAATTGCACAACTTATATTGATCTTGTACATGGCCCCAGGTTCGCTCACTCATCCCTGAAAAAAATTGACACCAATGTGTCTCTTTGGGTCAAATTTGAATCATTGGCCACAATAAGAAATTGAAATGTAATCGTACAAAACAATATTCAGGGATATACAAATGCATCATACAACGCATTCATAGATCAGAAACAATACAAATATTATATATTTAGGTTCCATATGAGAGAAAAATTAGGGCCTCATTTTTTTCAACGATGGAGTCGGAGAACCAAAATACCAACAGCACAACCTATATTGTTTATGTGCATTGCTGCCCCAGTTTCACTAACCATCCCTAAGAAAACAACACCATCAGATGCCCTTGCACTATTTTGGGGCAAAATTGAATCATTGGGCTCAGTAAGGAATAGAAATGTAATGTTATAGGCCTGCTATGTATCAAAATCAACACTCAACTAGCAAACTCAACTAGATGGCAGATGAGTAGATTGGGGTTTTGTGACTAGACGGATTGGGGTTTTGTGACTAGATGGCAGATGCATCAATCAACCAAATCGAATCATATATATACTACCCTACTTCAAGAGCAAAAGAATCTGTACACGATTGAGCAAATCCTATGTATGAACAGTGAAAACTGCGGCTACGACTAGAGAAGCTAGCAATGTAGTACCTCGGACTCCTCATCAGGGACCTCCTCCTTGAACTCATCATTCTCCGCGATTGCGTCAAAGATTTCTTGAACGGCGATGGGGTCGTCGATGTAGATCACCGGATTGCCTCCGCCTGCCGCCTGCCCCCCATCCAGATCTGCCGCTGGCACCACGACATTGTCGGCCACCTGCTGCTCGGTGGCGATGGCTACCACGCTGCTCGGCGGTGACGGCTACTGGCTGGATGGATGAGTTCGCACCCTCGATGGCGCGGCGATGAGCGGCGTTCGTGCCCGAAGAAGACGCCTCCGCCTGCTTGGCGACGACCGAGCCATCTGCTGCTGCGCCTTCAACTGGCTTCACCTCCGGATCGTCTCCATGCGTACGCTTCATGGCGCACCAAGGGAAGGAGCTAGTGCAAACGAGGGAGCTTCGGCGCGTGCGGCAGGTGTAGATTGGGGTCTTGGGACTAGACAGACTGGGGGAAATGACACGAGCTCATGGAAGAAGAAGGTCGAGGGGGGTTATAAACATCGGACCGTTCGTAGTCCTCGAGTGGACACGTGTGGTGGGAGGGGGCGAGGGGCTACCATGATATCCACCCTTTTTTCGGTGCCCTTTTTTTGAAACAGCCACGATCTCCACTTTAGAGCTGCATTGAAAACACGCTCATGGCAAACCTCGATTGCACTGCACACAAGTGGCGCGAAACTAATTTCTAGCAACGTTAGATCTACTCGAGGGGGGCCCTTGACTCATGGAAGTTACTAGCGGTAGGGCCCAGTTGGAAGTGAGATTGAGAGCGCTGCATAAAAATGGGATATGTCTTATTAAAATCAAGTGGCAATAAATTGCAGCATCCTGTCGACAACCGTGCACTCGATGACCCCGTTGCCCTGTGCATGAGTTGTAGTAGCAGTAGTAGGCTTTTCAGACTTGATTAAACTTGACATGACCGCTAGACGACTTTTTCCATGGACGGCATCGTCTTCCTTCCTGTAGAAGTCTCGCGGAGGGAGACGTCCGTGCTGTCTCACGTTGTACTACGAAGGGCACGACGTCTGCAACGATCATCGTCGGATCGCACAGAATAAATGGTTGGTGCGCACGATCCACGTGACAACTGTGACAACCAATCAGGGAGTAGTAGACAGGGTGAGCATAGGTTTGGGCTTCTACAAAAGATAGAGAGAGGGGGGCAAAACTAAGTAGTACCACATAAAACCAAGGGCAAAACTGAGTAGTATAAAAAAGGAAAGTGTCTTGTACAATGAAATACATCGTGGAATACATCAAATTATGCCAAGATAGATCCACTAGAGTTCATTGGATGTGTGTTCTTCTCATAAACCACACATGGATCCACCTGTGTGATTGCATGTCTGTTCCTCTAAACAAACCATATAAGGATCCACCAGTGTCATTGGATGCATGTTATTCTCATGAACCACACATGGATCCACCAGTGTCATTGCATGTGTGTTCTTCTCATGAACCACACATGGATCCACCGGTGTCATAGCGTGTCTGTTCCTCTAAACAAACCACATAAGGGTCCACCAGTGTCATTGCATGTCTGTTCTTTTCATGAACCACACCTAGTGTCATTGCATGTGCGTTCTTCTAAACAAACCACATAAGTCATTGCATGTCTATTCTTTTCATGAACCACACCCGGTGTCATTGCATATGTGTTCTTTTCATGATCCACAGCTAGAGTCATTGCATGTCTGTTCTTTTCATGAACCACACCCAGTGTCATTGCATGTTTGTTCTTTTCATGAACCACACCTAGTGTCCCTGCATGTCAGTTCTTTTCATGAACCACATCAGGATCCACCAGTGTCATTGGATGTGTGTTCTTCTCATGAACCACACATGGATCCACCGGTGTCATTGCATGTCTGTTCCTCTAAACAAACCACATAAAGGTCCACCAGTGTCATTGCATGTCTATTCTTTTCATGAACCACACCCAGTGTCATTGCATGTGTGTTCTTCTAAACAAACCACATAAGGATCCACCAGTGTCATTGCATGTCTGTTCTTTTCATGAACCACACCCAATGTCATTGCATGTGTGTTCTTCTAAACAAACCACATAAGTCAGTGCATGTCTGTTCTTTTCATGAACCACACCCGGTGTCATTGCATGTGTGTTCCTCTAGACAGACCACATAAGGATCCACCGGTGTCATTGCATGTCAGTTCTTTTCATGAACCACATAAGGATCCACCAGTGTCATTGGATGTGTGTTCTTCTCATGAACCACACATGGATCCACCGGTGTCATAGCATGTTTGTTCCTCTAAACAAACCACATAAGGATCCACCAGTGTCATTGCATGTCTGTTCTTTTCATGAACCACACCCAGTGTCATTGCATGTGTGTTCTTCTAAACAAACCACATAAGGATCCACCAGTGTCATTGCATGTCTGTTCTTTTCATGAACCACACCTAGTGTCATTGCATGTGTGTTCTTTTCATGAACCACAGCTAGACTCATTGCATGTCTGTTCTTTTCATGAACCACAACCGGTGTCATAGCATGTCTATTCCTCTAAATATACCACATAAGGATCCACCAGTGTCATTGCATGTCTGTTCTTTTCATGAACCACACCCAGTGTCATTGCATGTGTGTTCTTTTCATTAACCACAGCTAGAGTCATTGCATGTCTATTACTTCCATAAATCATACATGGATCCACCAGTGTCATTGCATGTCTGTTCTTTTCATGAACCACACCCAGTGTCATTGCATGTCAGTTCTTTTCATGAACCACATAAGGATCCACCAGTGTCATTGCATGTCTATTCTTCTCACAAACCACATAAGGATCCACCAGTGGCATTGCATGTCTGTTCTTTTCATGAACCACACCTAGTGTCATTGCATGTGTGTTCCTCTAGACAAACCACATAAGGATCCACCGGTATCACTGCATGTCTGTTCTTTTCATGAACCACAGCTAGAGTCCACCAGTGTCATTGGATGTGTGTTCTTCTCATGAACCACACCCAGTGTCATTGCATGTCAGTTCTTTTCATGAACCACATAAGGATCCACCAGTGTCATTGGATGTGTGTTCTTCTCATGAACCACACATGGACCCACCGATGTCATAGCATGTCTTTTCCTCTAAACAAACCACATAAGGATCCACTAGTGTCATTGCATGTCTGTTCTTTTCATGAGCCACACCTAGTGTCATTGCATGTGTGTTCTTCTAAACAAACCACATAAGAATCCACCAGTGTCATTGCATGTCTGTTCTTTTCATGAACCACGCCCAGTGTCATTGCATGTGTGTTCTTTTCATGAACCACAGCTAGAGTCATTGCATGTCTGTTCTTTTCCTGAACCACAACCGGTGTCATAGCATGTCTATTTCTCTAAATAAACCACATAAGGATCCACCAGTGTCATTGCATGTCTGTTCTTTTCATCAACCACACCTAGTGTCATTGCATGTGTCTTCTTCTAAACAAACCACATAAGTCACTGCATGTCTGCTCTTTTCATGAACCACACCCGGTGTCATTGCATGTGTGTTCCTCTAGACAGACCACATAAGGATCCACCGGTGTCATAGCATGTCTGTTCCTCTAAACAAACCACATAAGGATCCACCAGTGTCATTGCATGTCTGTTCTTTTCATGAACCACACCCAGTGTCATTGCATGTGTGTTCTTCTAAACAAACCACATAAGGATCCACCAGTGTCATTGCATGTCTGTTCTTTTCATGAACCACACCTAGTGTCATTGCATGTGTGTTCTTTTCATGAACCACAGCTAGAGTCATTGCATGTCTGTTCTTTTCATGAACCACAACCGGTGTCATAGCATGTCTATTCCTCCAAATAAACCACATAAGGATCCACCAGTGTCATTGCATGTCTGTTATTTTCATGAACCACACCCAGTGTCATTTCATGTGTGTTCTTTTCATTAACCACAGCTAGAGTCATTGCATGTCTGTTACTTCCATAAATCATACATGGATCCACCGGTGTCATTGCATGTCTGTTCTTTTCATGAACCACACCCAGTGTCATTGCATGTCAGTTCTTTTCATGAACCACATAAGGATCCACCAGTGTCATTGCATGTCTATTCTTCTCACAAACCACATAAGGATCCACCAGTGGCATTGCATGTCTGTTCTTTTCATGAACCACACCCAGTGTCACTGCATGTGTGTTCCTCTAGACAAACCACATAAGGATCCACCGGTATCACTGCATGTCTGTTCTTTTCATGAACCACAGGTAGAGTCCACCAGTGTCATTGGATGTGTGTTCTTCTCATGAACCACACCCAGTGTCATTGCATGTCAGTTCTTTTCATGAATCACATAAGGATCCACCAGTGTCATTGGATGTGTGTTCTTCTCATGAACCAGACATGGACCCACCGGTGTCATAGCATGTCTTTTCCTCTAAACAAACCACATAAGGATCCACTAGTGTCATTGCATGTCTGTTCTTTTCATGAACCACACCCAGTGTCATTGCATGTGTGTTCTTCTAAACAAACCACATAAGAATCCACCAGTGTCATTGCATGTCTGTTCTTTTCATGAACCACGCCCAGTCTCATTGCATGTGTGTTCTTTTCATGAACCACAGCTAGAGTCATTGCATGTCTGTTCTTTTCCTGAACCACAACCGGTGTCATAGCATGTCTATTCCTCTAAATAAACCACATAAGGATCCACCAGTGTCATTGCATGTATGTTCTTTTCATCAACCACACCTAGTGTCATTGCATGTGTCTTCTTCTAAACAAACCACATAAGTCACTGCATGTCTGCTCTTTTCATGAACCACACCCGGTGTCATTGCATGTGTGTTCCTCTAGACAGACCACATAAGGATCCACCGGTGTCATAGCATGTATGTTCCTCTAAACAAACCACATAAGGATCCACCAGTGTCATTGCATGTCTGTTCTTTTCATGAACCACACCCAGTGTCATTGCATGTGTGTTCTTCCAAACAAACCACATAAGGATCCACCAGTGTCATTGCATGTCTGTTCTTTTCATGAACCACACCTAGTGTCATTGCATGTGTGTTCTTTTCATGAACCACAGCTAGAGTCATTACATGTCTGTTCTTTTCATGAACCACAACCGGTGTCATAGCATGTCTATTCCTCCAAATAAACCACATAAGGATCCACCAGTGTCATTGCATGTCTGTTCTTTTCATGAACCACACCCAGTGTCATTGCATGTGTGTTCTTTTCATTAACCACAGCTAGAGTCATTGCATGTCTATTACTTCCATAAATCATACATGGATCCACCGGTGTCATTGCATGTCTGTTCTTTTCATGAACCACACCCAGTGTCATTGCATGTCAGTTCTTTTCATGAACCACATAAGGATCCACCAGTGTCATTGCATGTCTATTCTTCTCACAAACCACATAAGGATCCACCAGTGGCAGTGCATGTCTGTTCTTTTCATGAACCACACCCAGTGTTATTGCATGTGTGTTCCTCTAGACAAACCACATAAGGATCCACCGGTATCACTACATGTCTGTTCTTTTCATGAACCACAGCTAGAGTCCACTAGTGTCATTGGATGTGTGTTCTTCTCATGAACCACACCCAGTGTCATTGCATGTCAGTTCTTTTCATGAACCACATAAGGATCCACCAGTGTCATTGGATGTGTGTTCTTCTCATGAACCACACATGGACCCACTGGTGTCATAGCATGTCTTTTCCTCTAAACAAACCACATAAGGATCCACTAGTGTCATTGCATGTCTGTTCTTTTCATGAACCACACCAAGTGTCATTGCATGTGTGTTCTTCTAAACAAACCACATATGAATCCAGCAGTGTCATTGCATGTCTGTTCTTTTCATGAACCACGCCCAGTGTCATTGCATGTGTGTTCTTTTCATGAACCACAGCTAGAGTCATTGCATGTCTGTTCTTTTCCTGAACCACAACCGGTGTCAGCATGTCTATTCCTCTAAATAAACCACATAAGGATCCACCAGTGTCATTGCATGTTTGTTCTTTTCATGAACCACACCTAGTGTCATTGCATGTGTCTTCTTCTAAACAAACCACATAAGTCACTGCATGTCTGCTCTTTTCATGAACCACACCCGGTGTCATTGCATGTGTGTTCCTCTAGACAGACCACATAAGGATCCACCGGTGTCACTGCATGTCTGTTCTTTTCATGAACCACATAAGGATCCACCAGTGTCATTGGATGTGTGTTCTTCTCATGAACCACACATGGATCCACCGGTGTCATTGCGTGTCTGTTCCTCTAAACAAACCACATAAGGATCCACCAGTGTCATTGCATGTCTGTTCTTTTCATGAACCACACCCAGTGTCATTGCATTTGTGTTCTTCTGAATAAACCACATAAGGATCCACCAGTGTCATTGCATGTCTGTTCTTTTCATGAACCACACCCAGTGTCATTGCATGTGTGTTCTTTTCATTAACCACAGCTAGAGTCATTGCATGTCTGTTACTTCCATAAATCATACATGGATCCACCGGTGTAATTGCATGTCTGTTCTTTTCATGAACCACTCCCAGTGCCATTGCATGTCAGTTCTTTTCCTGAACCACATAAGGATCCACCAGTGTCATTGCATGTCTATTCTTCTCACAAACCACATAAGGATCCACCAGTGTCATTGCATGTCTGTTCTTTTCATGAACCACAACCAGTGTCATTGCATGTGTGTTCCTCTAGACAAACCACATAAGAATCCACCAGTGTCACTGCATGTCTGTTCTTTTCATGAACCATAGCTAGAGTCCACCAGTGTCATTGGATGTGTGTTCTTCTCATGAACCACACCCAGTGTCATTGCATGTTAGTTCTTTTCATGAACCACATAAGGATCCACCAGTGTCATTGGATGTGTGTTCTTCTCATGAACCACACATGGACCCACCAGTGTCATAGCATGTCTTTTCCTCTAAACAAACCACATAAGGATCCACTAGTTTCATTGCATGTCTGTTCTTATCATGAACCACACCCAGTGTCATTGCATGTGTGTTCTTCTAAACAAACCACATAAGGATCCACCAGTGTCATTGCATGTCTGTTCTTTTCATGAACCACACCCAGTGTCATTGCATGTGTGTTCTTTTCATGAACCATAGCTAGAGTCATTGCATGTCTATTCTTTTCATGAACCACAACCGGTGTCATAGCATGTCTATTCCTCTAAATAAACCACATAAGGATCCACCAGTGTCATTGCATGTCTGTTCTTTTCATGAACCACAACTAGTGTCATTGCATGTGTGTTCTTATAAACAAACCACATAAGTCATTGCATGTCTACTCTTTTCATGAACCACACCCGCTGTCATTGCATGAGTGTTCCTCTAGAGAGACCACATAAGGATCCACCGGTGTCACTGCATGTCTGTTTTTTTCATGAACCACACAAGGATCCACTAGTGTCATTGGATGTGTGTTTTTCTCATGAACCACACATGGATCCACCGGTGTCATTGTGTGTCTGTTCCTCTAAACAAACCACATAAGGATCCACCAGTGTCATTGCATGTCTGTTATTTTCATGAACCACACCCAGTGTCATTGCATGCGTGTTCTTCTAAACAAACCACAAAAGGATCCACCAGTGTCATTGCATTTCTGTTCTTTTCATGAACCACACCCAGTGTCATTGCATGTGTGTTCTTTTCATTAACCACAGCTAGAGTCATTGCATGTCTGTTACTTCCATAAACCACACATGGATCCACCAGTGTCATTGCATGCCTGTTATTTTCATGAACCACACCTAGTGTCATTGCATGTCAGTTCTTTTCATGAACCACATAAGGATCCACCAGTGTCATTGCATGTTTGTTCTTCTCACAAACCACATAAGGATCCACCAGTGTCATTGCATGTATGTTCTTTTCAGGAACCACACCTAGTGTCATTGCATGTGTGTTCCTCTAGACAAACCACATAAGGATCCACCGGTGTCACCGCATGTCTGTTCTTTTCATGAACCATAGCTAGAGTCTACCAGTGTCATTGGATGTGTGTTCTTCTCATGAACCACACCCAGTGTCATTGCATGTCAGTTCTTTTCATGATCCACCATTGTCATTGGATGTGTGTTCTTCTCATGAACCACACATGGATCCACCGGTGTCATAGCATGTATGTTCCTCTAAACAAACCACATAAGGATCCACCAGTGTCATTGCATGTCTGTTCTTTTCATGAACCACACCAAGTGTCATTGCATGTGTGTTCTTTTCATGAACCACAGCTAGATTGATTGCATGTTTGTTCTTTTCATGAACCACAACCGGTGTCGTAGCATGTCCGTTCCTCTAAATAAACCACATAAGGATCCACCAGTGTCATTGCATGTCTGTTCTTTTCATGAACCACACCTAGTGTCATTGCATGTGTCTTCTTCTAAACAAACCACATAAGTCACTGCATGTCTGCTCTTTTCATGAACCACACCCGGTGTCATTGCATGTGTGTTCCTCTAGACAGACCACATAAGGATCCACCGGTGTCACTGCATGTCTGTTCTTTTCATGAACCACATAAGGATCCACCAGTGTCATTGGATGTGTGTTCTTCTCATGAACCACACATGGATCCACCGGTGTCATTGCGTGTCTGTTCCTCTAAACAAACCACATAAGGATCCCCCAGTTTCATTGCATGTCTGTTCTTTTCATGAACCACACCCAGTGTCATTGCATGTGTGTTCTTCTAAACAAACCACATAAGGATCCACCAGTGTCATTGCATGTCTGTTCTTTTCATGAACCACACCCAGTGTCATTGCATGTGTGTTCTTTTCATTAACCACAGCTAGAGTCATTGCATGTCTGTTACTTCCATAAACCACACATGGATCCACCGGTGTCATTGCATGTCTGTTCTTTTCATGAACCACACCCAGTGTCATTGCATGTTAGTTCTTTTCATGAACCACATAAGGATCCACCAGTGTCATCGCATGTCTGTTCTTCTCACAAACCACATAAGGATCCACCAGTGTCATTGCATGCCTATTCTTTTCATGAACCACACCCAGTGTCATTGCATGTGTGTTCTTTTCATGAACCACAGCTAGTGTCATTGTATGTCTGTTCTTTTCATGAACCACACCCAGTGTCATTGCATGTCTGTTCTTTTCATGAACCACACCCAGTGTCACTGCATGTCAGTACTTTTCATGAACCACTTAAGGAACCACTAGTGTCATTGGATGTGTGTTCTTCTCATGAACCACACATGGATCCACCGGTGTCACTGCATGTCTATTCCTCTAAACAAACCACATAAGGATCCACCAGTGTCATTGCATGTATGTTCTTTTCATGAACCACACCCAGTGTCATTGTATGTGTGTTCCTCTAGACAAACCACATAAGGATCAACCGGTGCCACTTCATGTCTGTTCTTTTCATGAACCACAGCTAGAGTCCACCAGTGTCATTGGATGTGTGTTCTTCTCATGAACCACACCCAGTGTCATTGCATGTCAGTTCTTTTCATGAACCACATAAGGATCCACCAGTGTCATTGGATGTGTGTTCTTCTCATGAACCACACATGGATCCACCGGTGTCATAGCATGTCTGTTCCTCTAAACAAACCACATAAGGATCCACCAGTGTCATTGCATGTCTGTTCTTTTCATGAACCACACCCAGTGTCATTGCATGTGTGTTCTTTTCGTGAACCATAGCTAGAGTCATTGCATGTTTGTTCTTTTCATGAACCACACCTAGTGTCATTGCATGTCTGTTCTTTTCATGAACCACACCCAGTGTCGCTGCATGTCAGTTCTTTTCATGAACCACAGCTAGAGTCATTGCATGTCTATTACTTCCATAAACCACACATGGATCCACCGGTGCCATTGTGTGTCTGTTCTTTTCATGAACCACACCCAGTTTCATTGCATGTCAGTTCTTTTCATGAACCACACCCAGTGTCATTGGATGTTAGTTCTTTTCATGAACCACATAAGGATCCACCAGTGTCATTGCATGTATGTTCTTCTCACAAACCACATAAGGATCCACCAGTGTCATTGCATGTCTGTTCTTTTCATGAACCACACCCAGTGTATTTGCATGTGTGTTCCTCTAGACAAACCACATATGGATCCACCAGTGTCATTGCATGTCTGTTCTTTTGATGAACCATAGCTAGAGTCCACCAATGTCATTGGATGTGTGTTCTTCTCATGAACCACACATGGACCCACCAGTGTCATTGCATGTCTGTTCTTTTCATGAATCACAGCTATAGTCATTGCATGTCTGTTACTTCCATAAACCACATATGGATCCACCTAGTGTGATTGCATGTCTGTTCTTTTCACAAACCACACATGGATACACCAGTGTCATTGCATGGGTAGCTGTTGGACCGAGTCTTCTAGAAGGCACGCCCTAACACAGTTGTTCTGCTTGACGATTGTTACATACCGTTCGATTGGGGCGCTTGGAAGATTGGGATGGTCTTCGTGAGAGTGATCCGTGGGTAGGCTATTCTGCGGCATGATTGGCCATGCTTGCTCTGGACAAACTGGCAACACCGGGCGCTCCCCTATTGCGAGTGTCACGTCTCACGAGTTCAGTGGGCCACATCCCAGTGTCACGTCCCCATTACTTCTCTTCCTCCCTGTACTTCTCTTCCTTACCCTCGAAGCCACTTTCCCTACTTCACTCCCATCCTGCCATAGCCGCAAGCCGACAACGCCTCCATCCCAATCCCCTCTCCGGCAGCCGCCCCCCCTCCCCTCCTGCCATGGATTCAAGGGGAGACGGCGAGGAAACGCGTCATGATGACAGGGACAGTGATTTTGATGTGAGTCGTCTCATCTCTATTTCTATCATATGTGGCCAGTTATCTATTTTTTGAGCTAGATCTAATCTGTTTACTCATGCGTGTATGATGTGTTAGGCCAACCAGACGATGTATGACTCTGACTATCACGGTTTAGCGGATGAAGACAGTCCTCTGGTATGTAAACATGGATATGTGCCCGCTAAATTTGTAGCGTTCGAAGGACGAAACACAGGCAGGAGGTTTCTATGGTGTCAAGGACATCGTGCAATGATGCAAGGCGGAAGTTGCGGTGTTGTCAAATGGGTAGATCCAGAGTGGCCCAAATTGATGCAGAAAACGCTGGACAAACTATGGGAAATGACTGTCGAGTTGAAAGAATTCGTATTCAGCTCACTTCTTGACAGTGTTGAGATGAAGCTATGGGAACCAGTTGACATGACCAAGCATAAGCGAGATCTCAGGTGGGTGCAAGACAAGGTTATCAAAGTTGAGAAGGAGAGGGACGCGGCGTTGGCCCTGAAGGCTAAAGCAGAGCAAGAACTGACTCAAGCAAGGAATGATCTCCACCAGGCCAAAGTCCTACAGTACACAACTATGAGTATTGACAAGTTCATGAGGAGAAATGCAGAGAAACAATTGAAGCTGTGCAAGGAAGATGCTAAAAGGAAGGAGCAGAAGATTCGATCCTTGCTCTCGTAGGAAGATGCGCATCAGGCTAAGATTAGGAAGATCAAGGAGATGTGTGATAACTAGTTCTATTTAGCTTAAGCTCCGTGCCTTTTTAAGTTGTAATAGTTGTACTTGTTGACCTAGTGGTCTGAACTATTGGTCCCGGATTCCAGGGAGGAAAAAATTGCTCTGACCCTGCATTACTTCTTTTGTCTGACCCCACATTACTTCTTTTGTCTGACCAATGCCACTTGGATATTCCGCCCGTCGCTTCGTCGTCCTCGTGTACAAATAGGAGGCACCACAGCACGTCGCTTCGTCGTCCATCCCCTCGTCCTCTCCAATCTCCACCGCGCCACCATGGAGATGCCCGATCTGAACTTCTACGAGGCGGTGATGTTCGCGAACTTTGACATCCTCGTGCCGCCAGCCGCGACGGTGCCCCACGGATGGTGCATCAGCTCTACGGGGGTGCCGGTAGCTCCGCTCCCTGGCCGAGCCGAGATGGAGACCGAAATCGCGGTGCGTCGCCGCCAGATGCCCGCGTGGAAGAGGGCGCTGCCCCGGTACACGGCGGCCAGCCCGTACTGGCCAGCACTGTTCAAGAAGGAGCTGAAGGCCAAGATTGGCAACCGCATCGTTGACGGGCGCGTGGTGCACCGGGATCTCCGCAACCGAGAAGGGCGGGAGAGGTTCTGGTCCGTCCCTGGACGGACCAAGTACACCGCCATCGCCTCCACTCGACGCGAAGAGGTGCTCTGTCTCACAAACAATGCAGACATCGTGGAGGTTCCGTCCGACAGCGACGAGGAAGCCGGCAGCTCGGAGGACAGTGGCAGCGGAAGTAAAGTTGTTGACTAGTGGTTGAATTAATGTAGGATGTGAAATCGCACCTTTGTTTAGAAGAATTTGTGGTTGAAGTAATGAAATGCCTCGATTTAGATCTCTGTCTCAATTAAGTTGTGGAAGAATTTGTGATTTAGATCAATTTCTGCCTCGATTTAGATCTCTGTCCCGGATTGGGAACGTGACCATGGACCAAAGACACCTTTTCTACTAGTGTATTCTGACATTGGTGGTTTGTTTAAACGTAATCTACGTGGATTGTGCCGCATGCAAATGGCACAGCCACCATTTTTAAAGTGGAAGCACGTACACCCGGTTACTGGAGATCCGGGAGCTTCGCCAGATGCAGGGGATGCAAGAGCAAAGAGGCGGTGAGATAGACGGGCTCAAGATTAGGCCAGAAAGTGGTACCGATTTCCTCTTCATCTGGGCATTATCAGTGAGAACATTGCTGTTTATATTGCCACGTCGTTGTGCAGCATATGAAATAAGTTGCTACTTCATGGTGTGTGACAGCTTAAATAATTTATTTCTGTGCCACTTACATTCCGTCGTATTTGGAGACCTCCTGCCCCTCAGCAATCGTGGAACCGGTGGATCCTTGTTTTCAGATAGCAGTGGCACAATCACAATTTCGGATTCAACTACTGACTCGGGCGTTTCCAAACCCTAAGTCGCGGTACATTTTACTCAGAGAATGTGGGTAGATTGTTTCGCCTGGCAATGTGCCACACACAGAGCGATCAGAATTTAACAGAATTACATATATAGGTTCAAGTTCAACACATTACTATGCATCTTCATTGCCAGCAGCCTTCTTCCGCAGCCTGGGTGCCAAGCCTTCACGTCCACTGACTTCTTCATTTCCTGCCTTCTTCCTTTTCCTTGGTGCCAATTTTCTTAGCTACACGTACTCTGCATCGCCGGGACAATGGGCACCAGAATCGTGTCCAGCATCATCTTTCCACTCATTTTTAATTTCTTCGGGCATCAAAATGACATCTTTCCACTCGTTTTTAATTTCTTCGGGCGGCAAAATGACAAACCCGACAGTCATGTTTCTAACCTTGCGGCGCTTCCTGTCAAAGAAACAAGACTATTGCATAACTGCCTAATATATATAGAGTAAATAAAATAAAAATTACAATTCAGCACAAACATGCGAACCCCAAGAGACCTTTGCTTACCAGGAGCTAATTGGGTTCGAGCAACCACCCTGTCCAAGAATAGAAGGGCGACTCCCAATTGCAGCACCTTCCACATCCAGTACATCACATTTCAGCTCAAACATGACAGCCGAAGCATACCTTTTCATCAACCCAATTAGCTGACTATCACACGTTATAGGAACCATGATGCCACGTTCATCCATGAAGCTGAACTTTGCAGTCTGCTTCGGCCATAATTCAACATGATTACGCAGAGCAGCAACCATACCAGATATAGTGCAGATCTGCGCAAGCGCTTCTTCCATCGTAAAACAATGGTGTCCATACCTCTTGCCCTTAGAGTCGTACCTATAGAGGACTACGATAACCAGGTAAGGAGGGTCCGCGCAGATCCCACTTTACAGAAAACTGTGGACAAAATATGTTTGTCAGCGTTGGGCTAACAAACAATTTGAGGTTCAGTAGCCATCTAGCAGTTGTAATTAGTGCGAATAGCAAAGAGAAGGGTAGCTCACCCGCTTGTAGACATAACTTCTTATTTCTTGATAGTAGGATATGCCATCCTCTGAGCTGCTCGGCTCGTCGGCGGCGGAGGCGGGCTAGAGCCTCACAACGGCGGCTACGGCATGCGCCATTGGAGCTCGGGATCAGCGACTGGGCGTAGCAACTAGGCGCAGGAACTTGGCGCCAGAAGTCAAATGTTCGAAGGGATCGTCCTGCCTGGAGGATGGATTCCGACGCTGCCGGTGCTAGGGGAAAGCTGGGAATGGATTTGTGAAATTGGTCAACGCATCCAATCCACATAGATGCTCGATTTGACTAAGAGGTTGCTGCGTTGGCGCTCGCGTCACGGACAGATGACCGACATGAGGGTCCCGACCGTCTACTTCACGGGGCAGTTTAACAGAATGTTTGAATTTGGCAGGGGTGAGATGAGTTTGCCTCGAAAT
The DNA here is from genome assembly GCA_916181665.1 of Avena sativa. NCBI lineage: Eukaryota > Viridiplantae > Streptophyta > Magnoliopsida > Poales > Poaceae > Avena > Avena sativa. Next base: position 60,445,401 of record OV702289.1, read on the forward strand.
GGCCCCTCTCAGTAGTTGGCGGCCCAACTTTTCGAAACGCGGTAATTCTAGGCAACTTAGGTACCGCCATGCGCTGGCCTGCGAACTTTGGGACCGCAGACGAACAAGCCCCGTCTTGGGGGCCCAGGAAGGTCTACCCCCTAGCTTTCTCGGCACGAGGTTCCACCAATATACTTTTTTGTTTGTTACGATATGATTAGGCCATAGACAAAAGTAAAACCAAGATTGGGAGTCTGTGGCACATGCTAGCCCCCAGTATACCCGCAGCAGGAACATTTCCACCTAGAGTTCCATGAACCTGCTAAGTGTTATCGCCCAAATGTGAACACTACAATAATCTGGACGATTCATGACGTTTTATTATTGACACGCCATAAAAACATCATAGATGCACGACGTTCTGGGCCATTTCATCGCGACGCACTCGAAGGCCCTCTAGCCCGGGTATCCATGACGTTCCAAGTTTTTGTCGACAAAAATTCGTCGTGGATTTCGTCCGAGGCACTAAAGCCTAGTTTGGCATTTTGTCTCGTAGAAAATCGTCATGGAATTCGTCAAGGTCCATTGGTTGACTGTGTTTTTTCAACGACCGGGCCATCCATGCCTGCACCCCACCTGCCAGGTCGGTTTGAACGATAGGGTCTAACGGGTTATTCTCAGAGTTTTGGCTGAGCCTAGCTGTGAGTCCATCTGATACAATTTACATAGCATAAAAACAGAGTATCCTGATCAGGGTTCGAACTCAGGAGCACACTCGTTGGTCGAAGATCCAGAACCACTAGACCAGGGGACTCTGTTTTGACAGATCTACTACTTTGCCATTCTTATAAGCATGTCCTAAATCAGCCATCCTTCAATATTTACACTGATGTTTTGACTAACAGCCGCAACAGCTGGACAAGAAAAATACGTTTCAAACATAGCACTACTTCATATCTCTTATACACATGTTCTCAATCACACAAAGAAGCAAAATGTGAAAGTACATGAAATTACAGCAACAATCAACACAACATATATCAACATGGAGATAACACACGATCTTACAAATATATAGAGAACATGGTTGACATACAGTTCCAAACCAACTAGACAACCAGATTCACAAAGAGTTACAAACCAAGTACACAACCTGCAGGTTCACATTCAGTTCCAAACCGACTACAAGTTCACATGAAGCCAACCCGCATAACTAGGTACTTTGTGCCCTCATTTCAGGCGACTAACATGACACATGAAGCCAGATATGGGCTCCTCAAAGAAGGTGAAGACGAACAAATCTCCTTTTTGATTCGAGCAGCCTCGACAACATTTGACCAGTAGCTTGTCATTTGGGCAACATCATTCCTACCTTGGATGAACTGAACATGCTCACATCCTACATGATCTGCGACTATGATAGGAATCTCCAATGGCAGATACCGGTTGAGGTGGGCATTGTTGTACCTAGCTAAAAGTACTAGATGTGAAGAATAAAGTTAGTTGCTAAAGTATAGTTCAATGTGCATAAGTAGATTTAGGGCTCGTTTGGTTCAAAGGATTTGTAAAACACAGCGATACAAAAAGTGCAGGAATAGAATGGCATGACACTAAGCATCCTACAGGAATGAAAAGTGCAGAAATCAGTAAGATAAGCTGTTTGATTGCACCGTAGGAAAAATATAGGAAATTTTATAGGGTTTAAGTACATGTCATAGTTGGCATAGACACATAGGAATCTTTCCAAGAGGTGTCACCTCTTGTTAGAAATCCTATAGGATTGTAGTGTAGGAAAGTTATGCATAGGAGTTTTGTAGGATTTATTCCTTTGAAACAAATAGGCCCTTAAAGAGGCAAATCTTAGAAGTTTACCATCTTGGCCTTCCCAGGGATGACATTTGACTTTTTCATCTTACACACATAGTGCGGTATAGGTGGACTATGTCCTGAAATTCCTCTGATATACATAAATTGGTTTAAAGTTAATTCCATGTCGTTTCCAAACACACAGTTATCCTTGAAGTCCTCCCCGCCCTTCATCGATGAACCTAGAAAGAATATATTCAAAAGTAATCTGTAGTGGCATAAGAATGACTGTAACTTTAAGCCAATGTTAATGACTCTAACCTCTAGTAAGGTCCCTCGGTTTCTCAGCTTTCTTGGCTACATGTTGATTCACCTCGTCATAAGATGGAACATTGCAGCCTTGCTTTTTAGCCTAAAATATACATTACACTAATTAGAATGTTTTGTTTTGATGCTATACATTAGGTTTCAGTACTATCCAGTAGCAACAATTTTAGAACCTTCTCATATATGCCACTAGCCTTGCAATCATCATATTTGTGCCAGAGCTTGCAATTTCTCAGTGTCGTTGCAATAATGTATTGCGCGGTGACTTCCAAATTTTTGAGGTTCAACATAGTGTAGTCCATTTGAGGATCATTAAGAAATCTGAGGACAACTATTAGTATGATCGAATGAGGAGCGATGTGTTGAGACAGTTAGTGCTAGTAGAAACAATTTTAGAACCAGCGCATGTATCTCCCTAGCCTTCATACCGCAGAACCTACAATCCTCACAGTTCATCCTACCTACCCCAGAGAGTAAATACAAGAATTAAATTGGAGGCATAAGCATCAAGTAACTAAAACAAGTGTGGTGGCCTAGATCGAGTGTTAACCTGGGGCCTAGACCTAGATCGAGTGTTTACTTGGGGCCTAGACCCATCGCCGGTGACCTAGAGCATAGACTCAGTGACCTAGATTAAGCACAACATTATCGACGCGGTTACCTAGATCAAGCATAGACGCGCAGTAGTAGAGATGCGTTGAGATAGTTTGAGGAGCCTTTCCCGTGAGCCTGCAGCTTCCACTGCCGCCGTTGTTGCTGGGGAGGGGAGGGGATTTGGTGGTCACCGGGGAGGGGAAGGGATTTGGGTCACCGGGCAGAGTGGATGTGTGCGAAGTGGTGGGGCCTAGGGAGGGTTAAGATAGCAGCAGTATGACGAGTGGTCCCACACGGTGTCGGATTTTGTTATTATCTTATTATCCACATGACCACACACACTCCAATGGATGTGGTGATGCAACTTCTGTCACACTAGTTCACCATTCCCATGTGGCAGTTGCATTCCAGGGACTTTTGGGGCTTTCTAACCATGATTTGACACATGGAGTCTCTAGAGATCAATGCATGTGTTCTTCTCAAAACCACACCTTGATCCACATGACCACACACACTCCAATGGGTGTGGTGATGCAACTTCTGTCACACTGGTTCAGCATTCCCATGTTGCAGTTGCATTCCAGGGGCTCTTTTGGCTTTCTGACCATGGTTTAACACATGGAGTCTCTAGAGTCAATGCGTGTGTTATTTTCAAAACCACACCTTGATCTACATGACTACACACACTCCAATGGATGTGGTGATGCAAGTTCTATCACATTGGTTCACTGATGACTGCAAGTGTATAGACCAATTATAGCTAGTTTCAAAGTAAAGATATCGAACCCACATAGAGCTATTGGTAAAGGTATTTATGACCCTCATTACTCTCTACCAAAGAAAACTTATAAGTTGTCTTTGATATCAAGTAAAGGGTGTTTGAATGGTTTATGGTTGTTTGTAGAAAATTAATTAAAACAAGTAAAAGAAAACAAGTAACAAGATTGTATGAAAGTGTGGTTGAACTCAATAGGGCTAAAACGTTCTTGGGGATGTAGGATACACCACTAGCATAGCGTTATTGCTATATGTAATCAAGATAACATACTTATTGTGTCATGATATGTGTGGAGAGAGCCCCACAATAAGATGTTCATGACAAGGCTCGTAGGAAGCCACTTTGTTGAGCCAAGTGTGAGGTCACCTCTAAATAACCACTGTGATGTCTAAGAGCAATCACCCATACAAACCACTACAATTAAGGGTTTTCCCATGGATATCGTAATTAGCTTAGGGAGTTCCTATTTAATTCCCCTTTGACTGTGTAGGTTATGAGCCGGTGCCAATCTGTCATGGGGCATTCCGGGTATGCTTCCAAGACACGTCCAAAGGGTTTCTTCCTTCCTTTAGTCCGGAAGGCAAATGATATGTGGTCGACTTCACAAATTATCTAAAGGGAGAAATCAAACATGAATCATAATTATATCATAGACAAGCAAGTCATACAGACACAAGAATAGATCATCTTTATTACAAGTTCATAATGGTGCTAGGGTTTCTCCATCTCCCCAAGAACAAAGGAACTACTCACTCATGGAAACAATCAACAACATCATCATAATCAAATGGATGGATAAAAGTACGACGGTAGATCTAATCCAAACCACAATTAGATCTGGAATTACAAAGAGATCTAATAGATGAAAGATGGGAGTGATGGTGGTGATGGAGATATAGCGGTTGATGATGAAGGGGACGATGCATTGTCCTCCAATGATCCGTGAAGCAGCCAGGATTTTACTCCAGCCAAGTTCCTCCTTCAGATCCCTCATGGATGTGGTGTTTCGTGGTTCTGGTGGCTGTGAATGTCAGATCTGTCTCTCGTCTTTGCCAAGAGAAACTATTTGACAAGGCGGTCGCGATGGCGCTTGGTACGGGCGGATGGTACGGGCGGGCTTCGCACGTACCAGTGGCCGTTTTCGGTACTGATGCCTCCTGCTTATTTGTTATTCTTCCAGGTGTGAAGGTAAATTCATAAAATGACCTTTATCACTTAGAAATATCATATAATTACACAATATGATAACTCTAGTTATATGTTCATATATGACTCCATGATTTGGGATCGTGTTGAAACAAGAACAAAATAGCGCGCTGATACATTGCAAATGTATCTATAATTTTTGATGTTCCATGCTTGGTTTTATCTACTTTCTTGTGTTTTGTACACACTTTGGAGTACTTTTCATATGATTTCTTGGACTAACCTATTAACAAGAGCCACAGTGCCAACTGCCTGTTTTCTGCTGTTTTTGGTTCCAGGAAAGTCAGAAAATGGATATTCTCGAAATTGGACAGGACAAAAGACAAAGTCGCTATTTTACCAGGGGACAATTGGAGCCAGAATACAAGACGGAGAAGGGATGGGGCCTGGCCACACCACCTGGCCGTGCGGCTAGGCCTGGCCCGCGCCAGGGGGTGGTCTGGCCGACCCCAGCACCCCCTCGGCCTCTCCTTCCGCCTATATATTGCCTTCGGGACCAAAATCCTCAGTACCCGATCAAAAATCCACGAAAGAGTCTGTAGCCGCCGTCATCTCCATCCCTAGATCGGGAGGGATCTGAAGCTCTTCCCGGCACCCTGCCAGAGAGGGGAATTCACCCTGGAGGCCTTCTTCATCATCATGCAAGCCTCCGGTGTGATGCGTGCGTAGTTCATCTCTGGACTACGGGTCCATGTAGTAGCTAGATGGCTGGTTCTCCTCCTTTGTGATTCCATGTCTAGATCTTGTGAGCTCCGTTCATGATCAAGATCATCTATTTGTAATTTTGCATGTTGTGTTTGCGGGGATCCGATGGATATTGAGATGCTATTTCAGATTGATTATTGATTCTATCATGTCTTTGTTATTTGTGATCTTGCATGCTTTCCGTTGTTAGTAGCTATCTTGGACAAGTAGATGCTAGCAACTCCAAGAGTTAGTATTTATGCTCGATAGTGGGTTCATGCCTCTGGTAATCTGGGGAAGTGATAGAAATCTCTAAGGTACTAGATGTGCTATTGCTACTAGGGAGAAAACAATAATCCTTTGTTGATAGAACAATCGTATTGTTTACATTACACACAATTCGTAAAGTAATAATCGGTTGCTTGCAACTTAATACTGGAGGGGGTTTGGATGATAACCTAAAGGTGGATTATTAGTCATAGATGCAGTTGGATGGCGGTCTATGTATAATGTTGTAATGCCCAATCAAATCTCAAAGGAGTCAAGATGATTAGTATATGCTTGTATGCTTTCTCGATGTTTGTCAATTCCCCCGCTGTAATTTGTTCACCCAGCATGTTATCTATCTTAAGGAGAGCCACCTCTAGTGAACTATGGACCCCGGTCCTTTCTTTTACATACAATCTACAAACTGTTTACTGCTTTGTGTTTACTTTCTGTAAACTATTACTTCCTTCCATTCGATACGTTTAATCCTTTGTTTTCAGCAAAACCGGTGAGATTGACAACCTCATCGCAAGTTGGGGACAGATTTCTGTGGTTGTGTTGTGCAGGTCTCCACGTTACTACTAGCACTGGTAGTGCGCCCTGCCAAGGCTCAGCTACCAACACCTTTGGGGTGTTTCCTTGCTCCTACTGGATTGATAACCTTGGTTTCATAACTAAGGGAAACTTACTACTGTGCTCAGCATACCTTCCTCTTGGGGTTCCCCAATGAGCTCGTTAGTACACGAGTCAGCAAGTATTTTTTGGCGCCGTTGCCGGGGAGTCAAGGACATCTTCACAAGGGGAGTCCCTTATAACCAATCTCTTTACTTTGTAGTTTTTGTTTTGCTTAGTTTGCTTTTGCTTTGTTTGCTTGTTTCTTTATCAAAAACACAAAAAAATAGTTTTACTAGTTTGCTTTCTTTATCAAAAACAAAAAAAATTAAGTCTTCTATAGTGGTTACCCCTTCCTTAGCACACCATGTTCATCCCTAAATTCACCCTGAAAGACCTTTCAATAGGTAGTGGTTCAATAATTGGAAAAGATAATATTGAAGAATTCTTTAATCATGTTAGTAAACATGAGGATACTGAGGATAGATCCCTTGCAGAACTTGCTCCAAACTATGAGATTGATGCAGCTTCTTTGGTTCACATGTTGGAAGCTAGGTTTGTTAACCTCAACCCCTTAATGCAAGTAATGTTTCTTAAACTTAAAGAAATTGAGGACCCTGGAAAGAGGGATTTTATTCTAGAAACTTTGTTTAAGGAATTTTATGATGTTGCCAAGGAAGCTAGAAAAGTCTTTGAACGTTTCAATATGCTAGGCTCATGTGTAGATGGTGTTGGTACACGAGAAAAGATGAACAAAACTGAACCTAATGGGGAAGAAACTAAGATACCAATACCCTTTAAACTGGTAGCAATACATGAAGCCATAGAAAAGAATCTTGATTGGATTGTTCCTGAAAACCCTTTTGATGAAAATAGTGAACCTAAGAGCATTGAGAGAGGATCCTCTAGAACTTATTTGGATGATATACCTTGCCTTGTTGAAGATATTTCTGGTATTAATCTTAATGCTTCTTCATTTGAGAACACTTGATTCTTTTTCTTGCTTCTTATGCCTAACTTAAAGGCGTTAAAGAAAAGTACTTATGGGGAGATAACCCAAAAGTTTTAGATGAGTCTAGGAAGTTATTACTCCAGTAATAACCGCTCCTTATCCTTTTTATTTGCTTTTTGTGCCAAGAGTAACCTCTAATGAGAGAGAAGTAATGATTGGAAAAGTTGCTGTCCCAAAACAGATTTCTGTGCTTCACCGTAAAAAATCGTGTAAAATCTCTGAATGTCCTTTTGAGGCGTGAATTTCTGTGCTTCTGCCCAAGGTTGTTATCTAACTTTACTTAGTTCAACACTTTATGATTTGAGCAACACAAGGTCTTCGAAAAAATTCGTCTTTACCTGCTGATCAGTTTTGACAGATTTCTGCCATTTTCTACATTTGCTTCTTGTTGGTTCCTGTTTTAGTTCTTTTGGGGAATTGAGCTTTTTGAGGGAAGTGCTATAGTAGCTAGTGTTTTAATGGAAGGTTATTGGTGTTATAACTTAACCTAAAGACTTATTATCTTGAGTGCACTAATGTTGCTAATAAAGATTGTGTGAACTTTTGTATGAAGGAAAATTTTCAGGTGTATGGAAAGAATGAGTAATGAGATGAAGGATGGACTAAAGCTCAAGCTTGGGGATGCCACGCATGTCACGCCAAGAAATATCCAAGAAGTACAAGCGTCAAAGCTTGGGGATGCCCAAGGCATCCCCTTCTTCATCAATAAAAATCCCAGGTTTCTTCCAAACGCTTCATTTTTATTGTTTCATGCACAGTTGTGTTGTTCTTGGAGCGTCTTCTTTTTCGTTTTTGTTATGGTTTTTTGTTTTCTTGGTTTGCTTAATTTGCTGAATAAATTGGTTGGACCCCCCTTTCATACATTGGTTTTCAAATAGTTTGGTTTGGTTTGGAAAAGAGTAGGAAAGTTCATGCTTAAGTGGTAAAAAGAGCTCGTTTTTTACTGTGGCCTATGCTTTGTCATGCCATGCTTGATATTGTTTTGGATTTATGCTTAGTATTCTTTGTTGTAGCGTGACTTTTTATAAACAATTGAGATTTCTTAATGTGCCTTGGATGAATCATGCGTTGTTTTAGCATATTAAAGCATAGTATAGTGGTATTCTCCTTTGATGCTTTATTTGGGTTGACTTGGCGCATGCTCACACCATGTTATGACTATCTCAAGTCACCATAGCCTTTATGATCCTTTAGTTTTCAACTTGTAGTATCACTTTATGCTTTGATCAATGATGTTTTGTCGCTCTGCATGATTATGGCCATTATTGCTCTCTTAGTTTGTCGCTCCCAGTCTTTTGCTAGCCTCCACAACCAAGTATGAGTTCCACTCATGCATCCAACTCCCTAAACCAATTTATTCCAAAGAGTCCACCATACCTACCTACTAGCATATGCTATTCCAAGTATATTCATGTTTTTGTTTACCTTCCAAATTAAACTTGTTATGAGAAAACTAGTGATTAAAGCTCTCACGAACTTGATGGCACACTTTACTTTTTGCATTTAATAAACTTGAACCATTGGGTCCTTCTTTGTTGCGTATATGCTTGCGCTTTATAAGTTGAAGTTAGTAGAACCATGTATCATGGGGAACGCTTTTAACATTGCACCTGTACTTTGTACCCCATTGATATCATGTTCTTTTGCTTATGGATCTCGGCGGTGTGAAATAAAAGTGGAACTTGTAAGACCATGGAGTTTGTATGTGTGTTAGAGAAACGCTTGGGCCGCTAGCCTAAGCCATGCCTAATCATGGTGGAAACTTGCAGCATCACCATAATGAGCACTCTATGAAGCATCCTCAATAAAAACCTATGCAAATAGCAAATAAAAAGATCGCTGAGATGCTCATTGTCTGCTTGCCTTGTCATTTTGATTATGGGATAGCTCCTGTATCATGTGCAAGGGGTACCCCGTTGGAGGTTCTTTATGATACATATGTACTTACAATAACAAGAGCTTACTTGTGACTAAAGTTGAGTAGCACGAGGTCCGGTCTTCGTAAGTAAGGGGCATGAGATTTCAGTTTATAACTTGTCAAGCATATCCTCTTAGTTGTGTCACTTTAACCTTAATCACCTTCAAGATGCTTATGATAGGGGCAATGAGAGCTGAAAGCTAACCAGTACCATAATTTTTGGAAGCTCTTTATGAGACTTGAATCCCTACTTCCTTATATGAAGGCCTTTCTTCCACCATTACATTGAGTCTCCACCTTCTATCTTTATGCACCTACTTTGAGAGCATAGTGGCCATTCTTAGTTCTATGTGCATTGTCCCAAGACTAGTTGATTGATGCATAACTTGATATTGCTTGTTTTAAACTATTTGTATCTAGTCACTCTTATGAACTTTGAAGGTGTCCTATGCAATTATATTTGCTACTCTATGAGGGACAAGCTGAATACTATTATGCTATGTTTTCTTTATGTGAAACAAACAAACGTCTTGCAAAGCATTGTTATTCATGAATCTTTTGTTTGTGCCTTTTCATGTTGCATCATAGTTTCTTTATCTTATTGCTAGAACTTTGTCTTTCATGTTATGATTGAAGTACTATGATCCCAGCTTCGAATGTTTTACAATTACTTTGATCAAGTTTATGATGGTGCATGTCACCTCAAAAATACACACAATATTCAATAAAGGTATTCTCACTTTTGGGAAGACCTCCAATTGATATTCTCTCTCTCTCTCTCTCTCTCTCTCTCTCTCTCTTAGGACCGTGGTTCCAAGTTCGGACTGCATGAACGAGAGACATCTTCACCGCAGAGCACCGTCGCGCTACGGGATTCGGATCTAGGAGCTCTACTTCCGCAACTCCTGCTGGATCAGGGAAGCGGGAGTCATCGTCAGGCATCGGATGTGTGTAACTCCCCGCGAGGTGTCGCACTTGAGGAACTCAAGTCGTTGGAGCCAAGGGAGCGTGAGGACTTCATCACGACCTTGAGGTCGGCTTCGGCTCGTCTACATCAACCACGCTCTCCTGAGCATTGACAATGCTTTTCGGTCTTAAGGGTAAGTTCGCGAAAAGCCCTTTCCCATTACTGTATTACTAATAGATAGGTCCTGGCAGCATCAGGGGTTCAGGGGCGTAGGGTAAAAATTATTGTTTTCATACGTGGAACCCCTACAGTGGTATCAGAGCCAGGTTTATGCGTAGTAATGCTAGTACGGGTAGAACACATGAGATGTAGCATGTGGGCGTTGATCTTTTAGTTGTTATCCTCCCACGCGTACTTGTGTATACCACAGTAATGCTTGATGAAGCGGCCCCCACTTGACTTTATGCGTTCATTCGTGAGACTGGTCCACGCTTGACATACGCTTGTACCGTATAAAGTGGCTTAGGGGGGTGTCTGTCTCTCTCGTGTTAGTTGGTATGCCATTTGCAACGGAGGGCCCCGAAAGGGGTGTAGTAGAGACAACTACTTGATCGACGTTGTGCTGAAAGTTCGTAGGATAGAACGGTTCTTGTTCGAAAGCCCATTCAGCCATGTAAAACATGCAAAGATAAAGTAGAGGCGTCTAACTTTGTTTTGCAGGGGCATTGCTTTGTGATATGGTTGGGGCTAAGGTAAAGTGATTACCATATGTTACGTAGTAGTAGATAGTCACAGAGGTGACGGACTACCACGCCGGAATGACACTGGTACCCTGGTGTCTACGGCGCTGGAACCCTGGCGCGAAATCTGGTGACGACAGATGGAGATCACAACGTGAAGCACCATATCACATCGCATTTACATTCAATGTTATTGTTCGTATATCTTATTGTGTGATAGTATTAGATACTCGACGGTAGCCTAATAAGATGATCCCTGTTAAAATTACAAATGATTGTGTTCCCCCTTAGTGTGCACCACCAAGAAAGTTCTTCGGTATGAGGCAGGCCGTGATGATCGGGTGTCAGACATATATACGTTCGCATGCAGTGGGTGTAAGCCATGTTGCACAGCGAATACACTAAGGTTGAGTTGGCGAGCCTAGCATGTGCAGACATGGCCTCGGAACGCGGATGGTCGAAAGATCGAGCACGAGTCGTGTGAATGATGTGACCGACGTTTAGCATCCACCCTTGAACCCACATTGATGGCCGTGACAGTCGGGGGAGATGTGGCTGATAGGGGTCGTGTTATCACTAGGAACCTTCTGGGGATAGGTGTTTCTGAGTGGAGTTATTATTAATTCATTTAATTATAAACTTAGTCTAAATTCCTTCTTGCAATTGTAAATGTAGAAAAGTTCTCCCTGATGCCACCTTTCCTGTTGACGATTGATTGGTTAGAAGGAGAGAAGCTCAGATTAGATGGATCAAACTTCTCTATATGGGTTGCGCGTGTCCATGTTCTCCTTAGAGAGAATGACGTGGTCGACTACATACTCGACGGGATGGATTTGGATCAGCCCATTGACTTAGAGACCCTAGACCAACGGGATGACCGCTATCTCCACCGGGAGATGGCCTCCTTCATTTCAGTTACAATTTGTTTTGGAATGGTGGACGAGTTGTGGCCTTTCGTGGGTGATGTTAACCCACGTACGGTAATGCTACAGCTTAGGACACATTTCGTGGAACAAGCACGCATATGGGAGCATGAGCTGATGGGAGACTTTCTCTCCATTAAGATGGAGGAGAACTCATCACTTGACGACCACTTGGAGCGCATGCATGATGTGTACATGAGGCCTGCTTACTTCCTAGATAGCTAGATGACGGGCTCTTTTGCAAATGGCGTTGTGCTACGGTCGCTTCCACCAAGCTACCAAGCACAAGTCAGGACTTGCATTATGAGAGGCGACGTGGAATCAATGGAATTCCACCGGTTCGTAACACATCTCATGAATGTGTTGGATGAACCAAATGTCCCTGAGGTCATCAATGACAAAGGTATATATTTGATATACAATTTTATAAATGTTATAATCTTGCAAACACATTTGCAGTGTTAAGTATATTTGATACTTGTTCTGTTTTGCTGAAAACAGGTCCTTCTGCATGAGAGGTGCTTGCTGGAGAGGAGGTGACGTTGCGTGTTGATGGCAAGCATGATGATGATGGCCGATGACACTCTCCCTCGACATTTATCAATTATTTTATGTTTAGGATGATTATTGTAATCAAAAGATTATGAACTTCTTTAGTGTGTCTCACACTATGAGACGGTTATTCATATGAGCTTATAACAAACAGTTGTTCCACTTTTATGAATAATTTCTATTTGTGTTCATATCTTGTTTGATTATATGTGAATTATCCTTGTTGTTTGAAACTAATTGATAATTCATGAACATTTGTAAAATATTGAAATGCCTTAAAATACCCAACTTAATGATATTTCATTACTGAATGAAAACCATTGTTTAAATTCAAAGTTATGTTGATAATATGTGAAAGACGTTTGATTTCTTGTCACATATAAATCATGCCTAAGTTTGGCAAAATAACTTGAACATCGTGTATTACTTGAATACAAAGTGTTTAATTAATTGTTAAAATTAAATACATATTCGATGTATTGTGTTTTAACGAAAATGATAATTATCATTATATGATTGTTTAAATGTGTAAAGAAGTTTACGAAAGGAAACATGAATATGAAACTATTTGATTTGATCAAAGTGTTTCATCAACAAAGAGTATAAATATAAAAGAGAATCTAATTGCTATGATTTGATCAATAGTAATGAAATTCAACTTTATGAGATTGGAATAAAAGAAATTGTGGAATGCAAAGCATCACAATATGATATTAGATATCAAAATGGGTGTATAGATGGCGCCAAATAAGTCGTTGTAGTGTAGATGTAGAAACCATTAGTTAGAAATAGTTAGCACTCAATTAGAATATATAGTGAACCATATGAATTTGTGAAAGCGGCTCCATATGTAGCATGGATCGTCGTGGAAGTTTTGGGGTTATTCGATATAACCAAAACAATAGCGAATAAGTCCTTGTAGAGTATTCATTGGAAAATTTGAATATGAAGTCCATAGCTGAAACCAAAAGAGAAGCAAAACTTGTATTGCTTGGTTTTTGGTACATTTTCGAGAAAGTTCGCATTCAGTGATATTTCTCGATTATGGAGCAAATGGAAGATAGTGTGAAACACGATGAGGAGTCAAAGCCCTGCATCAGAGTGTTGAGAAGCGCAACGGAAAACATTCCTGAACGATTCTCTTCACAAAGGAAAGAATCAATGATATTGATCGTTGTGTTTTCCCTACTAGTGTTTTCACTACATGAAGTAGGATTCAAAATGTAACCCATATCTTGTGTGGAGACATTTGTGAATCATTTGTCATGATTCTTGGAATATGACATACCTACGAACTACTAAGGAAATAATGGTAAACTAGAATTATGAGAAATCCTAAAAGCAAAATTCACTTGAGATTAGAAAGCAATTCGTTGTTGAATCTCACAAGTAAAAGGGGTTACTTGAATTTTCCAAATGACTGCAAAGCCATAGTGGAAAAGGGGGTGAATGACAAAAGCACAATTTGTCAAGTATTGGACAAATTCAAATGAATTTGATTCAAGTGTGCTAAATGTCCAGTGGGTTTAAAACTAGTAAAAGTACTAGTATCTCAAGGGAAATCTCCAAGTTTGATATTTGATCAAAGGATTTTGAAGTTGTTCAAAATAATGAGTAGATATGCAATTTGCATGAAATTGAGTGGGAGCTATTGTAAGATCCCTCCTTATTAAAGGAAAGGATCCCTGTGATTGCAATGCTAGTCCCTGGATCAATGCTAGCATCCACAGTTTAAGATGAAGTACACAGATACAAAGGTCGTTTATTACAGTCATTCCAGAGATAAAACATAGTCGTTTACAACTCAGGGCCAAAGGCCTAATACAAGAGTTTATGGAATAAGTAAATAAACATAAGTCTTCATCTTCATGTGCCACTGGCAAGCATGTTGAGTGTAGACTCATGACTCCTATTCATCATCAGAGTAACCTGCAACATCACAAATTACAGCCACAGAGGGTCAATACTTTGGAATAGTATTGGCAAGTGATACCTTAGTATATTTTTAAGTGGACTATACTACTATATGCATTTTGGCTAGGTGTAGCTTGGCTTGCTTTGCTCAAAATAGGTTTTTCCTATTAGTAGAAATCATTAAGTTTTTCTTTGTCAAAACTTCCAAGGAACCTCCAATAGACATTGGAGTCCTAAGCTTCCCAAGGAACCTCCAATAGACATTGGGGTCCTTCACCCTTGTTCACCCACAAGTTTTATTTAGAAATTGGAGTGATGAGATTCTTGAAGCTTCCATGTCTTGATGCTCAAATTGTCCTTTACCAGGGACATGGCTAAATACTTAGATTTTACACTCTGCAGAGGTGGTGCACTTTCCCCACAAGACTTGGTTTCCCAAGACAAGATCTTTCAGAAGCCTTTCCTTAGTCAAATGGACGCGTTCCAACCTATTATTCCCTCTACCACCAACTGTCCAAGAGACTAAGTTCTAGCAACCTATATGATCATGGCAGAGCCCATATTGCCAAGTGGTTGCACTTGAAGCTTCTCAACATTTGACATCTCAAATCTCTTTATTCCTGGGTGGCCATCCACAAGTGAGATACACAAGGTAAACCATAGACATGGGCCTTGTGAACCACTCAACCAAAAACCACCAAGCAAGTCCCATTCCACCCAGGTGATTCATTAACTTAGTTGTTTTATTAATCAAAACACAAGTCCTCAGACTTAGAAATTTTCCATAGCATGAATATATATTCCACCCTTGTTTTCTATTAGCTAACCTAAGCATGAAAGTAGTAGGAATCTTAACTTTAGGAAATTTCTTCTAAGGCTTCATCTACTAGGTTTTCCCATAGCAAGGTCTATACTTAGCAAAATAAAATCCATGCAAGATTTACTTAGCAAAAACACTAATGCATAGTGAAAGTAATGGGACAAAAGATATGAAGCATCACTTGCCTTGGTAATGGGGAGAGTAGCACTCTTCACAGTCACAATCACTAGCAAAATCTACACACAAAATTGTAGCACACATTTACACACAATTCATATACAATCAAAAATAATATGAATGCATGCATGCAAGAATTTACTAAGTGGTGATTTTGAAAACTCTACCAAGCAAGTGTATGATTACAGAAACTTCACAAGTCACAAGTTTGCCAACTGAACTTATTTAACCCTAAAAACAAAATACTAAACTAAATCTATACTCAAAATAGCCTTAAACAAGTTTCTACAAATAAAGTCATTCTAATGGTTACTATTTGTTAAACACATTGGATATTCAGAAAGGTCTTGATTCACTGAATCCAACGGTATAAAGTTTGCAAAAAACCAACGTGGCAATCAAAAGTTATAGGCATTTGAATTTGGATCAAATTCTGATTTTAAATCTGTTTTTAGATCTAACCCTAGCCACGCGTCGCGTTGTGATTGGCGCGTACCGCTTCGGTTGGATCACGCTTGGCAGCCGCAGGATCTAAACAGATCGCACGCTCCAGATCGCGTACCGCTTCGCAGTTAAATGAATCTATCCTAGCGCTCGGATCTGGATCTAACGGTGCTCGTTCAAACGACCTTGCCCTGGCGGCGCGCGACGTCAGCGAGCGGCGGAGCGCTCGGTCTACGGCGGCACTAGCATTCCAGATCGTCCGCGAGAGGGAGAAGGGTCATACCAGGTTCGCCGGAAGCTGCTGAAGCTCAAGGTAGCGTCGGTTTGTGAAGGGGCGCTCGGATGTGGCTGAGAGAGCTCGTCGGAGTCGTGCACAACATCGGGTGGTCGTTGTCGGAGTCGTTGCCGAGGTTCCGCGTCGCCCTAACAAAAGCAGAGGGTTTAGGAGATGCGCAATAATGTTGCGAACAAACTCGTGTGAGTCAGAAGTGAAGGGGCGCACGGGACTTACGGAATTTGGTCGCCGGAGTCGAGGTGGTCGTCGGTGCTTGCGGTGTCGAGCGGAAACGGTGACCTGGGGCAGTACAGGATGAACTAGTGGGTCAGGAGGTGCGCAAAGACTCACTGAATTAGATAGCAAGAGTGAGAGGCAGAGGGGAACACGAGGCTCACCGGAATTGATCGCCGGAGTGGGCTCTGTCTGCGGCGGTGTGGGGTTGATTGAGGGCAGCCTGGTGGCGGAGTGAGCGAGGTGTTTGGGGGGAAATGCTCGCGAGGCAGAGAGGATCTTATAGCCAGAGGCTCGACAGGAAACGCTCGTGGATTAATGCCCAATTAAGCTCGGTATCACTGCGGCAACGGTCAGCGGCGGAGATCGTGCGCGGATTCAGGGGGAAGACGATGCTGATGTGGAGGAGGCCCGCTCGTCAGCGAAGTGCACGAGGTGGAGGTGGGGTTTGTCTGTCAACGACTGATTGCGTGCGCTCACGCGTGAGAGAAGAAAAGGAAACTTCCCGGGTGGGCTTGTTGGGCTCGTTTCGTTGCTGGGCCAGAAACCTGGCGCGCGGCCCTTTTCTTTTGTTTAACCCTTTTTCTTTTCTAAATCTATTTTCTGGAATGATTTTGATATGAATTCAAATCCTTTTTGAATTCAAACAAATCTGGGGATTTTTGTAGGGTATTGAGGTTTCAAAAACAATCACTTAACCATGTGGTTACCTTGTAAGGGCTTGGTCAAGCTTGGGCTTAATACAAACAGAGACTTTGTCTCCAGTTTGCAAATGTTGATAAAACAAAATAGGGTTTTGAAATTTATTTCTAAGTTGAAAACTGTGGTCAAACTTTTACACCTAAACTTTCCAACAATGGAGGCAAGCAAACAAGTCCCTAAACAATCAAGTCTCAAAGGGTGATGGCCATTTGAGTTAAATTTGCTCACATGAAATCATAGCACAAGCTTCTGCTTCTAAATGATTTTGAGAAAAACCCTAAATGAATGAAGGATGCAATGATGATATGAATGAGCTTTGAAATATGAATTTAGGGATGTTACAAATCTAACCCCCTTAAGATGAATCTCGCCCTCGAGATTCGGATTGGCTAGCAAATAGGTGAGGGTGGTCTTTCCGAAGATCATCTTCTCTTTCCCATGTTGCTTCCTCTTCGGAATGATGATTCCATTGTACCTTGCAAAACTTGATAGTTTTTGTCCTTGTGACTCTTTCTGCGGTCTCAAGAATCTTGACAGGCTTTTCTTCATAGGTGAGATCACTTTCTAGTTGAACTTCTTCCAAAGATATGGTATCCTTCAACGAGGATTCTTCCATTTCTGGGTGACATTTCTTGAGCTGACTCACATGAAAAACATTATGGACTGCTGATAAAGATGCTGGCAGTTCGATTTCATATGCAGCTTCTCCCTTGCGACTTAGAATGTTGAATGGTCCAACATATCTTGGTGCCAACTTTCCTTTGACTCCAAATCTTTTCACTCCACGAAGTGGTGATACTCTAAGATAAGCCCTATCCCCAACTTCGTAGGTGAATTCTCTATGCTTAGCATCTGCGTAGCTTTTCTGTTGAGACTGTGCTACCTTCAACCTGTCCCTAACCAATTTGACCTTTTCTTCGGCGTCTTTGATAAGATCTGGTCCAAACAAACTTCTTTCTCCCACACCATTCCATAGCAACGGGGTGGTACACTTCCTTCCGTAGAGAAACTCAAATGGTGCCATCCCAATGCTAGATTGGTAACTGTTATTGTAAGAGAACTCTGCGTAAGGCAGACTTTCATCCCAACTTGCTCCATAGTCTAGGGCACATGCCCTCAACATGTCTTCAAGAATTTGATTAGTCCTTTTTGTTTGTCCATCAGTTTGAGGATGAAAAGCAGTGCTGAATTCCAATCTCGTTCCCAAAGATTCATGAAGCTGTCTCCAAAAATGAGAAGTGAACTGAGTTCCTCTATCAGACACAATACTCTTTGGCACACCGTGAAGGCATACAATTTTGCTCATGTAGATTTTGGCTAACTTGGCACTGGTATAAGTTGTCCTTACGGGTATAAAATGAGCCACTTTAGTTAGGCGGTCCACTACTACCCATATGGAATCATACCCTGACCTGGTCCTTGGTAATCCGGTAATGAAATCCATACCAATATTTTCCCACTTCCATTCAGGAATAGGCATTGGTTGAAGCAAACCTGCTGGTTTCTGATGCTCCGCTTTCACTCTACTACACACGTCACAGAAAACAATGTGTTCGGCGATGTCCCTTTTGAGATTGTTCCACCAAAATCTTTCTTTCATATCCATGTACATTTTGGTGTTTCCCGGGTGAATAGAATACGGAGAGTTATGGGCTTCTTGTAGAATCAGTTTCCGCAATTCCGGATCTTGTGGAACACAAATACGTTTCCCGTGCCATAAAGTACCGTGTTTGTCTATGTGGAAACTTTTAGCTTTCCCTTGGCTAATCCTTTCCTTAATCTCTTCAATTTCTTTATCCGTCTTTTGGGCTTCTTTAATCTTATCCAACAGAATGGGTTGAACATCCAAAGACATAAGATGTCCTTCTGGCACAATCTCCAATCTGAGTTCCTGGAATTGCTTGCACAAGTCATCTGGCAATTCACCTTTGGTAAGGCCATTTACAAATGCCTTACGACTTAGAGCATCTGCTACTACATTTGCTTTACCGGGGTGGTACTGCAAACTCAAGTCGTAATCCTTGATAAGTTCTAGCCATCTCCTTTGTCTCATATTGATTTCCTTTTGGGTGAAGATATACTTCAAACTCTTATGATCGGTGAATACTTCACAACGTTTTCCCAAAAGGTAGTGTCTCCATGTTTTGAGTGCATGGACAACAGCGGCTAACTCTAAATCATGAGTAGGATAATTTACCTCATGAGTTTTGAGTTGTCTCGAGGCATAAGCCACGACTTTTCCGCCTTGCATAAGTACAGCACCTAATCCTTGATGAGAAGCATCACAATACACTTGGAAATCCTTTTCCAAGTCTGGTAGGCACAGAACAGGTGCTGACACAAGCCTCTTCTTTAATTCCTGAAAGCTGAGTTCACAACCTTCAGACCAAGCAAATTTCTTATCTTTCTTTAACAATTCTGTCATTGGTTTAGCAACCTTTGAAAAAATTTCAATGAATCTTCTGTAGTATCCTGCTAAACCAAGGAAACTACGAACCTCTTTTATGTTCTTAGGAGATTCCCATTCTGTCACAGCTGAAACTTTAGCAGGATCAACTGCTACACCATCCTTTGTCATAACGTGACCAAGAAATCCAACTTCCTCTAACCAAAACTCCCACTTGCTGAATTTGGCATAAAGCTTATGTTCCCTCAGTTTCTCAAGTATCAAGCGTAGATGTCTTTCATGTTCTTCCTTGCTCTTGGAGTAGACTAAGATGTCATCGATGAAAACGACAACGAACTTGTCGAGAAATTCCATGAACACTTTGTTCATCATATTCATGAAGTAGGCTGGAGCGTTGGTTAAACCAAAAGGCATCACAGTGTACTCATACAATCCATACCTTGTGGTGAATGCTGTTTTAGGTATGTCTTGCTCTCTTATCTTGAGTTGAAAATAGCCCGACCGAAGATCAATCTTCGAGAATACACATGCTCCTTCTAGCTGATCAAACAAGTCATTGATTCTTGGCAAAGGATATTTGTTCTTGATGGTTACCTCGTTGAGCGAACGGTAATCTATGCATAACCTTTGAGTTCTATCTCTCTTTTCTACGAACAAAACTGGAGCTCCCCAAGATGAAGAACTTGGCTGGATAAATCCTTTCTGCAATTGTTCTCCAAGTTGTTTCTTGAGTTCCTTTAGTTCGTCAACTGACATTTTATAAGGCCTCTTTGCTCTTGGTCCAGAACCTGGTACTAAATCTATTATAAACTCTACATCTCTATCTGGTGGCATTCCCGGTAACTCTTCCGGAAACACATCCGGATATTCACACACAATTGGCACAGTGTCCATGCTAACCCCCTTAAGAGAATTCAGCTTACTTCCTTTAGATTTAAAATTTGACTTAAATTTTATCCTCTTACCTTCAGGGGTTGTGAGTGCAACTATACGATTGGCACAATCTAATACTCCCTCATACTTAGCCATCCAATCCATTCCCAAAATCGCATCCAATCCTTGGGAATTCAGGATTATTAAGTTCACTAGAAATTTATGTTTTCCAAACTCTATGACTAGATCATGACATCCTGAATTTACTATCATTTCTCCACCAGGAGAACTTACTCTTATAGGACACCCAATGGTTTCTACCGGTAGTTCATTTCTTTCGACAAATGCTTTTGATATGAATGAATGAGATGCACCAGTGTCAAAGAGTACAAATGCTGAGATGGAATTGAGTCTGAACTTACCAGCAACAGCATCAGGCTCTTCATAGACCTCCTCCACATTGATGTGGTTGACCTGTCCTTTCTGAAAAGGATTGGGCTTGTTAGGTCCTTCAACTTTCTTTTCAGGGCACTCATTAGCATAATGCCCCAGCTTCTTGCATTTGAAGCATTCAACCTGACTAATGTCCCTTTTAGGCTGACTTCCACTTCCACTTCCACTGTGGTGGCTCTTATGTCCACTCTTGTGATTCTTGTACTTATCATTGTCATGACTGCGATGATGCTTGTTGTCATGACGGTTGTGGTTGTGGTGCTTGTTAAATTTCCCATGCTTGTGGGATCCTGAGCTGACACTATCATCATAGTGAGATCATTTATGGGACGATCCCGAGCTATGCTTGTCGGAGTGTTTCCTCTTCCTACTCTCGACTTGCTTCATTTTATTCTCCACAATAACAGCCTTGTCACATAGTGACTGATAAGTGGGAACATATGCCACAGACAGCTGCAGATTCAGCTCATCATTCAAGCCTTCCAGAAACTTTTCCTTTCTTTTGGCATCTGTGTCAACCTCATCCGGTGCATAGCGCGCCAGATTGTTGAACTCTTCAATATATTCAGCCACGCTGTGATGACGCTGCTTCAGGTTGTGAAACTCCTTCTTTTTCAGGCTCATCATTCCTGGTGAGATATGAGTAGTGCGAAAGCCATCTTCAAAGATAGCCCAAGTCACCTCATCAATAGGAGTGGTGATCTGGAAGTTGTCCCACCATGCGGCGGCTGGTCCTTCCAATAGATGTGTTGCGAACCTGACTTTTTCAGCATCCGTGCAGCCCACGGTCACTAAGTATTTGTTCACAGAACGTAGCCAATCATTGGCCACCATGGGATCAGTCGTTCCCGAAAACTTAGCTGGCCTCAGACGCAGAAATCTGGTGAGCATATCAAAACCCGGAGGGTTGTTGTTGTTGTTGTTATTGGGGTTGTTGTTGTTCTGGTTTTGGATGAACGTCGTCATCATTTGCATAAGATGTGTTTGCGCATTCATCATCTGTTGCATTTCCGGGGTAATGTTGTTGGGGTTGGGGTTTGCGCGACGGGGAGGCATCTGTGGTTTATTCATATAGAGATAAGAATGAGATACCCTTACATGATTCATGCACAATACATCACACAAGCCAACACATAGCATGCAACACAAGGATAAAAGCTCAACAACAAGATAACAAAAGTCTCAAAGTAAAAACACACAAGTGGCAAGCCATCCACATGTCGGATGGTCCAATAATAAGTTCACAAATAACAAGTACGGTAAATAAAGATAACTGAGTAGTCAAGTCTACTCATCAGCATCAATCTCCTCCTCGACAAAGGTAAGACCTGCGTTCTCCATTGCGGTCTTGCTCTCCTCGATAGTAGTGGTCAAGGAGTCGATCTTGGCCTCGAGAGCCCTCTTCTAGGAACGAAGTCTCTCAATCACTGTCTGCTGCTGCTCTAACTCGAAGTCCTTGGACTGCAGTTCCTTGGTCATATCCCGAATCCTCTTGTTCCTATCCTGGACACGTTTCTCTTGACTCTTGAACTTACGGTCTTGGGTCTCGAACTTTGCCTCCATCTCCTTGACTACCTCGTCCTGCTGCGCGAAGAGCTTGTCCTTCTCGCGAAGCTGCACCTGGAGCTCGTCATTGCTAAGCATGATGTTGGTCCTGTCAGTATCCACGTGCCTAATAAGAGTCTCTAAGTCCTGGAGGTACAGGCGTATCGGCTCTGCTGTGGTCCTTGAGTCGTCCTCAAAGTCGATGGACTCTCCGTCATCATCACGCCTTTCGAAGGCGTGGAAATGAGTGCCTCTAACCTGTCGGGAGTGATGGCCTAACATTCGTCCTATCAGGTCCTGCATGACAACCTCCATGCCTCTCTCCCTGTCATCGTGCATAAGCTTGAAGACGATGGCCTCCGTAGTAGGCTCTGACTGGCGTCCTGGCTGGTTCACCTTGAAGCCCCAGAGGTCCTTCCTCTCAAACTTGGTGAGTGGGTGCACCATAATGGTGGGAAGAGGGAGATCGAGCAAGGTAGTAAGCTTTACGATACGAGGACCAAAACGGGTAACCTGGAACTCCTCAACAGTGCTGATGGTAATAGGCATCTATTTATAAGATTGAAAAAGTTAGAACAACACAATTTAAAATAAACAAGACAACATTCATACATATCCATGGAACACAAAAATCACACGAGTCATGCATACATGAATCCATTACATCAACCAAGGTTCAAACTTATTTAAGGTATCATTTGGAAAATAAGGTGATAGGTGGTGGTCCAACTAACGAAGTGCTCTTACAAACCTATCTCACTGGATCTGGTGGCTAACACAATGTTCCTAGAGGCAATCAGCCTATCTTGTTCACATGCTTCTATCACTAAGTCTATAATATCTCCCCTTAAGGTTTGGTTGGTGACTTCCAACTCTTGGGTATGTTCCTTCTCTTTCTCTAAGTCTTTTTGGAGGTTGAGCATCTTGCACTTGACTCTAGCACTGAGTTCTTTGATAGTCTTCCAAGCTGCTTCTCTAGCTGACTCAAAGAATGTGGTGTGCATAAATGTGTTGGTGTACATTCAAAAGCCTCTTTATTTGTGGTTGTCTTCCTTGTTTTTGTACAAGTGAAGTTGCACCCACCAATACTCCACTCCTTCCTCCATCACTGGAAAGCCCTTGTACACAGCTACACCATGTGCTTCCATTGTCTCCATGAGGTCCTTGAGAATCTTGGGAAACTCAGTCTCACACTCCAAGGTCATGGTCATGAGTGGTCCTTTCTTCACGGCTTCGTTGATGGAGTTCATCTACAAATAGAGATGAGAATGAGAAGATTAGAAAAGTTTACGAGAAGAATAGACAAGTGTAGAGGTAGTTAAAAATTTTCCTTAGTGGTTTCCAATCCTAGGGTCATAATCCTACAGGCAACACAGTGCTCTGATACCATCTGTAAGATCCCTCCTTATTAAAGGAAAGGATCCCTGTGATTGCAATGCTAGTCCCTGGATCAATGCTAGCATCCACAGTTTAAGATGAAGTACACAGATACAAAGGTCGTTTATTACAGTCATTCCAGAGATAAAACATAGTTTTTTACAACTCAGGGCCAAAGGCCTAATACAAGAGTTTATGGAATAAGTAAATAAACATAAGTCTTCATCTTCATGTGCCACAGGCAAGCATGTTGAGTGTAGACTCATGACTCCTATTCATCATCAGAGTAACCTGCAACATCACAAATTACAGCCACAGAGGGTCAATACTTTGGAATAGTATTGGCAAGTGATACCTTAGTATATTTTTAAGTGGACTATACTACTATATGCATTTTGGCTAGGTGTAGCTTGGCTTGCTTTGCTCAAAATAGGTTTTTCCTATTAGTAGAAATCATTAAGTTTTTCTTTGTCAAAACTTCCAAGGAACCTCCAATAGACATTGGAGTCCTAAGCTTCCCAAGGAACCTCCAATAGACATTGGGGTCCTTCACCCTTGTTCACCCACAAGTTTTATTTAGAAATTGGAGTGATGAGATTCTTGAAGCTTCCATGTCTTGATGCTCAAATTGTCCTTTACCAGGGACATGGCTAAGTACTTAGATTTTACACTCTGCAGAGGTGGTGCACTTTCCCCACAAGACTTGGTTTCCCAAGACAAGATCTTTCAGAAGACTTTCCTTAGTCAAATGGACGCGTTCCAACCTATCATTCCCTCTACCACCAACTGTCCAAGAGACTAAGTTCTAGCAACCTATATGATCATGGCAGAGCCCATATTGCCAAGTGGTTGCACTTGAAGCTTCTCAACATTTGACATCTCAAATCTCTTTATTCCTGGGTGGCCATCCACAAGTGAGATACACAAGGTAAACCATAGACATGGGCCTTGTGAACCACTCAACCAAAAACCACCAAGCAAGTCCCATTCCACCCAGGTGATTCATTAACTTAGTTGTTTTATTAATCAAAACACAAGTCCTCAGACTTAGAAATTTTCCATAGCATGAATATATATTCCACCCTTGTTTTCTATTAGCTAAGCTAAGCATGAAAGTAGTAGGAATCTTAAGTTTAGGAAATTTCTTCTAAGGCTTCATCTACTAGGTTTTCCCATAGCAAGGTCTATACTTAGCAAAATAAAATCCATGCAAGATTTACTTAGCAAAAACACTAATGCATAGTGAAAGTAATGGGACAAAAGATATGAAGCATCACTTGCCTTGGTAATGGGGAGAGTAGCACTCTTCACAGTCACAATCACTAGCAAAATCTACACACAAAATTGTAGCACACATTTACACACAATTCATATACAATCAAAAATAATATGAATGCATGCATGCAAGAATTTACTAAGTGGTGATTTTGAAAACTCTACCAAGCAAGTGTATGATTACAGAAACTTCACAAGTCACAAGTTTGCCAACTGAACTTATTTAACCCTAAAAACAAAATACTAAACTAAATCTATACTCAAAATAGCCTTAAACAAGTTTCTACAAATAAAGTCGTTCTAATGGTTACTATTTGTTAAACACATTGGATATTCAGAAAGGTCTTGATTCACTGAATCCAACGGTATAAAGTTTGCAAAAAACCAACGTGGCAATCAAAAGTTATAGGCATTTGAATTTGGATCAAATTCTGATTTTAAATCTGTTTTTAGATCTAACCCTAGCCACGCGTCGCGTTGTGATTGGCGCGTACCGCTTCGGTTGGATCACGCTTGGCAGCCGCAGGATCTAAACAGATCGCACGCTCCAGATCGCGTACCGCTTCGCAGTTAAATGAATCTATCCTAGCGCTCGGATCTGGATCTAACGGTGCTCGTTCAAACGACCTTGCCCTGGCGGCGCGCGACGTCAGCGAGCGGCGGAGCGCTCGGTCTACGGCGGCACTAGCATTCCAGATCGTCCGCGAGAGGGAGAAGGGTCATACCAGGTTCGCCGGAAGCTGCTGAAGCTCAAGGTAGCGTCGGTTTGTGAAGGGGCGCTCGGATGTGGCTGAGAGAGCTCGTCGGAGTCGTGCACAACATCGGGTGGTCGTTGTCGGAGTCGTTGCCGAGGTTCCGCGTCGCCCTAACAAAAGCAGAGGGTTTAGGAGATGCGCAATAATGTTGCGAACAAACTCGTGTGAGTCAGAAGTGAAGGGGCGCACGGGACTTACGGAATTTGGTCACCGGAGTCGAGGTGGTCGTCGGTGCTTGCGGTGTCGAGCGGAAACGGTGACCTGGGGCAGTACAGGATGAACTAGTGGGTCAGGAGGTGCGCAAAGACTCACTGAATTAGATAGCAAGAGTGAGAGGCAGAGGGGAACACGAGGCTCACCGGAATTGATCGCCGGAGTGGGCTCTGTCTGCGGCGGTGTGGGGTTGATTGAGGGCAGCCTGGTGGCGGAGTGAGCGAGGTGTTTGGGGGGAAATGCTCGCGAGGCAGAGAGGATCTTATAGCCAGAGGCTCGATAGGAAATGCTCGTGGATTAATGCCCAATTAAGCTCGGTATCACTGCGGCAACGGTCAGCGGTGGAGATCGTGCGCGGATTCAGGGGGAAGACGATGCTGACGTGGAGGAGGCCCGCTCGTCAGCGAAGTGCACGAGGTGGAGGTGGGGTTTGTCTGTCAACGACTGATTGCGTGCGCTCACGCATGAGAGAAGAAAAGGAAACTTCCCGGGTGGGCTTGTTGGGCTCGTTTCGTTGCTGGGCCAGAAACCTGGCGCGCGGCCCTTTTCTTTTGTTTAACCCTTTTTCTTTTCTAAATCTATTTTCTGGAATGATTTTGATATGAATTCAAATCCTTTTTGAATTCAAACAAATCTGGGGATTTTTGTAGGGTACTGAGGTTTCAAAAACAGTCACTTAACCATGTGGTTACCTTGTAAGGGCTTGGTCAAGCTTGGGCTTAATACAAACAGAGACTTTGTCTCCAGTTTGCAAATGTTGATAAAACAAAATAGGGTTTTGAAATTTATTTCTAAGTTGAAATCTTTGGTCAAACTTTTACACCTAAACTTTCCAACAATGGAGGCAAGCAAACAAGTCCCTAAACAATCAAGTCTCAAAGGGTGATGGCCATTTGAGTTAAATTTGCTCACATGAAATCATAGCACAAGCTTCTGCTTCTAAATGATTTTGAGAAAAACCCTAAATGAATGAAGGATGCAATGATGATATGAATGAGCTTTGAAATATGAATTTAGGGATGTTACAGCTATGAAAGTCTTCCTAAAACAATATGTGAATGACATACTTTTGAGTGGGAGCAATATAAGTCTCAAATTAAAATATGTAGGAACATAGTTTGAGTAAGAGTAGTGACTCATACCCAAATATGTTAGGAACATATTATGAGTGGGAGCTTATAGAGTGATTCTTAAGTGTGTTAAGAATAAAAGTGCAAGTACCAATAGATAATGATTTATGAGGTGTAGAAGTTGATAATAAGTGTATTATGATATTATGTAGTATTCCTTAAGGGGTTCTGAAAAGGGTTTCAGAATAGAAGTTAATTAAGGAACTAGTCCTCAATAACTCAGATTAGGAATAGTGTTAAGTTTAACATCAATGGTTGAAAGAAAGAAAAGGATGATCATCATCCACTATGTTGAGACATAGGTTCTATCTTAGAAAACCATGATGATAACTTAACATAATATATGATCTAAGAAGGAACGTTTAAAAGGTGATTAAGTTTGAATCACAGAACGTTGAGCTAAGTTTGTCCGCAGTGTCTAATAGAGAACTGCAGACATGTTTTCGAAATCCATAAAGGATGACATATCTTAAAGCATAAAGGGTTATGTTATAAGGGAATATGTTGGAAACTCCTGTAAATACCGACTAAAGTCAAGTAGGAAGCGAGGTCAACAAAACATCGAAAGTTGCACAGAGTGCACTAGTGTTTCGATGAATACATTTATAATAATAGATAAGGGTACCATCTAAAGTGTTGTACAATGTTATGGCGGGGCTAGTTCGCTTTTAACGTAGAATGATGTGTCCCAGGGTACAGTGCCCATGAGAAAGCCCTCGAGGTTGATCTAAAGTCACTGTAGGCTC
The DNA here is from genome assembly GCA_916181665.1 of Avena sativa. Lineage (NCBI taxonomy): Eukaryota > Viridiplantae > Streptophyta > Magnoliopsida > Poales > Poaceae > Avena > Avena sativa. The sequence goes on from OV702289.1 coordinate 60,473,045, forward strand.
CTGGAACCAGTCACTGTAGTCTTGGAATGGTACTTCATGACTAGGATCAGATTCCCCATATTTGGTAGCTGACTCATCGTATTGGGTAGTTGACTCCTGACCCTCAAATTGGGTACCAGAGTCTTCACCGTCGGTAGATGAACACAGATGTTGGGTAGCTGACGTAGCGCCTTGGGTACCTAACCCATCTGTTTGGGACGGTGCATGGTCTCTTCGGTGAGGTGCCTGCAGATAGCTGGGAGGTGGCTTCTGGATTTGGAGAGGTATCAAGTCACCTTTGGGGGATACCCGTGGGCAGAAGGATGCAGACTTCGTCACCTGGGAAGGTGGCTTCTTGATTTGTGGAGGTGGCAGGTTGGCTTTAGGAGGTTCCAGAGGATGGCAGGATGTGGGTTGGGGTTCCACACCTTGGGTACGTGGCTGCTGTCTTTGGGTACGTGGCTGCTGGCTTTGGGGAGGTGGCTGCTGGCTTTGGGGGGTGGCTATTGGCTTTGGGAAGGTGCCGGACGGCATACCAGCGGGTCGGAGGGAGTGGGCAGGTCACCTTGGGCAGAGTGTTGCTCATGTTGGACAGTTGCCAGCTCGCCCTGGGCAGTTGGTTGCTTGCCTTGGGCTGCTGCCTTCTTAGCTTGGGTGGGTGGTAGATTGACGGCAGCTGGCTTCTCGCCTTGGTGGGCATCAGGAACTGCAGCTTTAACTACTTGGCCGTCATCAAGAACTGCAGCTTTGGCCACTTGGCCAGCATCATAAACTGCAGCTTTAGCTAGTTGGCCGGCATTAGGAATTGCAGCTTTGGCCACTTGGCCGGCATCAGGAACTGAAGGTTTAGCTACTTGCCGGGCATCAGGAACTGTAGATTCGGCCACTAGGTTGGCATCAGGAACTACATCATCGATGACCAGCAGGGGAAAATGAAGTGCAACTCTAGACACCTCCAGGGCATTAGGAAGTGCAGCTTTGGCAGTTTTCCTGGCATCATCAAGTTCGTCTTTGGTCGTTTGCCGGGCATCAGGTAGTTCAGCTTTGGCAATCTTCTAGGTTGCACTCCGAGTTTCTTGTGAATGGGTCGCCGGACTTGCCACTTTTGTTGTTCGCCATGTGGAACCTGGAGGTGGAACTCCTGCTTTTAGCAGATTCCCCTTGGACCTCATGTGTCTCTCATTTTTTGTGTCTAGAGATAGTATTGATGCCACAACGTGCTTGCGAGATGATCCACCACTAGGAGCCATCCTTTTCCTAGGAGTTGTCTTCTTGAATTTTCTCTGATTAAGCTACACATTTTACATGTAACAGTCAATTGGGGAAAATAAATAGGAACAAAACATATGGCAAAAAGAGTAAGCAAACAACTCCACACAAGATGATTTGGCAGCACCTTAATTGTGGAGAAATCATGACAAGATGGTGAGCTAGCAGGTAAGGGTACTACCTGCAGCCCAGTCTCCTTAGTGAATAGTGTTTCATCACCTGATATGTCACCCTCACCGATACCCCCCCCCCCTCGAGATCATATTGAGGTCTAGAGGGGTCATTGTTGCTCTTTTTAGGGGAGAATATAGTTGGCGATGCAACAACACTGACTACGATCCTAGTACCAAGTCGTTGCATCCATGGACTCTTTCTCATGATGGTTTTCATCCGACTTTCTTCCATCGGTAGTATTTGTGGTTCTAACATGAATAAAGAATTCCAATTAATCTAGAAATAAAAAACTGGGTGCGATACCAACCTATGTTATATAGTATATAGTACTCATCATTTAACAAGTCGCCATGAGCAATTTAAACAAAAAGATCGTAGGTTGCTGATACGTTGCTAACGTATCCATAATTTTTGATGTTCATGCTTGGTTTTATCTACTTTCTTATGTTTTGTCCACACTTTGGAGTACTTTCTATACACTTTCTTGGACTAACCTATTAATAAGAGCCACAGTGCCAGCTGCCTATTTTCTGCGGTTTTTGGTTCCAGGAAAGTTAGAAAATGAATATTCTCGGAATTGGACGGGACAAAAGCTAAAGTCGGTTTTTACCGAGGGACACAAGGAGCCAGAATACAAGACGGAGAGGGGCTAGGGGGCCACCACACCACCTGGTCGCGCGGCCCAGCCTGGCCCGTGCTAGGGGGTGGTCTGGCCGCCTCTGGCACCCCCTCGGACTCCCCTTTTTCCTATAAGATGCCTTCGATACAGAAACCCTAAGTACCCGATCAAAATTCCACGAAAGAGTCTGTAGCCGCCGTCATCTCCATCCCTAGATCGGGAGGGATCTGAAGCTCTTCCCGGCACCCTGCCGGAGGGGGGAATTCACCCTGTAGGCCTTCTTCATCACCATGCAAGCCTCTGGAGTGATGCGTGAGTAGTTCATCCCTATACTACGGGTCCATGTAGTAGCTAGATGGTTGGTTCTTCTCCTTTGTGCTTTCATGTTTAGATCTTGTGAGCTCCGTTCATGATCAAGATCATCTATTTGTAATCTTACATGTTGTGTTTGCGGGGATCCGATGGATATTGAGATGCTATTTCAGATTGATTATTGATTCTATCATGTCTTTGTTATTTGTGATCTTGCATGCTTTCTGTTGTTAGTAGCTATCTTGGCCAAGTAGATGCTAGCAACTCCAAGAGTTAGTATTTATGCTCGATAGTGGGTTCATGCCTCTGGTAATCTGGGGAAGTGACAGAAATCTCTAAGGTACTAGATGTGTTGTTGCTACTAGGGAGAAAACAACAATCCTTTGTTCATAGAACAATCGTATTGTTTACTTTACACGCAATTCGTAATGCAATAATCTGTTGCTTACAACTTAATAATGGAGGGGGTTTGGATGATAACCTGAAGGTGGATTATTAGTCATAGATGCAGTTCGATGGCGGTCTATGTATAATGTTGTAGTGCCCAATCAAATCTCAAAGGAGTCAAGATGATTAGTATATGCTTGTATGCTTTCTCGATGTTTGTCAATTGCCCCGCTGTAATTTGTTCACCCAGCATGGTATCTATCTTAAGGAGAGCCACCTCTAGTGAACTATGGACCCCGGTCCTTTCTTTTACATACAATCTACAAACTATTTACTGCTCTGTGTTTACTTTCTGCAAACTATTACTTCCTTCCATTCGATACGTTTAATCCTTTGTTTTCAGCAAAATCGGTGAGATTGACAACCTCTGCGAAAAGAGTTCTTTGGTTGTGTTTTGCAGGTCTCCACGTTGCTGCTGGCACCGGTAGTGCGCCCTGCCAACGTTCAGCTAGCTACACCTTTGGGGTGTTTCCTTGCTCCTACTGAATTGATAACCTTGGTTTCATAACTGGGGGAAAACTTGCTGTTGTGCTCATCATACCTTCCTCTTGGGGTCCCCAAACGAGCTCGAGATATCTTGGGCCATCAGCTGCCAAACTAATGCAACACACGAGATAATGTAACATGGTCTACAGCCTTCTCTTTTGCTACTTCTAGGGGTCTATGGGTCTATGGGGTGTGTGGGGGGAATACACTTGGTGATGCAACAACATATGCTAAGAACCTAAGAGCATGTACAATACGAGACACTTAGAGAAGTGCTTAGCGAAATAAACCGGTTTTTGGTTAAGCAATGGTGCTTATTTATAATAGGATGATGTCTAAATTGGCACCTCTCGAATATAAATAAGCACTATTTCTTACGAAAAAGCTAGGATTATTTTTCTAAGAAACACCCCAAGCACATTCCACTGTACATATGTGTTTCTAACATGTATAGGGAACTCCAAATATGGCTCAATATATAACATATGGGGTGGAACAGTCCGCTATGACCAATTCATACTCTGATCATAAGACATAGGATGGAACAGCAAAACAAATGCAACATGGGTTGCATGATAGTCCTAGTATGGGTGGCCTAGCTGGTATTATACACTAGTATCTGATACGTTCATAACATATCTATATATTTTGATGGTTTTATGCTAATAATATGCTTTTGACACTCCTTTTTGTATAAAGTTTATGATTTATTTGGACTAACCTACTAATAGTTGCAAAAGTGCACAATGTTCTTGTTTTACACTTTGATGTGTAGGAATTACCAAGAATACAAGTGGAAACCTTGTTGGAGTCAAATTGGGATTTTTCCAGAAATCTGTCTCAGAACTCTTTCTGAAGATGGTCACGTTTCGGGTCAAAGACGGCGTCAAACGGAAAACTCTTCAACTACTAAGTTGTTGGAACTTTCGCGAAAAACGTTCTGGACATAAAATTTAGCTGATTCCGTGTCCAGACGGGCCTGTTAGGCCCGATTTACTGCAGCCCAAGATGAGGTGACGGGAATCCGAGAAGCTATATAAAGGGAGGAAACCTAATTCTCCCTAGGCATATCCACCGACGAATTTGCAGCCACCAAAGCCACGTTTTTCCTCCCCCATGGATCCCATCTCCATGGGGGAGGGCTCCCAAGAAGCCATGAAGGAAGGGGCTAAGGGGCGGTGCTCCCCCATGATACCGGCGGCAGGGAAGGAGTCCCCCGCGCCGCCGCCGGTGTCGCCGTCTCCCTCTTCACCATCTTCACCACCATCTCCATCACCTAATCCTCCTAGTATGCAGTGGTTCATCCTCCCACACACCTCTGTACCGTCCTATGTAAACATGGTGTTTGATGCTATAAGTTATAATCCTATGATCAGTGTCATGTTTGTGTAGTTTCTTTGTTCTTAGATTGAATGGTTGAACATCTTTGGTTCATTAGAGTTGTATGTTGATATGGTACAGTCCTTTGGTGTCCATTATATTTGTGCGCGCATGGATTAAACATCATAGGGTTTATAGTATGTGTAAAAGGAAGGAGGAGTTTTGCCGGAGTGACAGAAACCTGAGGACACGAATCGGAACATTGCACGTATGGGAGTAAGAGGATCGTTAAACTTAAGGCTATGGTTGGGAAACCTTAATGCATTGTTAGTACTTACGGATGTTTGCTAACAATCCAATCATATAGTACATGTAATTCCAAGTAGTGAAGCGCATGTATATTTAGCCTCTCCCACATAGAAAACTGCATCGAAGACAATGAACCTGATCTATTCGCTATTTAAACTTGGACAAAGCCACCACAATTACCACCACTATTCCACACTCATGGTTCTGTTACTTTAGTGTATTTTATTGTTGGAGCAACTAGCTTTATTTTCTTGTTATTTATTATCATGCAAAGCTACCTCTATTACTCGTATTGTTGCTCTAGTTTTATTTCCTAGATAATGCAAACGTTTAGTGTGTGTAGAGTTGTATCAGTGGTTGATAGAACTTGAGAGAACATCTATCCTACCTTTAGCTCCTCGCTGGGTTCGACACTCTTACTTATCGAAAAGGCTACACACGATCCCCTATACTTGTGGGTTATCAAGACCTTTTCGGGTGCCGTTGCTGGAGCACAATAGCGTGTGGGTGAATATTCTTGTGCACACTTGTTTGTTTTATCTCTAAGTAGTTTTTACTTTCAGTTTTAAGTTGTTATCTATCTTAGTATGGATAGGGAATGCGAATTACAAAAAAAAAGTTGTACTTCTTACCTAAAAACGTTTTCAAAAAGGAAAGTGATTGGAAAGATGAGTAATGGTTAAGTGGGGGTCAACCTTGAACACTTGTGTTCATGCCTATGAAACCAAAACAAATCTTCCCATGGAAGATTTTCAATTAAAAACCGCAGAAAAGAATGGGAAAGTGTTTGTGTTGAAGTTTTTTCACAGAGAATAAGGAACACCAAATAGAGAAATTGAAGAATGGCCAAAGTTTCTTCAACAACCCCTCGGTTTGCAAACCTTTAAACTTTGTTTTTTGAGCAGCATAGAAACTTGAATAAATTTGGAGCGTTTGTATCTTTTTATTGATTTGTCTTAGCATCAAACACCAGTTATATTTGTTTTCTTTGAGTTTTGGAAGTTGTTACCTCTATAGCAACCGCTCCTTATCCTTTTTATTTGCCTTTTGTGCCAAGAGTAACCTCTAATGAGAGAGAAGTAAGACTTGGGAAAAGTTAATGTCCCGAAACAAATTTTTGTGCTTCGTTGTTAAAATTCGTGTAAAATCTCTATACGTCGGTTTGAGCTGTAATGTTTTGTGCTTCTGCCCCAGGTTGTTATCTAACTTTCGTTAGTTTATCACTTGTCTATTTGAGCAACATAAGGTCTTCAAAAAAATCGGTTTTTACCTGCTGGTCTGTTTTGACAGATTTCTGCCGTTATTTGCATTTGCTTCTTGTTGATTCCTTTCTGGGTTCTTTTGGGGGAATTGAGCTTTTTGAGGGAAGTGCTACAGTAGCTTGTGTTTTAATGAAAGTCTTACTTGTGTTGGAACTGAACCAAAAGACTTATTATCTTGGGTACACTAATGTTGCTAATGAAGATTGTGTGAAGTTTTTGTATGAAAGAAAAAGTTCAGGTGTAAGGAAAGAATGATGTAATGAGATGAAGAATGGACTAAAGCTCAAGCTTGGGGATGCCACCCGTGTCACCCCAAGAAATATCCAAGAAGTACAAGTGTCAAAGCTTGGGGATGCCCAAGGCATCCCCTTCTTCATCAATAAAAATCTCAGGTTCTTCCAAACACTTCATTTTTATTGTTTCATGCACAATTGTGTTGTTCTTGGAGCGTCTTCCTTTTCGTTTTTGGTTTTTGTTTGCTTGGTCTTGAATAAATTGGTTGGACACCCTCATTCATACATTAGTTTTCAAATAAGATTGGTTTGGATTGGAAAAGAGTAGGAAAAGTTCATGCTTAAGTGGTAAAAGGAACTTGTTTTTGACTATGGCCTATGCTTTATCATGTCATGCTTGGTATTGTTTTAGCTTTATGCTTAGTGATTTTTGCTGTAGCATGACATGTTACAAACAATTGATATTGCTTAATGTGCCTTGAAAGAATCATTCATTGTTTTAGCATATTAAAGCATAATATTGTGGTATTCTCCTTTGATGCTTTATTTGGGTTGACTTGGCGCATGCTCACACCATGTTAAGACTATCCCAAGTCACCATAGCCTCTATGATCCTTTAGTTTTTGACTTGTAATATCACTTTATGCTTTAATTAATGATGTTTTGTCACCTTGCATGATTATGGCCATTATTGCTCTCTTAGTTGGTCGCTCCCAGTCTTTTGCTAGCCTCCATAACCAAGTATGAGTTCCACTCATGCATCCAACTCCAAATAAAAACAAGTTATTTCAAAGAGTCCACCATACCTACCTATTAGCATTTGATATTCGAAGTATATTCATGTTTTTATCTACCTTCTGAATTACACTTGTTATGAGAAAACTAGTGATTAAAGCTCTCCCAAACTTGATGGCACACTTTACTTTTCTTGCCCCTAATAAACTTGAACCATTGTGTCATCTATGTTATATATGCTTGCACTTATATGTTGGGGATTAGCAGAACCATGCTTTCATGGGGAACGCTTTCAACATTGCACTTGTACTTTGTACCCAGTTAATATCATGCTCTTTTGTCTATGGATGTCGTCGGTGTGAAATGAAAGGGGAGCTTGTAAGTCCATGGAGTTATGTATGTGTGTTAGAGAAACACCTGGGCCGCTGGTCTAATCCATGCCTAATCATGGTGGAAACCTATAGCGTAGCCATAATGAGCAATCTATGAAACATTCTTCTTATAAAAAAATAGATAGAGATTGAGAAAAAGAGAAAGAAAGAAGATATGAGAAAAAAGGAAAGAGAGAAAAAAGCACCATTTCCCATGGTAAATAAGAAGATTGCCGAGATGCTTGTTGTCTGCTTGCCTTGTCATTTTGATATGGGGATTCTTCCGTATTATCGGGCAAGGGGTATCCCCTTGGCGGTTCTCTATGATACACATGTACTTACTATGACAAGAACTTACCGGTAACTAAACCTGAGTAGCATGAGGAGCGGCCCTCATATTCAAGGGACATGAGATTTCCAACTTATACTTTGTCAAGCATATACTCCATAGTTTGTTCACTTTAACCTTAATCACTTCAAGATGCTTATGATAGGGGCAATGAGAGCTAAAAGCTAATAAGTACCATAATTTTTGGAAGCTCTTTATGAGACTTGAATCCCTGCTTCCTTCTATGAAGGCATTTCTTTTACTTTTATGTTGAGTCCCCATCTTCTATCTTTATGCACCTATTGAGAGAGCATAGTGGCCATTCTTAGTTTAATGTGCATTGTCCCAAGACTTGTTGATTGATTCATAACTTTGATATTGCTTGTGCTTAAACTATTTGTATCTAGTCACCCTTATGAACTTTGAAGGTGTCTTATGCATTTATGTTTTGCTATACCATGAGGGACAAGCTGAATACCACTCTTATTATGTTTTCTATATGTGAAACAAACAAACGTCTTTCAATGCATTGCTATTCATGATCCTTTGTTTGTACCTTTTCATGTTACAACATAGTTGCTATATTGTTAGAACTCTATCTTTCATGTTCATGTTTAAAGTACATTTGGTTTCAACTATCAACGCTTTTACAATAATGATTATCAAGATTGTGTTGTCTGCATGTCACCTCAAAAATTATATTGTTTTTATTGTTTACCTACTCGAGGACGAGCAAGAACTAAGCTTGGGGATGTTGATACGTCCATAACGTATCTATAATTTTTGATGGTTTTATGCTAATAATATGCTTTTGACACTCATTTTTGTATAAAGTTTATGATTTATTTGGACTAACCTACTAATAGTTGCAAAAGTGCACAATGTTCTTGTTTTACACTTTGATGTGTAGGAATTACCAAGAATACAAGTGGAAACCTTGTTGGAGTCAATTTGGGATTTTTTTTCAGAAATCTGTCTTAGAACTCTTTTTGAAGATGGTCACGTTTCGGGTCGAATACGGCATCAAATGGAAAACTATTCAACTACAAAGTTGTTGGAAATTTCACGACAAACGTCCTAGACATAAATTTTAGCTGATTCCGTGTCCGAACGGGCCTGCTAGGCCCGATTTACTGCAGCCCAAGATGGATGACGGGAATTTGAGAAGCTATATAAAGGGACGAAACCTAATTCGCCCAAGACATATCCACCCACGAATTTGCAGCCACCAAAGCCACGTTTTTCCTCCTCCATGGATCCCATCTCCATTGGGGAGGGCTCCCAAGAACCCATGAAGGAAGGGGCTAAGGGGCGGTGCTCCCCCATGATACCGGCGGCGGGGAAGGAGTCCCCCACACCGCCGCCGGTGCTGCTATCTCCCTCTTCACCATCTGCACCATCTTCACCACCATTTCCATCACCTAATCCTCCTAGTATGCAGTGGTTCATCCTCCCACACACCTCTGTACCGTCCTATGTAAACATGGTGTTTAATGCTATAAGTTATAATCCTATGATCTATGTCATGTTTGCGTAGTTTCTTTGTTCTTAGATTGAATGGTTGAACATCTTTGGTTCATTAGAGTTGTATGTTGATATGGTACAGTTCTTTGGTGTCCATTATATTTGTGCGCGCATGGATTAAACATCATAGGGTTTGTAGTATGTGTAAAAGGAAGGGGAGTTCTGCCGGAGTGACAGAAACCTGAGGACGCGAACCGGAACGTTGCACGTATGGGAGTAAGAGTATCATTAAACTTAAGGCTATGGTTGGGGAAACCTTAATGCATTGTTAGTACTTACGGATGTTTGCTAACAATCCAATCATATAGTACATGTAATTCCAAGTACTCAAGCGCATGTATATTTAGCCTCTCCCACATAGAAAACTGCATCGAAGACAATGAACCTGATCTATTCGCTATTTAAACTTGGACAAAGCCACCACAATTACTGTTGGAAATATGTCCTAGAGACAAATAGTAGTAAGGACTATTATCACATTTCATATAGTTTATGATTAAGTTTTATATCATGCTATAACTATATTAAGTGGAAACATCAATACACGTGTGATATACAAACAACCAGGGGTTCCCAGTGAAACTCTAGTCATTGGTTCATTGATCAACGGATGATCAAGTGGCATTTATGCCAGTTGGAAATGAGGTCATCTCATTCAACCAATACCCAACCTAAACATCGTGACCCGATCATATCACGAAGTTCAAGTTACGATGATTAGAAATGGATCCTCGTAGACTATTCCTTAGACCGTGAGGCTATATCAATCACTGTCTCCCGAGAGTGCTTAGATAGCATCAAACGCCATCTTGTAATGCGGTGGTTATAAAGGTGTGTTCAGGTATTCGGAGGAAACCGTAGAGGCAATATATGTCAAGAGCAGGATTTGTCCGTCCATGTGACGGCAAGATACTCAAGGTCCCACTCGCAGAAGTTATATCCAATAGTTGCGCAGTGTGTGATTTGATCACGGGGATATCACTTGTCGGAACGAGTTAAGTAGCATTGTGCAGTAACGAGATTGAACATGACATGGTGATGGCATTGATCAGATCTCGGGAAATGCAAGTATCGAGTGACAAAGGGAATAAGACACGACTGTCCCGGTTCAAACGACGAAAGATCTTCATGGAACGCACGGGGGTCACATGGCCATCCAGGTCCCTCTGTTGATCATTGGTGCGGGAGTGTACCGACCATGTCTGGAATGTTCCCGAATCGTGGGGTATCATGCTTAAGGGCTTTATGATGCTTAAAGAGTGTTTATAGGATCGGTAGAATCGCCGAAGAAAAGAAGGGAGAAAACCGGAAGGGTTTCGGTAAGTCCGGAGGTTGTCCGGAGTGGAGGTGGAAGGTGTTCCATAGCCACGGAGATTGAATAATATGTGAATGAATGTTAAATATTGATTTAATCATTTATTCATAATTATTTAATAAAGATAAAATCAATTAAAAGGTCAAAGGCTTAATGGGCCAATTCCCGGAGGGGAAAAGGCCCAAGAGGGGATCCCACCCCTAGGAAGGGCCTAGGGGGTGGCCGTTGGCCCTAGTGTGCCTTCCCCACGTGGGGCCCATGGTGGGGGCTGGCCGGCGCGCCACCCCACCCCTCTCCCATGTTTAGTCCCACCCCGGGACTTTGAGGGAGGGTGTACCCCCTCCTCCCCATATATATAGTGGGGTATTTGCCCTAGAAAAATACACCAATAATAAAATAAAGGTCTCCCCACTTTTGGGAGGACCTCTAATTGATATTTTCTCTCTCCCCCTCTCTCTCTCGTGACCGTGGTCCCAAGTCTGGACTGCGCGAGCGAGAGACATCTTCACCGCGGAGCACCATCGCGCTGCGGGATTCGGATCCGGGAGCTCTACTTCTGCAACTGCTGCTGGATCGGGGAAGCGGGAGTCATCGTCAGGCACCGGACGTGTGTACCTCCCTGCGAGGTGTCGCACTTGAGTCACTCAAGTCGTTGGAGCCAGAAGGAGCGCAAGGACTTCATCACGACCTTGAGGTCGGCTTCGGCTCGTCTACATCAACCACGCTCTCCTGAGCGTTGACAACGCTTTTCGGTCTTCAAGGGTAAGTTCGCGAAAAGCCCCTCCCATTATTGTATTACTAATAGATAGGTCCTGGCAGCTTCAGAGGTTCAGGGGCGTAGAAATTTTTTATTGTTTTCATACGTGGAACCCCTACAGTGGTATCAGAGCTAGATCTATGCGTAGTAATGCTAGTACGGGTAGAACACACGAGATGTAGCATGTGGGCGTTGATCTTTTAGTTGTTACCCTCCCACGTGTACTTGTGTATACCGCAGTAATGCTTCATGAAGCGGCCCCCAACCGAGTTTACGCGTTCATTCGCGCGACTGGTCCACGCTTGACATATGGCTTGTACCGTATAAAGTGGCTTAGGGGGGTGTCTGTCTCTCTCGCATTAGTTGGTATACCATTTGCAACGGAGGGCCCGAAAGGGGTGTAGTAGAGACAACTACTTGATCAGCGTTGTGCTGAAATTTCATAGGTAAGAATGGTTCTTGTGCGAAAGCCCATTCATCCACGTAAAACATGCAAAGATAAAGTAGAGGCATCTAACTTTGTTTTGCAGGGGGCGTTGCTTTGTGATATGGTTGTGGCAAAGGTAAAGTGATTAACTTTTGTTACGTAGTAGTAGATAGTCACAGAGGTGACGGACTACCATGCTGGAATGACACCGGTACCCTGGTGTCTACGGCGCCGGAACCCTGGCGCCGAAACCCGGTGACGGTAGATGGAGATCACGACGTGAAGGACCATATCACATAGCATTTACATTCAATGTTATTGTTTGTATGTCTTATTGTGTGCTAGTATTAGATACTCGACGGTAGCCTAATAAGATGATCCCTGTTAAAATTACCAACGATTGTGTTCCCCCTTAGTGTGCACCACCAAGAAAGTTCTTTGGTATGAGGCGATCCAGGGTTACAGGCCTGGGTGTCAGACATATCTACGTTCGCATACAGTGGGTGTAAGCCATGTTGCACATCGAATACACTAAGGTTGAGTTGGCGAGCCTAGGACGCTAGAGAAGCGTGGCCTCGGAACACGGATGGTCGAAAGATCGAGCACGAGTCGCATGAATGATGTGACCGACGTTTAGCATCCACCCTTGAACCCACATTGATGGCTGTGACGATGGGGGGAGATGTGGCTGATAGGGGTCATGTTATCACTAGGAACCCTTTTGGGGATAGGTGTTTCTGAGTGGAGTTATTATTAACTCATTTAATTATAAACTTAGTCTAAATTCCTTTTGCAATTATAAATGTAGATGGGACCTTTCGTGTTGACGATTGAATGGTTAGAAGGAGAGAAGCTCAGATTAGATGGATCGAACTTCTCCATATGGGTTGCCAGTCTCCATGTTCTCCTTAGCGAGAACGACGTGGTCGGCTACATACTCGATGGGATGGATTTGGATCAGTCCATGGACCTTGAGACCCCAGAGGAGCAGAAAGACCGCTATCATCGTGAGATGGCCTCCTATATTTTAGTTGTGGTGCGTTTCGGAATGGTGGACGAGCTGTGGCCTTTCGTGGGTGATGTCAACCCTCGTTCGATAATGCTACAGCTTAGGACACATTTCGTGGAGCATACACGCATTTGAGAGCATGAGCTGATGGGAGACTTCCTCTCCATTAAGATGGAGGAGAACTCATCACTAGACACCCACTTGCTGCACATGCATGATGTGTACATGAGGCCAGCATACCTACTGGATGTCTGGATTACAGGCTCTTTTGCAAATGCTGTTGTGCTGCGGTCGCTGCCACCAAGCTTCCAAGCACAAGTCAGGATCTGCATTATAAGAGGCGACACGGAAACACTGGATTTCCTCGAGTTCATATCACATTTCAGAAATGTGGTAGATGAACCCAACGTCGCTGGAGTCGTCAACAACAAAGGTATACATTTGATATACAGTTTTATAAATGTTATAATCTTGCAAACACATTGCAGTGTTAAGTATATCTGATACTTGTTATGTTTTGATGAAAACAGGGTCCTTCTGCATGAGAGGTGCTTGCTGGAGAGGAGGTGACGTTGCGTGTTGATGGCAAGCATGATGATGACGGCCGACGACACTCTCCCTCGACATTTATCATTTAGTTTGTGTTTAGGATGATTATTGTAATCAACAGATTGTGAACTTCTTTAGTGTGTCTCACACTTCGTGAGACGGTTATTCATATGAGTTTGTAACAAACAGTTGTTCCACTTTTATGAATGATTTCTATTCGTGTTCATATCTTGTTTGATTATGTGTGAATTATCCTTGTTGTTTGAAACTAATTGATAATGCATGAACATTTGTAAAACATTAAAATGCCTTGTTTAAAATACCCAACTTATTGATATTTCATTAATGAATGAAACCATTGTTTGAATTCAAAGTTATGTGATGATATGTGAAAGTCATTCGATTTCTTGTCACATATAAATCAAGCCTAAGTTCGGCAAAATAACTTGAACACCGTGTATTACTTGAATACAAAGTGTTTAAAGAATTGTTAAAAGTAAATACATATTCGATGTATTGTGTTTTAACAAAATGGTAATTATCATTAAATGATTGTTTAAATGTGTAAAGAAGTTTACCAAAGGAAACATGAATATGAAACTATTTGATTTCATCAAAGTGTTTCATCAATAATGGGTATAAATATAAAAGAGAATCCAATTACTATGATTTGATCAATAGTAATGAAATTCAACTTTATAAGAATGGCATAAAAGTAATTGTGGAATGCAAAGTGTTTTGAAACGTCAAAATACAAAGCATCACAATGTGATATTAGATATCAAAGGGGTTGAATAGAAGGCACCAAATAAATCGTTGTAGTGTAGATGTAGAGACCATTAGTTAGAAATAGTTAGCACTCAATTAGAATGTCGTGAACCATTAGAATTCATGAAAGTTTTGGGGTTATTCGATATAACCAAAACAGTAGCAAATAAGTCCTTGTAGAGTATTCATTGGAAACTTTGAATACAAAACCCATAGCTGAAACCAAAAGGAAAGCAAGATTCGTATTGCTTGGATTTTGGTACATTCTTGAGAAAGCTCACTTTTAGTGATGCTTCTCGATTATGAAGCAAATGGGAATTAGTGTAAAACACGATGAGGATTCAAAACCCTACATCAGAGTGTTGAGAAGCGCAACGGATAATGTTCCTGAACGATTCTCTTCATAGAAGGAAAGAATTAATGATATTGATCATTGTGTTTTCCCCACTAATGTTTTCACTATATGGAGTAGGGTTCAAAATGTAATCCATATCTTGTATGGAGACATTTGTGAATCACTTGTCATGATTTTTGGAATATGACATACCTACGAACTACAAAGGAAATAATGGTAAACTAGAATTATGAGAAATCCTAGAAGCAAACTTTCCTTGAGATTGGAAGGCAATTCATTGTTGAATCTCACAAGTAAAAGGGGTTACTTGAATTTTCCCAAATGACTGCAAAGCCATAGTGGAAAAGGGGGTGAATGACAAAAGCACAATTTGTCAAGTATTGGATGAATTCAAATGAATTTGATTCAAATGTGCTAAATGTCTAGTGGATTTAAAACTAGTAAAGTACTAGTATCTCATAGTAAATCTCCAAGTTTGATACTTGATCAAAAGATTTTGAAGTTATTCAAAATAGTGAGTGGATATGCAATTTGCATAAAATTGAGTGGGAGCTATGAAAGTCTTCCTGAAACAATATGTGATTGACATATTTTAAGTGGGAGCAATATAAGTTTCAAATTCAAATATGTAGGAACATATTCTAAGTGGGAGCTTATAGGAGTAATTCTTAAGTATGTTAAGAATGAAAGCGCAAATACTTATATATAATGATTTATAAGATGTAGAAGTTGATAATAGGTGTATTATGATATTATGTAGTATTCCTTAAGGGATTCTGAAAAATGTTTCAGAATAGAAGTTAATTAAGGAACTGGTCCTTAATAACTCAGATTAGGAATAGCATTAAGTTTAACATCAATGGTTGAAAGAAAGAAAAGGATGATCGTCATCCACTATGTTGAGACATAGGTTCTATCTTTGTAAACCATGATGATAACTTAGCATAATATGTGATCCCAATTAAGAAAGTGATTAAGTTCGAATCACAGAATGTTGAGCTAAGTTTGTCCAAGGTGTCTAGTAGAGAACTGTGGACATATTTTCCAAATCCATAAAGGATAACATATCTTGAAGCATAAAGAGTTATGTTATAAGGGAATATGTTGGAAACTCCTGTAGATACCAATTAAAGTCAAGTAGGAAGCGAGGTGAACAAAACATCGAAATTGCACAGAGTGCACGGGAGTTTCGATGAATACATTTATAATAATAGATAAGGGTACCATCTAAAGTGTTGTATAATGTTATGGCGGGGCTAGTTCGCTTTTAACATAGAATGATGTGTCCCAGGGCACAGTGCCCACGAGAAAGCCCTCGAGGTTCATCTAACGTCACTGTAGGCTCCTGGAATCAGGCCTCGTTCGGATTCCATAACAACGATGCATACACACCGATGCTATCATGTGATGATAAAGTATTAATGTCAATCAAGGTGTCATTAGTAAGTTGCAAAGGATTTGGGACTGTAAAGTATAAATGCAAGACTCAACCTCTTCCATGAGCAAGCATGTTCAGGGTACCGGGTATAAGGTGTCAATGATTGAGAACAAAATGCAGGTAGTGCATTTGTACTCTAGTGCAAGTGGGAGACTATTGGAAATATGCCCTAGAGACAAATAGTAGTAAGGACTATTATCATATTTCATATATTTTATGATTAAGTTTTATATCATGTTATAACTGTATTGAGTGGAAACATCAATACACGTGTGATATACAAACAACTAGGGGTTCCTAGTGAAACTCTAGTCACTGGTTCATTGATCAACGGATGATCAAGTTTCCTGATCATGTGGCATTTATGCCAGTTGGAAATGAGGTCATCTCATTCGGAGAATGAGATGATGAACCAAGACCCAACCTATACATCGTGACCTGATCATGTCACGAAGTTCAAGTTATGATGATTAGAAATGGATCCTCGTAGACTATTCCTTAGACCGTGAGGCTATATCAATCACTGTCTCCCGAGAGTGCTTAGATAACATCAAACGCCATCTAGTAATGCAGTGGTTATAAAGGTGTGTTCAGGTATTCAGAGGAAACTGTAGAGGCAATATATGTCAAGAGCGGGATTTGTCCGTCCATGTGACGGGAAGATACTCAAGGGCCCACTCGGAGAAGTTATATCCAATAGCTGCACAGCCTGTGATTTGATCACGGGGATATCACTTGTCGGAACGAGTTAAGTAGCATTGTTCAGTAACGAGATTGAACACGACATGGTGATGTCATTGATGAGATCTCAGGCAATGCAAGTATCAAGTGGTAAAGGGAATAAGACATGACTGTCCCGGTTCAAACGACGAAAGATCTTTGTGGAACGCACAGGGGTCACATGGCCATCCAGGTCCCTCTGTCGATCATTGGTGCGGGAGTGTCCCGACCATGTCTGGAGTGTTCCCAAACCATGGGGTATCACGCTTAAGGGCTTGATGATGCATAGAGAGTGTTTATAGGATCGGTAGAATCGCCGAAGAAAAGAAGGGAGAAAACCGGAAGGGTTTCGGTAAGTCCGAAGGTTGTCCGGAGTGGAGGTAGAAGGTGTTCCATAGCCATGAAGATTGAATAATATGTGAATCAATGTTAAATATTGATTTAATCATTTATTCATAATTATTTAATAAACATAAAATCAATTAAAAGGTCAAAGGCTTAATGGGCCAATTCCGGGAGGGGAAAAGGCCCAAGAGGGGATCCCACCCCTAGGAAGGGCCTAGGGGGTGGCCGGCAGCCCTAGTGGGCCTTCCCCCACGTGGGGCCCATGGTGGGGGCTGGCCGGTGCACCACCCCACCCCTCTCCCATGTTTAGTCCCACCCTAGGACTTTGAGGGAGGGTGTACCCCCTCCTCCCCTTATATATAGTGGGGTATTTGGCCTAGAAAAATACACCAATAATCAAATAAAGGTCTCCCCACTTTTGGGAGGACCTCTAATTGATATTTTCTCTCTCACCCTCTCTCTCTCTCGTGGCCGTGGTCCCAAGTCTGGATTGCGCGAGCGAGAGACATCTTCACCGCGGAGCGTCGTCACGCTGCGGGATTCGGATCCGGGAGCTCTACTTCTGCAACTGCTGCTGGATCGGGGAAGCGGGAGTCATCGTCAGGCACCGGACGTGTGTAACTCCCCGCAAGGTATCACACTTGAGGCACTCAAGTCGTTGGAGCCAGAAGGAGCGCAAGGACTTCATCACGATCTTGAGGTTGGCTTCGGCTCGTCTACATCAACCACGCTCTCCTGAGCGTTGACAACGCTTTTCGGTCTTCAAGGGTAAGTTCGCGAAAATCCCCTCCAGTTACTGTATTACTAATAGATAGGTCCTGGCAGCTTCAGGGGTTCAGGGGCGTAGAGTAAAATTTTATTGTTTTCATACGCGGAACCCCTACAATTACCACCACTATTCCACACTCATGGTTCTGTTACTTTAGTGTATTTTATTGCTGCAGCAACTAGCTTTACTTTCTTGTTGTTTATTATCATGCAAAGCTATATCTATTACTCGTATTGTTGCTCTAGTTTTATTTCCTAGATAATGCAAACATTTAGTGTGCGTAGAATTGTATCAGTGGTTGATAGAACTTGAGAGAACATTTATCCTACCTTTAGCTCCTCATTGGGTTCGACACTCTTACTTATCGAAAAGGCTACACATGATCCCCTATACTCAGCCCCGTCGATGAGGGCATTCCAGGTGATCAATCGAACAGGGCCCCCGAATTCTGAGGGCCCCCATATACCGTCAGACCAGTAGACAAGAGTCAACCCGTCAGCCATTTTTCTTTCTCGTGAGGCCCAAACTTGCAGCTAGGTACGTGAATTTCGATCGCTCGGCAATGTCGTTGGCTCCCAATCGTGAATTTGGATCGATCTGTCTCCCCTAGTCCCTGTTTCGCTGTTCTTGATCGGCGCGAGCCACAAACTCAAGCGACGCGCCGACGCCCGCCTTCAGTTCCTAGGCTTCTTGCTCGCGTCGCGCCGGTCGGCTGCTTGCCTGCTTCCTTTCCTGTTGAGTGTTGACTTGTTCCACATCGATCCACGGTTGGATTGTTTTTTCATTCCACGGCTGGAGTGTTGGCAACGGCTAAGTGTTGGACTTTGGACTTGGAACTGTGTATCAGATCAATCCAACCGATTTAATTTCAATCGATCTGACGGCAGCTGCTAGTATGTTCCCACTTCCCAGAGATGATCTCGTTTCCCCTCTCTCTTAAGTCTCAAGTCTGAAATTAAATTATTTTATTAATTTAATCATTGTTAAATAGGAAAAATTATGAGAAAAACAAAATGTCAATCTGGTGTTTGAAACTACTTTAGTGCTATATTTACTCTTTTATGATATATTCTTGAATATTGTAATATGCAATAGCAAATTCTAAAGCTATATAATTAGTAAACCGCGTCGCAAACCAAGCAAGACACCATCTCATCACCATTATAGGAGGATGTTGGGCAAGGCGAGTCGTTTGTCATCGGCTTGTAGAGGATGTGTGGTTTGCCTCTTGACGTTGTATCGTGTTGGTTGTGTGTGGAGTTGTCGCCTTCGTGGCGTTGTGCTGGTCTAGGTCTTCCTTCTATATGTTTAATATAAACCTTCCAATGTGTATTCTAGAAAATAATAATTAGCAAACATATGATTTTGATTTACTTGTTAGTGAGTTTGAACAAATTTAGAATCCTATTTTATAAGCCGCACCGGGGCCCCCAAATCGTGGAGACGGGGCTGCCTATACTTGTGGGTTATCAGAATCGTACACATAATACTAGTGTGTACAAACTTCCCACTATGACCAACCTAAAGATGGTGTCTATCTTATAAGACCTATGTCACTGCTCTCTATGGAGATAATATTAAGACCAGTCATAGTGGGGAGTAACATAGTCTAGTAACATGCTATGTTACTCCCCACTATGACCAGTCATAATATTATACATTGCAATAATAAGCAGGGCAGGACGATTAAACATAAGCAGCACAAGCATCTATCGTGCAATTAAATAGGCAACAAAGAAAAATATAACCTATGGTGCTCATTGTCCTAGAGTAAACCATCATGTAAAACAGTAATGTATGAACTACTTATACGATGAACATAAGACATATCATGAAACAGCCAAAGTAATGCAACAAACAGGATAGTGCAACCTTTATCACATGCAAACTGATCATAAGCCTAATAGTTTACAAGCTAGGAAATTCACCAATTGGTTACAATAATAAGGAGGCCATGACAATTAAACATGAGCATTATATGCATCTATATCTTGCCACTGAATAGGCAAGTAGCAGAATATAACATATGTTGTTGGTTGTCCAATAGTAATCACAAGTGTAAAATATTCTACTATGAACAATTTGTATTTATATTCTGATCATAAGACGTGTTATGAAAAGCATTTATCTGCAACAAACAATATAACCAAACAGCAGAAAAGCAAGGTAAGTGTTTCCTTGCCTTCAGGTTGTGGGGCCTTTTTCTTACTGCTATTCCTGGCGGAACGCTTACATCATGGCATCGAGGCTTGTTAGCGGACCTTGGTAGCAGACTATGTGGAGGAGGTGCATGGCGAGTAGGAAGACCTTGTCGACGGCGATGTGGCAGACCGTGTCGACTAGGTGGATGGCGAGTAGGCGTACCTTATAGTCGAGGTGCACGTCGAGTGAGCAGACCTTGACCGCGAGTGGGCAGATCTTGACGGCGACATGCATGGATAGTAGGAAGAACTTGACGGCGAGGTGGCAGGCCTTGTCGACGAGGTGCACCGCGAGGTGGCGTACCTTGTCGGCGAGGTGCACGTCGCATGAGTAGACCTTGACCACGGGTGGGCAGACCTTGGCGTCCACGGAGCAGACCTTGACGGGGAGGTGCACGGTGAGTGGGGAGATCTTTACAGAGAGGTGCACGTAGAGGTGGCAGATCTTGTGAGTGAGGTTGACAGCGAGGTTGCAGACCTGTGAGCTTGACAGTTGGCATGGCATGGTGGGAAACCGCGAACATGATGACAAGCTAGGGTTTGGGCTACAGCGACGACTAGCTGCTGTCTACTGGAATGAAGGACGATGACATGGTGGGGAGGGGCATAGGGCGGCGAGGGGCAGAGGGAAGGACGGCGGCGAGTGGAGTAAGGACGGACGGGGACGAGGGTGAGAGCGAGTCTCAAATTTTCTTTTTTCCTTCTTTCTGTTCCTTGATTTTTATTTTTGTAGGGATTTTGGTACAACGAGTCTGATGCTTCCAACGGATCGGCAATCAGTTAATTGCTCCTGGGCAAAAATAAGGTTGTCCTACATCAAATTCAACTCCCAGACTCGAATCCAGAATTTTGCTACTGGCGTAATTCAGTTCAAGCCGCTGAGGTCTTACCGAATATTGAATTTCAGCTTCTATTTTATCGGGTACCCAATGCGTCCGTCGAGATTTTTCATCGTATCGTTGATACAGATATTTTACTGGAGAGTGCATTCTTGTGCGATTACCAGGCCACACAGGTCGAATCCTGGGGTCTTACCTTCATGTTTCTGAACACGACATTCGGATTTTTTATCGCGTCTAAGCGTGATCCGAGATTTTTGGCTTCATTGGCGGTTGGCCTGCTGGGCTGCTGATATGTTGCAAACGTATCTATAATTTTTGATGTTTCATGCTTGTTTTATATCTACTTTCTTATGTTTCGTCCACACTTTTGAGTACTTTTACACATTTTCTAGAACTAACCTATTAACAAGATGCAACAGTACCAGATGTCTGTTTTCTGTTGTTTTTGGTTCTAGGAAAGTCAGAAAATCAATATTCTTGGAATTGGACCGGACAAAAGCCAAAGTCGTTATTTTCCCCGAAGATTCACGGAGCCAGAAGGAGAGACGAAGGGGGGCCACAGGGTGGCCAAACCACCCCTAGGCGCAGGTCCCCCCAGGCCACGCCAGGGCATGGTGTGGGCTCCCTGGCCGCCCACCGACCTTGCCTCTTCGCCTATAAGCTGCCTCCTGATGCAAAAACCCTAAGTCGTCAAGCCTCCAGCCACGAAAAGTTCCACAGCGCCGCCACCACCGAAGGGGAGATTCGGGGACAGAAAGTCTCTATTCTGGCACCCTGCCGGGACGGGGAAGTGCCCCCGGAGCCATCTCCATCGATCTCCACCACCATCTCCATCGCCGTTGCTGATTCCCATGATGAGAGTAGTTCTCTCTCGAGGCTAAGGGTTCTACCGGTAGTTATGTGTTCATCTCTCTCTATGCATGATCTTATTGAGATCATGAGCTTGTAATCTATAGATCTACCTTGCTACTCAAGTGCTTTAATAGATCTCTGCTCTCTCCATGTGTGTGAAGTTGGCAGTGTGCACACCATGGTGGCACTTAGGCTAGAGATTATAAATACTTGTTATGAGTTATATTTGGAGTTGGATGTCTTTATGAAATTGTGGTGTTTGTTTGAACCATCTAGTGCTCAAGGTGACAGTGTGGGGTTATCTAGATGGGGAAAGCGAACTTTGAGGAGTGTTGTTATAGCCCTACCATGGATTAGAGTGTCCAACCAGAGAGTAGTTCAGCGTAGTATCATAAAGAAGAATATATTTATATGAGAGTGTTTACTAGTGAAAGTATGATCCCTAGGCCTTGTTTCTAAACATTGAAACACCGTTTGCAATTAGATCTGTTACAGGTTTGCTTGCTTCCATCTTTATTTCAGTTTGTCTTTAGTCTCTTCCACGCCATCAAGCTATTTTCTGGCACCGTTACTACTTATAATTATCTATACCACTTGTATTTCACTATCTCTTAGCCGAACTAGTGCACCTATACACCTGACAAGTGTATTGGGTGTGTTGGGGACACAAGAGACTTCTTGTATCTTGATTACAGGGTTGCTTGAGAGGGGATACCTTTGACCACTTCCTCCCTGAGTTCAATAAACCTTGGGTGATCCACTTAAGGGGAAACTTGTTGCTGTTCTACAAACCTCTGCACTTAGAGGCCCAACAACTGTCTACAAGAATAGAAGTGCATAGACATCAAGCTATTTTCTAGCGCCGTTGCTGGGGAGGTAAGGTAAAAGGTACTCACATCCTCCAGTGTGAGTGCTCTAAGTTATTTCCTTTAGATTCTGCAATTTTTGTATTTTTGTTTCTTGTTTTCACTAGTTAGGCTTAATGGAAAACAACAACAAAATTAGAGAGCTTTATAGTATTTATCTTGAGTTAGGACATGAAGTGTTTGAAGAGAAAATTAAAAAACCTATGGAACTTTATCTGCATGCTAATAGAATGTTATTAGTATGAATTCTTTGAACATCATTATTGCTAATGCTATGGAAAAGTCTAAGCTTGGGGAAGCTGGCTTTTATGAGCATGATATTTTTAGTCCCCCAAGCATGGAGGAGAAAATTTACTTTGATGATACTATGCCTCCAATATATTATGATTACAATAATGAATATGATATTTTCAGTCCACCTACTATTGAGGAGAAAATTAATGATTACAATATGCCTCCTATATTTGATGATTATGGTGATGAGAATAATAATGATAGCTATTTTGTTGAATTTGCTCCCACCATAATTAATAAGAATGACTATGCTTATGTGGAGAGTAATAATGATTATATGCATGTGGCTCATGATAAGAATGTTTTATGTGATAGTTATATTGTTAATTTTATTCATGATGCTACTGAAATTTATTATGAGAGAGGGAAACATGGTCTTATGTATCTCAATATTATTAAGTTTCCCCTTTTTATGTTGAAAGTCTTGAAGTTGCACTTGTTTTGCTTTTCTATGCTTGTTGCTTTGTGCTTTCATGACTTGTTTCTTTACAAATTCTTATGCATAGGAAGCGTGTTAGACTTAAATGTGTTTTGAATTTGCTTCTTGATGCTCTCTTTTACTTCAATTCATATTTCTTATGTGAGCATCTTCTCAAACTATCAAGCCTAACTTAAAGGCATTAAAGAAAAGTACTTATTGGGAGATAATCCAAAAGTTTTAGTTGAGTCTTGGAAGTTATTACCTCTATAATAACCGCTCCTTATCCTTTTTATTTGCTTTTTGTGCCAAGAGTAACCTCTAATGAGAGAGAAGTAATGATTGGAAAAGTTGTTGTCCCGAAACAGATTTCTATGCTTCATTGTAAAATTCGTGTAAAATCTTGGTACGTCGTTTTGAAGCGTGAATTTTTGTGCTTCTTCCCCAGGTTGTTATCTAACTTTCATTAGTTCAACACTTTTCGATTTGAGCAACAGAAGGTCTTCAAAAAAATTGGTTTTTACCTGCTGGTCTGTTTTGACAGATTTCTACCATTATTTGCATTTGCTTCTTGTTGGTTCCTTTTTGGGTTCTTTTTGGGGAATTGAGATTTTTGAGGGAAGTGCTACAGTAGCTTGTATTTTAATGAAAGTTTTATTGGTGTTGAAACTGAACCCAAAGACTTATTATCTTGAGTGCACTAATGTTGCTAATAAAGATTGTGTGAAGTTTTGTATGAACGAAAAATTTCAGGTGTATGGAAGGAATGATGTAATGAGATGAAGAATGGACTAAAGCTCAATCTTGGGGATGCCACGCGTGCCACCCCAAGAAAATATCCAAGTAGTACAAGCGTCAAATCTTGGGGATGCCCAAGGCATCCCCTTCTTCATCAATAAAAATCCCAGGGTTTCTTCCAAATACTTCATTTTTATTGTTTCATGCATAGTTGTGTTGTTCTTGGAGCGTCTTCTTTTTCGTTTTTGTTTTTCGTTTGCTTAGTTTGCTTAGTTTTCTTGAATAAATTGGTTGGACCCCCTCTTTCATGCATTGGTTTTCAAATAGTTTGCTTTGGATTGGAAAAGAGTAGGAAAGTTCATGCTTAAGTGGTAAAGAGAGCTTGTTTTTTACTATGGCCTATGCTTTGTCATGCCATGCTTGATATTGTTTTGTCTTTATGCTTAGTATTCTTTGTTGTAGCATGACTTGTTATAAACAATTGAGATTGCTTAATGTGCCTTTGAAGAATCATGCGTTGATTTAGCATATTAAAGCATAGTATTGTGGTATTCTCCTTTGATGCTTTATTTGGGTTGACTTGGCACATGCTCACACCATGTTATGACTATACCAAGTCACCATAGCCTTTATGATCCTTTAGTTTTCAACTTGTAATATCACTTTATGCTTTGATTAATGATGTTTTGTCGTTCTGCATGATTATGGCCATTATTGCTCTCTTAGTTGGTCGCTCCCAATCTTTTGCTAGCCTCCATAACCAAGTATGAGTACCACGCATGCATCCAACTCCTAAAACCAAGTTATTCCAAAGAGTCCACCATACCTACCTACTAGCATATGCTATTCCAAGTATATTCATGTTTTTATCTACCTTCCGAATTAAACTTGTTATGAGAAAACTAGTGATTAAAGCTCTCACGAACTTGATGGCACACTTTACTTTTCTTGCCATTAATAAACTTGAACCATTGTGTCGTCTATGTTGTATATGCGAGCACTTATTTGTTGGGGATTAGCAGAACCATGCTATCATGGGGAACGCTTTCAACATTGCACTTGTACTTTGTACCTAGTTGATATCATGCTCTTTTGTCTATGGATGTCGTCAGTGTGATATGAAAGGGGAGCTTGTAAGTCCATGGAGTTATGTATATGTGTTAGAGAAATGTCTGGGCCGCTGGTCTAATCCATGCCTAATCATGGTGGAAACCTACAGCGTAACCATAATGAGCTGTCTATGAAGCATTCTTCTTATAAAAAAAGAGTCAGATATTGAGAAAAAGAGAAAAAGGAAAAAAAGAGATGAGAAAAGAGGAAAGAGAGAAAAAAGCACCAGTTTCCCATGGTAAATAAGAAGATTGCTGAGATGCTCGTTGTCTGCTTGCCTTGTCATTTTGATATGGGGATTCTTCCGTATCATCGGGCAAGGGGTACCCGTTGGCGGTTCTCTATGATACACATGTACTTACTATGACAAGAACTTACCGGTAACTAAACTTGAGTAGCATGAGGAGCGGCCCTCGTATTCAGGGGACATGAGATTTCCAACTTATACTTTGTCAAGCATATACTCCATAGTTTGTTCACTTTAACCTTAATCACTTCAAGATGCTTATGATAGGGGCAATGAGAGCTGAAAGTTAATAAGTATCATAATTTTTTGGAAGCTCTTTATGAGACTTGAATCCCTGCTTAGGCCGTTCTTCCACTTTTATATTGAGTATCCACCTTCTATCTTTATGCACCTTTTGAGAGAGCATAGTGGCCATTCTTAGTTCTATGTGCATTGTCCCAAGACTTGTTGATTGATGCATAACTTTGATATTGCTTGTTCTTAAACTATTTGTTTCTAGTCACCCTTATAAACTTTGAAGGTGTCCAATGCATTTATGTTTGCTACTTTTTGAGGGACAAGCTGAATGCCACCATGCTATGTTTTCTTTATGTGAAACAAACAAACGTCTTGCAAAGCATTGTTATTCATGAATCTTTTGTTTGTGCCTTTTCATGTTGCATGCATAGTTACTATGTCTTATTGTTAGAACTGTATCTTTCATGCTCATGTTTAGAGTACTTTGATCCCAGCTTTCAATGCTTGCAAATTGTTTGATATTGTGATGGTGCATGTCACCTCAAAAATTATTCTTTATTTTTATCACTTACCTACTCGAGGACGAGAAGGAGTTAAGCTTGGGGATGTTGATACGTTGCAAACGTATCTATAATTTTCTATGTTCCATGCTTGTTTTATATCTACTTTCTTATGTTTCGTCCACACTTTGGAGTACTTTTACACATTTTCTAGAACTAACCTATTAACAAGATGCCACAGTGCCAGTTGCCTCTTTTCTGCTGTTTTTGGTTCCAGGAAAGTCAGAAAATCAATATTCTCAAAATTGGACCGGACAAAATCCAAAGTCGTTATTTCCCGGAAGATTCACGGAGCCAGAAGGAGAGACGAAGGGGGGCCACAGGGTGGCCAAACCACCCCTAGGCGCGGGTCCCCCCAGGCCATGCCAGGGCATGGTGTGGCCCCCCTGGCCGCCCACCGACCTTGTCTCTTCGCCTATAAGATGCCTCTTGATACAAAAACCCTAAGTTGTCAAGCCTCCAGTCACGAAAAGTTCCGCAGCGCCGCCACCACCGAAGGGGAGATTCGAGGGACAGAAAGTCTCTATTCTGGCACCCTGCCGGGACGGGGAAGTGCCCCCGGAGCCATCTCCATCGAACTCCACCACCATCTCCATCGTCGTTGCTGATTCCCATGATGAGGAGGGAGTAGTTCTCTCTCGAGGCTAAGGGTTCTACCGGTAGCTACGTGTTCATATCTCTCTATGCATGATCTTATTGAGATCATGAGCTTGTAATATATAGATCTACCTTGCTACTCAAGTTTTAATAGATCTCTGCTCTCCCCATGTGTGTGAAGTTGACAGTGTGCACACCATGGTGGCACTTAGGCTAGAGATTACAAATACTTGTTATGAGTTATATTCGGAGTTGGATGTCTTTATGAAATTGTGGTGTTTGTTTGAACCATCTAGTGCTCAAGGTGACAGTGTGGGGTTATCTAGATGGGGAAAGCGAACTTTGAGGAGTGCTGTTATAGCCCTACCATGGATTAGAGTGTCCAACCGAAGAGTAGTTCAGCGTAGTATCATAAAGAAGAATATATTTATATGAGAGTGTTCACTAGTGAAAGTATGATCCCTAGGCCTTGTTTCTAAACATTGAAACACCGTTTGCAATTAGATCTGTTACATGTTTGCTTGCTTCCATCTTTATTTCAGTTTACCTTTAGTCTCTTCCACGCCATCATGCTATTTTCTGGCACCGTTACTACTTATAATTATCTATACCACTTGTATTTCACTATCTCTTTGCCGAACTAGTGCACCTATACACCTGACAAGTGTATTGGGTGTGTTGGGGACACAAGAGACTTCTTGTATCTTGATTGCAGAGTTGCTTGAGAGGGGATACCTTTGACCACTTCCTACCTGAGTTCGATAAACCTTGGGTGATCCACTTAAGGGAAAAACTGCTGCTGTTCTACAAACCTCTGCACTTAGAGGCCCAACAACTGTCTACAAGAATAGAAGTGCGTAGACATCAGCTGCCAATATTTCTGATTTTATAACATAGATTTAATGCTTTATACTGGCTCCCGATGGGAGTTATACCTTTTTGAGGATACACTGATGGAAAACTCAAAGGTGTTTGCAATCATGGATACATTTTTATACACAACTGGATTTCTATCCGGTGCGCGCCAGCGCTCCCGATGGGAGTAGCCCCCGAGGCTATGTTCGGATGCCTGTATCTGGACATAGGCTCATAGTTGCTATTAGCTTTGATGGAAAATATTGATCTTTTGAACAACAAAAATATTAAGGTACATATAACTTATCTCTTTATACATAAGGCGAAAAATCGTGACATATTATTATTTTTGTCGGATGGCCTCTGGACGTTGGCCTGGATATTCTAGCTTAAGAAGCCAAACTATGAGTCTTATAATATTGTAAGTAATCTTATGCGTAAAAGCGTCGTAGCTATGCTACGTTCCATGGATTTGAGTAATTTACTCATGTCTTCTTGTCTTGTAGCCGATATGCTCCTCCAGGAATAACTTCTGTGACGATGTATGGTCCTTCGCATGGGATTCTAACTTTTTGTGGCCATCTTGCTTGAGGCGGAGAACTAGGTCCCCTACTGCAAAGGACCTAAGCAGCAATCTTCTGCTGTGATAATTGTGCAGGTTTTGCTGGTACATAGTTGCTCTTTGGAGGGCTTCATCTCGAGCTTCATCAAGTGCATCCATATCATCTTCAACTGCTTCTCTTGATTCCTCTTTATCATATGCAACTACTCTTGGGGATTCATGTGACACTTCAACTGGAAGCACGGCCTCCGCATAGTGGACCAAAAAGAAGGGCGTCTCTTGTGTTGAATTATTTGGAGTTGTTCGTAAACTCCATAATACGGATGGCAATTCATCCACCCACGCTCCTTTTGCTCTGTCGAGTGGTGCTAGTAGTCTTTTCTTGAGTCCAGCAGTAACTAGTCCATTGCCTTTTTCTACCTATCCATTTGTTTGCGAGTGAGCTACCGAAGCGTAGCTTATTTTGGTGCCCATCTCCTGGCAGTACTCCTTAAACTCATTGGAAGTGAAGTTGGTCCCGTTGTCCGTGATGATGTTGTTTGGTACGCCAAACCGAAATACTATGGATTAAATAAAATTCACAGCCGAAGTTCCGTCTTGGGTGGTGACAGGCATTGCTTCACTCCATTTAGTAAATTTGTCGACTGCTACTGGCAGAAACACGTGTCCTCCTGGCGATGATCCGTGAAGTTTTCCCACCATATCGAGTCCCCACTGAGCAAACGGCCAGGCCAAGGGTATAGGATTCAACTCAGCGTCGGGTGCTCTAGGCTTTGTTGTGAATCATTGACATGCCTCACATGTCCTGACAATGTCCTTTGCATCTTGAACTGCAGTGAGCCAATAAAATCCTACTCTGAATGCTTTTTCAGCACTTGCTCGGCTACTAGCATGGTGACCACAAACTCCTTCGTGTATATCTTTGAGTATGGTTTTTCCTTCTTCGGGTGTTACGCAATGCTGCAACACGCCCGAAATACTTTTCTTATATAGTTCCCCTTTTATTATCCTGAAGGCCTTCGATCGTCGGGTGATTCGTCGGGCTTCTATCACATCTTCTAGTAGCTCGCCTTAGTCATATATGCTACATACGGCTGCATCTAGGTGAGCTCAATTAGCATGACCTCTTCAATTTCTTGTTCTTCTTCTTCGATAGCTTCTTCTATGTTCCTGGCTTCTGAAGGAGCCCCCGAGTCTTTTTGCGGATGTTTCTTTTTCCCTGTCTTTGGTGCTACAACCTCGGAGACTCTTTTTGCTTTAATCGATCACTCCGTTATTTCCTCCCAAAAACTCCGGGTGGTATTGGTAAATACAAGGATCCGATGTTTGCTAGATTGTCATCTTCCTCATTGATTGCTCCTCCTATATGTCATACTTCACACCCATCAAATTGAGCTTCCATAACGCCATATAGATTGCGATAAGCAACCATATTTTTGCTGACAGCGTCGCACTTGTTCATCGGGGATGGCGAGGTGAGGAAAAATGGATCTCGTCCACTTTGGGCGGGGGAGGGGATAAGGAGGGTTTCTTTTAGATTACCTAAATGCCCTCTCCATGAATGATGTGTGGCGTTGTGCTGAAGGGCTGATCGGTCTATCCCAGGGACGAAATTTCAAGGCACGAAATTTAACTCCTACACGCGAAATTTGAGCGGGGTGTGTCAATCAATTTTTTTGATGGCGTATCCTGGCCGTCTATTGCATGATGAGTGGCTCAAATAAATTAATCATATAGGATTCTTGTTAAAAGGGTACCTTTCGAAGAAATTAGCAATTACTAACCCAAAAATTCAGGAAAATTCCGTTATGCTGATTTTTGCCAAAATATTGGTATAGGTGAGATTAGGGATGGCAATGGGGCCCCGAAACCCGCAAACCCGACGGGTACCCATCTTAAACGGGGAGGGTTTTGGTAAAAAATTAGACCCGCCAAGTCTAATGGGGCGGGTTTGGGGATGGCAAACCCATACCCGTATAGCCGCTCTAAGCCTTAATCCTATCCCTAATAATACCATGTCTAACCACACGTCCCACGTGACCACGCATGCACACAACAAACATCACATGCACGCGATGGAATATGGAGTCCTAGAGACAACACACGTATGTACGCATCCATTTCCACCAACCCCATCCCAATATCCCATCGTTTTCTTCCCACATGCGCCAGCGTCGCTCCAGTCGCACGCGTTGGTGGGTACCCGTTGTGGCCCCAAACCCGGTCGGGTCACGGGTCTGGTAAAAAATTAGACCCGACTAATTAAACGGGGCGGGTATGGGGGTGGCGGACCCGGCCCCGAACCCGGCGGGTGCCATCCCTAGGTGAGATCCAAACTGTGGTATGAAAAATCTCTTTACGGGTGAACCAGATGGGAAAAACATGTGGAAATCTTGCATATATGGCATGCATTACCATATTTATTAAAGTGTGGATGTTGATATAGGCAGAACCCACCCCTAGGTGAGCCTGTTCTCAAATGCAACTTCCCTGTCATGGTGTAGTTGCATATTCATATATATGTGTTTCTTTTTTACGAGTATGTGTTTTGACAATAGTGTGTGTGTGGTTCATGTATTTATATATCAATGTAGTTTTGGAAAATAACACATATATGCAATGTGCAATGACTGTATGGGGATCCAAGTGGCAAACCACCATCATGTAGAAGCAAAACACACATAGGAAAGCAACTTCCACACATTGCAATGCACTGTGACAGAGAAGTTGCATCATAGATCCACTGGAGTGTGTGTGGTCATGTAGATATCAATATGGTTCTGGAAAAGAACATATATATGCAATGTGCAATGACTCTATGGGTACCCAAGTGGCAAACCATGGTGTAGAACAAGCAAAACACATACACATAGGCAACTTCCACACATTGCAATTAATGCACAATACGCGACAGAGAAGTTGCATCACAGATTCACTGGAGTGTGTGTGTGGTCATGTAGATATCAATGTGGTTTTGGAAAAGAACACATATATATATTGAATGTGCAAAATGACTATATGGGTACCCAAGAGTGGCAAACCACGGTGTAGAAGCAAAACAAACATAAGAAAGCAACTCCACACATATTGCAATGCACCAGTAGTACAGAGAAGTTGCATCATACAGAATCAACTTGAGTGTGTGTGTGGTCATGTAGATATATATCAATGTGGTTTTGGAAAAGAACACATATATATATATATGCAATGTGCAATGACTCTAGGGGGATCCAAGTGGCAAACCATGGTGTAGAAGTAAAACACACATAGGAAAAGCAACTTCCACACACATTATATTAATGTAGCAGTGTCATAGAGAGAGAATCCACTAGTGGAGTGTGTGTGGTCATCAGATATCAATGTGGTTTTGGAAAAGAACACATATGCAATATAATGTGCAACGACTCTATGGGGGATCCGAGTGGAAAACCATGGTGTAGAAGAAGCAACACAAACATAGGAAATCAACTCCCACACATTGCAATAATGCACCAGTGTGACAGAGAAGTTGCATCACAAAATATAATCCACTAGAGTAGTGTGTGTGTGGTCATGTATAGATATGATCAATGTGGTCATGTGGATCATCAATAATGACTATATAGTGGAGATATATATATATATATCAATGTGTGGTTTAGAAAAAGAACACATGCAATCACTTTAGGGGATGATCCACATATATATATATGTCAAACCATCATGGTCATATATAGAGAGACCAAAAACACACTAGTGTGACAGAAGTTGAATCACAGAATCCACTGGAGTGTGTCTAGTCATCAGATATCAATGTGGTTTTGGAAAAGAACACATATGCAACGTGCAATGACTCTATGGGGGATCCAAGTGGAAAACCATGGTCTAGAAGATGCAAAACACACATAGGAAATCAACTCCCACACATTGCAATAATGCACCAGTGTGACAGAGAAGTTGCATCACAGAATATAATCCACCAAGTAGTGTGTGTGTGGTCATGTATAGATATGATCAATGTGGTCATGTGGATCATCAATAATGACTATCTAGTGGAGATATATATATATCAATGTGTGGTTTAGGAAAAGAACACATGCAATCACTCTAGGGGATAATCCACATATATATATGTGTGTGTGTGTCAAACCATCATGGTCATATATATAGAGACCAAAAACACACTAGTGTGACATAAGTTGAATCACAGAATCCACTAGAGTATGTGTGGTCATCAGATATCAATGTGGTTTTGGAAAATAACACATATGCAATGTGCAATGACTCTATGGGGATCCAAGTGGAAAACCTAACAGAGTGTGTCTCTCTCCAAAAGAAGTGTGTTGGGATCCAACCAACTTATTTAAGCAAACTAAACAAAATTAAACTAAAAACAAAAACAAAGACGCTCCAAGAAAAACACATAGTGCATAAGGAAATAAAAATGAAGTGTTTGGAAGAAAACCTGAGATTTTTATTGATGAAGAAGGGGATGTCTTGGGCATCTCCAAGCTTTGACGCTTGTACTTTTTGAATATTCCTTGAGGTGACACGTGTGGCATCCCCAAGATTGAGCTTTTGTCCATACTTCATCTTATCACATTGTTCTTCCCTACACTTTAAAATTTGCTTCATACAAAACTTCACACAATCTTCATTAGCAACATTAGTGCATTCAAAAGATAATAAACCTTTGGGTTTAGTTTTAAAACAGCAAAACTTTCATTAAAAACACAAGCTATTGTATCAATTCCCTCAAAAAGCTCAATTCACCAAAAAGAACCCAAAAAGAAATCGATAAAGAGGCAAATGCAAATAATGACAGAAATCTGTCAAAACAGACTAGTAGGTGAAAACCGGTTTTTTAGAAGACCTTCTATTGCTCAGATCGAAAAGTGTTAAACTAACGAAAGTTATCTAACAATCTGGGGGATTTATTCAGAAAATTACAGCTCAATCCGACATACATAATTTTTTCACGAATTTTTACAGTGAAGCACAAAAATCTGTTTCGGGACAATACTTCCCCAAATCTTACTTCCCTCTCATTAGAGATTATTCTTGGCACAAAAATCAAATAAAAAAGGATAAGGAGAGATTATTACAGAAGTAATAACTTCCAAGACTCAACTAAAACTTTTTGCTTATCTCCCAATAAGTGCTTTTCTTTAACGCCTTTGAGCTAGGCACGATAATTTCGATGATGCTCACATAAGAAATATAAATTGAAGTAAAAGAGAGCATAAAGAAGCAAATATAAAACACATTTAAGTAGAACCCACTTCCTATAAAAAATAATCTTGTAAAGAAACAAGTCATAAAAGCACAAAGCAACAAGCATAGGAAAGCAAAACAACAACTTCAAAATTTTCAACATAAAGAAGGGAAACTTAATATTGTTGAGACACATAAAACCATATTTCCCTCTATCATAATAACTTTCAGTAGCATCATGAATAAAATTAACAATATAAT
The DNA here is from genome assembly GCA_916181665.1 of Avena sativa. NCBI lineage: Eukaryota > Viridiplantae > Streptophyta > Magnoliopsida > Poales > Poaceae > Avena > Avena sativa. The sequence continues at coordinate 60,506,698 of OV702289.1, forward strand.
TATCACATAAAACATTCTTATCATGAGCCATTTGCATAAAAGAATTATTACTATCCACATAAGCATAGTCATTCTTATTAATTATGGTGGGAGCAAATTCAACAAAATAGCTATCATTATTATTCTCATCACCATAATCATCAAATATAGGAGGCATATTGTAGTCATAATTAATTTTCTCCTCAATACTAGGTGGACTGAAAATATCATATTCATCGTTGTAATCATCATATATTGGAGGTATAGTATCATCAAAGTAAAATTTCTCCTCCGTGCTTGGGGGACTAAAAAGACCAATTTCATAAAAACTAGCTTCCCCAAACTTAGACTTTTCCATAGCATTAGCAATAATGGTGTCCAAAGAATTCATACTAACAACATTGCTATTAGCATGCAAATAAAGTTCCATAGGTTTTTTAATTTTCTCTTCAAACACTTCATGTCCTAACTCAAGATAAATACTATAAAGCTCTCTAATTTTTTTGTTGTTTTCCATTAAGCCTAACTAGTGAAAATAAAAACAAGAAACAAAAATATATAATTGCAGAATCTAAAGGAAAGAACTTCGAGCACTCACCCACCAGCAACCGCACTAGAAGATAGCTTAGTAGCCAGAGGATGTGAGTACCTTTTACATTACCTCCCCGGCAATGGCACCAGAAAATTGCTTGATGTCTACGCACTTATATTCTTGTAGATAGTTGTTGGGCCTCCAAGTGCAGAGGTTTGTAGAATAGCAGCAAGTTTCCCTTAAGTGGATTACCCAAGGTTTATCGAACTCAGGGAGGAAGTGATCAAAGGTATCCCTCTCAAGCAACCCTGCAATCAAGATACAAGAAGTCTCTTGTGTCCCCAACACACCCAATACACTTGTCAGGTGTCTAAGTGCACTAGTTCGACGAAGAGATAGTGAAATACAAGTGGTATGGATAATTATAAGTGGTAACGGTGCCAGAAAAGATCTTGACGGGTAGGAAGAGACTAAAGGCAATCTGAAATAAAGATGGAAGCAAGCAAACATGTAATAGATCTAGTTGCAAACGGTGTTTCAATGCTTATAAACAAGGCCTAGGGATCATACTTTCGCTAGTGAACACTCTCATATAAATATATTCTCTTCATGATACTACTCTGAACTACTCTCCGGTTGGACACTCTAATCCATGGTAGGGCTATAACAGCACTCCTCAAAGTTCGCTTTCCCCATCTAGATAACCCCTCACTATCACCTTGAGCGCTAGATGGTTCCAACAAACACCACAATTTTATAGAGACATCCAACTCCAAATATAACTCATAACAAGTATTTGTAATCTCTAGCCTAAGTGCCACCATGGTGTGCATGTTATCACTTTCACACACGTGGGGAGAGCTAGAGATCTATTAAAGCACTTGAGTAGCAAGGTAGATCTACTTGATTACAAAGCTCATGATCACAATATGATCATGCATAGAGAGAGAGATGAACACATAGCTACAAGTAGAACCCTTAGCCTTGAGAGAGATCTACTCCCTCCTCATCATGGGAATCAGCAATGGTGATGCAGATGGCGGTAGAGTCGATGGAGATGGTTCCGGGGGCACTTCCCTATCCTGGCAGGGTGCCGAAACAGAGACTTTCTATTTCCCGAATCTCCCCTCCGATGGCGGCACTGCAGAACTTTTCATGGCTGGAGGCTGAATTCTTTAGGGTTTTCTCATCAAGAGGCTTCTTATAGGCGAAGGGGCGATGTCTGAGGGTGGACCAGGGGCCCACGCCACCTAGTGGCGTGGCCAGGGGGACCCGCGCCACCACATGGTGTGGCCAGCCCCTGGCCCCTCTCCATCTCATCTTCTGGCTCCGTGAGTCTTTCGGTAAAATATCGACTTTGGCTTTTGTCCGGTCCAATTTCGAGAATATTCATTTTCTGGCTTTTTTGGAACCAAAAACAGAAGAAAACATGCAGCTAGCACTATGGCATCTTGTTAATAGGTTAGTTCCATAAAATATGTAAAAGTACTCCAAAGTGTGGACAAAACATAAGAAAGTAGATATAAAACAAGCATGGAACATCAAAAATTATAGATACGTTTGCAACGTATCAATAGCTAGCAACCGCTGCACACATCATCCTCATAACCACAGCAGACAATAACCGACAACCATCGCGTTACTGTGCTATTAAGGGATTTCTCCTGTGGCATGGACATGGCTTTGTGAGTTCTCCTTGATTCTCCAAGTTAGTACATAAGGAATGACAATGACTTTATAGTCACAGTAATTGCTATCATCCCTCCATCTACCAACAAGTAATCCCCTTCATCAAGTCCCCATAGGAGGCAAATATTAAGGAGGTGCACAACTCCCAATATCAAGATGAAGACAATTAACACGTGCACATAATGATGTATAATATAATAATCTGTATCTCATCTTAGTCATACGCTAGGGTTTCTCAATCTTCCTCAGAACTAGAGATCTACTCAGACATAGAGGCAATCAACATCATAACAATGGTAATGGAAACAATCATAAATGAATAGTACTTGTATAAATCCACAACGAGTATAGGAATTACAACAAGATCTAGACAAGGTGTAGATGGGACGGATGGAGATGGTGGTGATGCAACGGTGGATGATGAAGATCAATGCCTTAGCCTCCTGGATCTGCGCAGGACGAAGATGGATCCCTTGTGGATGAGCTCCCCCTCCAGATGCCTTCCGGAGGTGAGGTTTCTGCGATTTCTGGATGTTCTGTATGTCGTATCCTTGAACCAATTGCATGGGGTGAAACTATTTGACGAGGCGGAGGCGGCGCCAACTATACGACCGGAGCTATATGGTCGAAAAAATTGCTCTGCCCATATAGTTGGTCGTTGCGCTCTCTGCCTCCCTTGTTCGCTTCTGGTTTTCTTCTAGTATTATTAATATTTCCCAAATAAGCGATTTACGTTGTTTTGACTCCTTTTCTCCACAGTACAACTGCTCCAAGAATTGTATCCATTGGATCCATCATCTGTCCTGATCCTGGTGAAAACAGACATAAAATATGCGCGCGAACGCTGTAAAATACCAAGATCCTACATCTACAATGCAAAATAATAATGTAAAATATGATGCAAATATACACTCATCATCCATCTCCCCAAGAACTAATGATCAACTCAAACATGGAGGCAATCAACATCATGGCAATATCAATGGAATCTATCATAGATGAATAGTACTTGTATAAATCCACAACGAGTACAGAAATTACAACAAGATCTAGACAAGATGTAGATGGAATGGATGGAGATGATGGTGATGCAGCGGTTGATGATGAAGATCGATGCCTTAGCCTCCTGGATTTGCGCAGGGCGAAGATGGATCCCCGGTGGACGAGTTTCGCCTCCAGATGTCTTCGAGAGGTGAGGTTTCGACGATTTCTGAGTGTCCTGTATGTCGTCTCTCTGATCCAGTTGCACGCGGTGAAACTATTTGAGGAGGCGGTGGCAGCGCCAACTATATGACCGGAACATTTATTCCCGCCGTATAGTTAGTCGTTGAACCATCTGTACGTCTTGTTCGCTTCGGGTTTTCTTCTAGTATTATTGATATTTCCCAAATAAGCGACTTACGTTGTTTTTTACTCATTTTCTCCTTAGTACAACTGCTCCAAGAATTATGTCCATTGTATCCATCATATGTCCTGATCCTGGTGAAAGCAGACATAAAATGTGTGCGCGAGCACCGTAAAATACCAAGATCCTACATCTACAATGCAAAATAATAATATAAAACATGATACAAATATGCACTCATCAACTTCCCCAATCTTAGACTCTTGCTTGTCCTGAGCAAGTTTAGATTAATGGATGTGATCCTCATATTTATGAAGTTGAGTTGATAAAATAAATGAGGCAGTTGCAGCATGTGTTTATCATATATGATACATGGGAATAAGTTCATCAATAGTACCTTACTCGAACCATCTAAATAGTATTAGCAGGCTTCCACACCTTAGTGATCAATAGTTCACAAAAGATGAATCTCAATATAATGTTAAAAGTGTCTGGTTCAACCGAATGAGTTAGCGAGGTAGTCCCAAGTGATTTAAGATCAACGTATTCACCTGGGATTCAAAATCTAAAAAGTGTCTCTTTGTCATACTATAATATACTGGTGTATGCCTATTTGCTCTTTGCACACTTGTTCCTCTTCTTCTTTCTTTTCTTCTTTTTGTGTATATGCTCACACTTTTGTTTAAGTGCTCTGCAAAGGAGCTAGCCATACATTCCACTTCATGTAGGAATTCAAAGTTTAATGATCTCAATTATCAAATTCCAATTGTATATGAAGCATTTTTATGACTTGAAGATTCTACCTCGACTTGTTCTCACTCTATTTTGATAGCACTTTTATTTTCCTTTGTTCAAGGTTTCTTTTTCAACTTAACTGATTAGATAATTTTTCTTTCTTTGTAAATCAAACCATGAACTTATAACATATTGACCAAATTATCTTTGTATGTTCCATTAATACCAATGGTGTGGAAGACTCCTATTTCTATCATCAAGTGCAAGTAAAATTATACTCAAGCCATGCATATATCCAATAAGACAAGCACAAACTCAATATTGCTCCATAAATATAATAATAAACTCAGAATTTCATAAAAGGGGTCAACTATTCCTAAAGGGAATTCTAACGATGTAAACTTTATTTCTAGTTTGAACTAATGTAAAACTAAAATAGTAATGTAAAACTTATAAGATAGATTAGAAGGTCTTAAAGATCTCCCCAAGCTTGGAATCAAGCCAGGCTGGATCAAAAAATCTAATCCCTTGAGATTATTTGCTATCGTGATTATTGTAGATCACTGTGGCGCCATGGCATATAACACCACGGTGTGTAGCTTCTTGTTGGTATCCTCCAGGGCAGTAATCCGGCTTGTGACCTTCTCTCTCTTCTTGAGCTCTCTTCATTGCCGCCCAGTTGATCTCCGAAAAATCATAGACATCACGGCGGATGTAGACAACAACCACATCATCATCGGAATCGTTGTTGTAGAAGCTTGGCTCGACATACTCCTTATACCTCGGGTTAAACCTCTCCACTTCCTCGTCATCGTCCTCCATGAACGGGCTGCTAGAGCGGTCCCTGGAAGGAGCAGTGAGCTCCAGGGGTTTCCCACGGCCTGGGACGGGATAACACATTGCTAGATTGGTTCCTATAGATTACGATTAGAGAGAGAGACAATGGCAGTATATAAGGGGGGTCAGAGGTCGGTAAAGCTCGCAAGAAACACCAAATTCTCTCCCAAGAAAAGAATCTTAACGAAACAGAGAAAGAAATCGCGGATTTGGAGGAGCCCTGTCGCATAACAACCAACTATACGGGCGGGACCTGTATAGCTCCAGCCGTATAGTTGGTTCCGGACAAATATTTCCAAATATCTTGAGTCCAGGTCGGTTAAGTTACGACTCGGAGCCGACAATAACAATTTTTTTGTAATAACAATAACGAAAAGGCAAACGAAAAATGTCTAGTAGTTTAACGACCAACTATATGGCCGGAATATTGTCTCCGGTTGTACAGTTGTGACCGTATAATAGACATCAAAAATCAAAAGTGTCTGAGAGTTCAACGACCAACTATACGATCAGAATATTGTCTCTGTTTGTATAGTTGCGACCATATAAATACAGACATCGAGAAGAATTTCACGAAGAAGATATAGAGGGTTTAACGACCAACTATACGGCAGGAAATTTTCTCTGGTCGTATAGTTGCGCCTGTATAGTTGGTAAAAACCCTCTATATTTTCAGAAAAATACGAGAAATTCAAAGGCAAAAAATTTAGAGGTAAAATCTGTGAAAACAAATCACTTATTTGAGCAAGAACACTTACCGTGAACTTACCGTTTACTTATTTGGGGATGACAAGCTCCTCCTACAACAAAGACTTCTTCTCTTTCGGAGGAATTGACCTTAGTTCATTGAATAATTCTCGTAAGCAAAAATCACCAGGACTAAAGTTCCTCTCAATAAGATTGGTGTCTTGCTGGGCAAACATAGATACTGTATCCAACATCTTTATTTCTTGTCTCTGCATAATCTGCAACTCAAATTCTTAAAGTAAAAGAATCCAACGAATCAGTCTTGGCTTATGGTCTTTTCTCTCAAGGAGTTTTTTCAAACCATCACAATCCGTATGAACTCTTACTTTTGCATCGACTATATAAGAATGAAATTTATCACAAGAGGAAAATACAGCAAAAAGTTCTCTTTCTTTCTTAGGATAATTCTTTTAAGCACCATTAAGAGTTCTACTAGCATGATGTATAATATTAAATTTGCGACCAATGTGTTGTCCCAAAATTACTCCTACAACATCATCACTAGCTTCACATATTAAGTCAAAAGTCATATCCCAGATAGGTGGTTTAATGATAGGAGCACGGGATAAAGCATTTTTGAGTTTATCAAAGGCTTCGAGACATTTATCATCAAAATTGAATCTTACTCCCTTTTGTAGAAGGTTAGTCAAAGGTTTAGATATTCCAGAGAAATTTCTAATGGACCTTCTATAAAACCCACATGACCAAGGAAACTTCTTATACCTTTAATATCCCTAAGTTGTGGCATTCTCTCTATGGCCTCAACCTTAGCTCTATCCACTTCAATTCTCTTACCTGATACCTTATGTCCAAGGACTACCTTCTTTGACCATAAAATGACACTTCTCCTAGTTTAGAACAAGATTGGTTTTTTCGCAACACTGCAAAACTCTTTTGAGATTATCCAAGCAACTAGTAAACGAAGTTCCATAGACAGAAAAGTCATCCATAAATACTTCCATTATCAGTTCTATAAAATCCGCAAAAATAGCAGTCATACATCTTTGAAAAGTAGCTGGAGCATTACATAAACCAAAAGGCATACGTCGGTAAGCATGTAAACCATAAGGACTAATGAAAGTTGTTTTAACTTGGTCATCCGGATGAACAACTATTTGAGAAAAACCAGACTATCCGTCAAAGTAGCAAAATGAGTGTGGTTTGCCAATCTTTCTAAAGTTTGATCTATGAACGATAAAGGATAGTGATCTTTCTTAGTTTCTTTATTCAATTTCCTGAAGTATATGCACATCCTATGCCCGACAATAGTTCTGTAGGTATCAATTCATTATTTTCATTAGGAACAACAGTAAAACCTCCCTTCTTAGGCACACAATGAACATGACTTGCCTATTCACTTTCTTTAACAGGATAGATTATACCTGCGTGCAGTAGGCGTACAATTTTTTTCTTACCACTTCCTTCATTTCAGGCTTCAATCTTCTATTAAATTCAGCAACTGGTTTAGCACCTTCTTCCATGAATATTCGATGGAAAGTTATCATGGGACTAATGCCCTTCAAATCATCCATTGAGTATCCAAAGGCCTTGCTATGCTCCTTAAGTATTTTCATGAGTTCATCTTCTTCTTCTCTTAAAAGTTTAGCACTAATAATAACAACAAATTTATTTGTATCATCTAAAAATTTGTATTTAAGATTATCTGGTAGAGTCTTCAATTCTAGGGGTGGTAATTCCTCGTCCCCTCTCTTTTCTGGCTCTTCGAAAGCCTCATTAGTTGGAGGTCCTATAATGGGAAGTGGATCGAATTTATCTTCTAGTTATTTTAGAGACTTGTCCGCCATAACTATTTCTTTATAATTTGAATCTTCATTTATTTCTTCTTCTTGATTACTAAAGAAAAGAGCTGCCATTTCCTCAATAGTTTTTTCTTCCTCTTCTTCTTGTATTTGTAGAGGCTTGTCTTTAAATTTGGAAAAGTGGAATTCTTTTTTCACTCCCCCAAGCTTAAGAGACACAATCTCCTTTTTGAAATCAACATAGGCACCTATATCACTCAAAAAGATTCTTTCAAATATAATTGGGCAAAGGATGTCAGCTGGCATATCAACAACTATAAAATTGATAGGAATTTTTTTGTTGCCAATTGTGACAGTTGCATCTTCAACTACTACCATTGGAATTCTAAGAGTTTTATTGGCTAACATGATTGTCATATCGGTATTTTCAATTGTAGCCGGTTCTATTTCTTCTTTTATTTCTAAATAGAAATCATAAGATATAACATTAACTTCGGTGCCAAGATCGCATAAACCATAATGCGAGGTTTCCTTAAATATGCAGGGAAGAATAGGCTTACCCACATCTTTTACCTTTGTTTTACCTCCAACCAATACGAAAGTCTCTTCATCAAGTTAAACTATGTTACAATGTGCGTACATAGCCATAATTGCTTTCTTGGTTACCTCTTCATCTTTGGTTTCTTCCAGATGTTCCACGACTTCTGGCATACTTTCCTCTTCCTTCTTCTCATGTACTGCTTTGACCTGTTCATATTCAAGAATATGTTTTTGTGCAGTGTTAGGGAAAAGCATCTCATATATTGGTTCTAGGGAGGCCAGTGTTGCTTTAACTTCTCTTTTCTTCTCAGGTTTAGGTGGTGGATCATACTTGACCAAACCTTCTTTTAGAGCTTTGATATGTTCTATAAAAGCTTTAACAACTCGCAACACAAGATTTGAATCCAAATAAAGTTCTTTAGATAATTCTTTAATATGTCCCTTTTTATTATAGTCATGAATACAATCATGATCTATTTCTACGCCTCCTTCACTTCCTAGACCAAAATTCCATGAAACTCTATGATCGCGAATTCTATTAAGTAAAGCCCAAGCTTTAGTTATAGAAATATTCGTAAAGGCTCCTTCCGTAAAAGAGTCTAATTCAATTTTATTAGGTTCAATTAAACCGCCATAAAAGATATGCAATAAATATCATTCAGGCAAATCATGATGAGGACATAGACGTAATAAATCTTTAAGTCTGATATAAGCTCTTACTAGTCCTTCATTAGAACGGTTTCTCCAAGTCATTATAAGACGCCTAATTCCAAAAGATTTTGATAATGGATAATGGCCCCCTTCTTTTCAGGTTCTTGGGCAACTTCTCCTCGAAGCTATCCTCCACCAGCTTCTCTCAGAAGCTCATCTTCAAAATTCGTTCAAACTTCTTAACTAGTAGTTTCAACGTTAATTTAAAAGTATAAACGATTTTGACATATGAGATTCTGGGAGAAGCTGGTCGAGGGTAGCTTCTGGGAGAACCTGCCCAAGAAGCTGAAAAGAAGGGGGCCAATATTTTGCTAGAAATTCACAGGCTAAATTATCCCAAGTAGTAGTGGCTTCAGGGATAGAGATCTATACCATGAGAGAGAGCTATACTAGTCAAAGTCTGACTAAAAAGTTTAACCCTTACCTCATTAGTAGTATATCCCGTCAATTGAAAAGTTCCACATATATCTTTGAAACATGCAATATGCTCATAGGGATCAGGATCTTCTTCATCTCCAGTAAATTGCTTCTTGTGTAGAATACCGAGTAATAGAGGATTTATTTCAAACCCCCTTGTCTTCTCATTTGAGTTGTCCCTTTTATAAATATTATAGGGCTTCCCAAAGTGGCAGAGTGGGTTAGCACTAGTCATATGCTCAAACTCCATCATGTTGGTGGAAACCTGTAACTAAAAAAACTTAGCGAGACAAAAATAAATAAGAAAAAACTAAAAGACCTACAACGCTTAGCTCCCCGGCAACGGCACCAGAAAATAACTTGATGACTATAAGTATACAGATCGTCTGTAGCTAGTTTTGAAATAAAGATATCGATCCCACGGGGAGCAGGAGTCTGAAGTCTAATAACTCTTGAAATAAATATTACAATAAAAATACTAAATAAAGTTCTAAGTGACAAGATAAAATACGAGTATTGCGTAAAAAGGTGTTTTTGGTTTTTTGGTATAAGAACGACAATAAAGTAAAACAACTAAACACAGAAAGTAAGTATCACGTATGTAAGAGAGATTGGAACTGCAATATATAAAAAACATTCTCAGTGAGTAGAGGATATACCACTAGCATTATAAGGAGCTAATATAAAGATTATTATCATAAACATTCTCAACTATGTATGTGTGGGAGGAACTCCGTATTTGGACAAATAGGCAGCAGCCGCCGCTCACATCATCCTCATAACCACAGTAGTCAGCAATCGACATCAATCGAATTACTGTGCTATTAAGGGACGTGATCCCGTAGGACGTATCCCATGGCATGAATAGTGTTCCGTGAGTTTTCTCGATTTCCCAAGTTGATATGTAGGGAGTGCCAATAGCTTTGTAGTGACTGTAAGTGCTACCACACTTCCGTCTACCAACAAGTAGTTCCCTTTATCAAGTCCCCATGAGAGGCAAATATTGAGAGGTCGACTTCTCTCAACATCAAGATGAAGACAATCTAACACATGGTCACAACAATGAATATCATAATAAACTTTATCTCATTTCAATCTCATACTAGGGTTTCTTCATCTCTCCAAGAACTAATGATCTACTCATACATGGAGGAAATCAACATCATGGCAACAATAATGAAATCAATCATAGATGAATAGTACTTATATAAATCCACAATGAGTATGGAAATTACAACAAGATCTAGACAAGATGTAGATGGGATGGATAGAGATGGTGGTGATGCAGCGGTTGATGATGAAGATCGATGCCTTAGCCTCCTGGATCTGCGCAGGGCAAAGATGGATCCCCGGTGGACGAGTTCCCCCTCCAGATGCCTTCCGGAGGTGAGGTTTCGGCAATTTCTGGGTGTTCTGTATGTCGTCTCTCTGATCCAGTTACACGGGGTGAAACTATTTGAGGAGGCGGTGGCGGCGCCAACTATACGGCGAGAACTATATGGTCAAAAAAATTATTCCCGCCGTATAGTTGGTCGTTGAACTGTCTATACATCTTTTTCGTTTTGGGTTTTCTTCTAGTATTATTGATATTTTCCAAATAAGTGATTTACGTTGTTTTTGACTCCGTTTCTCCTTAGTACAACTGCTCCAAGAATTGTGTCCATTGTATCCATCATCTGTCCTGATCCTGGTGAAAACAGACATAAAATGTGTGCGCGAGCGCCGTAAAATACCAAGATCCTACATCTACAATGCAAATTAATAATATAAAACATAATACAAATATACACTCATCATGGCTCTGCGGTGTTCTCCAACAATGGAGATGTACAAAATATAACCCTAGCTAGTCTAGGTGCTACCTTTAATACTACTCTCTCTATCTACCCAATTCTATGCTAAAGTTTAGTTAAACCTTCGAAGACTAAAAAACAGGCTTGAAAAAGATATGATGCAACTCCTCCCTTCTCCTGGATCCTGTTCTTTCTTCTTTCTCCTCTCTAGATATCTCTCTAGTGAGTGTGGAAAGATGTTTCTTATGAGCTTTGCTATGAGGATTGAGAGATTTGGGGTTGGTACTAGGTGTTATTTATAGTACTCTGAGATTCACCTAGTATTGACACCTCACTGTTTGCATGCAGTGAGTAAGATGCTTATACCGCCTTCTAGTGTCCTAATCATCTTATTTCATATGCTAAATACGTCATGTCGGTTAAAGATCATTTTGGTAATGTTGCCCTTTACAGATTGGGCAAAACATTTGTCTTTAAGTTGAGAATTTTAGTGCAATTCTTAGTATTGTCAGTGATCTTAAATTTGTTATCCAGATGTTTTTTTGAAAAGTTGTTTATGTAGCTAGATGAACTGCAAGTGTTCGTTAGCTATAGTTGATTATTTAAAAGAATCCTAAGTTTGAGGTGTGTTTTATTTGTTGTCCTTTCTATTATGTTATTTTGTTCTTACTAGTGTATCTAGCTGCATTACTGAATTTGTTGGTGGCTTGTACTAGATACTATGGTTGCTAAGGTTGCTGACTAGCTAGTTTGTTATTGGCCTAAATGGTTATGTCTACTACTGTTGTGGTTATCCACTTAGCTGTATTGACTACTTGTTTGTGTTTTTGGTCTCAGCTATGGTGAACTACTGTTCCTAATGTATCTACTTCTCTATTATTTCTTCCTGGTACTTTGGAATATGATCTATTGTTGTCGTTTGATTTCTTTTGCTACAAAACCTCAAACTGATGAGGTACAAGACAAGTTCCTGAACCTTATCCAATGGATTCTATAATAAATGGATTCACCACTTGGTGGATCCAACATTTTAAACTCAAGTTTGCTTGTTTGTGTATTTGTTTTGCTTTGCAAGTCAAGATGGGCTAGAAAAGCAAGAAGATCAAGAATTAGATAAGAATGTAGGTTAGGGTTTTAGTTTAGTTCTTTCCTTTTATTTTTATTTTGTAGTTTGTAATAGGTTTACTTCTCTTTGTAATATTCTTTTGTAAAGAACCTCCTCAATATCGATATCAATAAAGATTCTTTCATAATATTATCTCCTTTACTTTATATTATTTGTGAAATCTTTTAATTTCCTTGTGAATATATGAATTCAAGTTTGAATTATTCAAACCTCAATTTTGAACTCAATAGTCACTCTTGTTTTTTAAGTGAACATGATGTATATGCATGTGTGGTTTTGATCAATCAACCCAATATATGATGATATATCATTTTAAATTCCTAAATTTTGTAAATTACAAGTTTATTTTAAAATTTGAATTCAAATCCTAGTGTTGACCTAAGTCAAACTTCAACACTAGAGTTCAACCTCAATCACTTGCAACTCTCTAAAATAAAGTTTTATTTTTTTACACTTTTGCAAATGCATGCTATGCAATAACACTCATCACACATCAGTCCTCTAAACGCTCCTATTCTTCAGGTCATCACACCGCCATCCCTCATGGCCCTCTCCCTCACCACCAGCTCGCGCCCATGGGCTCTGCCGAGAGAGCGGCCATGACGAAATGGAGATAGAGAGGATCTTTGACGAGGGGAGCATGATGCCATTAGCAGCTTTGAGCCCGAAGTTTCAGACCGACGAGCATCCTTCGAACCTGCCGTGGATCGTATAAGGGCTGTAATACCAATTGTCGATCTAGCTTAGGGAACTAGACAAGAGCTGGACAAAGTTTTTGTGCTGCGTAAAAGCGTGCATCATTTTCTGCTACTTCTTTCCTTTTATTCTCATCTAAAACAAAGGAGTTCGATCGGCCAGATCCACTGCAATGATATGGTAGTTTCACGCCATCCCACGAACTCGGACGTGCGATCATGCGCGTCGTGACTGGATCCTAGTCACATGGTATCCACACAAAGTGTGGGCTCATGCCTTATCCAATAATAACAAAAAACAAACTAGAAAAATGACTAAGTAAATGACTCTGGCGAAAATGAACCTGACACTAGCTAAACTGAACCTAATGTCGAACAGTCTTGTCTTGCTGAGACTGTCAAGCCAAATACTTCATTGAACATAGAGAATGTTGTCCACTTCCGCTCTTTTCATTGCATCTGCAAGCTAGAAGCCACTCTCTCTCACGATGCCACGACCACCATGTCCAACCTAACAAGTAGTCGATCAGTCCTGCCTTCCCCACCTGCCGTTTTATCACTACATTTACTTTGTAGCTATGTTCTGCTTCGGGTTGTCGTGAGTGGCAGGAAAACTTTGAACAAGACTCATTTGGTTGAACCCCTACATATACAAACTAGATCCACACATTAGGGAGTTTATCCTCCGATACTAATATACCAAGAGTAAGTCTTTTTTTGACGAATTTATATCTAGAGTAACTCTAATCTACCAATTAATATTCATAAATACACCCCTAGAGATACCAACTGACATCCTGGATCGAGCCATCGATCCCGAGACGGACGAACACGGAGAGACCCATCAATGGAAACAACTCGTGACACAGCTCAACGGTCCCAACCGACTGACCCACCATCCAAGGCGGCTGGAGCATGAGCCTCCCTAGAGCATGGGCGCGGTATAAACAAGAGCGCTGCATGGACATCATGTGGATCATAAAATATCTGGTGCTTGCACTTTGTGGTTAAGTTTATGGATGTAACACAATCTTCTTATTTGATCCGCGCGTGCTGATTGGTCTCTCTGTTCGGTCACCAGATACTAAGGTGGCATATTGCAAGAAAATATATAATTGTACAACCATTACTAGCTACATGATTGGTGCCTATCCACTAGCGCCAGCCCATAAACAATAGGTAAATGTTAAATTAGGGTACATCACATAATAAAAAGGAAGACACGTATGTTGGACAAACCACAGCTTCATCAAACCCATTAGAGATTGTGTACTTCTCCCCTCTCAAGTGGCATACGAGGGTTCACACTTCCTCAGAGCCATCATTCCCACAAGTCCTCTTGCTCGGCATGGAGCTTGTAGCCACACGACCACCATACCCGATCAAACATGCACTTCACCCTTGTCTTCCCACCCAGCGTCTATCGATGCTGCTACATGAATTTGTAGGTGTGGACCAGTGAAAGTGCCCATGGAGCAAGAAATAACCGAACAAGACTCGAGCTCAAACATTCTATCAATATGTATTCCGCATATACATGAACTAGATTCATCATGACTTTGTTCTCAAAGATAATTATATAAATTTCTTTACTACCTATAATATCCTAAAATGCAAACAAACCTTCCTTTTGATTTGTTGGTGTCAAACATCTTTCCGCTCGGTGCGCTAGGTACAAATAGAAAGAAACATAATAATATAACATACTAGCTACATGAGTAGCCAAGGCTTGTCTTGCTACAAGTGACAAGCCGAAAATAAGTTAAACACGAGTACATCACACAATAAACATATATATATATATATCAGACAAAGCACCGCTTTATCAAACGCTAGAAAATGTTTGTCTACTTCCGCTCATCGCCTCGATCACTCTTCTATCTCTCTCCGGAGCTCGTTGTTGTCGCGTGACAACCTTGCCCAACCTAACAAGTAATGGATCAGTCCGGACTTTCCTACCTGACATTTTATACTTTGTAGGTATCCGTCAGCTCGGTGTGTCGTGAGTGGCAAGAAAACCTCGACTCGGACTCGAACACTCTGTAGAGTTCCTACATATATAAACTAGACTCATTAAGGATTTTGTCCACGGATATACAAATAATAAATATGTATATAAACTCCAATCTATCAATTAATGTGCAGAAATATATTCCCAAAGATACATATCCATACCAGCTGGCTTCCTGGATCGATCTGGGGCCGTCGATCCCCAGACGGACGGACAGGGAGAGACCCATCGACGCAAACACCTCGTGACACGGCTCGGCGGTCCTGGCCGATCGACCGACCCGGCGCGGTATAAACACGAGGAGGACTCCACGCGACTCCGCCATCTGCCTGCTGCCTGCCTGCGCGAACTCCCTTTGCAACTGCGGACAGCCGAACCCCCGACCACCGATCCTCCTCTCGCCCTAGCGCACCCGCACCGCACCGCCCGCCGCCGCCGTGGCGTCGCCGCCCGCCGGCGAGATGGTCCCGCTCAACCTCGACGTGGCCGCCGAGGTGCGGCTCATGCTCCAGGGCGCCACCGACTCCGCCTCCGAATCCATTCGCCGCGAGCTCTGCCAGGTACCCTCCAAACCCTAGACCCACCATCATCCCCTGCCCCCTACTCCCTTCGTTGGCCCGAGGGGTGCTGCTCCCCGCCCGATTGCCCCTCGCTCGCGTCCGGATCTAATGCCCGTCGGTAGCGCTGTCGTCAGTCAGTCGGCCTAGTTCCCTGACCTCGTGGTGTTCATCGGATTATCGTTAGTACATTCCGCCGCCGAGTGACCTAGGTTCCCAATCTCGGATGTTCCTAGCGTCCTGCTTTACTGCCTGTCGATGTTGCGATTGATCCGATCTCTGGATGTCAGGATTACTATCATGACCTGCTTGTCTGCCTGAGATATTATTTTAGGGCATGTCTGCAGGCTGACCTTATCCATCCAATAAGTTAGGGCATCACTCAGCACGCACACGAGCCTGAAAGGCTGGCCTCTGGGCGGCGCGGTAATTAATCCCGAGAAGCCGCCGCTACGAGGGATTTGATCTCATTATTACTTCTGCCTCAGCCCGCAATCCGACCAGCTAGATGCGTTCGTGCAATAATTGGAAAGTAGGGTTTAGGATTACTTGTTGCACGTGCTCCTGGACTTGAAGATACATCCTAACTGAGATATCTGTAACCGTTGCGTGAATGCTCGCTATGTGAATCGTGGGCGCGGCCTGTCTGTCATTCCCAAGTATAGAAGGATCGAGGACCATCTGTGTCAAAGGAAACAACGTGTGGTGAGTCACTGCGTAGGCTCAGAGGGGCACGTGGTGCAGCCAGCATGTATGATTCTCTGTGTCGGTTGCGCGAGGTAATCAATTGCAGAAAAGGCGTAGACTTGTCGATGGGTAGTCTGAATGGTTGGGAGGCTGCAGCTGCAGCTCGGCTCAAAATTGGACCTGTAATGCTTTAGAACTTTCTGATACTGTAAAGAGTTCCTTCATGTTTGCTGAAGTTCCATAGGTTGTTCCTTTATTCTGTGAAAACAGTATGTTGCAACAAGATGTTAAGGGCTTAATGCCCTCCATCACGCAGTTACTTTATAGGGCTACAGTATTCTGTAGTTATTAGTCAAACAATTTACCGGCTTCATTATCAAATACAGAATCGATTATCTGGTCAGTATGGATGGAAAAATATCTTCGGTACTTTCCATTAAGAGTTCATTATGGTTTATATTTTCTCCCCCTTTATGGAAGTTGTTTATGTAATTCAGAGAGCCATCTTTGTCCGCAACCTAGCAGTTTTGCGAGAAGTTTATTGCTTTTAACTATTTCCCATACAAGCAAATGTACCAATTAAATCTGTGTCTGGTAGAGGTTTTCTAACGCATATATCTTCCACCTTTTCAGTTAGTTGACTGTGGTCTTGATGGATGCCTTCTGCTGCTCCAAGTCTGTTTTGGTGAAGTGTTGCTGAATGCCAGGGAGGCGGAGAACTTCCAGTTGAAACATGCTCTTTTATCCGCCATTTTCAGATATTGTCTGGATAAAACATACTTCAGTACTTGCTTTTGTGAGGCTCTGATGCCTATGTCTGATACTGATGGCCTCCTTGAGACCCTGTCTAATGCCCTGGAACTCTCAGTAGCTGAGAAAGTTGGTATTGGTCTTGCACTGTCAGATTCTGATAATTCAGGCATGAAGCTGAAAGGTAAATAGTAAGTTAAACTTTATCGAGTCAGCCATGGTTTCTTATATTTATAGTTATTCGTAACATCTACATTCTTCTCATTTCCAGGGCAACAATTTGCAATTACTCAAATTGAGGAGTTGTGTTCGAGTCCGAACCAATCAGTATCCAATGACCAAATTCATGAAATTGTAGTCTTCCTTCACCAGACTGATGGCCTGTCAAAGCATATGGATACTTTTAGTAACATTACTTCTCTGCTGGAAGTCAGACAGAGTCCATTTTTTGCCCCTTTCCCAATAAAGCAGCATGATGTTCAGTCAACAAATCCTTCAAGGTGTTTAGTCTTTCTCTAGCCAAAATGTGTATGTTTTATTTTTTCTCATGTCCATTTGTTCATTTATGCATTACCCCTTATTTTCTGTCTCATGCAGGCATTTGGAGACGTACTTTGCTAGCACAAATGATGATTTTGAGTCACTTCTTTCTGAAATTGGGAAAGAAATAAGTATGGCAGACGTTTTAACCGAATTGGGTTATGGATGTACTGTTGACAGCACACAGTGTAAGGAAATTCTTTCAACTTTTGAGCCTCTCGATGACATGGCAGTATCTAAGTTGCTCGGGGCAGTTATTGGCACTCAAAATAGTCTTGGAGATGCCCATAACACATATGCAACCTTTGTATCTGCTATTCGAAATAGCCCCATGAGTGATTCGTCTCAGTTGACTACATGGAACACAGATGTTCTTGTGGATTCAATCAACGAACTTGTGAGCTCTTGACTTTTTTTTCGTCGCGCTGAATTGTTCTCCTTTGGCTCACGCATTTGCATTCTAACGTTGTTCTTTCACTTGTAGGCCCCAAGTACTAATTGGGTGCATGTAATGGAAAATCTTGATCATGAGGGTTTCAGTGTTCCTGATGAAGCAGCTTTCTGTTTACTGATGTCTATATATAGTCGTGCTTGCAAGGTATATATTTATGTTTCCCCGTTCAGGCATTTCAACAGGCACAACTCTTTGGCTGACAGTTTCATGGAATAATAATACAGGAGCCCTTTCCGCTTCATGCCGTTTGTGGGTCAATGTGGACGAATACAGAAGGCCAGATATCATTTTTAAAGCATGCAGTTTCTGCTCCTGCTACGATATTTACATTCGCACATTGTTCGAGGCAGCTGGTACTATCTTGATAACATGTGGCCTTACTGCACATGGACAAGACCGTGTGCATTTCATACATCTAACAGCTGTAATTTCTTTTAGGCACTTCCGGACTTCGCAAGTCCCAGTCCAGGTAATCAGGCTTGGTTCTGCCTTGACCTTCTAGAGGTTTTATGCCAGCTTGCTGAAGTCGGACACACTGTGTTGGTGCGATCGATGCTTGATGATCCTTTGGGGCATTGCCCTGAAATCTTACTTGTTGGTCTCGCACATGTCAATGTACGCCTTTCCAGTCCTCAGTAGCTTATACGAGCTATATCCAATTTATGTCATTTTACTAATGTTAGATCTCACGCTCTGCTACGCAGACTGCTTATAATCTCCTCCAATTCGAAGTGCTATCCTGTGCATTTCCTGCTATACTGAAGGATGCTGCAAAGAGCAATGTGGTGAATTATCTCTGGCATATTAACCCTTGCCTTACTCTGCGAGGATTTGTTGGTGCTCATTCTGATCCAAGCTGTCTTATGAGAATTGTTGATGTGTGTCAAGACATGAAGGTTTGTACATACACAGTACTAGTTATTTTCAAAATAGAACAATTTTGTTGCAGCTTCTTCAGTATTTATATTATCTTTTAAGTTAGGGGTTATATTGTGCTCTGCACAACTACAGCAAATAGTAAGCTTTTCCAGGAGAAAAAACCATTAATGTTGCTGACACACATTGCACAATGATCAATCCATACACTTCTAGCGTAGAATATGGTTTTGGTTGCTGGCAGCATTATAAGTATGATATCAATTTTTTCCATCATGCATTTGTTTCATTCAATTTTTATTTCTATTGAAACAGATCCTATCTGCTGTCCTGGATTCGACTCCATTCGCGTTCAGCATTAGATTGGCTGCTGCTGCTTCTAGGAAAGATCACAGCCATCTTGAGAAATGGCTGACTGAAAAGTTAATTTTATATAATGACAGTTTTCTTGAGGTAATATGCATGATTATGCCCTAATTTGTTACATCTTATTGATGCATGTTTTACCGTTTCTGTACTTGCCGTGGAGTTCTAATTCTTATAGGTATTGTTCAATACTTACTCCCCTTCTTTTTCAGATAACGTGTTAGCATGTGTGCAGTTAATGCTTTGAAACTTTGACTGCTAATCTACATGATACTGTTTTGATTCATCATGTGCAAATGCTGTTGCTAGATTTGTCAATAAAAGTACATCTGGATCACTACATTATTTATTCTTTTAACTTCTGATTAAAATGAGATACAAAAAGTTGTGGTCAACATGGAGACTGTTGATGTCCAGAGCGACAAGTTAAAAAAAGAAAAAACTGAGGTTGTATTTTTCTTGCCATCTCAAAGTTTTAGCATGCCCTACTTACACTTCTGAGTCTGACTCCCAGGAATGTCTTGATTTCGTGAAAGAAACTATGAATGCCACATCTTACGCGGTAGAAGGTGCCACGGAACAACCTCAAGCTAGTGTCACGGATATGTATTGGGAGGCCTGTCCTCCCTTTATAAAGGTTTGAATGTGCCTTTGGTTATTGTACTTCTGCAATTTGTTATTGGCGCTTTCTGCCAGCTGTTAATATTGCCATGTGATCCACGTTTGCAGGTTCTCCAGTCTTACTCAGGACAGCTCTTATCAAACCAACTCTTGGATGAGCTAAGGGAATTGTTTACTTTGTATGAATCGAGGAATCATGGTTCTGCAGCAAGGGACATCCCTACCCCAGAAGGCGGTTCAGATGACGTTGAAGTAGAAGCAAATGCGTATTTTCAGCAGATGTTCTCTGGACAGATCAATGTTGATGCTATGATACAAATGCTCACACGCTTTAAGGAATCTCTAGACAAGAGGTGCATTTCTGAGATCATTTTGAATAAAACTTACTTATTGCCTGTTTGACTTGCTCTGGTTTATAGTCACCTAAAGAACAACTAAAAAATTATTCGATTATTCTGTTTAGGACCATGACTAGAGATATCAGATTTTTTGGTGATTTGGCTTTCTAGAATTCTTTTGTAATTATAACTTCTATAAGTACTGGATGATTCGACGATTCTGGATAGACAACCCACAGAACATTAATTTGAGAATCTTTATGATAATCTCAAAGAATCAAAGTTCATGAAAATTATGATCACATGAGGCCCTAACTAGTATCCTTTTTTTTCTGGAGCTTTGTCTTAGAATACAGTATTTCCTGCACTGATAGTTGTTTATTAGTTGCTGGCAATTGGCTTACATGAATGGTATTGATATCCAGGGAGCAAGCGATTTTTAATTGTATGATCTCAAATCTGTTTGAGGAATACAAGTTCTTTACGAAGTATCCTGATAAGCAGCTTAAACTAGCTGCTGTGCTGTTTGGTAAGTATATCTTCACTTTGCTACACCATCATGAGCCATTTATCATGTTGAATTGCGACCTTTCTCATTAAGCAATCTGTTCCCGTTCTCTGTCTTGTGCTTAAATTGCTCATGGCTTATGTGGACTTGTATACAAAATCAGTTGCCGCGGAATAACATATCTACTGTCCTATCTAGGGAACTATAGCTTGAAAGTGTTGCAAAGTATAGGCTTTTGCTGTGTTGGATTGGGTCAGCACAATGTCACACATGCTTGCATCAAGACCTTATCTTCCTTCCCCGTGTGGTTCTATCCAAACAATGCAGTTTAGTTTGCATTATGTTTTTGTGGGAGTCACTAGAACTGTGACTGTGAGATGGCCACATGTTCTATTTTATTACAGATGTGTTTTTGCTGCCTGTAACATAACTTTGTCATAATAATAGAGTTCCAACCCTGTTAACTTCTGCTACATCAAGATTTTAATTAGGGCTATAGCAGTCTATGCTTTAAGTAAATGCCTTGGCTGCTTGCCTGGAACATGTTCTGCAGGACTGCAAAATCATCATCTGCACCAATCATGTGTCGTTCTCTAATCCAGTTTCACCTTTGGAAATAGGATCCCTTATTAAACATCAACTTGTGGCTCACCTCGGACTTGGGATTGCTCTGCGTGCTGTTCTTGATGCCTTGCGCAAGTCTGTTGATTCAAAGGTTAGATCTCATCTGTTTTAGGTTGGTGTCCCCATTTGTTAAATGATCTGTAGAACTTGTAGTACTGATTGTGTTATTTGGCTGCAGATGTTTATATTTGGTACAACAGCACTGGAACAGTTCATGGATCGTGTAATAGAGTGGCCACAATACTGCAATCACATATTGCAGATTTCACATCTTCGTGGAACTCATGCTGAAATGGTCTCTGCAATTGAGCAAGCCCTTGCCAGGATTTCATCTAGTCAAAACGAGCCCAGCATTGGCAACATGCTCTCTGCAGAGCAGCTTGTTTCTGGATCGTCATCGATTGAAACCATGGAGGTATAAAAACTTAAAGTAAAGGGTAAAATTATATTTTGCGCAATCATTGACTTGGAACTGAAGATGTATTGCCTGGCATTTGTTAGGATGCTAAGATCCTGCCACTTGCTTACTGATTTGATATGTTTTACTACGATCTAATCCCTTTTCCTGGTTGGATTATGTAGGCTGAACCATCATGGCAGTTGATGGGTACATCTCCAACTCAGCTAGGAAGGGCACCTTCTTACCCTTTGCAGCCAAGGCAACAAAGTGTTCTTGGGGACAGGTCCAAGGTCTCCATGGCCACCTCTCAGAATAAGAGCATTTTACCCAGTCAACCTTCAGTTCCTTCAGCACCTGCTGATTCGGCTATTAATCCAAAGGTATCAGTGATTTTCCTTATGTATTTCCTGTTAGTTTGCCAGTTTATATGCTTGAATGCAGTGCCCTTTCTGTTCTTTCCTTCCGTTTTCTGTTATTTGCGTAATTTAGACACCTGTTGTCTCTTTCTTTGACCTACTGTAACTTCATAACTGCAGACAACTGTTCCATCCTCTTCACTAGCTCACTCTACAAGCATGTCAACTTCTACTCATGCCACTGGTTTTCTGCGCACTCGAAGTACTGCCACAGGTGAATTGAGTGCTTGTCTTATTCACGGGAACAATTGTGATTCAATTTTATTTACTTTGTAATCTCTATACTACCACTCCATGAGATTGTTATGGCCCTTTTTTATAGGCCTCCCTCGGCAACATTCCTACACTACTGGATTTGGAGCCGCTTTAAATATTGAGACCCTTGTAGCAGCAGCGGAGCAAAGAGATAGTCCGATTGAGGTTGGTATTGCTATTGTTTTCCTTTGCATGTTCTCTCATGGGAAAATACTCAACTTCTATTGGGCTAATTCATTTTCCTCTTCACCTAGACTCCTCCATCTGAAGTTCATGACAAGGTATTGTTTATGATTAACAATATATCTACCTCAAATATGGAAGCCAAGGCAAAAGAATTTAATGAAGTGCTTCAGGAGCAATATTATCCTTGGTTTGCACAATACATGGTCATGAAAAGGTATTATACCCATTTGTTTCCTTCCTTTTCTGCCTCAGTTTTCTAACCTTGAAGAATTTTTTTTGAATTAAAACCTTGAAGATCTAATTACCTGTTTATCTTTCCAGGGCAAGCATCGAACCAAATTTTCATGATTTGTACCTGAAGTTCTTTGACAAACTTAACTCAAGATCCTTGAGTAAGGAGATGCTGAAAGCTACCTATGAGAACTGCAAGGTTGTGGTTACTCTAATTTGTCTACTTTTTTCCGTCTTGATGGTTAAACAAGTTTGTTGAATCTTAGATTTGCTTGTGCAGGTTTTGTTAAGATCAGATCTTATCAAATCTAGTTCTGAGGAACGCTCGTTACTGAAAAATTTGGGCAGCTGGTTGGGAAAATTCACTATTGGAAGGAACCAGGCACTAAGAGCTAAGGAAATTGACCCGAAAACTCTTATCGTGGAGGTACTTCTTTTGCACCAGAATCTGCATTTTAGATTTCTGGGACAAAATTGATTTGTTTGACTGCGTGCTAATTCTGCCCAAATTTGTCTTTACTGAGATCAATTTCTGAGTTCTCTCCTTTATATAGGCTGACTTGTTTAGATTTCATTTATTTCTAAAGCTTGCATTGTATTTTCGTGCATGTATTGGTGTAGTAATTCTGAAAAGTGATGTTATTAAGTAATTCTCTGCCTACTGCTTGACAGTCATTTGAAATTATTTTTACAGGCATATGAGAAAGGACTGATGATTGCTGTCATTCCATTCACTTCAAAGGTGTGCATTTGCAGTAATCTCATTTTCGTGTTATCTGATGTCCTGACCAGTGATTGCTCTGCAGATTCTCGAACCTTGCCAGTCAAGTATAGCATATCGTCCTCCAAACCCATGGACAATGGGAGTTCTTAGTCTACTTGCAGAGATATATAATCTACCAAACCTCAAGATGAATCTGAAATTTGACATTGAGGTTACCAACGTTTTCTGTTTAGACTGCCTCGTTGAATCTCTATCTTTTGTTCTGTTACACTGCGTAACTATTATTATTTGTGTTTGTAGGTCCTGTTTAAGAACCTCACCGTGGACATGAAAGATGTAAAACCGACTTCCCTTCTTAAAGACCGAGGTCGTGAAGTTGAGGGAAACCCAGATTTTTCAAACAAAGATGTTGCTGCATCTCAAACCCCAGGGGCTGTAGAAGTCTCTTCGGGCATCAGCCCCCCTGTAAACCACATGGAACTGCAGCCTGAAGTCAATAACGCTTCTCGTGCCATGAGCCTTCCTACTATACTGAATCAGGTAGGCTTCAGACTTGCGTTACCAATTCAGTTATGTTGGTGTCCAATTGTGCATTCAGCCTGTATTATAACATTTTTTATACATGCAGTATACTGCTCCTGGTCGTCTACCTCCTAACAGTATGGTGGAAGATGACAAAATTGCTCTAATGATGCCTGAGCAATTCTCCTCGCACACCTTGGCCCAGGTCTCACCATCACAAACACCATTGGCATCTCTGTCACCATCGCCACTCTCTCTGAGTCAGGTTTTGCCATGCTACTAATTCCACCCATCTTTTACTGGACAACTAGATGTTTTCGGTGATGGCATATATTCTTTCATCTGTCCTTTGCAGCTTTTGTCATTGATTCCACATGATGAGATACGCTTCAAGATAAATTCCAAACTTGGGTCTCTTGGCTCACAATTGCAATTCAGCAAGTATGTTTCTACACATAAATTTCTTATGCTATTTGAATTTTTCTGAATAGCTGATAAATGTCTGTTATTTCATAGAATCATGGGTGTGGCTTTGGATAAGGCTATCAAAGAGATAATACTCCCTGTCATTGAACGAAGTGTCACAATAGCAAGCAAAACTACAAAAGAACTTGTCCTGAAGGTTTCATATCTTACCTGTATTTGTTAAGAAAGCTTTGTGTTATATGGAAATCGTTGGTATGTTAATGAGTTTTTACTTCCTGAAGGATTATGCAACGGAATCTGATTACAATGCTGCAAACCGTGCTGCTCGTTTGATGGTCGGCACATTAGCTGGAAGTCTAGCCCATGTTACTTGCAAGGTACTCCTGGCTTGTTTTGAAGGCCTGTAAGCATTGATGTTCTTCTGTGGCTGTGTCTTCTGTTTTTTGTTTCGTTATTGTTGTTGATCTTTTGTGCAGCTTATTATATCATTTATTTTCCCTCTGGTGTAGGAACCACTTCGTGTTGCACTATCGTCTCATCTTCGAAGCCTTATTCAAAACCTAACTAGTAACAGTGAGACTGTGGAGCAAGTAATCCATATTCTAATCAATGACAATTTGGATCTTGGCTGCGCAAGTATCGAGTCTGTGGCAACACGCAAGGTAGCTCTTGACATGCTAGTACTAATCCTACTCAGCAACATATACTTTTTCTTCCATCTTCCATGTTTTAAAGTCTCAAAACCTTCTTGAATTTGGAAGTCCTACGAATTATGTGGTCTCTGTAGTTGCTTCTAGTTCAGCAGTCTGCACCCCAACACCTACCAATGATCTGCCTTGAAACTATGGAGATGTCTCTTCCCTTTTTTTGATCATCCTTGGGCGTGTTACTTAGCGCAATAAACTGCACTGGAAAAGCTGGTGATATATACGTCCTTTTTGCAGGCTGTTGATTCGATTGATGGGGAAATAACCCAATCCTTTTCACAACAAAGGAAAAAACGAGAGGCAGCGGGTCCTGCATATTATGACTCATTTACTTATGCTCAAGGTCCATTTGCCTCTGTACCTGAAGTACTCCATACTAAGCCCGAGTCTGCTGCCCAACAACGAGTGTATGAGGTGTGTAGCATCAGGACTTAAATTAGTCAACGGAAATTAAACCTTGATGTTTCTGTACTCTACATGTGACTACCTTCATATCACCTTGTTGGTTTCAGGAGTTTGTTCATGTATGGCAGAGCAATAGCCAAAATGCTGGTGCTGCAGGTTCTGGTTCATCTGGTACAGCTGTTGTCTCGAGCAGTTTTGGCGTGCCGCGAGCTTACAGCCCAAATCCAGCACCAGCCTCCAGTGCTTTTTTGACTGCTCAAACAGCTCCGCTTACATCAGCTCAGCCTACGGAGCTGGTGTCTGAGGACTTGATTCCTGGTGCTGCACAACTATATAGGTACACATACTTTTGTACCTTCTTGTTGTGAAATGCGGGTTTGCTCGAGCTGCAGCTCAAGCTTGATCAATGTCTTATGCCTCTCGTAGTGATTCTACTGCTCAAGTTGGGACCATTGACTCTTCTGCCTGGCTTGGTGCAACCATTGCCGCTGCATCCACATCTCCTCCATTGATATCTAATGACCTTCCTGTGGGAGGAACAACGGTCATGACCACATACCTTTTCTTCCCTACCTAATGTATACATGTCATACCGCAGACTTCTGAAACCCGTTTCAACCATGTACCAGGATTCAAGCGCTGTGATGTCATTTCCAGCTACTATTTCTGTTGACAATCGTGGATCTGTCTTACCTGATGCTTTGAATACTGGTGTTGCCTTGGAGAGATACGGACAAGTTTCACAAAAGGTAATGGCATTTGGATGGGAATCGAAATTGGAACTATTATTTGAAATTCCTTATGATTTACTGACTGCTTTCTATCAGAATATACATAAAGTTATTCCATGAGCCAAAAGGCCATCACATAAAATGTGCTCCCTCCGTCCAGAAATAGCTGACTTGAGTTTGTCTAGATTCGAATGTATCTAGACGCATTTTAGTGTATAGATACATTCGAATCTTGTGAAACCCAAATAAGTTATTTCTGGACGGAGGGAGTACATGTGGGCAATGACATGAAAAACACCCTATACAATACAAGGAATTAGTGCTATCATATACGATGTACTCTTAATACTGTTAAAGGGTTGTTGTGTTGTATGTTTGGAAGGCCTTTTTGGCCGTATGATCGGTAACTTGTTGTGTTGTATGTCTTGTTTTGGTTTCTTACGGATCAATATGATATGTTGTTACTTTAATAGGCACATGCTATAAATACCATGGAGTTTTTGTTGAAATGTCCAGAGTTTATCTTAATGTCTAGAAACTAGCATGATGTGATGGATAAAAACATGTAACTTACCACGTTATGCAGTTGCTACCGCCTCACTTTGTCTGCTCGCTCATCTGAGTTCTACCTATGCCGGTGTCATGCCTCTTCAATTGTGCCCCTTTCATCAACCTTGCAAAAAAAATCTCTTAACAAGAGGATAACACACTAACTGAAACACAATGAAGCCCCTCTCCCTAGAAGACTATTTTATTTAGAGATCTAGTAAAAATCTCAAAAAATAGAGCATGCACAGATTAAAAAGGTGCGGCGTGGGGGCCCCATGTACATAATAGAATATAAAGATCATTCAAGGATGTCCATGGTTGACAACTGGGCCTTGGCCCACATTTCAGTTGCACATTGATGGTATTTTATTACGATGTTCGCATGATGTAGAGCGATTTGCAGTAAATTTTGTTATTATTATTGTGTTCTTTTTGTTTATATATTGTGTAGATAATGTGATCGTTACTGTATATTCTGACCTTCTGTACTTTCTGATTGAATCCTAGTTCCCTGTAGAAGCTCCAATAGTTTTCACTTTCCACAACCACCTATCTTTGGTTATCTTGGATAATGTTTTGATTCACTTAATTCATTTGTTGTTACCCCCCAGATGGAGACCTTGATTGCCAAGGATGGAAAAGATGGGGAAATTCAGGTCAGTTAATCTTCATTACTTCTGCTACACATGCTAATGTTCCTCTGTAGGTATTCAATGGCTGTAATTTTAGGAAAAGTGTTTCCTGCTGCAGCTCCTGTGCTGGTGAACTTTTAAATAGTTGGTGTGAATACTGTGGCAAGAGAAGCAATATTATCATCCCACTTATTCTGTAAAAATGTCAGTGAACCTCTAAAAACGGTTGTAAATACTGTAGCTAAATAAATAATATGTTATCATCCCACCGTTCTCTAAGAACTATAGTAACTAGCAAGTGTTGTGCACCACAGTTCTTGTATCTATTTCACCAGACAACTCATGGATCTATTTCACTATTACTTTTTGTGAAGTTATCCCAAGCTAATACTTTATCTAATGGATACTAACTATCTTCGTTAATGTATTGTATTATTCAGTCTGTTATTGCGGAAGTTCCCGATATCTTACTCAAATGTGTTAACCGGGATGAGGTTGCGTTAGCTGTTGCACAAAAGGTATACCGTTTTTGTTTTGTTACGGTACTTAATTGTATTGCTTGGCTAATTGTTGTCTTGACCTTTGTATCTTGGTATCTTTGGTCTCAGGTTTTCAACAGTTTGTACGACAACACATCAAATAGTGGTGGTATCATGTGGTATGTAGCAACTTTAGTTGCGATACGAGATGTCTGCAAGCTTGTTGTCAAAGAACTAACAAATTGGGTATGTTTCTTTATGATCTTCACCCATGTTATAGTTGCCTTTCTCTTGTGTGATAATTTGTTGTTGTGCGTGAGATGGAAAGGGCTACCAATAACACAGAAAATACCTTAGAACCCTTAGTTCTGTTTTTGAACTGCTTGTGAAGTTGGGTTGGCATAGAGGTTTATGCCACATACTTTCAGAACCCTTGCAGTCTGCGAAAATCATCCCACTGATCCATATTAGTTATCGCTGATTTAGTATAACTCTGTACTAAATCAGCGGCAACTTATGGATTGGAGGGAGTATCAAAGTTTATCAACAATGTTCATGCATTGCTTCCACTATTCCACAGTTTTAGGTTAGAGATTTCACACATTTTGTTGTTGTGTGCAGGTGATCTACTTGGATGACGAGAAGAAGTTTAACATTGAAATAATCTTTTGCCTTATTCGTTCTGATTTGCTGAATGTCGGAGAGTACAATGTTCATCTAGCAAAGCTAATTGACGGTGGAAGAAATAGTATGTTCAAGTGTTCATATTTGATTTTAGATATATACTACTCCCTCCGATCCAAATTAATTGACTCGGATTTGTCTAGATTCGGATGTATCTAGATATATTTTAGTACTAGATACATCCGAATCTAGATAAATCCAAGTCAATTAATTTGGATAGGAGGGAGTACTAGTAATCTCTTTCATAGTCCCCACAAATAATGAATCTGTTCCTTATTACCTTGTTATTATTGTTTGTAAACTTGTATTATTTTCACCGATTAATTGGGTTGGCAACCTTTTTTTCTTCTCAGAGGTTGCAACAGAATTTGCCATGTCACTTGTCCAGACATTGATTACTCAGGACTCTGTTAGCATATCAGAACTTTATGATGTTGTTGATGCGCTATCAAAGGTACACTAGATTTCTGAGCTGCTCTATATATTAAGTTGTTGTTTTATTGGTCTTGCCCACCCCAGGAGCACACTCTTTGACTGACAACCAAGGACACCTTTGTATATTGCTTTGACTGAAAGTACAAAGCATCTTTTTGGCAAAAAATACTAGAAAATGGCAAAAAAAACCAGAAAATCATATTTGATATGGATTTTTTTTCCGGTGATATAGAGATGGAAGTATAATATATTTTAAAACCAGGAGCAAGCCATTGCCAGGAAGGCTGGTTACTGGCAAACAAATTTTTACTGGTTGTGATATCTGTTGGTTTGCAGATTTCAACAAGGCCAGGTTTACCTGAGTCATTGCAACAGTTGATGGAGATTGCAAGGAGTAACGCCAACAATGCTCCTGGTTTTGCTTTTGGGAAGGATGAAAAGGTCATACAATCCAAGGATAAAAAGGTTAGGTAGCATTTAAGAATGATCTGAACTATCAAGTTTAGTTTGTGCATCCATATGAATGCATCTCATAACCCACAAGAACTTTTGTTCTGATATGCTAACAGAGTCCTGAGTATATTGCCCTTGCATGTTTGTAGGTTCTCTCTAGTCGAACAAACAAAGAGGAAAACAGTGTTAATGACACAACCCTTGCTGATTCTATAGCTTTTCAAGACCAGGTATCTTTGTTGTAACTTTTCAAGACCCTTACATAAACTTTTATTTCTGCAATATTTACTTGCACATTGTTTTGATTTACATAAATCTTGAAAATAGAATAACGAGCCTTTTTTGTTTGGTTGACTTAAGTAGTGCCTAACCATAAATCATTACAGTAAATGTAAGATTTGCATTTTAACGGATCTTCTGATGTGTTGCTCATTTGTATTATATAGCGACTAGCTACATTGTTAGCAAAGTAAATAAATCTATTACATTCAGGTGTTTGTCTATAGAGGATTTGTGTATAACTGTGTAATTTAGAAAATATATGAACGGATTCTATATGCTGGAAATTTGATGCATTATGTTGATTGATTCATAGGTTGCACACCTATTTTCTGAGTGGTGTCAAGTCTGTGATCACCCAAATGCTTCTGATGCGGCATATAGTCGCTATGTTATGCAATTGCAACATATTGGCTTGCTGAAGGGAGATGAATTCACTGAGCGCTTCTTCCGTGTTCTCACGGTGATTATTCTACTTTGTAGTTTGTAGAACTTGTATTCCATTGATTTGTTAGTTTCATGCTAATTTTGAATCAATCAGGAACTTGCTGTTACACACTCTCTGGTCGCCGAGCAAAGTGTCGCTCCTGGTGGATTGTCTCAGCAGTCATCTCATATATCATATATCTCCATTGATTCATATTCAAAGCTTGTGTCTATGGTGCTAAAGGTATCTATAATTTTGTACACATGTTCCTTGTTACTTTGGAATCTGACTGTTGATTGTTTAGGGTTATAATAGAATGAACATGGCAGATTTGTCAAACATTCAAAGGTTTGTTAGCTGTCAACGTGTTATTTATGTTAGCGAGAACTGGCATGTGAACAAAATTCTACTAAATGAAACCAGAGAGTAAGCAGGCTAAGTAGGCCCAGCATGCATTAAAAATCAATTTGGTGGACGAGCTCCCTGGGGGCCCTTTTTTAAAAAGTTCGAAAGTGATATTTTTAAGTGTCGAAAAATCTTGAGAAAAATATGTATGTAAGTAATTATGTATATTTGAAGCATGCAATATCTTGATCTGAAATAGGTTGTATTATGGGCTACACAAAAAAGATAAACTCTGACAAGATTTGGAAGTTACTGTTCACCCGCCCAGATCTGTATTTTTTTTGTGTAGCCTAAAATTCAAAATATTTCCGATAGGGAATTTTTCCACTTAAAGTCTACATCACTGCCTATTCAAATCTATTTTTTTCAGAGTTTTCTGGAACTTTGAAAATACAAATTTTGAGTGTTCAAACTAAAGGGCTCCAGTGAGCTTGTCTACCAAAATGACGTACTCAGTATAATCTATTTACCTGTCTTGTTTCCTGTGATGTCTCATAACATGATGCATATATCAAAAGAAATGAAATTTGAGATCCTTGTAATTATTTACTACTATGTACTGTTGCACTCTGTTTCTTCAAAGCTCTACTATAGTTGCTTCTTATAGCAATTTTATCCACATTTTCTGATGTGCTAAAAACATTACCGTAATAATACTAACTTATTTGTTTCAGAAGGATTTTAAATGGCAATTTTGATGCCATGCACCAGATCTTAATGCAGTTCATGTTGATATTAATTGCTTGTTTGTTATTTGTCTTCAGTATTCTCCGGTGGAAATAGGACCAATTAAAGGCAGCCTTCTTCCTAAGGTCAGTGTCTAAAAATCATTCTGCCCTTTAGACCAGTGATATCCTTTCGCCCCTAGACTGGCTAAAACATGTGTAGATTCAAATTCCACACTCAGAAGTTGAAGTTCAAAATTCTTGCATGCAAACTATTGAAAGTACCTTTGGTAAACATGTGTAGAACATGAATTGTGTCAAGGACATTTGGTTATGCAGTTTTGTACATTTTATCATCTAGGCAATGTTGCATCACCAGATAATTTCGTTTATTTATATTGCATATAATATATAAACTTATGATTGTATTTTTTAGTTGCTAGCTAGTCGGTTAGTGGCCACACATTTCTATAGACCCAATAGTTTCTCCAATTTTGATTTTGTACCCTTGCTCATGTATCCAGTGCATGAAATAAGTATTGGTCAACTTGTACAGATTCTATCAGTGACAGTTAGGGTCATTCAGAAAGATGCTGAAGAGAAGAAAACTTCATTCAACCCACGACCATACTTCCGGCTTTTTATAAATTGGTTGAATGACCTTACTAGTTCTGACATACATCATGACAGTGCTAATTTCCAGGTACATCCTTTTGACTATATTTTTCTTTGTTGTAATAGGAGTAATAATAATATTTTAATTTGGTATAAGCAGGCGTTGACTACATTTGCAAATGCATTCCATGCACTGCAACCCTTGAGAATTCCTGGTTTGAGGTTTGTCCATCACTTTAGCCCACTTGTTAATTTTTCCTGTGTCATTATCTACTTGCTATGTCATTTGAGTTTCCAACTCTTCATAGTTTTAGTACCATACCAGATCGTCAGTTCAATGTGGTTACCATTATGTGTAACAATGCTGTGTTACCTATTGATCAGTATTCTATGCAACAGACGAGTTTATAGTTCCCTGTCAGTTGAATAAACTGAACTATTCTGAAGTTCTATATGAATTCCAACCCAGTCACAAAGTCAAACCACAAAGTCAACTTGATTGTCTTTTCTGTGTCTTGCTATTTGTGTGGCTTTCATGTGCGAGGTTGGTTGCAGCCATAGGAAGTTGTTAGGGTGCTCATTCTCATCTAGCAGCTAGCTGCTCTTTCCTCAGAGAAGGGAGTGCAGGAATATAAGACCTTGTTGGTTTCTTGGCTTGCATACAGATGGCCAGCCCAATTCCCTTTAACAGAGCCGCCTTACCTTATCTAACTAATCAAATAACAAGATGGCCTAGCAAAAATAATGAAATAACACTAGGAGAAGAATATATAGTTGATACTACTGCTGCTCCAGCCTCTAGACCTGTTGGATCATGTGCGCACAGCTGCTTCTCCTACTGCTTGCTGTGTGCTCGGTTGTCCTGAGACCCCAATCCTGTAACAGTAGCTGATGGTTTCTGGTTCCCAACTGCAGCTAAAGCTGAATTATTCAGTAGAAAATTTGTACTATATTTATGTTTGACATCCTGATCTGTAAATTTTGGTATGATCTGATTAACACTCGTTCTATTTCAGCTTTGCTTGGCTTGAGTTGGTGAGTCATAGAACCTTCATGCCAAGACTGCTGACGTGCAATTTGCAAAAAGGGTGGCCTCTTTTCCATGGGCTGCTTGTTGATCTGTTCAAATTCATGGAACCATATTTGAGAAATGCTGAACTTGTAGAACCAGTTAATCTCCCTCTCCCGCTCCCTCCAATCAGTTTTTGCATCTATCTTGTTCAAGTAATGTTACTCAAGTTCTTATTTCATTGCGTTCGTTTTATTTAGGTGCACCTTCTGTACAAAGGAACTATGCGAGTACTGCTTGTACTACTCCATGACTTTCCTGAATTTCTGTGTGACTATCACTTCAGTTTTTGTGACGTGATCCCTTCCAGTTGCATCCAAATGCGCAATGTCATTCTTAGTGCTTTTCCACGCAGCATGCGACTTCCAGATCCATCTACTCCTAACTTGAAGGTTTGAGGAGACATGGGTATTTCCTTGGTTATCCTTATTTCAGTCAGACAGTATTTGACTTTTTCTTGTTCACTTTGTCGCAGATTGATCTGCTACCTGAGATTACGAAAGCTCCACGCATCATGTCAGATGTTGATGGTGCTCTGAAGTCAAAGCATATGAAGGCTGATGTCGATGAGTATCTTAAGGTGATAGAATTGACATGCTGATTCTTTGTCTTCCAAGACCTTCATTTCACAGCTTCATCGAATCTTCATTTCTGTTGTGCAGAGACCAGATGGATCTTCCTTTCTGAGTGATCTGAAGCAAAAATTGCTGCTGCCTCAGAATGAAGCTAGTATTGCTGGGACATGCTATAATGTGCCTCTGATTAATTCGCTTGTTCTCTACATTGGCATCCAAGTAAGTGTTAATCTTCTAATGTGGAATAGAGCAGGAATCAGTACTTTCGAAATATTTAAAGTTCACTTTTCCCCCCCAAAATCTATCCAAAAAAATTTACGCGCTTGAAAATTGAAACACGTGAGATGGTCCTTTTTTATTGTCTAATAAAATTATGTTTTATTAATCTTTGATAGGATGGCAGTACTCTTGTGCCCATTATCTCTGTTTAGTTTGTTTTGAATTTTACATTTCTTTCTTTTTCTTCATTGCAATTCTAACCTTTAAGTTTAAAACAAATACCAGGCGGTGCAACAACTGCAACTGAACAAGGCGAATGCATCTGCATCAGCCCAGCAGATCAACCATGGTCAAATGGATATTTTTCAGATTGAAACAGCCACTGATTTTTTCAGAAACCTTGTGACAAACTTGGATACAGAGGGTCGCTACCTTCTTCTGAACGCAATCGCTAACCAATTGCGTTTCCCCAATAACCACACACACTACTTCTCCTTCATCATTCTGTATCTATTTGCGGAAACTACCCTGGTATTTTCCCGATTTTCCCTGTATAATGGCATTTTCTTCTATTTTGATAGTATATGTTTTTAGCCTTTCCTGTCTAGTAGCTCAAGTGTTACTCTTTCCCTGGTATCGTCTGAAATTATTTCGTGGATGATCTTGTTAACAATGTCTCTGGAACTGGGATTTTCAGGATAGTGTCCAGGAGCAGATAACGAGGGTCCTTTTAGAACGCCTGATAGTGAACCGGCCCCACCCTTGGGGATTGCTCATTACTTTCATCGAGCTGATAAAGGTATGCTCCTCATCTTCTTTTTTTATGCTTCGGCAAATTTATTGAGGACTGTCGCTGATCCATCATTTCTCTATTAGAACCCTCGCTACAACTTCTGGAACCGATCCTTCACGCATATCGCGCCTGAGATCAGGATGCTGTTCGAGTCTGTCGCGAAGTCGTGCGCTGGTAAAGCTGTGGATGATGTCCCTGATGGCAGCCACTAGTGTAGTTTGATGTAAACTGTAGCCTGACACCATCCGAAGTTTTGAGCCCTTTTCCGTCGATGTGCAGTTTTGTTGTAAACGTCTTGTCAGCGAGCCTGCACTCGTCGTTGTGTATAGTACTAACTGGATATTGTGTTTAATGTAGCAAACCCAGTGGTTAACTTTTGTGGTCTCACAATGTAGTCTTCTGGTTAATTTGAAGTGAATAGTGTACATATATTGTGTTGGCGGTGCCTTACATTTTGCTGATATATCACCTTCAATATTTATGCTGTAACAGCAGTCAGACCACACAGATTACAAATTGTACTCCCGCCGTCCTGAAAAGGATGTTGCTGATTTGATTTGCATGTATCTATCTATAAACTAAAACGTGGCGAATCTAGACAAGACATCCTTTTCAGGATGGAGGGAGTATCATACATTGAAATGGAAGCCTGCATTTACAGTCCTGTGCTTTTCTCTGCGCAGGTACCTCTGAAACCTGTTATGAATAGTGCATATTTCAGGTGGCTTCAAGTAAAATATCGTGAGCTGTTGACAGTGCCTTAAGATGAACGTACCCCTTTTGACGGCCAATTGCCATGTATAGCAATTATCACACACCACTTTTATTATGATGATCGTATCTGGCTCTTCTTTTTCAACACAAAGGAAGAAACAATTAGTCCTCACTGCTCTGGAGGGGCAGGAAAAACCGCTAGCGTATTCGGCATACCCCACGTTCTTAGGACCAAGGCCTCAGATCCCAAAACCCTGCACGGTTAGAACAAGGTCTGCATATAGACTTCCTGGAAATATAGAGATACTAGATAAGGAATTTAAGAAGGAAGGCGCCTCTGCGGCGCGACCTAGAAAGAAGAAAAGGAAGGAGCGGATGGTCCTCTCGTCCTCCGAAGGTCAGTAACTGAATCCCCATGCAACCAGGGAGCTCGTCGAAGGTCATGTGATCGTCGTCCAGCTAGTGCTCATTAGTGAAGGTATGCTCCGCACAACTTCGTCTTTAGCTGATGGAGGATCTCTCCCTCGAGATTGGGTTTCTCCCTATAGATAGAAGAGCCATAGTAAGCCTTTGCTGTGCAAGTTCTGCCTGCGCCTGGTCCCTCTGATCCCGATGGCGAACATCCCTTCCCAGTCTAAATCATGAACCTCCTCCCAGGTCTATAGCCGCTGGTATATCATTTATATAAGCGGTTGAGAAATAAAGAGAAAAATCATTACATATATTTGCTCTGGTTCCGTACGAACAGAAAGAAGTACGAATCAGACAAAATAACATTATAGCCAGCGTGCGACATGCAGTATAGACATCGAGCAGAGAAAAGTACATGATATGCATAGAATATCATTCTATCATCGATGATTGAATATGTCTTGTATACATATATTCAAAAACCATGTGGTCTCGAGATTCCCATAAGATCTCTTGTGGTCCATAGGATCCACAACAATATATATGTGTTTTACACGATGAAATACACGAGCAATTATTTTATATAGACACGTGTAATAGCTGAACTGGTAAGAGGAAGAAGAACCCCCCCTCCAGCTAGACGGAGCTTGGTATAAGCTTTTTTGCATCACTTCTTATCCACATGGATATCTCCTTCGTAAGCCTGTCCATAGCAGGTTTGGGGAGGAAGGAGGAGACGGCAGTGATTAGCTGACCATCCTGGTTCTTAAAAGCCATGTGGTAGCTCATTACGTCCATCATGTTGGGCACACCACCACTGACCCTGTCGGCCCATCCGAGGTCGATGCGGTGCTGTCCTAGGCGAGTTATATCAGAGACATGGAAGGCTCTGTCCACGCCGAGAAACGGATACGTGCGTACCGCCGTGATCATGTCCACCGTCGATCTCACGTGCTCCTCCGTGGCACCATCGAGCTTGGCCTTGTGCACGAGCTCAAGCGCATGCCCGAGAGGTTTGTTACACAGATCATCAACACTGGCCTCCACCATTGGGCGGAGAACGGCGTTGCCGTAGTACCCTAGGGGGATGGGCGGGTACTTGCCCCGAGCATTGATGCGAAACACGAGACGCACGGGCAGTCCTCCACCAGGCTCATAACCAAGGGCCACGGTGCGGCATCTCCACATGAGTGCGGTTAGTATCTCGAATGTGGTGCAAGACTCTGCGAGGTGCACGGGGACATAGTTTTTGAGAGTCGCAATCTCTTTGGGGCCAAAGTAGAAAAGCTGGGATGTCATGTTTGGTGGCATGTCGGGATCGGAGGTCAGGATGCCAGAAGCGTGGCCTGGGAAGATGTCATCCCTGATGCGAGGCGGTGTGCGCGCCTTGAAGATGTCCTCCCTGTTCCAGACGGGCGAGATGGTTGGCCGTGCCTCGCCGCGCGCTATGTCCGCTATAGCTCCGATGAACTGGAATAGGCCCATTGCGTCAACAAGATTGTGGCAAACGTGCACGGATAGAACAAATGCTCCACATCTCAGTCTTGTCACCTGTCGCAGCAAATCGATATGCATGAGTACTAGTCCCTTCCAAAATGTAAACTTTTTACCTGTTTAATACTACTCCAGTTCTACCCCTCGTTTCAAAATATAAATGTTTTAGTTTTATGTATAGACCCTTTTTAGTGTGTAGGTTCACTTTAAACCTATATGAACTTACTCACTAAAAATATTCTAGATACAAATCTAAAACATCTTATATTTTAAAACGGAGAGAGTAGATGAAAGGAAGAAGGGTACTAACTTGCATGTAGGCCAGTGGGTTGCCAACGACTGCAGTGTGCTCATCGACGAGGTCGCAGAGGAGATCCTGTGGATAGGGCGGCATCGGGGGCTGCCCCAAATCCTCAAGGACCACATCGGCGTCGGCCTCCACAAATACGACCCCTTCAGCTGTACAGTCCACCGCGAGCCTGCCGCCGGGCATTTCCCGCAGCCGGCCGGCCACCGGGTAGTAGTGGACCAGAGCCTCCGCGAGCGCCGCCCTGATGGCCTTCGCATGGTCCATCGTCGGCGGCGAGTTTCGCACCGGGCGGAAGAACTCCGTGAAACAATAGTAGTACCGTAGGTAGCCGCAGTCGTCCATGTCCGAGAGGGCCTTGGTCTCACGGGGAGTCGGCCGCGCTGGTGCAACAAGTTGAGCTTTGCTCCGGCGAGCTGTCAACCGGACCATGGTGGGTGGCGATCCTGCAAGCAGCAACTAACCTACGCTACTCGCATGAGCTTGAAACACTAGGTATTTTGCCGCGTAACCACCACTTAGTCTTCCCTTCTATTTATAGATCCTGTTTGGTGCAGGAGATCAATCAAACAGACTACAATTATATGATCACAACTACCTGATTATTTACGGTTCATATTGCTCTACTTACGTTGTCATCATAGGGGCTAGAGATGGTGGCGATACCAGTGCAGCTATCGCCCGCCAAGCGGTGGGGTCGGAGAAGGTGAGCACCTCGCTAGGATACTCCTCAGGACGGTGGTGATGTAGACTCGTGGTGGGCACTAAAGTGGAGGATGGAACCACCCTCAGGAAGGTTGTGCCTGCGAAGCATGAAGCGTTGTCGATGACGCGGTCGAAGGAGCCGACCGTGATCATGAGGCCGGAGGCTAAGCGCTCCCCGGAAGTGGTGCAGGGTCCCGTACGGAATGAGACTCCGGTCGCATCGATCTGCCCCACGATGTGGGTGCCAACTGTCATGGTGTGGTGCACGGCAGTGCCATACGGGATGAGATGAGAGACGTGTGGGAACGAGCAGGGGTGAGCAAAGGAGTCAATAGGCGGGATCAAGAATGAGCATTGAAGAACACACACATAGATGTACCCCAGTTCAAGGCCCTCGATGAGGTAAACCCCTACTCTTGCATGAACTACAATAGAATTGGCACACAGAGTACAGAATCGCTCCTTGAGATATATGAGTGTTTTCTCTACGAGTGAATGGAGATCAATCGATTAGCCCCCCTCCTGGAAGCCTCAGTGCCTTAATTATATACGAGTTGAGGCACTGGTTACAACGTACAACCGGCTATAGTGCGGGATCCGGTGGGGCCCACCGATTGCTCATCTATAGGGCCGAGCCGGACGCGATGACGTGTGGGCACAATGGCACGCCGGCGACACTATGTATGACCAAGCAACGGAAGTCATAGGCATGGCCTTCTCCTTTATGTCTCATTGTTATGGCTGAGGTGACCTGAGCACTGTGGACAGCGTCATCGCCTTCCGCCGGCTTCTAGCCCATCCGGCCCAATTATTCGGCTCATGGTCCTCAAGGAAACGACCTGCTCATGGCACCTCCAGGAGCCAGTCCACCTAGTCTGCCATGCTGGCTTGGCCACCTGCTGGTGATTCCCCCGACAATAATGTAG
Organism: Avena sativa; assembly: GCA_916181665.1. Taxonomy (NCBI): domain Eukaryota; kingdom Viridiplantae; phylum Streptophyta; class Magnoliopsida; order Poales; family Poaceae; genus Avena; species Avena sativa. The sequence continues at coordinate 60,545,775 of OV702289.1, forward strand.
CGCCTTGATTTTCACTAAGCTGATTATCGAAAAAGGAATATAACCTCATTTGGACCATTGGTGATTGATGTTGGCACCATGGAACTCTTACTATCTCAAAACCACAAATATTCTTCAAATACTGCTGATCAACCTTAATCCCATTTATTAGGATTTTCTATAAAATCTTAATGACAAAATATTGGAAACTAAAACTGAGGTATTGCCCTTCTATAGAAACCCCCATTTATTTTACTTAGAAAATTCTACCAATAACCCCAGAGGTTCCTATACGCAGATATAGCCGACCTATGTAAGAATATTGGATATTCTGTCTGAAAATATATTCTGTTATGTTTTTTCCACTCTTCACTAACTAGTGGTAAATTGTATTACTATCCCATTTTTAGCCCTTGAAAGAAAGGGATCATTTTGATATACTTTTTCTTCGTAGGACACCCATCGGACTTATTTGGCTAGTTTTGACACCCCAAAACAATTGTACATGAAACCTTCTTCATATTTGCTGAAACTTGACCATAATAATGCTTTGATACCGCGGTACATATCACTAGTACGAAGATCTGACCCATTGCCATAGTGGAAATCCATGTTCACTGCATGGAACACCCGAGGGTGCATTTTGTGTTCCAATTTGGTGTTTGGCTTAGTAGTTACTCCATCCGTTTCAAAATATAAGATATTTTATTATTTTTTTCCTAAAACACATGTATCTAGATAACTTTTATTATGTAGGTTTACTCATTTTGCGTCCCCATGTGTTTCAGAAAAAAGACTAAAACATCTTATATTTTAAAACGGAGAGAGTATTATTTGCAACCGTAGGTCGACCCAGTGGAGGAAGCATTTCCTGTTTCATGCACCGAGGGAACCCACAATGTGTAGCCAAAAGTGATTCCATATTTGCTTTTTGGCATTGGAAAATAGTTTTCTACACTGTGAAGGTGGTTTCAAATGAGAGAAAACTGTAATCCGGAGCAAGTAGTTGCTCTAATGCCAAACTTGTCTTTAATCATTTAGAACTAGTTCCCTACACAATAAAGGTAGTTCCATATTTGTTTGTTATGTTGTTTTAGCCACGTTATAAATATTTGGAACCACGTTATAAATATTCCACAGTTGTCCTGTCTCTGTCCTACGTCCCTGCCTCTGTCCTACTACAGCACAGTGGACGTTTTGGAGTTTTGTAGGGGGCAATCTCCCCTTGCGGCCATGCAGCCCTGCCCAATCTTCCCAGTAGCCGTTGTGCGCGTAAGCGCTTAGCGCAGCATTTACCATGTCGCTGTTTTGGCCACCACCAACCAGCTCATCCAGCTCTATTCTAGCCAGAGCCACCCGATGAAAATTAAAGAAATATCTTGAGTCTTGCAACATTACTAGCAGGTTTTGGCGTGGTGGCACGCCCGTGGTGCTAATCTTCCGGTACAAGTAGTTATATATTAGTGGTTAGTACTTTGGAGTATTTTTTTGACAGTGTGAAGTGGTGCCTTTGAATTATTGTTACGTAAGGAGCCATGGGCAATGAAAGAGAGGAAGGGTGGCACGCGAGAATATAAGAAGAGAGAAGCTTCAAGACCACATGCCAGATGGCATAGAGGAACCACGTGTCGGCTAACATGGAGAACAAGCACAACGGACACAAGCAAGAAGCAAAGCTGGAAAGAAAGAGGAAGCAACGTGAAATAACAATAAGAAGAGCAATGATGCATAATAACAAAAGAGCAATGGTGCAAAAGGAGAGATCAAGACAAGAATTGTCATGATGAGGAGGGGACACGGTGGAAAAACCGTATATAGAGACAAAGATTAGGATGATGAGTAAGAAAGACGATGGAGCCGACACGTCGGTTCAAGAAGATAGTACCAAGAAAAACGTGGACCACAGTGTGGGATACCAACAAAAACAACGGTGAGAAGGAAATGGAGTCAATCACATCAGCTAGTGGCAACAAAAACAATGATGAAGCGGCGGGTGCCAACAAAAACAATGACCATATTGTGCCAACAAAAAACAACGTGAGATGGCTGGTGCCAACAAACACAATGATGATAACCAAACGGAGTCGGTTACATCAGATAGTGCTGACAAAAAGTAATGGTGTGCAACCCCTGCGACGCTGCGACGATCCATTGCTATGACCACCTGAAAGCATACCAAGGTGAAAAAAACCATAGCAACTCCAGCGACACGTAGACCATAGCAACTCCAGCGACACGTAGACGCCAGCTAAGCCGGCCACTAGAGCAAAACACTCCACGGACCTGGGTATGCACACGGAAATGCAGAAACTTAGGCCTGCTGCACTTGTCGATACAACAAAAAGCCTCACAAAAACAATGATGATAATCAAATGGAGTCGGTCACATCAGATAGTGCCGACAAAAAGTAATGATGTGCAACCCCTGGGACGCTGCGACGGTCCATTGTTATGGCCACCCGAAAGCAAACCAAGGTGAAAAGAACTGTAGCAATGCCAGCGACACGTAGACGCCATCTAAGCCCGGCCACCAGAGCGGTATGCACACGGAAATGCAGAAACTTAGGCCTGCTGCACGTGTCGATACAACAAAAAACTTCACGGCAGCTCAAAATTCCGAGAACGGCGCGGCGGCACGTCACGTCCGTGCCGTTGCTTGATATGTACTTGCGGTATAGCTGCACACACGGACCATTTTATTTATGTAAAGCAAATAAAACACCAACTCTGCTATGCAGTGAGAAAAAAAAGCCAGTGAAGAAGTACCAGACTACGGATCACAAGGGTCACGATGCACATCTGGTGACTGATGTTTAAAGAAAACAACAAAACAGTAAGCTAAGTTGAGAACACTAACTAATTTGTATCCTGGGGCGTCAGTCAGATGAGGGGATAATGCTACTGATGGTGCTAGAACTGTAGTTACTAAATAGTCCAGTTGGGAAACAACACACTTAGGCATATTATCATATATTCATTTACCAAAATGTCATGCATAAATACAATACTGCAGCTGCAGGAACGAACCAATATATCTCTCAATTCACACATACTGTAGCTGTATAAGGAAAAAGTTATGTAGAGGCCAGAACTTTTCGTCCTCAGGCTTGCATAAATTTTCCGGAGTGTGAAAAATCTCGTCTCTTGGTTTGACATCAAGGAAGGCCTGCTGTCTCCCATGTTGACCCAATGAACACATGTACACGTCAATTTTAAACAGAGTGTATTGTGGATCACCCTATGACCTCCCGCTGGTGCCCCAGTCCTCACATACCATCGGTCTGGCTGCATTACACGGTATGGCTGCAGTAGCTGATGTCTCCTCTAGCGCCTTGAGGGGCTCTGCTAGGGCGGCGTCTGGTCGTAGCTGTTACTGGTGGGCTTTTCCCAATGTCAGGGCAAGATGTTATGTTTAGGTCTGGTCTTAGCCCGAGCTCCAGTGGTGGTGGTGGTTTCAGGTCTGGATGAATTCTTTGCAGGACCTCGGTCCCTGCCGACGATGATGACCCGTTCCTGCGCCATTCACCTTCTTGGAGGCGTCGCCGGAAGACCCCCCTCCTTTGGCTCCTCGAATTCGGATAGGTTATCTAACCCGTCATCGAGTTCCCTGTGGGATGCAGTCTTGGTGCGGTGGAGGCTTGTTGGTGTGGACTTGGTCGTGATTACTCCGGTGCAACAGAAGACAAAGCTCCCTCATCTTGGATCAAGCTGGCACTCCGGCTTGACGTTTTCTGTGTTGTCTTTTGGTGTCTTTTTTGTTGGGCGCTTTGGGCGCGTGTGTTGTAACTCCTAGCCGGTTGTTGGATTCGTTAATTCAAAGTCAGGCTCATTTCGAACCTTCCGTCTAATCTTCGACTTCGTGTTATTTTTCGACCAATTTTAAGATAATCTCGTCAAATTTATCGGTTCATTGCTAATCGTTTCAATTTTCATTCCACCATTTTTTGTATCTCGTCTTTCTACGCCATTCTCATGTTGAGACTTTCTGATTTCGAAGCTGTAGATAAAATAGAGATGAGTTGTTTACCCAACGGGTCTCTGCTTAAACTTAATTTTGTATGTGTAGCTCTCTCTCTCATGATCCTAATGTTTTTAGTCCATCTATTCGTGATGTCATATACACGGAAAAGATGCACAACAACAAGGTGATTCCATTCTGAGAACCATTTCAGAGTCCGACGAACTACAGATCCTCAATTTTATGTTCATGCTGGGTCGTAAACTTCTGCTCGTTTATTAATGAAAAATGCTATTTTGGTTTATGATTAAGTAGTGTTTTGCTTGTAATCTTTTACTTTAGTTTCATCGAAATCTCTTTTTTCTATTTGAGTTCCGTCAGAAGCTGATTGTCAAAAACACCTGAACTTGGTCCATCAGCTTCAAATACTGACAAACTTGGTCACTTAGAGACAATGCCAACGAACTAAATGTTGCACTTTCTATCGACCAAATGCTTCTATGTTACTATTTATTTCTTCCCAATTCTAATGATATGCTTTCCATTGGCACCCATTTGATCTGTGATGGTTTAATAAATCGATAATTTATGACATGTTCAGTTAGTTCCGATCTAACTTGTCATCAAACACCTAACGTGCAGTACTCACATTGGATCAAAACTTGGCTCCAAGTCTTTTCTTTCCTTGGATATAGCGTTACTGTACCAACAGATGCGTGCTTACGAGTGGGCACGATCAACCCAATCATGGTACCGAGATCAGTAGAACATGACCGACATGCCTATGTAGCCATTCGGCATGCCCAAATCGGACATGTGGTGGCTTGCAAGGCCCAGGGGTACACTTTCTTGAGAGTTCTTTCGACACTGCGCTCGCGGCTACGTGCTAGGTACCTCTGGTCATGCGGTCCCATATAGTTCAATAGACGGACATCTAAAATGCATTACTCACGTTCGCTCCAAACTGAGCTCAAACTCGTAGGACTGGTCGAGGATCATGTGGAAATAGGTCGATCACACAAATGAAATATAATGAGTCTATCTCAACATGCAATCTATAAACATCACCCAATATTTTATCCAATTAATTGGCCATGTCATCTCATTACCATTCATTTATAGTATATGCATGCTATCCATATTATCTACTTCTTAGACATATAATTGTCCATGCCACCAATTTTTATTCATCAAATATACAAAAAATTATGTCAATTAAATTTAACCTCTCGACTATTTTGACCAATCTCTCATATTTTTTGCAGAGAACTTCATAGTTTTACGTATTTTATACTATTCATTTACACAATTAATTTATTAAAGGGATTCCCGCTGCAACACGCATGGTATTCTTCTAGTTTGTAGAATTTTAAGTCTTCTAAGATGGTATTAATTAATCCAACCTCGTCATTCTATTTTTTTACTCGAAACTCATTCTCGGAAAATAGATGCTTGTTAATCGATTAACATACCTAAAATATTTGTACAAATTGATATTAGCTTGAATTACAAATATGTCAACCGGTAAACATGAAAGTTACGAAAAAAGAAAATATTATTTTTAACAAAGTACAAAATAGACCATGTTAGCACGTTACCAAGTTGCACGGAGAAGAAATCAACGAGGATAATGTTGGATTATTAGGCAATTTTCCCATGAGATTAATTACTGAAATCAACATTATGTAAGCACTAGCAGATCTAAACACATACAGCCAAACAACCACATCTAATAGATTTGAAAATCTAGCAGGAACTAGTGCATACAAAGAGAAAAATAACACGTACAGGTTGACCGGAAAGGTCGTCACTGCAGCATCACCCTAGTCCTTGTTGATGTCGCCCATGGTGCTAATGAGGTCGTCGGTTGCCGAAGAAGAACACACGAACGGAGGCGAGCAGTCGCGCCAAGACGCTCCTCAAAAACCTTATCGCCCGTCTCTCGATGTAGGATCTCAACGGACGGGGTTTCAGAGGCCTGCTCTCCCTGACAGTAGTGCACGCAGCCGCCGGGATGGGGAAGCCTAGAGAGCAGCGCAGCAAGAGGAACACAAGCAAGAGAGAGTGAGAAAAGAACTAGATCCGTCTAGATTTGTCCGTCTCTTGCTCTATAGCCTGGGAGGTGAGCCGACCGAGTCGCCACGCGTTGGAAGACAAGGACACGCGTCAAACATGCACACGAATGTTGACACGTACCCAACAGTTGGTGCACTAAGCAAAAAATTAGTCTCCCACAAAACGAGTTTCTAACTTGAACTCGATTCACGAAACGCGACGCGCGTGCGGGCGAGGCGAGGCGGGCAGCGGAGGAGGAGGAGTGCGCGTGGACTCCTTCTCTTCTCACTCACTTAGTGGGCGTGAAACAACTCACCTTATTGATGTGTTCGTAGCATGGAAAACAAAATTTTTCTACCGCAAGAACGAACAAAACCCAGATCTAATCTAGATAAAAGCCAAGATCTAATCTATTAGAGATGTGCAACGAGATAGATCTGTACTAACCCTTGTAGACCCGAAAGCGTTACGAGATCGGATCTCGTGGTTGATGTAGTCGATCACTTGCCGATCTCAAGATCGAGTAGATGATCCTTCCGGCGCCGCGTTCCGGCAGCGCTTCCGCAGTCGGTCACACGTGCGGAGTCGAAGCAGACCTTCCTCTCCCTGTTCCAGCGAGCAGCGGAGGTAGTAGATCTTCTCCACGGAATCCCAGCAGCACGACGGTGTGGTGGTGGTGGTGGAGTAGAGAATTCTGCAGGGCTTCGCCTAAGCCAGAGCAGAGGGAAGGAGGAGGAGAGAGGCAACTTGAAATCTAGAGAATAGAAGGGGCAAGGGGGCTTGTGCCTCCACCCCTCTATTTAAAGGAGGGAGGCGCCATGGGGAGGTGGAGTCCTTGTAGGACTCCCCTCTCCCTTGGCCGGCGGATCAAGGAGGTGGAGGGAGAGTCCTACTCCCCCACGAATCCTTGTCTTATCCCACAAGGATTCCTTGATCCTTTCTTGGTTTTCAAGTAAACTCCAAGAAATCTTCCAGAACCTTCCGGAACATTCCGAAACCCTCTAGAATCCCCATACAAATACTCTGGAACATTTTCTAACTTAGAAAATGATCCCCAATATATGAATCTTATTCCCCGGACAATTCCGGATCTCCTCGTGATATCCCGGATCCAATCCGAGACTCCGAACAACATTCGGTCTCCAACGTACATTCCATATCTACTTAAAACAACTTCGAACCTTAAGTGTGTCACCCTACGGTTCGTGAATATGCAGACATGATGGAGACACCTCTCCGATCAATAACCATCTGCGGGATCTGGAGATCCATAATGGCTCCCACATACTCAACGATGACTTCGTGATCGATAGAACCATTAACATACGAAACCAATTCTCTTTGTCACGCGATACTCTACTTATCCGAGGTTTGATCGTCGGTATCTCCATACCTAGTTCTACCTCATTACTGATAAGTACTCTTTACTCGTTCCGTGATATGTCATCCCTTGTGACCTAGTCACATGCTTGCAAGCTAACTAGATGACATTCCACCGAGAGGGCCCAGAGCATATCTATCCATCATATGGATGGACAAATCCCAATCTTGGTCCATGCGCTTCAACACATACTTTCAGAATACCCAATGTCACCTTTATAACCACCCAGTTACGAAGCGGTGTTTGATGTCATCAAAGTATCCATCCGGTGATGGTGATTAACATAACCTCATGGTCGAAGGATTAGGTTACTATGCATTTGAAAGCTTGTAGCAAAACGAACTTAATGACTTGATCTTATGCTATGCTTACTATGGGTGTGTGTCCATTACATCATTCTCCTAATGATATGATCTTGTTATTAACGACATCCAATGTCCATGATCAGGAAACCATGATCATCCATTAATCAACAAGCTAGTTTAACAAGAGGCTTACTAGGGACTCTTTTATGTTTACAAAACACACAAGTATTAATGTTTCCGGTTAATACAATTATAGCATGGGATGTAAACATTTATCATAAACATAAAGATATAATAATAACCACTTTATTATTGCCTCTTGGGCATATCTCCAACACTTATAAGCTGGTCCAACTCTCTCCCACCTAGCAATGTGGGATTAAACTTTGTCTCTCACATAGCTCCCAAGCTGCCATGGTAGATGGGCTTTGAGATTTCAGGATTTATTAGACTAGATAGGCTGCCTACATGGGCCGCAACCCATATAAATCTAACAATCCCCCACTAGATCTCAGAGGCACATCATATGTCACATTTGTTCCAATCACTGTTTAATATACCTGTAGTTCAGTGGAGACTGTTAAGTTGAACTTCCACCTAGACAAAGAGATACGCTTACTACAACTGAACAATGGACTATGCCTTGAATTGCCAGTCTTGCGCAGCAAGTTTCACTCAATGCCGTTACCGGTACTTGGCTGTCATCGGCCACCCCTCGGGTGGAGCTTATAAGTCACACTCCTCGGCCTTTCATGAGCTTCCTAGAGATTCACCCAAATCTCATACACTGTGACCAGCAGTGTAGCTCATATAGCTGTGTTCTTTCAAGATCGCTCTGTAGGACAGTGTCTTTGCTCCCAAGGAGACAGACATAACACATTAAGATTTAATCAATCTTCCTTATAGTATACTATGAGAGAATTGCATCTGCAGTGGAGTGGGAGTTTTAGAAGTTTCTCTCAACTCAGTTGTTTCGGTTTTTTTCCCAGGTCCTAATTCACGGGATCTCCGATCACATAGGTTGGGTTACCCCCTTGACAACTCACGTGGGTCTCAAACCCATCTCCCTTGATGCATTTTCTATCAAATTTCTTGATAGTCCTTTCGTAAAAGGATCTGCCAGATTCTTAGCCGTTTGGACATAATCCAATGCTATAACTTTGGAGTTTCTCAGCTTTCTGACGGACTTCAGTCTTCTCTTGACATGTCTTGAACTCTTCATATTGTCCTTAGAACTGTTCACTTTGACAATCACAGTTTGGTTGTCACAGTTCATAAGGATTGCCGGTATTGGTTTTTCAACCATAGGCAAGTCTATTAAGAGTTCACGAAGCCATTCTGCTTCGACAATCATAGTATCTAATGCTGTGAGTTCTTCTTCCATGGTTGACCTTGTTAAGATGGTCTGCTTGCAAGACTTCCATGAAACAACGCCACCGCCAAGAGTGAATATATATCCACTTGTGGCCTTTATCTCATCAGCATCTAATATCCAGTTTGAATCACTATACCCTTCAAGTACTCTTGGATACTTGGTATAATGAGTTCCATAGTTCACGGTTCCCTTTAGATAGCGCATTACTCTCTCAAGAGCATGCTAGTGATCATCTCCCGGGTTGGCCACAAACCGGCTAAGTTTGCTCACAGCAAACGAGATGTCAGGCCTCATAGCGCAAGCTAAATACATAAGTGAGCCAATTATCTAAGAGTATCTCAATTGATCTCTAGCTGCCTTTTGATTCTTTCAAAGCAAAACACTAGGATCATAAGGTGTGGGAGAAGATTTACAATCATCATATCCAAATCTACTCAACACCTTCTCCACATAATGTGATTGCACAAGTGTAATCCCATTATTCTCATCTCTCAGTAGCTTGATGTTTAGGATAACATCAGCTTCTCCAAGATCCTTCATCTCAAAACATTGAGACAAGAAGTTTTTGACCTCATTAATCACTTTGAGACTTGTCCCAAAAATTAGTATGTCATCTACATATAGACATAGGACAACTCCCTCACCCCCACCATGGCGGTAGTACACACATTTGTCAGCTTCATTTACAACAAAGTTCTTTCAAACTTTTCATGCCATTGCTTGGGAGCTTGTTTGAGGCCATACAAATATTTCTTCAATTTAGACACCTTTCTCTCTTGACCTTCTAGTACAAAACCATCAGGCTGTTCCATGTAAATTTCCTCATCCAACTCTCCATTTAGGAAAGCCGTCTTAACGTCCATTTGATGAACAAGAAGACCGTGCGAGGCAGCCATTGATAGTAGTACTCAAATTGTGGTCAATCTAGCCATAGGTGAGTAAGTATCAAAGAAATCTTTGCCTTCCTTTTGGGTATAGCCTTTAGCCACAAGCTGAGCTTTGTACTTTTAAATAGTACCATCAGCCCTAAGCTTCTTTTTAAATACCCATTTACATCCTACAGGTTTACACCCATCCGGACGTTCCGATATCTCCCACGTTCCATTAGCCAAGATGGAATCTATCTCGCTTTGAACCGCTTCCTTCCAGTAGTCTGCATCCGGAGATGCAAAAGCTTCTGAAATGGTAGTGGGAGTGCCATCCACGAGGTACACAATGAAAGCATTACCAAAAGACCTTGCAGTCCTTTGTCTCTACTCCTTGTGGGAGCTTCATTGTCATCCTCATTCGAATCCGAACTCTCATTATCTGTTTTTTCATCAGTCTCTATGGGAGTTTCAGGTTCAGAAACTGGATCATATTCCTTATTAGATATGCTAGACATATCTCTCATAGGAAATATTGTTGGAATTATGCCCTAGAGGCAATAATAAAGATGTTATTATTATAATTCTTGTTCATGATAAAGTTTATATTCCATGCTAGAATTGTATTAAGCGGAAACATTAATACTTGTGTGGTTTGTGAACAACACCGTGTCCCTAGTATGCCTCTATGGACTAGCTCATTGATCAATGATGGTTAAGGTTTCCTAACCATAGACATGAGTTGTCAATTGATAATGAGATCATATCATTGGGAGAATGATATGGTGGACAGACCCAAACTAAGCGAAGCAATTAGATCGTGTCATTGTGTTCATCTTTGCGAAGCTTTTCCTATGTCAAATATTGTATTCCTTAGACCATGAGATAATACAACTCCCTGGTATCGGAAGAAAGCTTTGAGGTCATCAAACGTCATCCTATGAGAGGGTGATCATAAAGGTGTCTCTCAGGTGATCGGAAAGTATCTGTTGGATTGTATGTATCGAGATGGAATTTGTCCCTCCCAAGTCGGAGAGATATACTTCGGGCCCACTCGGTAATCGATATCAACACCGCTTGCAAGCATGTGGTTAAGGAGTTAATCACAAAGTGATATCGGATTACGGAACGAGTAAAGTACTTGCTGTGAACGAGATTGAACTAGGTATGACGATACCGACGATCGAATCTCGGGCAAGTAAAATATCGCGAGACGAAGGGAATATATATATGAGATTGATTGAATCCTGGCATCGTGGTTCATCCGATATGATCATCGATGAATGTGTGGGAGTCAATATGGGTGCCCAGACCCCGCTGTTGATTATTGATAGAAGATCATGTCTGCATATTCTCGAACCCGCAGGGTCACACACTTAACGTGTCTTGACGCTAGGATAGATTGGATAATTGGTTTATGAATTTTTGTTCGGAGTCTCGGATGGGATCCGGGATATCACGAGAGGTTCCGGAATGGTCCGGAGAATAAGATTCATATAAGGCAGTGCAGTTTTTGGAGTTCGGAATTGTTCCGGGTTAATCGGTATTGTACCGGAAGCTTCTAGAACCTTCCGAAAGGGGACCAACGTGGCCCCACCTTCCGGGAGGGGGCATGGGCCTATGAGGGAGTGTCCTGGCCGCATTGGGCCAGGGGCACAAGGCCCCATAGGGCCCAGCCGATCCTAGATAAGTTTAAACTCGTTTAAACTAGAGATAGGGTTTCTAGATAAGGGATAAGTTTAAACTCGTTTAAACTAGAGATAGGGTTTCTAGATAAGGGAGAGTTTAAATCGTTTAAACTAGAGATAGGCTTGGAGGATGGGCAAGGGCTGGCCGCACCCCCCTCTATATATAGAGGGCTGGTGCGCCCCCTCCCCACATACCTTCCCCTCCAACCCTAGCCGCCCTGCTGCCCTTCCTCTCTCCCTCCCGACTGTTTGTAGGCGAAGCCCTACGGCAGAAATTCTCCACCATATACACCACGCCGTCGTGCTGTAGATCCAATCTATCTCTCCACCATACTTGCTGGTCCGAGGAAGGAGGAGACGTCGAGGTGCCGCACGTGTGCATCTCACGGAGGCACCGCCACTTGTGGTCCTAGATCGGATCGGATCGCGAGGAGGAGAAGCGAGTACGACTACATCACCCACGTTTCGACGAACGTTCCGCTGTGCGAATCTTCAAGGGTATGAAGATCTAATCCAATCTCTCTCGTTGTTTGCATCTCCTAGATTAGATCTTGGCTTTCCCTCTGTTCGCTTCCGTAGAAATTTTTGATTTACTATGCTGCGAAACCCTTCAGTGGTATCAGAGCTAGATCTATGCGTAGATGTGTTTCACGAGTAGAACGCAACATGGTTGTTGCGGGCGTTGATGTTTTCTGTTGCAAGCCTCTTGTTTGTGTTCTTCTTATGGCGCGGGATAGTGAGATTGAAGCGGTCCAGGCCAACCTTACGCGACGTCGTTCGCGAGACCGGCTCCGCACTTGACGTGTCGCTTGTACCATACATGCGGCTGGTGGATGTCAGTTTCTCTCACTATAGTTGTCATGGGATTAACACCGGAGTTTGGCAACCATAATATCACCGTTGTGGCTTTCCGTAGGTAAGAATCGTTCTTAGCATCTACTCCCATAAGCCACGTAAAACATGCAACAACAAAGTAGAGGCGTCTAACTTGTTTTTGCAGGGAGTGTTTTCTGTGATATGGTATGGCCCAAGATGTGATGTGTATATTGTATGCGATGATCATGTTTTGTAATGTTTCACGACTTGCATGTCGATGAGTACACAACCGGCAGGAGCCATATGGTTGTCTTTATAATTGTGTATGACCTGCGAGTCAACTTCTTATACGCCATGTAATAGCTTTACTTTATCGCTAAGTAGTTAGCAATAGTTGTAGTTGCTATTCGTGGTGGAGGCAATCATGGTGAAGTGATGGAGATCATGCCGGAACGCACAAGATGGAGATCATTGCGCGAGGATTGGCTATACCATGTCACATAAAGTTATATGCATGTGATGTTTATCCTTTTATGTATCTTATTATGCTTAGATCGCGACGGTAGCATTATAAGATGATTCCTCACTTAAAGATCAAGATAAAAACTGTGTTCTCCCCAAGTATGCACCGTTGCGAAAGTTCGTCGTGTCCAAGCATCACATGATGATCGGGTGCTATAGACTCTACGCTCACATACAACGGGTGCAAGCCAGTTTTGCACACGCGGAAATACTTGGGTCTAGCTTGACGAGCCTAGCATGTACAGACATGGCCTCGGAACACAAGAACCGAAAGGTTAAGCATGAGTCATATGAATGATATGATCGACACTTCGTTGTCCACCATTGAAACCACATCTCTTCTCGTGAAGATCGGATTAGGTGTGGTGAATTTGGATCGTGTTCACTAAACAACTTGAGGGATGTTGAATTTAGTGGGAGTTCATCTAGTAATTTGATTAAGTTGAACTATTTATCATGAACATAGTCTAAATTGTACTTGCAAATACTGTAGATCACATGGCCAAGTCCAACTTCAACTTCAACGTTTTTGCTGAGATAGAAAAGCTTAGAAACAATGGGTCTAACTTCACCAAATGGTTCCGCATTCTGAGAATCATTCTCGCTGGCGGACAAAAGGACTATGTCCTTGATAAAGCGCTAGGTGACGCCCCTGCTATAGATGCGCCGGCTGATGAAAAAGCTGTTTATCAGTCGCGCAAGGATGATTATGATTTGATTAAGATCGCCATGTTGTATGCTATGGAATCGGACCTTCAAAATCGTTTTGAGGAGTTCGCCGGGCCCTTGAGATTCTCGAGGAGCTGAAAAACATGTTTCAGACTCAAGCCCGTTCTGAGAGATATGAGATCTCTAAGAAATTCTTTAACTACAAGATGGAGGAAGGGAGTTCCGTTAGTGAGCACGCCATTGAGATGACGGGCTACACTCAACGCCTTGAGCAACTGGACTGCAAGATTCCAGAGGAGCTCAAGATTGACACTCCTAGCTACAAAAGTTTTGTAATTGGTCACAATCAGATTGGTTCCACTGATACGATCACCGAGCTCTTCGCAAAGCTGAAGGCTGCGGAGGTGGACATCAAAAAGGATAATCATGTGTTGATGGTCAACAAGCCCTCCTTTAAGAAAGGTAAAGGTGCAAAGAAGCCCTTCAAGAAAGGCGGCGGCAAGCGTGTTGCCTCTGCTGAGAGGAAGCTCAGGTCTGGTCCTAAGCCGGACACTGAGTGCTTCTATTGCAAGAACAAGGGTCACTGGAAGCGCAACTGTCCGAAGTACTTAGCGGACAAGAAGGCTGGCACCATCAAAGGTATATTTGATATACATGTTATTGATGTTTTCCTTACTAGCCCTCGTTGTAGTGCCTGGGTATTTGATACCGGTTCAGTTGCTAATATTTGTAACTCGAAACAGGAGCTACGGAATAGACGGCAGCTTGCGAGGGATGAGGTGACGATGCGCGTTGGCAACGGATCAAGAGTTGATGTGATGGCCGTCGGCACGCTCTCCTTAGTTTTACCTTCGGGATTAGTTTTAAACCTTAATAAGTGTTATTATGTGCCTGCGTTGAGCATGAACATTATTTCTAGATCGTGTTTATTGCAAGACGGTTATTCATTTAAATCGGAGAATAATGGTTGTTCTATTTATATGAGTAACATCTTTTATGGTCATGCACCTATTGTGAATGGTTTATTTCTTCTAAATCTCGAAAGGGATGAAACACACATCCATAACATTGAGGCTAAGAGATGCAAAGTAGATAGTGATAATACTACTTATTTGTGGCACTGTCGTCTAGGTCATATTGGTGTAAAGCGCATGAAGAAACTCCATTCTGGTGGACTTTTGGAGTCTCTTGATTTTGAATCATTTGACACATGCGAACCATGCCTCATGGGCAAGATGATCAAAACCCCGTTCTCCGGTATGATGGAGCGAGCAACGGACTTGTTGGAAATCATACATACCGATGTATGCGGACCGATGAGTGTTTCGACGCGCGGTGGATATCGCTATTTTCTCACTTTTACCGATGACTTAAGTAGATATGGGTATATCTATTTAATGAAACATAAATCTGAAACGTTTGAAAAGTTCAAAGAATTTCAGAATGAAGTAGAGAACCATCGTAACAGAAAGATTAAGTTTCTACGATCCGATCGTGGGGGCGAATATTTGAGTTATGATTTTCTCACGCATCTCAAAGCAAGTGGAATCGTTTCACAACTCACGCCACCCGGAACACCACAGCGCAATGGTGTGTCTGAACGCCGGAATCGAACCCTATTAGATATGGTCCGATCGATGATGTCTCTTACTGATTTGCCGTTATCATTTTGGGGTTATGCATTAGAAACCGCTGCATTCACTTTAAATAGGGCTCCATCTAAATCCGTTGAGACGACACCGTATGAACTGTGGTTTGGCGCTAAACCTAAGTTGTCGTTTCTTAAAATTTGGGGATGCGAAGCTTACGTCAAGAAGTTGATGCCGGACAAGCTCGAACCCAAAGCGGAGAAATGCGTCTTCATAGGATACCCTAAGGAAACTATTGGGTATACCTTCTATCACAGAACCGAAGGCAAAGTGTTTGTCGCAAAGAACGGTTCCTTTCTTGAGAAGGAGTTTCTCTCGAAAGAAGTGAGTGGGAGGAAAGTAGAGCTAGACGAGGTTATTGAACCTTCTCTTGAATTGGAGAGTAGCGCAGCACCTGAAATTGTTCCAGTGCCGCCTGCACCAACAATAGAGGAAGCTAATGACAAGGATCATGAAGCTTCGGACGATGCTGCTACTGAACGTCGCAGGTCGACAAGGTCGCGTGCCCCTCCTGAGTGGTACGGCAACCCTGTCTTGACTGTCTTGTTAGTAGAAGACAGTGAACCTACGAACTATGAGGAAGCGATGATGAGCCCAGACTCTAAGAAATGGCTAGAAGCCATGAAATCCGAATTGGGATCCATGAGCGAAAACCAAGTATGGACTTTGGTGGACCCTCCTAGCGACCGAAAGGCCGTTGAGTGCAAATGGATCTTCAAGAAGAAAACGGACGCGGATGGTAATGTTACCGTCTATAAAGCACGGCTTGTTGCGAAAGGTTTTCGACAAGTTCAAGGTGTTGACTACGATGAGACTTTCTCTCCCGTAGCGATGTTTAAGTCCATTCGGATTTTATTAGCAATTGCTGCATTTCATGATTATGAAATATGGCAAATGGATGTCAAGACTGCTTTCCTCAATGGCAACATTGATGAAGAGTTGTATATGATGCAACCCGAAGGTTTTGTCGATCCTAAGGATGCTGATAAAGTATGCAAACTTCAGCGTTCCATTTATGGACTGAAGCAAGCATCTCGGAGTTGGAACCTTCGTTTTGATCAAGTGATCAAGAGCTTTGGATTTGTTCCAAATTGCTACGAAGCTTGCATCTACAAGAAAGTGAGTGGGAGCTCGGTGACGTTTCTGGTACTATATGTGGATGACATATTGATTATTGGAAATGACATCGACATGCTTACCGATGTGAAGAGTTATTTGAACAAGTGTTTTTCAATGAAAGACCTAGGTGAAGCTGCTTATATATTGGGCATCAAAATCTATAGAGATAGACAAAGACGCCTGATAGCTTTAAGCCAGAGTACATACCTAGACAAAGTTCTGAAAAGGTTCAGAATGGATAAGGCATTGAAAGGTTCAGTGCCTATGTTGTCAGGTAAGATATTGAGCAAGGCTCAGTGTCCAGCTACGGTAAATGATAGGGAAGCTATGAGCAAAGTGCCTTATGCCTCGGCCATAGGTTCCATCATGTATGCCATGCTGTGTACTAGACCGGATGTGTCCAATGCTCTTAGTTTGACGAGCAGATATCAAAGTGATCCAGGAGTGGAACACTGGACAGCCGTAAAGAACATCCTAAGATACCTAAATAGGACTAAAGAAATGTTCTTAGTCTATGGGGGTGATGAACAGCTCGTCGTAAAAGGTTACGTCGATGCTAGTTTTGACACCGACAAGGATGATTCTAAATCTCAGACAGGATACGTGTATATTTTGAATGGAGGAGCTGTGAGCTGGAGAAGCTGCAAGCAAAGCGTGATCGCTGGATCTACAGTATAAGCGGAATACATGGCTGCTGCAGAAGCGTCAAGTGAAGGAGTTTGGATCAGAAACTTCATCACTGAGCTTGGCGTGGTTCCAAGTGCATTGGACCCACTGGAGATATTGTGTGACAACACTGGCGCCATAGCACTCGCTAAGGAATCAAGATATCATCCAAAGACCAAGCATATCAACCGCAAGTTTCATATAATCCGAGATTATATAGCAGATGGAGATCTGAAGATTAGCAAAGTACATACAGATCTGAATGTCGCATATCCATTGACTAAACCTCTTCCACGTGTAAAACATGATCAACACCTCAGTGCCATGGGTGTGAGATTGTTGCCAAATGTAAACTAGATTATTGACTCTAGTGCAAGTGGGAGACTGTTGGAATTATGCCCTAGAGGCAATAATAAAGATGTTATTATTATAATTCTTGTTCATGATAAAGTTTATATTCCATGCTAGAATTGTATTAAGCGGAAACATTAATACTTGTGTGGTTTGTGAACAACACCGTGTCCCTAGTATGCCTCTATGGACTAGCTCATTGATCAATGATGGTTAAGGTTTCCTAACCATAGACATGAGTTGTCAATTGATAATGAGATCATATCATTGGGAGAATGATATGGTGGACAGACCCAAACTAAGCGAAGCAATTAGATCGTGTCATTGTGTTCATCTTTGCGAAGCTTTTCCTATGTCAAATATTGTATTCCTTAGACCATGAGATAATACAACTCCCTGGTATCGGAAGAAAGCTTTGAGGTCATCAAACGTCATCCTATGAGAGGGTGATCATAAAGGTGTCTCTCAGGTGATCGGAAAGTATCTGTTGGGTTGTATGTATCGAGATGGAATTTGTCCCTCCCAAGTCAGAGAGATATACTTCGGGCCCACTCGGTAATCGATATCAACACCGCTTGCAAGCATGTGGTTAAGGAGTTAATCACAAAGTGATATCGGATTACGGAACGAGTAAAGTACTTGCTGTGAACGAGATTGAACTAGGTATGACGATATCGACGATCGAATCTCGGGCAAGTAAAATATCGCGAGACGAAGGGAATATATATATGGGATTGATTGAATCCTGGCATCGTGGTTCATCCGATATAATCATCGATGAATGTGTGGGAGTCAATATGGGTGCCCAGACCCCGCTGTTGATTATTGATAGAAGATCATGTCTGCATATTCTCTAACCCGCAGGGTCACACACTTAACGTGTCTCGACGCTAGGATAGATTGGATAATTGATTTATGAATTTTTGTTCCGAGTCTCGGATGGGATCCGGGATATCACGAGAGGTTCCGGAATGGTCCGGAGAATAAGATTCATATAAGGCAGTGCAGTTTTTGGAGTTCGTAATTGTTCCGGGTTAATCGGTATTGTACCGGAAGCTTCTAGAACCTTCCGAAAGGGGACCAACGTGGCCCCACCTTCCGGGAGGGGGCATGGGCCTATGAGGGAGTGTCCTGGCCGCATTGGGCCAGGGGCACAAGGCCCCATAGGGCCCAGCCGATCCTAGATAAGTTTAAACTCGTTTAAACTAGAGATAGGGTTTCTAGATAAGGGATAAGTTTAAACTCGTTTAAACTAGAGATAGGGTTTCTAGATAAGGGAGAGTTTAAATCGTTTAAACTAGAGATAGGCTTGGAGGATGGGCAAGGGCTAGCCGCACCCCTCTCTCTATATAGAGGGCTGGTGCGCCCCCTCCCCACATACCTTCCCCTCCAACCCTAGCCGCCCTGCTGCCCTTCCTCTCTCCCTCCCGACTGTTTGTAGGCGAAGCCCTACGGCAGAAATTCTCCACCATATACACCACGCCGTCGTGCTGTAGATCCAATCTATCTCTCCACCATACTTGCTGGTCCGAGGAAGGAGGAGACGTCGAGGTGCCGCACGTGTGCATCTCACGGAGGCACCGCCACTTGTGGTGCTAGATCGGATCGGATCGCGAGGAGGAGAAGCGAGTACGACTACATCGCCCACGTTTCGACGAACGTTCCGCTGTGCGAATCTTCAAGGGTATGAAGATCTAATCCAATCTCTCTCGTTGTTTGCATCTCCTAGATTAGATCTTGGCTTTCCCTCTGTTCGCTTCCGTAGAAAATTTTGATTTACTATGCTGCGAAACCCTTCAAATATATCCTCAAAGAATGTAGCATCTCTTGATTCAAAAATGGTACCGTCATGTCGTCCATTTCAGATTTCACCACAAGAAATCTATAAGCAATGCTATGAGAAGCATAGCCAAGAAAGACACAATCCACAGTTTTCGGTCCAAGCTTACGCTTCTTGTTGATTGGCACGTTGACCTTTGCCAAACAACCCCAAGTTTGTAAGTATGAGAGTGTTAACCTTTTCTTTTCCCATTCTTCTAATGGAGTAATCTCTTTATTCTTAGTTGGAACATGGTTTAGGACATGACATGAAGTCAATATAGCCTCCCCCCACCATTCCTTGGATAAACCGGCAGTGTCTAACATGGCGTTAACCAAATCTGTTAGAGTCCGGTTTTTCCTCTCAGCAATCCCATTGGATTGAGGGGAATTGGGAGGCGTCCTCTCATGTATAATACCATGTTCCGAACAGAATAAATTGAACTCATTAGAAAAGTATTCTCCACCACGATCAGACCGAATTCTCTTAATCTTTCTCTCAAGTTGATTTTCAACTTCCGCCTTATAGATTTTAAAGAAATCTAAGGCCTCGTCTTTAGTTTTCAAGATATATACATAACAGTACCTAGTAGAATCATCAATCAATGTCATGAAATATTTCTTTCCACTAATTGTCAACACACCATTCATCTCACATAGATCTGAATGTATGAGCTCTAGAGGTGCCAAGTTTCTCTCCTCTGCAGGCTTGTGAGGCTTGCGAGGCTGCTTTGCTTGCACACAAGCATGACACTTAGAGCCTTTGACAATAGTGATTTTCGGAATTAAACTCATACTAGCAAGCCGCGACATACAACCGAAATTAATATGACAAAATCGTGAATGCCAAACATTAGTTTCATTACTAGTAGTGCTAACATGGTTCACTACATCATCACAGAAGTCTACCAATGAAAAAGGAACATGCCTCCGCATTCATAGCCTTTTCCAACATAGGTTACATACTTAGATAGTACAACTTTATTGGACTCAAGTACCAACTTAAACCCATCTTTCAGAAGACGAGATCCACTAATGAGATTCTTCTTTATAGAAGGGACATGCTGCACGTTCTTTAATTGCACGATCTTGCCTGAAGTAAACTTTAGATCTACCATGCCAGCACCAAGAACAGTAGCATGTAACCCATTCCCCATCATGACTGAGGAATCTCGAGCCTGATAAGAGGTGAAAATGGAAATGTCAGCACACACATGAACATTGGCACCCGTATCAATCCACATTTTGTGGGTTGAAATACTGAAAGAATAGTAGGTAATAAATTACCGTACCCAGAACCTGAAGTTCCTGCATCAGTATTGCCAATGACCATGTTGAAAGGTTTAGAACTTTGTCCAGCCTGACCCTTCTTGCCTTTCTTCTGTGGACAACAATGAGCCCAATGGCCAATCTCGCCACACACCCAGCAAGGTTCTTTCTTTTCCTTGTTCTGCCCCTTCTTCTTCTTGAAGTTGGTAGTCTGGCAGACTTTGTTATTTCCCTTGGACTTGTGGGCAGTTTTCTGCACCATATTGGCAGTAGAATGTCCCTCGGTTCCACTAGTGTGTTTGTCTTTTTCCCTCGCCTTCTCTTCAACATCCAGAGAACCAATTAGGTACTCAACAGAGAGCTCATGCCTTTGATGTTTCAGAGAACTGGCAAAGTTCCTCCATGAAGGGGAAGCTTAGCGACAATGCATCACACGACAAACTTGTCCGGAAGCACACACTTGAGGATTTTGAGTTCCTTTGCCATGATCTGTAGCTCATGAGCTTGTTCTACTACAGATCTGTTTTCAACCATCTTATAGTCATTGAACTGCTCCATAGCATACAGTTCACCACCGGCATCGACACCACCGAACTTAGCGTCCAGCGCATCCCACAGTTCCTTGGCATCACGGATATGCAAGTATGCATCAACCAACTTGTCTCCAAGCACACTGAGTACAGAGCCCATGAAAAGTACAGTGGCCTCCCCAAATGCTCTCTCTTCCTCGAGAGTAAGCGGACCTCTGGGAGTGCCATCTGCAACCTTTTCTATACCCATTGCAGTGAGCCACAAGAGGGTTTTCCCTTGCCATCTCTTAAAATTAGCACCCGTAAAAGGGCTCGGTTTCAGCGAAGCAGCAAAGGCATATGATGAAAATTGTCTAAACAAATAAGGTTTTTGGATTGTTGGATTATTAGGCAATTTCCCCATGAGATTAATTACCAAAATCAACATTATGTAAGCACTAGCAGATCTAAACACATGCAACCAAACAACCACATCTAATAGATTTGAAAATCTAGCAAGAACTAGTGCATACAAAGAGAAGAATAGCACGTACAGGTTGACCAGAAAGGTCGTCACTGCAGCATCACCCTGGTCCTTGTTGATGTCTCCCATGGTGCTGATGAGGTCGTCGGTTGCCGAAGAAGAACACATGAACGGAGGCGAGCAGTCGCGCCGAGACGCTCCCCAAAAACCTTATCGCCCGTCTCCCGGTGCAGGATCTCAACGGACGGGGTTTCAGAGGCCTGCTCTCCCGGGACAGCAGTGCACGCAGCCGCCGGGATGGGGAAGCCTAGAGAGTAGCGCAACAAGAGGAACACAAGCAAGAGAGAGTGAGAAAAGAACTAGATCCGTCTAGATCTGTCTGTCTCTTGCACTATAGCCTGGAAGGTGAGCCGACCGAGTCGCCACGTGTTGGAAGACAAGGACACACGTTAAACATGCACATGAATGTTGACACGTACCCAACAGCTGGTGCACTAAGCAAAAAATTAGTCTTCCACAAAATGAGTTTCTAAATCAAACTCGATACACGTGACGCGACGCGCGCGCGGGCGAGGCGGGTGGCGGCGGAGGAGGAGTGCGCGTGGACTCCTTCTCTTCTCACTCACTTAGTGGGGGTGAAACAGCTCACCTTATAAGCTAGTCCAAATCTCTCCCAACTAGCAACGTGGGACTAAACTTTGTCTCCCACACATTTCCCAAGCAGCCATGGTAGATGGGCCTTGATATTTCAGGATTTATTAGACTAGATAGGCTGCCTACATGGTCCGGAGCCCATATAATTCTAACAGATAACACAAGCATTGCACAATGATCAATCAAGGAAGAGTTATACCGGTCATGAGACCTGCATGCCACGATGATCGATCAATCAAGAAATCAACGAGGATCACACATGCTTGCTAGCTCGTAGCATGTCGATCGTGTCCAAATCATGAGCGATAGCTAGCAAATCGTAGGACTAATCATGTGGAAATAGGTGGAAAATATTTCGGTGATCGATCGGACGACTTGGTGTCCAAATCCAGATCGATCGTTTGGTTCACGCTACCGTGGAATCTATCCAAGCTTGTGGGAACCATGCCTGTATGGGTATAGTGGCCGAATAAAGGGGGTCACCCCCAGCCATTGTTGTGTTCTATATTCGGCAATTAGGAAGACCTAGAGGACAAGGACAACAAGGAAGACCCGATAGGGGAGGACATCAAGGATAACCCGAAAGGGGGTGATAATGAGGAAGATACGAAGGATGGATGATCCAGAGGGGGAGTATAATAAGGAAGACCCGGAGGACAAGGACACCAAGGAAGACCATAAAGGGGAGGACAACAAGGATGGACCCAAAGGAGGTGATAATGAGGAAGATACGAAGGACGTGGATATACCGTAGGGGGAGGATAATAAGGATGACCCGGAGGATAAGGACAACAAGGACGATCTGAAGGGGGAGGATAATAAGGATGACCCAGGGGACAAGGATAACAAGGATGATCCCGAGGGGGAGGATAATAAGGAAGACCTGGAGGACAAGGACACCAAGGAAGACCGGAAAGGGGAGGACAACAAGGATGAACCCAAAGGAGGTGATAATGAGGAAGGTGCGAAGGACGTGGATAAACCGGAGGGGGGGATAATAAGGATGACTAGGGGGATAAGAACAACAAGGATGATCCGAAGGGGAATGATAATAAGGATGACCCAGAGGACAAGGATAATAAGGATGATCCCGAGGGGGAGGATAATAAGGAAGACACGGAGGACAAGGACACCAAGGAAGACCAGAAAGGGGAGGACAACAAGGATGGACCCAAAGGAGGTGATAATGATGAAGGTGCGAAGGACGTGGATAAACCAGAGAGGGGGGATAATAAGGATGACCAGGAGGATAAGAACAACAAGGATGATCCGAAGGGGAATGATAATAAGGATGACCCAGAGGACAAGGATAATAAGGATGATCCCGAGGGGGAGGATAATAAGGAAGACACGGAGGACAAGGACACCAAGGAAGACCGGAAAGGGGAGGACAACAAGGATGAACCCAAAGGAGGTGATAATGAGGAAGGTGCGAAGGACATGGATAAACCGGAGGGGGAGGATAATAAGGATGACCAGGAGGATAAGAACAATAAGGATGATCCTAAGGGGAATGATAATAAGGATGACCCAGAGGACAAGGATAATAAGGATGATCTCGAGGGGGAGGATAATAAGGAAGACCCAGAGGACAAGGACAACAAGGAAGACCAGAAAGGAGAGGACAACAAGGATGAACCCAAAGGAGGTGATAATGAGGAAGGTACTGATACATTGCAAATGTATCTATAATTTTTGATGTTCCATGCTTGGTTTTATCCACTTTCTTGTGTTTTGTTCCAACTTTGGAGTACTTTTCATATGATTTCTTGGACTAACCTATTAACAAAAGCCACAGTGCCAGCTGCCTGTTTTCTGCTATTTTTGGTTCTAGGAAAGTCAGAAAATAAATATTCTCGGAATTGGATGGGACAAAAGCAAAAGTGCCTATTTTTCCGGAAGTCATCAAGTGCCAGAATACGAGACAGAGAAGGGCCAGAGGCCGGCCACACCACCTGGCCGCGCGGCCAGGCTGGGCCCGTGCCAGGGGGTGGTGTGGTGGCCCCTGGCACCCCCTCGGCCTCCCCTTCCGCCTATATATTGCCCTCGGGACGAAAACCCTAAGTACCCGATCAAAAATCCACGAAAGAGTCTGTAGCCGCCGTCATCTCCATCCCTAGATTGGGAGGGATCTGAAGCTCTTCCCGGCACCCTTCCGGAGAGGGTAATTCACCCTGGAGGCCTTCTTCATCACCATGCAAGCCTCCGGTGTGATGCGTGAGTAGTTCATCCTTGGACTACGGATCCATGTAGTAGCTAGATGGCTGGTTCTCCTCCTTTGTGCTTTCATGTTTAGATCTTGTGAGCTCCATTCATGATCAAGATCATCTATTTGTAATTTTGCATGTTGTGTTTGCAGGGATCCGATGGATATTGAGATGCTATTTCAGATTGATTATTGATTCTATCATGTCTTTGTTATTTGTGATCTTGCATGCTTTCCGTTGTTAGTAGCTATCTTGGCCAAGTAGATGCTAGCAACTCCAAGAGTTAGTATTTATGCTCGATAGTGGGTTCATGCCTCTGGTAATCTGGGGAAGTGACATAAATCTCGAAGGTACTAGATGTGCTGTTGCTACTAGGGAGAAAACAACAATCCTTTGTTCATAGAACAATTGTATTGTTTACTTTACACGCAGTTCGTAAAGCAATAATTTGTTGCTTGCAACTTAATACTGGAGGGGGTTCGGATGATAACCTGGAGGTGGATTATTAGTCATAGATGTAGTTGGATGACGGTCTATGTATAATGTTGTAATGCCCAATCAAGTCTCAAAGGAGTCAAGATGATTAGTATATGCATGTATTGCTTTCTCGGTGTTTGTCAATTGCCCCGTTGTAATTTGTTCACCCAGCATGTTATCTATCTAAGGAGAGCCACCTCTAGTGAACTATGGATCCCGGTCCTTGTCTTTTACATTCAATCTACAAACTGTTTACTTCTTTGTGTTTACTTTCTGCAAACTTTTACTTCCTTCCATTCGATACGTTTAATCCTTTGTTTTCCGCAAAACACGGTGAGATTGACAACCTCATCGCAAGTTGGGGACAAAGTTCTGTGGTTGTGTTGTGTAGGTCTCTACGTTGCTACTAGCACCGATAGTGCGCTCTGCCAAAGCTCAACTAGTAACACCTTTGGGGTGTTTCCTTGCTCCTACTGGTTCGATTAAACCTTGGTTTCATGCTGAGGGAAACTTGCTGCTATGCTCATCATACCTTCCTCTTGGGGTTCCCAACGAGCTCTACATCAACACCGCTCCAGCATTTTTCTGGCGCCATACACAGAGCCATCAGGTACGAAGGACGTGGATAAATCGGAGGGGAAGGATGACCCGGAGGATAAGGACAACAAGGACGATCCGAAAGGGAAGGATAATACGGATGACCCAGAGGAAAAGGATAACAAGGACGCTGCCGATGGGGAGGATAATAAGGAAGACCCAGAGGACAAGGACACCAACGAAGACCCAAAAGGGAAGGACAACAAGGATGGACCCAGAGGAGGTGATAATGAGGAAGATATGAAGGACATGGATGAACAGGAGGGGAAGGATAATAAGGATGACCCAGAGGATAAGGACAACAAGGACGGCCCGAAGGGGAAGGATAATAAGGACCCGGAGGACAAGGATAACAAGGATGATCTCAAGGAAGACCCGGAGGACAAGGACAACAAGGAAGACCCGAAGGACAAGGACAACAAGGAAGACCCTAAAGGAGAGGACAACAAGGATGAACCCAAAGAAGGTTATAATGAGGAAGCTACAAAGGACGTAGATCAACCGAAGGGGGAGGATAATAAGGAAAAAACGGAGGATAATCACAACAAGGATGATTCAAAGGGGAAGGATAATAAGGATGACCCAGAGGACAAGGACAACAAATATGATCCAGAGGGGGCGGATAATAAGGGAGACCCAGAGGAGAAGGACAACAAGGAAGCCCATAAAGGGGAGGACAAGAAGGATGAACCAAAAGGAGGTGATAATGTGGAAGATATAAAGGACATGGATGAACCAGATGGGGCGGATAATAAGGACATC
Organism: Avena sativa; assembly: GCA_916181665.1. Lineage (NCBI taxonomy): Eukaryota > Viridiplantae > Streptophyta > Magnoliopsida > Poales > Poaceae > Avena > Avena sativa. Next base: position 60,571,950 of record OV702289.1, read on the forward strand.
CTGGAGAACAAGGACAACAAGGACGATCCAAAGGGGAAGGATAATAAGGATGACCTAGACGATAAGGATGATCCTGAGGGGCAGGATAACAAGGAAGACCCGAAGGACAAGGACAACAAGGAAGACCCGAAAGGGGAGGGCAACAAGCATGCACCATAGGGGAATGATAAAAAGGAAGAACCAGAGGACAAGGACAATAAGGAGGATCCATAAGGGTAGGACTCCAAGGCATAACTTCCCCATACATTTAGCAACAAGCTAGCTAGAGAATCTATGCATCATCCTAGTCAGTGTCATCTCTTGGTGTCTCCTTTGATTGATTCAGATGCATTTTATTGGTCTTCATCTTTATTTTGGTTAATGTTTAATTTATGTTTGACTAATTTGTAATGAGTCAAGATAAAAATATGTAAATGGTACAGTAACCAGTGGCTCATGTGAGTGCCATTGGTTGGGCAAGCTCATGTTCTTCATTTTACTACAAGTTTCCTTTTTTACTTGTACTAGAAATCATTGTTGTCCTTTAAGAAATTTCACATCGATAAATCCATGATTATTGTAGTGTTGTATCATGTTCTTAGTTTTCTCACCAACATGTCTTAACATTCTTTCTCATTTTGGGTTTACAATACGAAGAATGTATTCTAATATTTACTTTCACCATAAATTGGTGTAAAATTAGACGAGAAATTTGTTATTTTTACTATTGCGCTAGTAGCTACGGTGCATATTAGCATTTTACTCGGGCATTCCAATATGCCCCAGTCGCAACACTTGATGGCTAGAGTGGATGGTTAGCGGAACTCAATTGACCTCTAGTTAAGATGGTTGAGCTACGTGATGACTAAAATTGCACTGATCATTTGTAGCTAGTTTCAAAATAAGAGTATCAAATCACATAGAGATATTGGTAATGGTCTTAGTGCCCCTTGCTTATATTTACCAAAGAGTGCTTGGAAGTTGTCTTTGATTCCAAGTAGGTGGTGTTTAAGAGTGTTTGAGTGTGTGTGAAAAAAGCAATAATAAGTAATGCAAGGAAGCAAAGAGGGGTTCATGATATAAGGTAACTGGAACTACAATATGTCTAGAACGTTCTTAGGGAGTGTTGGATGCACCACTAGAAATTATGTTTAGTCATGATTAGGATATATCTATGTTGTCATTCATGTATATGTGTCTTGGAGAAGCTCCAAAGTAAATGATCAAAGGCCAGCCATGTTATATTTCACCTTTCATAGCCACATCTTTAATCTTAGGTAAGCCATCCGTGATCCCCTTCTATTAAGGGGTTAACCACATGGTCATGGTCTAGGATTTTTGAGTATTCTCTTATCCCCTTGAACGCATGAGTAATGATCTGATGCAATATGTCAATTAGCACCTTCACACCACCACATGCTCCAGAGTAGTTTCCTCAATTATCCCGAAGGTACATGTTATGTGGTCGACTTCACACAACATCAATAAGAGAACTAATACACATTCATGAACAAAATTATAGATCATCTTTATTTTAACTCATAACCAAGCTAGGTTTCTCCATCACCCCAAGAACAATGTAAACTACTCACATATGGAGGAAATCAACATCATCATAGTAATATGAATGGAATACAAATGGATTGGTAAATACTCGTGCACACCCACAACAAAGTCTAGGAAACACAACGAGATGAATGTAATGGAGATGGGAGGATTGATGGTGATGGTGGAGTTTCAGTGGTCGATGATGATGATGAAGATGATGCACACGGATCCTAGGATCTTCATAGCGGTGAAGATCGAAATCCCTACGAGAATTCCCTCTCTAGATCCCTTTCACAGGTGAGGTTTCTACGAATTGTGGTGTATCTGAATGTTGGATCTCATATATGTTTGGGGTTGAAACTATTTGAAGAGGCGGCTTCGACGCCGTGTCGGATGGGCGCGTCGTATGGGTGGGTCCTACCCATATGGATGGTCGCTAAACCCCATGTATGCGTCTATGCAAGGGTAGTTTACTCCCCCTTCTCTCCAAGTGCGTGGATATTTATTTTGGAGTCTTTAATAGCCTCCAAATAGCATATTTATGCCCGTAGTTGACTTCTCTAATTGATTTATTCATCCACACCTTCAATTCGGGATCCCTGGTGAAACAAGCATGATAGGGGCACGCGAGCACGGTTAAATACCAAAATCCTATCGCTACCCATGCAAAAAACGGAAGGTAAAAATGCTATAAAAATACACTCATCAACATCCCCAATCTTAGACTCTTGCTCGTCCCCGAGGAAGATAGTAGCTTAATGGACAAGGTTATCATGTTCATGAAGCACGAGTCAATAAAAGAGAATGAGGCATTGCAGCATATAGTTAGAGTAAGATATATTGAACCATCTTCTGAGTTCCATCATGCTTCTATGTAGCAAGACAAATTAGAAGGCTTCCACACCTTTAGTACTATCCGTCAATGAGAACATTAAATGATAGCATAATATAAAACTTTTAGTTCAACCGAACGAGCATGCGTGGAGGTCTCAAGCAGGTTCACAACTTCACACATCCAATTCGGGTTTGATTTTTGAATGGTCTCTTTAATTTCCTCTCATATTCTTAATGTGTATGTATATTTGCACTTTGCACATTTGTTTTGAACTACACATATGCTCTTAAGCATTTTTACGGTTGTACAAGGGACTAGACATATTCTTCAATCTTATGGGAACACTTAAAACAAATCAAGACTTTTTAATAAAACTCCTAAACAGAGTATCAAATAATTCATGCTAGTGGTTTGAGCTTCTACCACAGCTTGTACTCAATCTAAACCTTTGGTAGTATCATAGCTTTTTATTTTCTCAACTTCTCTCTTTTATCTTTTCATTCATTTATGTCTTTAATAATCAAACATTGATCTATAACATACTATCAAAATATCCTTCAAATTTGTGAACATTACTAATGGTGTGGAAGATTCCAAAGTCATCCAAAAGTACAATAGAGCTCATCCTAGTTCACACATATAATAGGATAACCACAAACTGATATACTTCATATATAATGAAAACTCGCAATCCATAGGATATAAATCATTGCTTCCTCCAAGGGAGCTAAAGCCGCAACCTATTGTGCAAAACTCAAAAAAGTAAACAATGATGCATGAAAGTAAACATGATAAATTTTAAGATAGATTACAAGGTCACAAAGATCTCCCCAAGCTTGGAATCAAGCCAGGTGGGATAAAATAATCCCTTGCGATTATTTGATACCATGACATGGTCAATTATGAAGGTACGAGGCCGGGTAACCTGTGTACATAATAACATGAAGGTACGAGGTCAGGTAACCTATGTAGATGCCGTGGACGGGAGCGTTGGGGTAGATCGATGTAGGATCATAGACGTAAGGGACCTTGGCTTACCCATAGGCAGGCCCCGAGAAAACGGTATGTGGAGGACCCACGGCAAATGGAGAGCCGGGGTTGAAGTAGTCAGTTTCTGGTGGCACGTAGAGTGCCTCGAGTTAGCGATGATATGTCGGTCCGTACACTGCCTCGATGCTGCTGAAGTAGACCTTGCACGATGTTGACGGAGTATCCGGGGCGTACTCCTCTTCCGGTATGCCGGCGGCTGCATGGTCGTGGCCCGGACCTGGAGCCCTCAAGCCTCCGTCTGGGAGGTCTTTGGCGGCTCTATCCGCCGGGGTGGAAGATCCGATCTGACGTGGGCTCCCCCTGCATGGCGTTCCAACTGACGAAGGATAGTTTTCACGATCCCTCCGTAGTCTCACTTCCGAGGAACGAAAGAGAGTTTATTTGTTTGGCAGTCAGCTCTGGTCAACAGGTTTGGATCTCCAAAGACAAAGATGAAGGTATATGTGTAGTGAGGAGGATTCGCTCGTACTTTATTCATAAGGTGATTTACATATCGTGCAAGGTATCTACAAGATGATCTTGATGGGTTTATAATGACACCCGACGAGAGAGATGAATCTATAGTTCTATGACTATGGCTAATGACGAAGACTCGGGTGATTATGGTGTGTCCTCTTCAGCTGACTGTCCTTGAGTACTTATAGACATCGATGGTGGCAGAGTCTCCCTTAGTCACGTTAGATCTTCATATTGACTTGCACGTAATCTTGATCTTCGATCTCTCTTGTATGGGTGTCTGGTCTTCGGGATCTCCAAAGAGCCGTCTTGCAGTCCCATAGGCCAGGTCGGTTGAGGTTAAATCGGTTGAGAGCTTCTAGATGCAGGCCTTTAGGTCCTTGATCACGGAGGTAGGAATGGGAAGGAATCGCGGATTAAGCCTCATGTGAGGTATATGCCAAAATCTACCCGTCACCCACACATACTGGGTGCTAGGACACACGCAACAGCCAGTAGTGTGACTGCGATAGTAACCTAGTGCGCCAGACTGGAGCGGGACGACAACAACCCTTTGGAGCAATTTAGTACCGATTTATCGCTAGCAGCGGTCGACGAGGGGGCAGAGGCATCAACAAGTGTCATGGCTAAAACTTCTGGGTGGCAGGTTCGATGTCCATTTTTTGGTCATGCCCAAGCAGTTTTGGGGCACACACTAGAATAGGGGGATTATGGTGTGTCCTCTTCGGGTGAATGTCCTTGAGTACTTATAGACGTCGATGGTGGCAAAGTCTCCCTTAGTCACGTTAGATTTTGTCTTGCACATAATCTTGATCTTCGATCTCCCTTGTATGCATGTCTGGTCTTCGGGGTCTTCAAAGAGCTGTCTTGCAGTTCCACATGTTAAATCGGTTGAGAACTTCTAGATGTAGGCCTTCAGGTCCTTAATCACGGAGGTAGGCATGGGAAGAACTCGTGGATTAAGCCTCATGTAAGGTATAGACCTAAATCCACCCATCACCGACACATACTAGGTGCTAGGACACATACAACAGCTAGGAGCATGACTGCGATAGCAACCTTGTGCGTCGGACTAGAGCACGACGGCAACAACCCTTTGAAGCAATTTCGGACCGATTTATCACTAGCAGCGGTCGACGAGAGGGTAGAGGCATCAGCGAGCGTCGTGGCTAAAACTTCTGGGTGGTCAGTTGGAGTTCGTGCACGGTTCGATGTCCATTTTTTGGTCATGCCCAAGAGGTTTGGGGGCACACGCTAGAATAGGGCATCTATTGGAGCGCCCTAAAAAGAAGTTTTTTGCACACCAACTCTATTTTTGGGCATCCCCATCTCACAGACTTCTTCGCCAAGATGCTCAAGCTCCGGTCAGCCGCCATGGAGATCTGAACTGAATAATACAATAGAAAGCTAACAACTGATCAGCACAAGCTTAAATAACAACTTTATTCATTGCCATGATGAAATTAATGGAGAGTTACGGTAATGGATTTAGTATCACTAGGTCGATTTGATCGACACCGGTGTCAAGAACAAAAGTAAACAAGAGTAATTCTGTCCCTAGTCAACCTTTCCAAGGGTAGTGAAAATTACCCCGCTACGTATGATCCAGAATTACTCTCATCACATAGCCATAGTCCTCACTTCAATGTGTAACGGCGGAAGTGTTTGCTATATCTACTACTCCCTCTGTCCCAAAACAAGTGAGTTGAATTTGTCTAAATTCTCGTATGAATCCAGACACTAAAACATATTTAGGTGCATGCGAATCTAGACAAATCCAAGTCACTTATTTTAGGACGGAGGGAGTAGTATTAACAAAAGTGGTGTGTGCTAATTGCTACATTCTTTTTATATGTGTATGACACGACATGTTTCATGGTTTAATCTTGTATAAATAATACTCCCTCCGTTTTAAAATATAAGATGTTTTAGCGTTGTGGAGCTAATGTATCTAGACATTTTTTAGTAAACATCTTATATTTTAGGGTTTGCCTATATCTCAATCGACTGAGATTTTCTTAATACTCAATCACTTAAGAAAAGTGCAACTGTAGTTAAAGGGAATGTGCAACTCGTGCTAGAAAAGTGCAATTGTATTTTTCTGTCAGAAAAGTGCAACTGGGTTTCAGTTGCACTTTTTTTTTAACATTTTTTTTTAAGTAACTGAGACCTAAGAAAATCTCAATCGACTGAGAATTAGCAAAACCGTATATTTTAAAACAGAGGGAGTACATCCTCACAATAGGGGACGGCGATCGAAGAGGAAGAGCACTATCACTGGCACGATTGTTCATGGTACGTTGCTTTGCTTCGACCTCGAGAATGAGCAGCGGAGAGACGACACGAGGTGGAACCACAGAGTCAGTCTAGGTAACCGAGCTGAACGGGCCCCTTCAACGGGAGCTTAACTCCAAGACTTGCTTCAGACGATGGCACGATATTTCGACTCCCTTTCAGTTTCCTCTGGTACTTAGGAAAAAAGAAAAATACGAGTAGCAAATTTACCCAATTGAACCTACTGTGCGTGCTTGCGTTGCAGGTTCAACTGTGTGGTTCCCAGCTAACAGGCGAATTACAGCGACAACATGCAACATGGCACCTGGACCTGATTGTGTGGAAGTTGTCTGACGGCTCACATCACGACACAAGACAGGAAATCAAACCTGATCTCCCATAGAAATTTCGTAACTTACAAGTCCCCATCTAGCACAAAGGAGAAGTGTATGAATTTTGGAGGATATGATTCCTATAGAAAAATTTTCTACGGTACAATTTAGAACAAAGGAATGGGAATCTAAGATTCCTTTGAAATTCCTATAGAACAGGCTACTCGTCAGGAATTTTGGAAGAAAACTAACTCGAGGTCTCACCCCATGTTTTGATCTCCTTGTGCCTACAATTCCTATGTGACATCCAAACGACACTTTTGAAATTTTCATATGGTTTTGATTCCCGTAGAAATTCAGGATACATGATATTTCAATTCTTGTACTCTTCTTATTCCTACGGTTCCAAACGGGGGTGTCCACGATAGAAAGTCTCTCAGACAAACCAATGCCTGAGGGGACGTGGCTGCAAAAAACTTACTCAAAAATTAAAAACTTCTGTTTTGTTTTCCCGGAGCCTCAAGGTGGGCCATGTGTTGCGCAAGTTTGGCAATTCTTTTTAACCTACATTGAAGGTTATATACTACTATACCCAAGGCAAATAAGCCATGGCAAGGGTAGATAACACATAGTATTACATGAGAAAATAAGAAATCAAAAAAATAGTATGCCGACAGACAGACATCATGTCGAACAATCCCGCAGGTCTCTCACCAGATCCTCGCCTTTTCTGCTTACGACTGTAACCGTCTCCCAGCGATTAGTTCACGCAGTAAATGTAAGTTCAGCGTATGAAAATACAGAAAACTGAAACATACCTCTCGGTGCTGCTAGGGGTACTGGCTACATAATAACCATCTAAATTCCACAGCCACTCTGAGATCTGCCACACAGGAGACATATATAATCAGTGAAAGTCGACCACTATACTGATGTGCCACTGCCATCCAACATAATACATAGATGAGATAATGGAAAATTTTCAAGAACACGTTTTATGTTAAAGTGGAGTAAACAACAGGTACCTGTCACTTTGATTGGCTCTCCCCTTGCTTAGGACTTTCTGAACATGCAGCCAGAAGGCCACGCTCAATGCACTGTCAAGAAAAGGAGAGTAATCCCAACTTAAGAGAAACAGGATGCAAAACTGATGACCACAACATATTTATAGCAATCCAACCAAATAACAATATACATCACGTAAATAACAGCTCAGAACCGTTACCACTAGGTAATGCCATAGAATTTTTACCGACTCAAAGTAGTTGGGTCTTTCTTATTACAGGATTCCATATTTAGCATTAGCACCATTAAAAAAAGTACAATACAGGAAACTCCCAGCGGGATATCATAGCACTTATAAACTGATTTGTTTTTAGGAAATAAATGAATTATATTATAAATTATAAAACATAAAATGTAGCCTTTCCAGAAAAAAAATGTGAGAAGACAGGACATGAAAAGGATGGTATGAAGGTATATCAAGATCTGCTTATTTTTCTCAGGTACCTGAAGAAGATAGCCATGAAGCCAATCTAACGTTTGAGGAAATGAGTTTGCTGAGATGTCAACAATAGTCAATCCCTGATCAGATTTAAACAGCAAGTTAGAGAAAACAATCAACAAAACACTACACTTGATAAGATGACAATGCATTATGAGAAACAACATGATCATGACTCCTTTTGTAAAGGATAGTACTGAGCATCCCCCGAGGGATCAGAACCCCTGTAAAGGGTGTCACATGTCCCACATAACACGCCCCTTGTTTTCCTGCACCCCGCAACTCCCCACGACCACAAAAAAAGCGCCCATGAACTATCGAAGCCCACCGATGAACGCGCCTGCAGCTCGTACCACCGTACCAACCGCCCCATCGGCCGGCTCCGGTGAGAGACCTCACCGGCTCGTAGCACCACCGCTGACCACGCTGGTAGCACCACCACCAGCCGCTCGTAGCACCGGTGCCATTCTCTGGTAGCACCACTGCCAGCCACTCATAGCACTAGCGCCTGCAGCTCGTACCACCATACCAACCGCCCCGTCGGTCGGCTCCGATGAGAGACCTCACCGGCTCGTAGCACCGCCGCTGACCACGCTGGTAGCACCGCCACCGGCCGCTCGTAGCACCGGTGCCATTCTCTGGTAGCACCGCCACCGGACACTCATAGCACCAGCCCCAGCCTCTGGTAGCACCGCCGGCTGCCTATGGTAGCACCAACGCCGGCCGCCCGTAGCACGGTCGGTAGCAACGCCTCCTGCCGCTAGCAGCATCTCTGCCCACGGCTCACAGCAATGCCATCGACCAGTGGCAGCAACACTACTTTTGTAGTCCGCCGACCGCCGCGTTCTGACCTGGAAGCACTGCCATCTACCGGTGCCAGCAACAACGGCCTACGTCGTAGCACCACCAGCCATCACAAGGGGGGTGGGAGTCCATGGAGTGTGCCCCGAACAACGCGGCCGGCAGAGGTGGAGGTGGAGGTGGCGACAGGGCCTGATTGCAGCAACGCCGACTTGCAGCAGCATCATGGAGGCGTCCATGGCTGTGAGGCCGCTCGCAAGATCTCCTTCGCATGGGAGGACGGCCCGGAGCAAGGAGATGCGGGACAGGGAGAGATGGCAGCGAAGCGCCGGTGTAGTGGAGGCGGCCATGGCTGTGAGACGCCTGTGGGAGAGAAAGAAGAAAAATCCCATGGAGGAGAAAGACTGGGAAGAAGACAAGGTTCAACATGGGGGGGCCCACCTTGGATGCCTCTTTTCTTCCACGTACATGACGCGTGTCGCGAACAGGAGCCAGGGGGACGTGAATCGCGTGATCCCCGGGGTTAACAGAATCGTTTTCCTTGTGTAAACAACTTCTGTTAAAGAATGAAGTCTTGAAGTAAAATACAAGTAGCACATTTTGAAAATGCCTTGTTGGGGGTTATATGGCAGTTTGAACTTTGAACTGAACATCATAACTCGACAGACTAAATTATCAAGGAACAACTTTCGGACTTTCCATTAATGAAGAAAAAATACCTGTGACTCAAAAGAGCAAAGATAGTCCTGTATAAGTTTGAGGTTGTTTATAAGCTTTCGATGATCCTGAGCAACATCAAGTAAAAGTCAGATGTACACAAATGAGCAACAAACCTGAATTTTTTTTTAAAGGTAAAAGATAATATGACACTCGGTACTCGGTGCTCAATAGGCAGAACAGTACAAAATTCAGAAATTCGTGTTGGGCATCAAAGGTATAGTATAATCAAGATGGGGAATGTTAAGGTCCTGGTATTATATCAGCGCATATTTTCTTTGAAGGAAGCAACTTTACATGGAAAAGTACGCTCCACCATTTGCATATAGGGTTCCGATATCAGGATTCCTTAACTACTACTCCCTCTGTCTAAAATTAGTTGTCTCAGATATACCTAGATATGGATGTATCTAGACATGTTTTATAACTAGATACACCGTATCTAGACAAATCTAAGACAACTAATTTGAGATGGAGGGAGTAGAACATCTACGACAGAGCTATACGGCTACAAGTACTAATCAAATCACAGATTAAATGGTTCTTAGTAGTAATTATATCACTAGATGATACAGATAACTGCCATGAACTAAATACAATCCAAAGTTTCTGTAGAAAATATTGGACATTAGATTGAAGTTCAATAGAAGCTCAGAGTGCTTGCAGGTACAGCCTCGAAAGGAGGATGAAAAAATTAAGCATGCTAGCTTGGTACTAGTTGAAAGGTAGACATCATGGTGCATTCCTTCAATTTTCACGAGACTAATTATTTAACATCACCTATAACAACCATGCTTATACTGTATGATTTCACAAGACAGTATCCAATGTAAAACAAGAATTTTACTTATGTATTCAAGATTTTCATGAATACCTGAGGAAGGGAATTATCTCTGAAAGCTCTAGTGGCTATCCATTCCTCTAACAACGCCTGAACAAACAACAAAGCAAATCTGAACAAAACAGAGTGAATATGAACTAACAAACCAAATAATTACTGTGTAAAAACAGAAAACGTTAAATACAACAGTCAGATACGTCTTCTGAATAGATTAAAATTCTAGCAGGGATGATGCGTCGATTCTAGGCAACGTGTAAAATTTAGCTTCATAATTTCCAGAAGGAACCAATTCGAAACAGGAGAAAGATAGGCCTTCAACTTGGTTATTTGGGGAGGTCAAAAAACAGAAATATAAAATTAATATGCATTTAGATTTATAAAACCAGCTAGAGCACCCACCTTGTGATCGAAATCAGACATCCTCAACACAATCGGAACAACTATCGGTTCAGCAGCAGGTTTGTCTTTCTTGGCAGTGCTGTTTTTCTGTTGGTCCAAATCCTTATGTCCATTGCCTACAAAGCAACAAGAACAGTTATTTGCCACCAGCAATGCCGCAGGAATTAACAAAATAAGCTGGTTGAGTGAGGTATTCTCTAAGGCTGGAATCATACATGATTTGATTCTTTAATTCCCAATTATCTTTGTTCTAGGGGCATGCTCCGCAGTAGTAAATAAATATCAAATTGTCTACAAAGTGGAAAATTAGATTTACTTGGGCATGTGTCATACTGACCATACATTAGTAACATGAGTATAACTTACCTTCAGCTTTGAGATTTTTCTCTTTAGAATCTGTAGATTCAGAAGAGTTAATTTCCTTGCTGTTGGCACCAGACAGCCCTTCACTGGTCCTACCCTCAGGCATGCTGTCCTGATCTTGTATGATATCTTCCTTTAGAACACTTACTATGTTTTCAGGTAGCCCATTTTCCAGTTGCTGTTCAATTTTCTCTTCTGCAGAGACGGCTGAATTTTCAGGCTCGGTCTTTTTCTCCATTCTGGAATTATCATCAGCATTTTCCTCATCCATCAGATAAATACTTGGATCCAAATGTATTCCCTGAAGACAATATGTCAGTCAACATTACAAATCACTTACAGATGCAGGGTGCACCTCCAAAATACATATGTTACAGATGTTTTGGCTTGCCTCCCACCCCATCCCCAACCAAAATCAGTCTGATTTTTTACTACTAGTCAGACATCACTAACTAGTGTCCAATGCAACAAGTGCTAGATAGTAAATGTGGCAGTGTAGAGCTATGCAGCATCTATGTTTTGAGGTCATAACCATGTTGGCAACATGTAGTGTCCATTGACCCATGTAACGCTATATGAAATGTATACGCGTTAATGGGCATTGACCCATTGAAAATTAGTGGAACTGAAGACATCTGTGTCAGTTAATATTCAATGTGCAGAAATAAGCCCTCTATAATATTCAATCCATCATGTATTTGAACACATGATGTAGGAGCAAAGATGGCAATGAAGAGAAGAGCTCGTGTATATCAATCTGTAACAAAACTAATATCACAGTGCAACAACCAATGATGGTTTTTCATATAGGGAGAAGCATGTAAGTCACAAGATACCTCTATTATAATTGGCTTCCCATCTTTCATTGCTTTCTTCAAATCACCAGCCAAACCTAGTATTAGAACAACAAGCAGAAAAACCATATAAGTGTTTGCGACTAATTATCTCAAAAGCAAGCAGCTTCCATGTGCGCAGTACAAAACTATTTTTGCCACAAAAGATTGCATACCTTTCCGAACAACTCTGCATTCTCTGCAAAACTCGGTGATAAGTTCTTCAGGCGAATTAAAATCCCGAGCCCACACAGGTACCGAAGTTAGTGGGGCACTGCATGTGTTGGGCATATCAGTAATAATTTCATAGATTAGAAGATTTGGAGAAGGGGCACAACAAACAACTCATATGGAGAAAATAATGGAGAACGGAAAAAGAAACTCACTCTGTTGATGTCCGCAACAACTCGTAGACCATGTCTGTCTACATGTGATAATCAGGAACTGAAGTCAACGTGACAATGGTAGCAAAGATGGATCATAAATATGGCACATATGATGGGAAGAGACAATAAACCTGTAAAACATTTGGCAGGTTGAGCCTTTGAGCTAGTTGTGTAGCAATTGTTGATTTTCCAGTGCAAGCAGTTCCGCACACCAAGATTACTAGTGGTACTCTTTGATGATGGAATCTGCAGTTGAGGACAAACAGATCATAAACATGGTATCCAAATGCCATTCAAGTAAAACTCCTGTAAAGTAGGCTTGACACGAATACAGCAATGATATAAGGTTAGCACCTTAAACTACTCCCTCCGATTCATATTATTGTTCTCAACTTTGTCTAGATTCGGATGTATCTAGCCTAAATACTTAACTAGATACATCCGAATCTGGATAAAGTTGAGAACAATAATATGGACCGGAGGAAGTAATGGAATTCATTCTGTTTTATCGAGTATCGCTGGAAAGGAATCAGAGGGAGCCTATTCTAGCAAATTTCCAATAATTATATTACTCAACTGAATTAGAGCATCCATTTTCCTCCAAAAAACATACCTTGTCATCATTTTATACCGATTAATGTAGTCCTCTCCATATCCTCGTTTCTCCATTAGCTGTAAAAGAACCAGCGTTTTAAGGTTAAGAAAGTAGCAAACATCCCAATTTAAGTAAAGTCAGAGGTAGTCACCTTGAAAAGGTTGGCCTCTAAGTCATTCTGTGACCTGCACAATGATCAAACATGTGCTAGCATGTAAGTCGGGAACTGATGATACACAACTCTTAAGTATACAAAACGAGTACAGACATTAAGATAATGGGAAGGGCCATCATGATGAGGATGCCAGACCAAGCAATTCTACATGCATTTTCTGCTGGACAATGGGGATAAAAGTGCAGGGAAGGATGGACATACACGTCGAGGAGGCTGTTGTCGACGAGCAGCTTCTTGAGTTCAAGTGCAATCTTAATGGCGACATGGTTGGGAATCTGCGCAAAAGATGACCAGAAGTTGTTAGCTTCTAGTACTTCGGTATCGATATAAAAAATAAGTAATGCCGCAGGATATCGGAAGCATGGCGTCGCTCGTACTCGCGGATAGCAAGAGAAAATCAACTTGGCATTGCTTCCATGCTCTTCTTAGATCTACGGTCCTTGGACCAAAATCAGAGTAGCACACGACATACCGAATTCCGAGTAGCTTCTCTACTTCACAATCAATTCGCGTTGGTATTTACTGTATAAATAAAAACTAGCGATGCAAGATGTTGAAAGCGTAGCTCCGCTTGTATCGGTGAATGGAGAGAGGAATAATTCGGAATAGCTCCCTGGCTCTTGTTGAAAAAATCTCCAGTTCTTGTACCGAACTGGAGCATCGCATGACATATACCGCTGTAAGCGACTAGCAAGACGAACGATATTTTCACTCATATAGCATGCAAGACAGAACAAACTGAAGCATGGCATGATAATAGGTGAGGAAGGGGAGAGGGGGTTTGGAAGAGGGATGGGAGGGGGACCTTGGTGACGGTGAGCATCCTGCTGAGGAGGAACCTGGAGAGGACGTAGTAGTGGTCGGCGTTCTCCCCGAGCCACACCTTGACCTGGCGACCACGCAATGAAGAATCACCCAGTGAGAAGAATCGAAATGGATCCGAGCGGTAGAACGAGAGTGGGGGGATTTGGCTTGGCCGGGCTGGGGTGAGGGGGGATGGGGAGAGTGGGATTCGACGGACCTTGACGAAGTCGTACTTGGAGGAGGCGTTGCGGGAGGGGAGCCTGGCGGCGGAGGAGGAGCCGCCCTCTCCGCCGCCGCGATCCGACGATGGCGCCGTGTCCGGATCCCCTGAGCCGGAGCCGGAGCCGGAGCCGGAGGCGGCCCCGGTGTGGTCCTGCATCGGGGGAGCCAGGAGGGCGTCGGAGTGCGCGCGGCCTTGGGGTTGATCGATGGAGACGGAGGAATGCCTGTCGGGATGCTTCGCTTTCGCTTGGATTCTTGTTCGGCTTCCGTCAGCTCGAGATGGACGCCGGCCTCGGTGTCGGAGATGGTCGGCGGGCGGTGTCGTGTCGTCTCGCGTGTTCCATCGGGTCCCTCCTCCCCCCGTTTCTTCTCTGCTTTTTTTTTTCTGCAAAATCAACCGTAATTTCTTAACTTTTTGAGAACAATAGTCTTATAATTTCTTCTTCTTAAAAACATCTACTATCACTAGTAATTGATGCACGTGTCTTTATTTTCTACTCCCTCGGTCCAAAAATAATTGACTTGGGTTTGAATAGAATCAAATTTATCTAGACATGTTTGGTGTAAATACATTCGAATATAGACAAACTCAACTCAGTTATTTCTGAACGGAGGTAGTACTTTTTATAAAACAATAGTTTGCAGATTAGGGTAACAAAGTGTAGCCAGTAGACGTTAAGGAGAATTTGATTATACAAAAAATTCAATGAACCTGATATATGTGTCACCATAGTCGGCAGTAATTTCGTCTTTCACATACCCACCAGATTATAGTGAGAAAATGGGTGATGACAACTGCTGTTTGGCTTGTCGTGCTTGATCCCAAGCATGAAGAGAAGTATAATCCTAAGCCTTACTGAATCATGTTCCAATATCATTTAAATACTTCACTGTTGATATAGCATCTCAATATCATTTCCAATGCACAAAAGCTGTCATGTCCTCTCTTTTCAAATCAGTTATCTAGATAAGTCGATAGTACTTAAGCTTCAACTCTCATATCAAGAAACCATTATCTAGCTCAAATACCTGACCACAAATCTTCATGCAGCTTGTCTCATAGAAGATCTTCATGCAAATGCACTATCAATTTCTCAAACGAAACCGTTAGGCATCGGCTTCTTGTAAGGAAAAAGTCAATTGATACTTAGAAAATGCTCATAAGTTAAGGATATCTCACAACCAATACAAACATGGAGGAATAGCGTAGAGAAGCACACCTACTATGGAAACATAAATGATAAGGATAACTAGGAGAGGAATCCCCTTAAAACTGGGGCAACTTGATTAGAAAAACACTCTTTCTTTACTATAGTACAATATAGTGAGCATGTATGTTCGGAATATCTTACGGCTAAAGAGCAGAAAGAAGAGTAAAACTCCGGAAAAAGACAGGAATAAAGAGGAATCTGGAACATAATACCGGAGTTGTTTGGTCGGGGAAGCTCACCGTTTTGATGAAGATGGTTGTAGAGAGATGCTTGGTGGTGTGCAAATGCGGAACTAGGGGTGGGCAAAATACGAAACCGTGGAAACCGTCAAACCAGCCAGCAACCATCTAGTTCATTTCCTTTAACAAAATAAATCCTTACCCCAGATCTAGAACAAAAAAATGAACTAGCCCAAACTGTCTTAAACCGTGAAACCGTGTATGCACACCCCTATGCGGAACCATCGGTTGATCTAGGATCTGAATTGGCGGTTGTATCGTGAGGATGTGCCTCCACTAAAAAGGGAGCTAGACGCATTCTCTCACACAAAAAGGGAAAGATATATCCATTATAGTCACGAACAACTGAAGTAGAAAAAGAGAAGCTAGCGCCAGATGTGATGTAAGAAAGACCAATCTGGTACCAAAATAGAGAATAACGATGTGAAACTCGAAGTTTCCTTTTGTCTAAACATAATGTAAGTTGGAAGGAATCTTCGTGGAAAATTAGCTGGAGGTATGGAATTACGGCAGTAGGAATTCAGTTTAGAATTCTATCCCACGGAATTTGATAAAAGATAAGTAATGAAGACATGTTAGGCATATGGTGTAAAAAATATCAAGAGTTTCATGACAGAAGCAATTTCATTATACACACAACATGCATACCATGCACGCGACCGAATAGTATGAATTATGCATGCTATTTTGTAGATATACCCTTTGAAAGAGCATTTTCTAGTTTTCGAGTTTTGAGTGTTTGTTAACAAAAATGATATCTAACCTTCTGCTTGAGTGCTTCAGGAAAATTTTATACAGTAGAGGATGATAATCGACCCCCCCCCCCTCAAAGTTTTGAGCAAGTGTGTGATCTTTGGAATAATTTTCTACCTAGTTCAATCTTTGGTGGCCGGATATTCCGCCCCTAGGGCCTAAATTTCCGCCCCTCTACAAAATTTTCGGGGGCCTAGTGATGATCATGCCATGCTGAAGAGTTTGGTTTGTAAAGGGAAATAAAGGTTTTGGAACTATATACTTGAGGCACTAAAATGTAGACCTCCATGATTAGCTATAATTGCCTCTTTAGATAATTAGTTTTCAAAGTCTTTTGGAAACAAGGTTTAAGTAGATAGAGGCATAGGTCAACTATTTTTAGGAAAATAACTTCTTTTTTCTTCTTATAGTTTCCAAAATGATGTTTTCAAACGAAACTCTTTGAAATTCTTATAAGAAATACTTTGAAGATGGTGTGGAGATGATATCTTATAGCTCAACATAGTTTCACAAATAGTTTAACTGAAGCATTTGATTTTATAAAGTCACTCTTGGCTCTTTTTTGCTAAAGAAACCAAACCAATGAAATTGGAGTTTTAGCCAAGAGGGTATTGTTAGAAAATAGCTCTAGCATGACCTGATCACAAGGCATATAGATTGTGTTGTTTCAGAAACTTGCTCCAAAAATCAACAATTCAGGCAGACATGCTTAGAAATAATTCAATCAAGCAGGAACAACCAATTTAGTCTACTTACTAACAAAAAAAATTGTTGGCTCCAAAATTTTCCACCCTTAATATATCTCGGGATGCTATAGACCTTCCCCTCCCCCATAAAAAGAATCTCGTCCCCGAGATTCTTAAGCGCGACACTAGGGAGGTTTAGAAATTTGATTATGTTGGACTTCATCTTCTATGGTGGTTGCTCCTTTGATAAAGTTGTATCTTCAACTTCTTTAGGGCACTCAGAGTGGAATTGACATAGCCTTTTGGTAATGATGTAGATCTTCTTCTTTTTCCGAAGTTGGTGGCTCGAGAGTTGATGCTACCACAAGAATTTGGTCGAACTCTTCGAGATGCTCTAGAGAGAGGAGGACACGTGGAACTAACTAACGTATTCGTATAGACCCAACATTGTATTCAAAATATTAGCACATACTATAAAAAAGGGTTGATGCTCCTCGTTGCAGCTTCTGGCGCAGGAAGGGTTGTTTCCATTGATTAGTTGGCGCAAGAAGGGTTGTTTCCATTGATTAGTTTGATGTGGTATTTCTTCTTGAAGTCCCATCTTGGTGCTTGAGGAGGACGTATATCATTCGTGTTGAATTTCAAATCTTCAGATAGAGATGCTTACATTACGGTGCAGATATTACTTCTGTTCGTAAAGTAATTTATCGGAGTCATTATCTAACGGAGCCTCTGATGGTTATCTCATGGCCTGTTAGTGAATCGATGGGTGGCATGGAAAATCACCCTTGTCCTTGAGTCTTCAGGTTGCTGTCATCCGAGTTGAGGGGTAAACTAGTATCATGATAGCATCTTGTCTTCACTTGAGGAACATCGTGCCAAAATGGTCGGGGAAAAAGGTTAAAACAAAAAATTAAGCTTTCTTACTCGTTGGAAATCCAGCAAGTAAAATAGGTTACAAGCCATATATATATCTTCACTTTTCATCGTTGCTTCTGATCCTTCGGTAGGGCAATTCACGCTTCAGCTAAAATTCACGCTTAAGCTGCCAAAAGAACTAAGGCTGTAAGGTCCAAAATACACATAAAACATGGTGATGTGATCACAACATGGTGCCCAAGATGAGCACAAGATGGGTTCCATGGGATGATATGAAAGTTACTGCAAATTTTTAAAAATCCAGAGTTCGACGAGTTGAACAACTGATTAAGCAAGATGAGCACACTTGGAAAGAAGACATGGTCAGAAATATTTTTACGGCCTACGATGCCGAGGAAATTCTTAAAATCAGGTTACCAACCTATGAGGGAGAAGACTTCATCTATTGGACTTTAGAAAGGCATGGTTTATTCATTGTGCTTACAACTTGGCACTAGGTCTAAGGAAAAACAACCCACAAAACACTAGTGTTAATGCAAATGGTGATAGAGGATTGTAGAAAACAATTTGGAATGCCAAGGTTCCACCAAAGGTAAAAAAGAATTACTTGGAAACTTGACACTAATAGCCTTGTTGTCCAAGTGAACAGGAGCAGGAGATTACTGAACGTGCTCCCTAATTACACTATTTGTTGGATGGAGGAGGAAACATGATATCATGCAACGATGAAGTGCACCAAAGCACGGGCTCTAAGGCAAGGTCTAGCTGATGTCTGAAATCTACCCAATGAAAAATAGCTAAGTTACATAGGAAATGACTGGGTTCTTGTCCTGTTGGATAAATTAAACAAAGACAAAAGGGAGAAGATGATGTTCATGTGGTGGCGTTCTTGGCACCACCGAAATAATATTATCTTTGATAAAGGAGACGTCTCTGTTGATAATTCAATTCGCTATTTATAAAATTATTTAGCTGCCTTGCAGGACATTGCAAATGGAGGTGGTAATGTTGACAGGAAAGGGAAAAGAATAATAATGCAAGAACCCGAAGTTAGGTTCCTTGGTCAACCTCAAGGAAAGAAAAGGAAAAAACCTGGAGGAGACCGGAACAAGGTTGGATTGAATACAACGTGGATGCAAGCTTCACGATTGATGGAAAATGTGGAGTCTCGGGAGTAGTAGTTAGAGACCACATGGGTCAGATCATTTCTTCAGCCTGAGACTATATCATTGCACCACCAATTCCAATGCAAGGAAGAGGTGTATAATTTACTATCGCGATTACAATTGTCTAACTTCTTGACTTGTTAATCTGAAGTTCGGGAATACTTAACAGGTGAATACAGTTCGTTGTCAACCATTTTAGCCATCGAGATGATGTACAAAAAGCATTCTGCAACTCAATTTAGTCTTAGAGGCCAGGTTTATCAAGACAAAGAATTTATCATCAAGTTGTCGCACAATCACCTTCAAGATATCGTCACTCAGGTTTTTGAAATGAAACAAGGAGAAGGAGAAAACAAGCTTCACGTTTGTCTCGAGCAAATGAAAAAAGGAGTTCTGAGTGAATCAGCCTACAGCCATGGAGCTGCGGAAGTCAAGTATAATCTTGCTAGTAGTATTATTATTTGCTATCTAACAGATAAATAGCAAGTTCTAGCATGAGGCAGTTCTCAAAATGCTATTACAGTATTTGAATTATTACTTTGTACACTCAAAATATTAGTTTGTACGTTTCAAAATTATGGATGGGCTCTCTGTGTTTGAAGTTTGAACCTTCATCTTAATCAAAAGCTTGCTGGTTTTACTTTGTCATTCCTTTGTACATTCAACCACTGATTCAAACTACAACTGATTTATGAACAAATGGTAACTGAGATACAATGCGCTAGTAATTGTCACTGTTTTCCAACATTCTAATTGTTGAATTGCATTCCATATAAATCTTATAGGACTCCCACGGCTATCACATCAATGGATTTTAAGAAATCAATGAAGTTGGGTTTGATGAAGATTGCAATATATTAAACTAGGGGAATGTTCTCATTAGATATGCTAATCACCACATATTACTTCAACTTAGGTCCCAATGATATCTATGACATTCCACATGATGCTATCTATGAGACCAATTCTTCTTGGCAGAGATGTTCTCACTATGTGGTTATTGTGGGTTTGGCGTGTCACTTAATGCTACTGACTACTATGTGTTTCAGAACTCATGTGGATCATATTGGGGATCCAAAGGTTATGGAAGAGTTTCTTCTACAAGCCTCAAATATATATATTCTTCGACACTAGCCTTGAACTTGTCGTATACTTGGTACTAGTTGATGATATGGCACACACTTGACAGATGTATACTGTTCTAACATGTTAGACATTTTGAAAAGACTGGCATAAACACTAGACTAGTAAGAACAGAGTTGATCAGAGCAAGAGAAAGGAGCTCTACCATTGAAACTGCCATTTAGAATCTTGGAGTCGACCAATTTATCAATTAAGTATTATGTTTTTCTTTTGGAACTTGCAGCAGATTTATGTTCACAATCCAAGAATTGGAGATGTATCCATGGTGAATAAACAGATTTAGCCGAAAGATTTTATCAAGCTCAGCTTGACGTGGAATAAAATGACCCTAAAGTATGTTACTAATTTGACTTGTAGCATCTCTTATTGTTTTAATATCTGATGTAAATTCATCCTAGTAACGTTTCTTTGGGTATGGCTAATATTTTAATGAACTCATTTTTATACTAAACTTCTATATTTAAAATTATTGTACAATTCTGCAATAATAGTGAGTATGATTTTCTATTAATATTTCATAGTTAACCACATAACAAAGTTGTTGTATATTATTCAAAGTTTTATTTTTATACATTTACAATGTATATTATAAATAAACTTGCTACGTATTTTTTATGGTAGAGATCTCTAAATCACGTGGAGTAAAAAACATCTTAATAGATATTCTAGTACATGAGTTGAAGTATACTATAATTATAGAAACTTCTAGAGTATAAATTAAACTTTTGGCAACTTTATTCACTGGGTTATTTTTTGTCAAATATGAGTTTGGAGTTACAATGGATTCAATATAAGTTGACTATATGTGTATGCGGTCTACTTCATAAGTAATGGTATTCACCGACAGATAAAAAATTAATGAATTCAACTCCTTTCGCATGCATACGATTTGTTTTGTTATTTTATTTTCCAGCGTGCAGTCCCCTTGGTATCATCTGTCGTAAACATGTGATGATGGAAGTTCACGAATTAAAAAAACCCTTGCATGGAATTAACCACGTAATATTAGTTAATAATTTAGTTCCATACAACTTGTATGACTTATAACATGAGAGAGACAAGGGGAGGCGACTCGCCGGTCATAATATGGGTGTATAAAGGTCCTGTTACAAGGAAACTATAACACACAAATTTGACGTGACAATTGCTTCGTAAATAGGACTATCCAGAACGATTCCAGAGCTGCACTTGCAAATATCCCATTTTGTGGTGACCGACACAACTTTTGTAATAACTTGGGCTATTTTACGGTTTATCATGTTCTTATGACATATTTACGAACGTCCTGTGCAATCACCCTTCGATGAAAAGGTAGGAAAAGACGTCATGGGTCTCGCAGAACAAAGAGGCGCATAAAAATCACGTGAGGAAGGGTTGTAAGAAACTCTTGCCATCTTGCATGCGGGTCCTAATAGGAGTATGTATGGATATGCAAAGAGTAAAAATAAATATATAACTTTTAAACGACACTTTCTTCATGAAACATAACTCTTTTGCATTAATATTATATCGTCTTAGAATACAAAAACTCCAATTTTGAGGCCACTGACCCAACTTCTATAAAAAATGCATCTTTTTTGTTGGTAATGTTTCTATGAGCTATTATATACCACAAACAAATAGATGAGTAACATTGAATCACCATTTTTGACGAAAAGCTAGGGATATATGTTACGGGCAAACATAACAGGGGTTCACTGGCACTAGTAAGAAAACCATTATAGCAGTCATTTTGTTAGTGGTGCAAGAAAAACAGGCCATCACTGCTAGACAAAATGGTAATGGTGTTTGACTAGTCAAAAACGCGACCAATAAAACCTAGTGGTGGCGTTCAAGAATGCGCAAACGCCACCAGCAATTGAGTCGCACAAATGCAGCGGGCAGAGACGTAGTGGTGGCGTTCGACGAAACTAAACGCCACCAGTCGTGATTCTACTAACGGTGTTCTAGTGAATGCCGCCATTTAGTGTCCAAGTAAAAGACTTTCGGTCCCACATAGTAGCAGCATTCCATGTATATTGAACGACGCCAGTTGTGATACTACTAACAGCATTCCAAAATATTGAACGCCGCCATTATATGTTGAAGGAAAAGTTTTTCGGTCCCACATACGAGCTGCTGGAAAAACACTAGCAACATGTTGCGACGATTCCATCTTTATGCCGTAAGTGTTTTATTCGGTAGGCTACAAGCGCGTGTGTTCCACTCCAAAATTCAAAAGACATGCTAGGATGACTTGGAGTGTCTGCTGCATTTATGTTCATGCCACAAACATCACTTTTAGGAAGATGCTTTTGTTCTCCCGACCATGTCTGGATCGGCCACACAATGTGTCGTCTCATTAGTTGAATCCCACAGAGTCTCCCTCTCTGTCACGAACGAACAAGTTTCCTCTCTCGCATGACTCCCCTCGTCTCCTCTCCTCCCTCCATACGGCATCTGATGGCCGCCATGGATGGATGGACACTAAGGGGAGCTCAATTTGAATCTCAAAAAGTAGGAATCACTAGCGTGTCGATGTCGGAATGTCAGTCTATGTAAGATATATGGTACATGATCACTCGGATCTAGTAGTGCTGACGGTGTTCCTGCGAGCCGGATTTGTCGTCAGCGATATCTCCCAAGGCTGCAAGGTCAGTCCTCCAATGCAAGGTTCACATATTTTTGACAATGCATACCTTCTTTGGACTGCTGTAAATTCATGTACGTTTTCTTACAACTAGATTCTGAGACTATGACATATTTCTCACCCATCCCAATTTATCAATTACTTAAAATTTATTGGGTGAACTTAATTGGGTAGGAGCACCTACGAGTGAACCAGAGTATCCTATTTATCATATTGAAACACTAGTTTGTTACAAATGTTAGGATAGAACTATTGCTTTATGCAAATGAGCCTAAACTTCACCTAGGAAAATAAGCATGTAGTTGTTAGATCTGTTGTAATCCACTTTAGCCTACTTGCCATACATTCAATGTATTGATCATTCGTGGTTGCAATGTTTCATGTGGCAGAAGAACTTTTAGGATTGGCAAACGCTGTACCTAGAGGATAGGGATAGAGGAAGAGGGAAACATAGAAATGAAATAAATAAAGAATAAAGCAAAAAAAATAAGTCGAAGATAGGCAGGTTATTTTGTTACCGTGGTCGTTCATAGGCCGCGTGACTCCACTCAATATTTGTTCGCCTGTGGCATAATTAAAGGATGAAGATCTACCTTGTATTGCTTTCCGCTATAATATAATGTAAATTCTGGATCATATTTGTTATATTTATGATACACGGTTATATTTGGTATCATTTTGTACTGTGTGCTAGTGAACCGGTCCAGGAATTAGCACTATACACAGGAGCGCAGCCTTATCCGGCGAGGGTGTTGCACATATTATGTATAAAACATGTTGTTGATTGGACATGATGTATTTTTATTGATACAAATTAAGAATTTTATTATAATTAGGTTTTAATGAAAGACACAGAAAAAACCTGAATATTAGGCATCAATGTCTATATGAAAAGATTGAGACACTAATATGGTTGTGCCAAATATAGATAGATGAGATATTGAATGGGTTCAATGTGAAAACGACAAGAAAAGTTCTTGCCACATAGAAAAGGTTGAATCAAGATTCAAATCTATTGATAATTGGTGAGTGAAATCACATGAATATTTTGATCAGTCTTGTACACCGTGATATGTACATATCTAGATATGTCATGTGCTCTAAATATTATGCGCACTCATAAGATGATCATTGGACGATAGTAAGGATATTCTTATGAGCTTTTGGAAGAACTAAGAATATGTTATGTATGTAGAGGTGACAAATAGTTTATTGTAAATAGTTACAAATAATTCATTATAAAGTGCTACGTTAATACTAGTTTTGTCACAAGATACAAATTAAGTTTATCTTAATTTAGACTATGGGTGGCACAATGTAGTGGAAAGGAAGTTCCATGATGGATTTGGATGATTTCCAAAGTTAAGATATTGTGACGGATACTACAACAAAGTCTGAGTATATGGCTGCTCTAGTAGCAGCAAATAAGGGCATTTGTGTCAAGTAGTTTGTTATCGAACTAGGTGTGGTTCACAAAAGGGTTAGTACTACGAAGATATATTGCATGACAATAGTATCGACATGTTTTAACCCCAAGGAAATGAGGTCTCACCAAAGGACTAAATTTATATAGTGCCATCTCATTTGAGAATGAGTGATGCATAAAGACGCAAATACATGTAAATACACATGGACTGAAAGTGTTAGATCTGAAGATTAGGTTTACCACAAGCAACATGAATGTACAACACCAGAAGGCCATAGGTGTTGAATGTGCAATTTTTCAAACTAGATTGTTAACTCTAGTGCAAGTAGGAGACTAAAGGGAATATGCCCGAGAGGCAATAATAAAATAGTTATTATCTTATTTCATGTTTATGATAAATGTTTATTTCTTATGCTATAATTTTGTTAATTGGAAATATTAATACATGTGTGTTTAATAAACAAATAATAGTTTCTAGTTATGCTTCTCAATTAAACTAGCTCGTTGATTAACATATGATCAAGGTTTCCTGATCATGAACATTAGATATTGTTAATAATGGGATCACAACATTGATGGAATGATGTGATGAACATTCACCCAAAATATAGTAATACAATCAAAATCATTATGTTTACACTACTATAAACATCATACGAAGTAACCCTAATCCTTAGACCATAAGATCATGTTAATTGCTAATACCAGAAGAGTACTTTGATAACATAAAATGTCACACCATAACAGGGTGACTATAAATGTGGGTTTGGATACTCTAAAAGTGTTATGTTGACGCTCATGGATCATGAAAGTGTTATGTTGGGGCTCATGACTATAAAGGTAGGTTTATCCATCTCGATGACGGAGATATATACTCAGGACCCTCTCGGTGATATCTCATTGACACAGCTTGCAAGCAAGTGATAAGATCACAAAGTATGTTATATCATGAGAACAAGAAAAGAGTACTAGTCGGTAACGAGATCAAACTAGGTATGGGGATACCAATAATCAAATCTCGGGCATATAATATATTACGAGACAAAGAGATTTAGTTACGATGTCAAAGGTTTTCACGATCACTAGAGTCGTCGTTGAATATGTGGGAGTCAGTACGGATCTCTGGGTCTTGCTACTGATTATTGGTCGGAGAGGGCTCTCAATCATGTTTGTATTTTTTACGAACCGTAGGAAGACATACTTAAGGTATACCGACACCAAATGGAGCAGAAATAATACCAGAGAAATGATTTGAAAGCACTGAGATTATATCGATAGACACTGAAATTGTTTCGGATCAAATTGTTGAAAAATGTTTTTAGATGTGATATCAAAGTATTGTAAGGGGTTTTATGCATATATTTATTAATTAAAGTAATAAACAAAATTCTGAATAAAAGAAATAAAAAATTATTTTATTTAATGAGAGATTGCATTAATTTTGTGAAAAATAAATGCAAATTGAGTGGAGTTGATTTTAATGGGAGTGGGCTTAGTGGAAGCTCCACTCACCATTAAGAGGGGAAAGGTGAGGGATCCACCATGGCCGCTGGCCATGGTCTTTGGGGCTACCTACCTCACTTATAAAAGGAGGGCTCCTCCCCCTCTTCACACACTGCCTCGTGAAGGATCTCTCTCCCATTCTAATAAATTTCACATGGCTTCGGATTAGCGAAATACATGTTCTCGATTCTGGAAGGATTTGCTACTTCTGCTGCTTTGCTAGAGAGAGGACTTGCAGGTTGTCGGGGTGCTGGATGCATGTGATCAAGGATGCGCTGCTACTTTGCGGCGCTGAACTTCAACTCGATCTTGAAATCGGCAAGTGTACGACTACATCATCCACGAAATCAGATTTTGTTAACAAATCTTATTCGGTATTCGAGGATAAGATCTCTATGCATGTATATCCACCCGTTGCTTGTATCTATATAGATGGATCTTGGTTCTTAGTTGTTCATATTGTAGCCCAAAGTTTTTGGTTTCTATGCTGCGAACCAAACAGGAAGGCCATGGAGCTCCTACCGGTGGGCGAGCAGGGGGCATGGCCGTCGTCCATGAGCCCCTCTGCCACCGCCATCCACGAGCCCCTCTACCGCCACCATCCACAAGCCCCTCTACCGCCGCCGACCATGCGGACAACCGCCACTACCTTCTGGTGGTCGGTGTCAAGGCTCCCCCTTCTCGTAGCCACGCCATGGCCGCTGCCACCGTGCACCCCTGGTCACGGCCTAGAGCGACCACGGACGAGCTCTACGCCCATCCTCGCGGCTAGGTCATGGCAGTCACGTCGCCCTGCTCGAGGCCGAGAACCGTCGATGTTGCGCCCCTCCTCGCGACAAGCTCGTGAAATGGCGCTCCGCCCGGAGCCATCTCTGTCCACGCCGTCCAAGTCGCCTGATGTTCCTTGTCGCCGTTGCGCAGTGGATGGGAAGGAGCTAGGGAGCAGGGTCAGGCGGCCAGGCGTTCGGCCAAGTGCGACGCGACACTTGCAAGGAGCTGTGGGTGTTTTTTATTTTTATATAGATTTTTATTTATGACTTGTGATTTTTTAGTATATTTGGATTCTTAATCTAGGCTGACAAGTGGGACCCAGTGCCATGTCAGCTTCCTGGTGGGGTCACGGTCACTCTGTAAGAAAACGTAAATGTGGTGGGATTGGGAAAAACCGACAAAAATGTGGTGGGATTTTTCCCCGCGAATGTAAAGTGGCATTGTATGGTAAATTTAGGCAGTAAAGTGATAGTTTTATGCTATAAACTCTCTAACGCAAGGTTCATGGATTTTTGATGATGAGTACCTTCTTTCGACACATGCAGTAAACTCATGCACGTTTTCTTCCAAACACACAATCCAGATGCTGCAAACATTCTAAGCGTCTGCTATCAATGTCATGATGACTCCGAGTTCGGCTCCGAACACACAGTCGGATTCAGTACAGTTGGCTTAAGAGGCATGTGTCCGCTAGTCCACTTGACGTTTTTTGTTTTCAAAAAATCCACGCCAGCTTTTTTTATTAGGTCAAAAACAACTCCCGAATTTTAATTTAATTTTGAGAGAAATCCATGCCAGGTTTTGTTTTCTGAGCATAATAAGAAATCTAGGCCAGGTAGGAAACAGAGAGCGAGGGAAAGGTACGGCAGAATCCGAGTCGAACTGGGCCGATGGGCCACCCGGCCTGGTTCTTCTAGACAGAAGAAAAATCCAAGGGGAAAAGTCTCGACGGTTTGATCTCATTGCCAGCGATCTCCTTGCTTCACCGTCCGCCTCCGCCCTCTCCCTATCTTCCCCAGTTTTAAGGCAGCCGATTCCCCTTTGTTTGGGCAACTGATTGACCGGTTGACTCCCTCTCCTCCCCGTTTTTGCGTTCTATCTCTATGCATGTCCTGACTGACATATCTTATTTAAGGTTGGTGGCCATGCCGATGATCTTCACGCCGTCCTCGCCGACTCGTCGCGATCGTGTTCCCGAGGAAGGTGAAAAATTCTTCATGTATGTACGCAAACCTTACTATATATCTGTCTATCTCCCGAGTACTTTATAAGTAATACTCCCTCCGTTTTATAATATAAGATGTTTTAGCTTTGTGAAGATAGTGTATCTAGACGCATTTTAGTGTGTAGGTTTGGAGAGGTTTACTCTAAATCTACACACTAAAAGATGTCTAAATACATTATTTTTACAAAGCTAAAACATCTTATATTTTGAAGCGGAGGGAGTAATAGTATTGGCATTGCACTGTAGTCTGTATAACAGCCATTTAGTACAATTCTGCTAGTGCTTATATATTTAGCATGTCTTCTCATTTGCTCACTCTGCACGCCTTGCTAGATTTGCTCACTGCATGCAATGCTTATATATTTAGCTGTATGTTTGATGTAATCTTTGGGCTACTGACAGATCTGCGGAGATGAGGCTATGTGCTATCTTAAATTCCTCTCCATGCATTGCAGCGATGACTTTGCCGGACTGGAGTCGCGGGATGATCCCACTCCTAGGCCATCATCGATGACTCTCCAGGAGCTTATTACCGACATTTTTGTAGCTGCCGCCGATCGCCAGTTCAGTCTCAGGCCCAAGTCGCCTACCCCGAGGAGCGGATGGAGCGCAGACAGGAGCGTAGGCGCAAGGAATTGATCATGGCGCTCAACACATATGCAAAGAGAAACAACATGCAGGCATGTCGAAATAATCCAAACTTTTATGTTTGCTTAACAACCCATATCGATTAAGTTCATTATTTGTACTACTACTTGAGGTTGGCTAGAATATCAAACCTTAATTAAGTGTTTTGCATATCTATTAATAGACGCATTTCATCGCGATTTACTACTACCTACCGGACCTGCTATACTCACATCCGTCATTCGTATTTCAGCCAACCGGGTTAGAATTTGTGGAAGAGAAAGCGAGGAACCAAGTCGAGGGAGATGGGGGAGTATATGTGCACTCCAACTTTGTGGTGAAAGGTTTATGGCAGACATAGTTTGTTTTTTGCTGAGGTGCATCCTAATTGCACACGGGACAAGGATGTTGTTCTCTGCACTCCTTTGGAAGAAAATGACAACTCCGGTAACTTTTGGGGTTAAAGTCTTCTTGTTCTTTTTTTGTTAGGCATCTCACCTTTTTTCCCCTTTGTATCAAACAAGGCCATTGTTTCGAGTGTGCTGATCGAGCAAAGGATCTTAAGCATCCCTCTCACGGCGGCTACTTGGGGGGACATGAGAAGGTGATGTTTCCTACTGGGGATATAGACGACAGTGAGGAAGAGTGTTTTATGTGAAGGAATCCATCCATCAAATACAGAGCTAGCTACAAACTACTATTCTGTTCAGTCTATAGGTTTTAGGTTGGCTATGCTACGTATGTACAACAATCAAGTTGCTAGAGGGTAGAGGAGTGCGTTTGTAGCAACAGGTGATACATGTGACATGTAATAAGTTCTGGTAAGTCTGTAACTGGATGATGTATCTATAATCTACCTAATTTAAACCTCTCCTGGGATTTAGGGTAAATTATTTGGTAGGCGAAGTGAAAGAGTATAACCATATTATATTCCTGGGCCATTATAAAAGGCTGTGATTTGTGATCAGTCCATTTCTCTATTTTGTAAATCGTATACTTGAATCTTTGTACGTTCTCCTGGAAGAAGCCTTGTGATGTGTTCCTAGTGTTTGGTGGATATGGGCAAACTGATATTCTCGTATGGAAGCCCAAGGGCCAAGGCAACGGTATGTTATCTGTTGGAATTTACTGGGACTTAGTTCTTAGCTCAACAAAAATTCTGAAAATTCTCAAGGCCTAAATTCATGCGTGCATGGCAAGAGGTGGGACTGAAGTTTGGTCGCACATTATTAATTGAAGGAAAATTGCACCACCTTATATATGAAGGTGTTGTACCACTCATTAAGGTGTGAGGAGAAGAGAAACTCTCGCGCACTCCTCCCCCTACGCCGCCCACCTCGCCTCGCCCGCGGGTTACGGAAATCTTGCCGAGCCGAGCTCATGTTTTGCATGTCGCTTATATATTTTTGTTGTTCCAAGAATAATTGTTAGGAAACGCGAACCCTAGCTGTCACAAGCAATTAGATTGCATCTTCCTACCAAGCAATTAGATTGCATCTGCCTACCTACGCATCGCGGTTTCGACACTCTGTGTTGCCCTCTGCTACTCCATCCTGCTGGTTGCGTGCATGGTTGTCCAGGAGTGTAGGCCTCCGAAATCCCATCTCTCTAATCCTTCATCGGGAGAGAGACGATAAGGTTTTAGGGGAGCATCTCGGCACGTCTGCTCAAATTCTTCTTCGTCTGGCTTCCTCGACTTCATCACCATCTCGTACGCCGCCGTCAAGAAGGCTGTTGTCGCCAATGGCAGAGCTCCCCCTGTTTCGCTGTTGGTCATACCATCGATCAACTCGTACGTGTTCTTTCTCTCCTGATATTTTCTATGTTGATTACTAGTAATGAAGTATGTGTAAATGTGCTAGGTTTTCACTTGTCTGTAGATGCGTAGATTACCAGGAGACGAAGAAGACATTCAGGTCGTTGGAATAGCTAGTTGTAGGTCGTTGGATGCACTACCGATATAGTAACAACCGTATTGTAGACGAGTTGTGCTCCGAGACCTCTACCCACCCGTTCCAAACCCAAAATTTAATTGTAAAGAAATCTGTATGCCCACGCGCTCACCTTCAGTATGTCTGAAAGAGTTGCTCAATGCCCATGAAAGATGAGGCTCGTGCCACATGCGCACAACACAGACGGCCATGAGTATTTTACACATTTAACCCACAAACTTTCACCAAGCTTGGACTCCCGACAAGTCTGAATGAGATTTAGAATTTCGAGCACATATCTTCAACAATCTGTTCATCAACAATCATCACTTTCCAATACTTAGTTCTTCCTTGCGGAAAAAATGGATCACATGTTCTAACTTATTAAAATGCACTTCCAGAAAAGAAAAATAACTTCAAAAGCTTGGGTTTCACTGCTACATGCAATTCCACTTTTGAATTTTCATGCCGGCTCCTCCTGGGTGCCCGCAACTCAGAAATTACGCGTCCAACCTAGTCGAGATGTGTGGAGACTTGTGTCTTGCTCATGAAAGGCGGGCCAACCACGGACGACCTCCAGCTCGCCAACGACCCTACTGTGGGTCTGCGTCGATGTGGACATGCAACAACACCGATCCGCCACGATGGGTTCAACACCATGTAATAACCGACGTCCCACTCCCCATTCATATGATAACCGCGTTTGACGACCGTAGTATATTGTTCCAAGGGCGATCCGGCAACCTCGAGTGCTTTGATAGCCACATCAGGCAAGGTGTTTGGCGGGTGGCCAGCATGCATGAGTTGAGATACCACCATCCGGACACGAACACCGTTCTTGACTATCCACTAGAAGCTGCCCATGGCTACGATGTAATCCCCCATGTTCCTAGCCTCGTGCCAATATAGTGTTTTCAAATATTGCTTAGTGCTTCAATAATCATTTTTTGTCTTGCCAATCTTTGGTGACGAATTTCCGTAATCAACATTGTTCTCACTACTCTAGTGTTTATCTCATCTTTTAAAAATGCCAAAATAATTTATTGCAAGTATGTAGGGGTGTAATCGGATCGAGAATCGGATTTCCCTTCTACCACCATATCCCACTAGCATGGTGGTTCTCGCAAATGCGAGGGCAATGCCTGAATATTTCTAAAAACAAGTATGGTTCTATAGAAAGTTATATTATGTGATTAGAACTAATAAAGTTATATAGTCACCATAAACATCATGGCAAATAAAATAAAACTTTTATGGGATACATCTTTATCCATTTTTAATTGGTGGAAGAATAGTTAATGTTGCCACTAAAAGGACTTATGAATGACTATATGCACCTTTTGTATGTTGTGATGTTAGATATACATACATAGAATTAAATTTGTATGGAATGCTGCCTTTCCAGTTGATGTTTCTTCATTGTGAGGTTTAAACTAACATATGCTCACAAGCTTCTTGATCTATTCATATATATTGATGTGTAGATAAAAATTAATGGAGAAATGGTTCAACACAAAACACGCCAATAATTTCATATGGTGCTTTTATAACGATTTAAAGAATTAAATTAAATTTTAATGGAATAACCAAAATATTATGTTCTTGTATAACTATATCACAACTATACCGTGTGTTTTTTCATTTTATTTTAGTTTATTTCATCATTACTCCCTTAGCTGTAAAATATTGACATTCTAAAATACATCATATATAGACGGAGACACCATCTCAAGCTTTAAATTTGATTTTCTTTAAAATATATTACAAATAATGGATATATACTAAACAATAACAATGTTGTTAATCTCTGCAATATTATGATGTGATATGTACAATGTACTCATATTTTTGTCTATTTTCTATATCTACACAGTATCTCCTGCCCTTCTATCTATTCATTTGCATTTTCATGTACATGTATTGGTGTATATCATGTAACATCAATACACCGAGATCTTAATTAACTGATACTTGGTTTTATTTTGTACCTTCCCCATGTAAACTTTTTCAATCCCAGTATCCCGCCACCATGTTATAAGCTAGTTAGTCATCAACACCATTTTCTAACTTCTTTTGTGAGTTTTCTGTTAGTTTTCCGACTTTCTTTGCTGGTTTTCAGTTTTGGAAAAATGTTTCGGATATTTTTCAAAATTTGCACAAATTTAAAAATTGAACATTTTTTAATCTAAACATTATTTGAATCCGAGTTTTTTTTTCAAAATATGAATATTTTTAAATCTAAATATTTTTCAAACATGAATAAATTTGAAATCTGAACAAATTCGAAACCAGAACAAAATTGAAAATCAAAGCCAAATCAAAATCTGATCATTTTTCAATTCGAATATTTTCAAACTTTGAAAATATTTTCAAATCTGATCATTTTCTTAAAATCTAAAGAAAAAATTAAAAGAAAAAATGAAACAGAAAATTGAATAAGAAAACAAACAGAAAAAGGAAATAGAAAAAAAAAGAATATTCGCATGGCACTCCGCCGTCGGCCCCGCTATCACCACGACAGTACTCACTCGGAGCGTTCCACGCATCAGCCGTGGCCGTCATGGCCTTCCTCGCCACCCTAGCTCCCCGGCGCCACGGCCGCCATGGCCTTTTCTCCTTGTTCCTCCTCTATTTTCTCTTCACATTCTACCATGGAA
Source organism: Avena sativa (assembly GCA_916181665.1). Taxonomy (NCBI): domain Eukaryota; kingdom Viridiplantae; phylum Streptophyta; class Magnoliopsida; order Poales; family Poaceae; genus Avena; species Avena sativa. The sequence continues at coordinate 60,604,910 of OV702289.1, forward strand.
CCTGAGCTGCTCCGTCAAGCACAAGGACGACGGCCGGCACGCACGTGTCGTAGGACTGGGTTCCCTCGCGGCCGGTGCTGCGAGCTGCACCTAGGGGTATGGTGATGCTACAAGCGGTATCGGTTCCTGCTACGTGCGGTCGGCGGCATTGCTACAAGTGGAGCCGGGTTTCGGCTATGTGCGATCGGCGGCGCTGCTACAAGTGGAGCCAGGTTTTTGCTACATGCGGTCGATGGCAATGCTACAACTGAATAAATTTTTCGCTACTTTCGTATATTGTTTTTTGCTACAACCAATATCTACGGTTTTGCTACAAGATCTCTGGCGTAGAGTCTCCGACGATATTTCCTTTGCTACATTAGGAAAAACATTTTGCTACAACCGTTTTGTGGTTTTGCTACAAGAGCGTAAAGTTTTTGCTACATGGTCTCCGATGAGGTATTCTGGCGGAGTCTCTAGTAAATGCAATGCTGGTTCTATTGCATTCATAATTGTTTTTGCTACATTAGCGCAATGCTTTTGCTATAATAGCGTAAACATTTTGCTATGGGGACTCTGACTAGGTTTTTTCTGGTAAGTCTCCGGCGATATTTTTCGATGAAGTCGGTTTTTGCTACATTAGTACTTTTTTAGCTATAAAGTCTCTTGCGAACTCTCCGGCGAGTTCTAGTCTGTGTCTTCTTTTCCTGAACCGAAACGTTTTCTGCTATATTTAGTAAAAGCGAGACTAATTATAGTAAAAAAAGGGACTATTTGTACTAAAAGTGTGATGAACGGGTGAAAAGTAGATCTGACCTTTGATCAGGGCAGGGCAGAAGGATGGCTGTGGACCGGGGAGGTGTAACACTGTCTAAAAAAAACATTTGGACCGGCGCATTACTCCCGCCTGGGGTGTTCGGTGCCTGGTAGGTCGGCATATAGGCTCTCCGGACGCGGGCTCCTTGCGCCGCCGTGAGCGACCTGGGTGGAGCTGACAAAAACGTATGGGCCGCCTCGACATCAACTCGGTCCTAGTGGGCTTTCGAACGGGCTTGAAGCTAGTAGTATACCGGCCGGGTAAGCTGAGAGGTTTTTGGCGGGATGGAAATGCAAGAGGATGGCGGGAACAAGCCAAACACACGGTCGTCCGGTCGCTGCCTCGAGTCTTTGCAAAAGGGGCCCACCTCCACATGCACGCTGCTTCACAGTCAGACTGACACACCTTCACCTCTTCTGAATCTAAACTACGCAGAAGCCATGCGATCGAGGGCCAAAAGTCTACTACAGTAGGAATCAACAGAACCACGTTGTGCTGTGTGCTGCGCCGTGTCGCCTTCTGGTTCGGCGGAATCCATCCATCGTAGTATCAAAACCAAATCGGAACCTGACAGTCCCATGGCGTGGCGTAACATGCACATCTCAACGTCGGAGGGCTCACATTTTCAAAAGAATATTCCAAGGAACTGTTTGGTAGGTTTGGAATATGTCCACATTTTCGGCTTATGTTTACTGCATACAGTAGACAAAAATCAAAAGATTGTCAAAAGTTCCAATGTTCTTGAGGTATCGATCTAGTTTGTGTTCAACATTGGCTGAGGGGCAAATGGTGTTGGGTCGGCAAGTAGAGGTGGGGTGATCAACAAACGTCTCCCTCGCGGTCCTGGAGAACGGGTCCACCGCACATGCATTGCAGTGCGGGTCACCGTGCGAAGGACGAAGGAGGAGGTAGGGGAATGGTCGCAGGATCGCAACACTAGGGTTCGTTCGCATCGGGCTCAACCTGAGCGATGTAGACATAGAAAAACCAGATTTGTGGATCAGATACATTAAAGTTTGGGTTCTGTCTTAGTTTCGATGGTTCCGACTAGCTATTAGAGCATCCTCAACACTCCTCTTAGCCTTCCCCTGCAAAACGATAGACTAGATTGGTTTGAGGGAGAGACTCGACGCACACCCGGCGTGGTCTCATGTATTGGCTAAATAGCAGATTGGCGGCAGTTACAAGAAGTTTACAACACAGACATAATTCCCTAAATAAAACACAAACACAATTAGGATAGTAAATAATTTCTACCTACCATACAATCAGAACACGGTTAGGAACGTAATATACGATTTTATCACCACCCCCTCCCCAAAACGGCATATGCGGCACCAGTTGAAAAAAATACCAGTCAGTCACACCCAATAGTCCCTTTACAACCCGTCCAAGGGTCACCCGCTTCATTCACCGATTTTCTCCACGTGCATGTCGAGATCCGCGATAAGACAACCCACACCAACCTACAAAAAAAATTGTGTGATCATCCATGGGAATTTGTGGGTAACCAACCGCCACCACTCGATGACAACTAGTCTTAATATTTTATAAGAAGTTTATGTGAACTATTTGTTCTAATTTATTTATGCGAACTATTTGTTGTAAACTATGATACCTAAATAATTATAATTAATTTTCATTGGAATACCATGTACATAGGTAATAATTTGTGCGGTGTAGGCGACTTTGAGATGCCCACACACACGAGGACGGACCGATGCGGGACACCGTTGTGGGCAGCGACCCGGCTAGCGTGGACCTGGCCGGGCTCCTGTCCTTTCCGCCCCTCAAATGAATCGAAACGGTCAAAGGGGGTTGTCTAGGATGGTGGGGGGAGGGGGGAGGAGGGGTGAGGGGGGGGGGGGATTGCCCTTATTGGCCAGCGAATCGAGCGGCATGACCACAACCTCCGTGGATTGGGACGACCGGGACATCGGGACAGCTAGAGATGCTCTTACCATTACGCTTTAGGGACTCTTGGAAAATCTTCTATCAAAATGTCGAAATAATATTTATTTTATTTCTCTTAATAGGAGAAAAACACAAGAATGTTAAAAGAAACTTCACCCGTCGAAGATATTCTCGGCCACATGGTGCTGATCACTCCACACAGTTTTCTCAACTTTTAGCGCGGCAGGAGGGGACTTTTATGTTGTGAAACATTCACCCATTGACGCTTTCCAGGCGATGAAAGGCTGCCACCGTCGCTCTCCTTTTATTCGATGATTAGGCCGCATACACGGGGAATCTTTGGGTGAAGTTCCATGAGTGGCCAAAAGTACTACGCGTAACGCACGTCGGCTAATGATACTCCTAATAATGGCCATGCATGCACGTTAAGCTGCGTGTGCCTGGCATCCTCGACTGTTCATGTGGTAAAAGTAACTAAACTGGGCGGCAACGTTCTTCTCCCTACATGACGGTACCCTGCTCGATCTTGGTATCGTCCCGTTTGACATTTGTGTGTTGCGGTGTCTGCTAGATAATTGCCGCCTAAGCCGATGAAAACGGACACATTTCATGTTTGAAATGGGTCAGCTTTCTAGAGACTAAGGATGATTAATCAAGGCGTCTTTTTTCTAATAACATGCATACACGTTAGGGAGGCCATGGAGTTGGCAGCCGCGCATGCTGCTTGACTTTTCAGCTGGTTAGTATGACTCTTGTCGTGGTAGAGAGTACTACTGTATAGTACTTCCTCTGTTCACAAATACTTCGCGTTTTGGGTTTAGTCAAAGTCAAACTTGATAAAATTTAATCAAATATTTAGAAAAATATATTAATATTTATAATATAAAACTATATAGTATTAGAATCTTTATAAAGTATATTTTTATATTATATATATTTATAATTATAGATATTAATATATTTTACAATATTTTTGATTAAACTTGACAAAATATGACTTTGACTAAACCTAGAACGCAAAGTAAATAAAACCGGAGGGAGTATATCCACCGATTCTTCTCGTCGATAGACAGAGGTCGTCCATGCATGGATCCATCTACCAATAACTGATTAATTAGACAACATAACAGTATTTTAATCGGTTGTAAGTACGGCGGTGCATGTGGTTTGGTTGATCAGGCACCATCCGCGTCGTAAGCACATGCGGCGCACGGCATGCCCATGTTACAGTAGCCAGCTACCACGTACGTTACGTACACACGGCCTTTGCTCGTTCCGACTTCCGAGATCTCCGTTCTTCCATACATGCATGCATGTGCTGGGTACGGTGCTCCACTTTCTTCCTTCCTTTCTTTTCCGCCGTTTCGGCCTATATACCCATGTGTGCTTATAAATCGTGTCAACTTGTCAAGCCAAGATAGTAGAATATTTTTGGAATACAAGACAACAAAGAATAAATTGCGACCCATACCGTATGTGTATACTGTATATATATATTATGTATGATACAAAAGGAATATGTATACATCACCACCTACGTACGGAGTATGTGCCGGAGTGTGCATAGGGCTAGCTAGGAGAACATATTTAGCCGGCGTATATATATGCGTATGCCTACGGCATCGATCCGCGAAGGACTAGGATAAATAGATGGTCGAGTAGATACGTATGATTACGTCGTCCACAAAGGCGATGCATGGTTAATTACATCGATGCAGCAGCCAGCCGCGTCTCACTGCCCATATGTTAGCTTATTAGCTAGCTCAACCCCTGTCAGTCCGGTAGTGCTAATTATCGACAACTCATGCGCGATTAGTTCACCGCGAGCGAGTCCAGATAGTCTAGCTAGCTTAGCTGAATTAGGACAAGCTGCAAGTGAGTGAGAATTTTTTTTGATGAATTTTTTGGTATAGTGGGAAACTCAAGTCTTTGGATTGGATGCCTTTTTTTTTGGTATAGTACTAGCATGTATACACCCGATCTTAACTGGTGCTGACCAGAGTCGTCTCCATTTTTCCATGCATATATGCATGAATGTGGGGCGGCACTTCATTTCTTTAATTCGTTTCTTTTGACGCCGTTACGGTCCAAAATTTCTTCCATACTACACTACTACACAAGTAGTATCATGCATGTCAAGGCAGAGACAATATTGTGAACAAACTGAGAGTATTTATTGTGAATTTTTGACCCACGCAGCGTACTACAAGTAGTTCTGGGACAAAACGTACAATTTTTTTTTTTGCGGGCCACATATCCACTAGTACTTAGTATAAGGGTTTGTACAGACCGAGTTAACTAATGCAGGAGTTTACAACTTTGGGTGCACGCCGGGGCGCTCCTGTGCGTACAACACGTACGGACGTATGCTACCTACCACATCGATCTGCGATCCATTCACGATAAGAGGTTGTTGAGTAGAGATACAGTTACTAGTCGTACAACGACAAGGGTGGTTACATCGATCTACATAGGCTTGTCTTGGAAGTTCAATAATAGAGTCAACCGAGTAGTACTTTACAAAAATGTATTTCCTCTGTTTCACAATATAAGAGCATCTCCACTAGCGTTCTCAGCAGACCACTTTTCGACGAATTTTTTATCCGGATGAATGAATTTTCGCCTACTCGTGTTTCCAGAACGCCGATTTGGACGTTTTTCATACGACGATCTCAGTCCGATCCCAGCGCGCTGGAAATCGCCTGGGAACGCCGGATGTTAACTTTTTCATGCAACAGGCCCACTGTCGGCCACTCTCCTCTCTCTCTCCTACTTTTCTCCCCACCCACCGGCCATTCTCTCTTCTCCTTTTCCCCACCAATCGCCCATCTCTCTCCTCCGCTTTTCCACGCATCGGCGAGCTGGGGTTGAACATGGATGGGAAAAAAATTATTCCTAGGAGAAAATATATATCCATCCGGTGATTTTTACCTTTGGATTTTAGCCTGGAAACGCCGAACGAGTGGGGATGCTCTAAGCCTTTTTTTACAAATTAAAACAGCTTGCTAAAAAGGCTTACATTATGGAACGGAGGTAGTACTATTTGATTAGTATTGGGGAAACCTTCAATAAGTCATATGACGGTATTGGTGAAACCCTAGGACACCCCTAAGGCCTATATAAAGAGGGAGGAGAGGAGGAAGCCACAATACACCGTATACAAGATCTAGATCCCATCTACCGCCTCCACGGCGGCGCCCTGCCGCTGTGCCGTCTCCATAGCCTCTACAGCTCCACCAAGATCAAGATCTCCATCAACACCATCAAGCCATCCAAACAAGAAGAGGAGGAGAAGGAGGACGCCGCCATCACCACACTGACGCCACCATCACCGCGTCGTCACCATCTCCATCGCCGCTACTCCTTCATCCTTCCCCATCATGATCTCCGTGATGGGTTGTAACATGGCTTGAACCCCTTTTTATTAATGTTATGATGATTTGAGTAATTGAAGTGTGGTGTGTTCTTGTTAATTAATATGTTTGTGCTTTCTCTTTACATTGTTCTATTCATGATATTATTCTAGTAATTGGAGACGTCCAATCCATTGTTGAGGAATTTACTAGGGATTCACGGAGTCTCACAAAACTTATCATTAGTCTCTACTCTTCCATGGGTACCTGACAAGTCCATGGGTAGAACTAATAGACTATTTGCTATAAGTGATTTGCGGAGGCAATAACAGCTTAGGATGCACCGCCCAGAATTCCTTCAAGATCACTCATGATATAGATAGGTATAGTATTGCAAATTGCTTGACCCTAAAGTGAAAGAGGGGATATCTTGTGACTAGCACACTTGCTTAATGCCTTTGCTCTGGTTTACCTTAATTGGTCTTGTTACCTTAATACACTATTCTCTTACGAGATGACACATGTCCAAAGAGGGTGTGGATAATTAAGTTGTCTAGTTGCCACTTACCAACGGTGGGAGACAACGGTATATGAGGAACCTCCACAATTATAGTTAACAGCTATTCCATAAACACTTATCATGCACACCGGTATACATAACATTACTTGAGGAATCATAGCATTAATACTTCATCTCACAATTCTCAACAACCAACAAATATATCTTCCACTCCCTCCGATCCACATTATTGTTTTCAGATTTAACTAAATTCAAATATATCTGATCATGTTTTAGCGCTAGTTACGTCCGAATTTTGAAAAAAAATGAGTACTATAAAAAAGTTATGCTCGAAGCGAGTGAGAAACCTGATGATCATGTGAACATACTCAATTTTTTGCGAAGAAGTTTCAAGACCACTGACCGGGGGCAAACATCACAAACAAGTCCAATAGAAAAACAAAAGAAAGAAAAACTAATGCCAATAGCGCGAGATCGACAAGCGATGATGACTCACAACCATTGCGCACTCCGAAGAAGTCCTATCATGCTCCTATGTCTCTGGATTGCCGCACACCAAGAAACACCTTCACGTAGGAATGTGATGACGATGATGTTGGTGCCTGGACTGCTCCTAGGATTTCTCCCGGTACACTAAGGGGAGTGGGAAAAGGGTACGCCCCGACACCCTTCAAGAAGGACATCACTGTCCGTGGGCGTAACCGCGTTGGTGCTGGTCGAGCCAACAACCCTAGACAACCGTTGCCCTCCACCAACTTGCCGCCCACCAATTTGCGCCCTCACTGTCTTAAAGTCATCATCGACATCTCACCTTGGAAAACGCTGCGAGGTTAGCAGGACCGAGAAGAAATCGTCGTAGACATAGGTCGGCAATATCACAACCAAGTGGGAGGAAAGAGCCTCCACTGTCATAGCAATAGCGGGTCGGACGTAGTAGAAGGAGCACACTAGGTCAAACATAGGCACGGGCGGTCCCGTATCGGGCCCGCGCAGCTCTCGTCGTTGCTCTGCAGCGGAGTTGCCGCCACCCCTATCCCGACCAGTTCCTCAAATCGACCGGAGGCAGCCTAAGCTCGAGCTGGCCCGAGCTAACCCAGACTGGGTCCAAAGGGGTCGGATATGGAGCTTTCGGGCATCGACGACCACACCCACCGCCGCCGCCAAGCAATAGCCCCATGACCCGCCGCCATCCTGGTCTGTGCCGGAGCGCCATCGGCCGTGCAACACCCCGCCACGAAGAATCCTCCCATGCCAAGCTCCCTCGCCGAGTAGAAGAAGGGGCCGCCACCACCGGCACCGTGTCAGCACCGCGTGGGCAAGGCCCGGGGGAGGCTGGGAGCGAAGGGGCCGGCCTGGTCGCCTCTGGTGGTCTTGGTAATATATCTTGTATGTGAAAAAAAAACTAGGCTGCACCAGAGTGAAACACATGAATGAATGTGTGAACATATTGAATTTTGCATGGAATTTTTGTACCAGTGGAAAAACTGAAGACTTTGGGTGAATGCATGTCGTCAGTGAAATGATGATTCGCGCGCCTAGCTATGCGCGTAGCCTCCAGTTAACGCCATGCGGTCGCCATGTGCAGCCCAGCAACATGCCACGTTCCCTCTGCACCAAACCCACCCCCCCCCCCCCCCCAGCTGCTATAGTTCATTTTACAATATTCTACTACGTGCTCTCTCACCTCGGTCATGGCAGGGGTCCTCCTCCAAGTGTACTACTAGCACTAGCAGCTGCTTCCTCCTTCCGGTTATAAATCGGGGTGCCCACCACGGACCTCCTCCCCCACCAACACCGCACACAGCCAACTCCAGCTTGACCACACTACACTACTACAGAGAGCAGAGCCGGTGGACAGGGGGAAAATGGCGAAGCAGCAGCAGCTCTCGCTCCTGGCGCTGGCGGCGGCAATGCTGCTGCTCTCCTCCTCCCCGTTCCCCGCCCGCTGCGACATCGCCGAGCAGCCCGGGGCGGACGAGACCGTGAGCCTGGACACGGGCGCGGGCGGCGGCGCGGCCCAGCCCAACGCCAGCGTCAGCGCGGTGTCCTTCGGCCAGTCCGGCGTCGCCCGGGCCACCTGGTACGGCGCGCCCAACGGCGCCGGCCCCTACGACAACGGTACAAGCCCATTCCTTCTTCCCTTTCTCAGATCTTGAGCTATTTGTCTAGCTACAGCTCTGTTTTCGCCCTGCTGGTTTGGTTGCTTACCAGAGCAATGTGTGTGGATTTGCAGGCGGCGCTTGCGGGTTCAAGAACGTGAACCGGTACCCGTTCATGGCCATGACCTCCTGCGGCAACCAGCCGCTCTTCAAGGACGGCAAGGGCTGCGGCGCATGCTACAAGGTACTCTGCTCCTACTCACCCATGCTTCTGCTCTACTGCTAGCTCTCAGTAGTCCAAGTAGTAATCTTCTTGTCAAGTTCAAAGATCAAGGTTCTGCAGTGTCGATCTGCATTGGATGCTCTCACTCCATGGCCACTACTACTACAGTAATACTAGTACTTGGGTCAAAGCTTAGCGGTACTACTAGTCTACGAAGTACGTAGTAGTTGGCTTGATTACAGTTTGGCCGGCTGGCTCGTGGGGACCCACGGACGCGCCTGCTACGGCACGCTCCCGCTGCAGTGCTGTGGCACAGCGTCCCATGCAACGGACCAGTGTCCCTTGTCCTCTCTCCACCTTGTGATGCCCCCCTAGTAGCACTATTTTTCTTAATTTTCTACCTGTGGGCTAGTGTTGTGAGTCAAATAGTGATGTGTGTTCTATGTGAAAAAAAACACAGATCAAGTGCACGAAGCACAAGGCTTGCTCAGGGCGGACGGAGACGGTGGTGATCACGGACATGAACTACTACCCGGTGGCGCCGTACCACTTCGACCTGAGCGGCACCGCCTTCGGCAAGCTCGCCAAGCCCGGCCGCAACGACGAGCTCCGACACGCCGGGATCATCGACATCTCATTCACCAGGTACTACTACTACTACTACTACAGTTTTCTCACTCCAGTCACTGTCACCACCGACACATCCATGTGTGCGTGCTCTGCAACCTCTGTCTCTCCCAACCGTCCACATTAACTGCCACTGTTACCAGTACCCCATGTTCACACAAGCACAAGCACAGGCACAGGCACTACGCTCTGGCTGCTGCGGCGGCACATGCCCAACTGCGCACCTCATGTCCCTCCCAACGGCGGCCCAGACATCCGTCGCCATCCAACAGAATCGAATATGATATCATATCCTAGCCCATGTTAGCAAGAAAGCAGAGTGGTAACATGAAAAGATTCCCTTCGAGCTATCTACTACAAGTAGGAGTAGATCACAACATGTAGCTTGCATCTAGATCTAGCTTAATTACTCTCAGCAAAGCTCTTAACAATGTTTGGTTCGATTCATTCTGTGTGGCAGGGTGCCGTGCGAGTTCCCTGGTCTGAAGGTGGGTTTCCACGTGGAGGAGGGATCGAACGCGGTGTACATGGCGATCCTGGTGGAGTACGAGAACGGCGACGGCGACGTGGTGCAGGTGGACCTGAGGGAGTCCGGCAAGAGGAACGGCGGGCGGTGGACGCGGATGCGGGAGTCGTGGGGGTCCATCTGGCGCCTCGACTCCAACCACAGGCTGCAGGCGCCCTTCTCCGTCCGCATCCGCAACGAGTCCGGCAAGACCCTCGTCGCCCGCGACGTCATCCCCAAGAACTGGCGGCCCAACACCTTCTACCGCTCCATCGTCCAGTACAGCTAGAACGGACCTTGGTCTGATTTGGCGGGAGTTTGGAGGTTGTTTCTGTGGGTGGGAATTTTAAATTTCTGCATCTGTGTACTGCTGCTGCTACTACTACTAGGTGGGAAAGGAAATAGAGAGGAGGCACGCGTGTGGCGCCCGGCGAAATAAGGGCGCGCGCACGCTCTCCCGCCCGCTTTTGAACTTACTACTACTAGCTGTTGCATTAATTGTTTCAGACTTTGGAGGTGCACGCAGTCTACTATGTAAGTGCACGCTGTATCCATGATGATGATCCATTTATATAGTACGTATGCGATGAATCATGCATGATCCATTCCATTCCATTCCATGATGTATCCCTCAAGTATTTGGTCAGGCTATGTACAAAATTCATCAATGTTGGCGGTTTCAAAGTTCCAATCCACCCTTCTCGCGCTCTTCTAGTAAGGTAAAATTCAGAGGCCTGGAAAGCAGTTCGATATTAACCAATCTATCCTGGCGTGATTCAAGAAAAGCAAACAGGCAGGCATGGCGGCGTGGTGTTTGCTACTGTTGACTGACCAGGAAATTCGGTAGTGGTCTGGTCAAAGTTACAATTGTTGCAGTTTCATCTTCTGAAGAGATGCGTTCGCAGAGCAATCTACAAACTTCAGAGACTTGGGGGTTATAGATCGATCTTCTGGACTGGTTAATTTATATTCGTAATCCGACACAAGCATGCACGCAGGCGTGGTGTCACTGACTGGCCAAGAACTTGGGTCGTGGTCCGGTCAAAGTTATCTTTTCAGTTTCAGGCCAGCGTACGAGCTCCCACCATGCCATGTCTCAAAGTGCAAATGGCAGAGCAACGGACGGACTGGAGCACTATAGGTAGCCAGCCTCGACCTCTTTCCGTAAATAAATGCATCCATGGCATCAGAATATTTGTGCTGCTGGATCCAGCATGAAACAGCGACCAAATGATCGTTGGGAATGTCCATGTAGGCAGATAAACAGAGTGTAGATACAGGGATGGAAATGGAACCACAGCTTGCAGGGCAACATACATACGTACTAGATGCGGATTCTGAACGGAACCAAGAACAAATGAGTATCTTCTTTCTTACTTCCGTTCTGGAAGCATGTATGAAGAAGCACCTTCTAAGTTGGATTACGATTGCCAGTCTGTTCTTAGAGCAACTCTAGCATACCCCTTATAATCGCGAATCAGAAAACGTGTTTCCAGGTCGCTTTTCTCAGATTTTCCAGGCTGTGCGCGACGGGACGAAACAGAAACCCGAACCAGAAAAGGAAATATTCTCTTTTTTCAGTTTCGCACACACGGTTTCTGCCACGGCAAAAACGATACGAACCCGTAAAACCAAACCACAAATGACAGAATTTAAGCAAATTCGGCTGTTCAACCGCAACAATCATCAAGTCTTACACAAAGTTTCTCGCTACCATGTCGCACAACATCCAAAATATAAAACATCACCACAAACCACGATGATCATAAAGCATCGAAGCCTAGAGAAGCATCAGCGCCACCACCACCGTAGACACCACCACCATGGTCACCACCACTAAGATGTCCGAGCATGGCCTCTTGCCAGCGTCACTGCCCTCCTTCCCTCTAATATGTCCCTCCTTTCTTGATCATGCCACTCCAAGGTGAGCTCGTCCATGTCGTTTTGGTTCATGGTCATGATACTGTTTTCTTCGGCAAGAAGCTTTGCCATGGCCTTATTTTCCTCGGTTGCTGCCCTCCTCTCCTCAACGGCCACCTTGCGCAAACTATATTGTCGGAGTTCTTCCCACCTTGCTTGCTTCTCAAGTGTTTTCTTCTCGGCCAAAGCAAGTTTTGCTTCCAAAGTCTTGGCGACCATCATCTCATTTGAGCTCACCATGAGATCTATCTTCTCTCTCGAACTTGAATTCTTGGCTTGTCTCTATAGCTTCTTCTTTGCCATCTTGTTGCCATCGGGCTTGCCCTTGTTTCCGCCTCTCGGTGGAGCTTCATCATCTTCCTCATCATCCAATTGAATTAGGGAGCCTCTTTTTGGTGGTGCTTCTTGCTCCCTCAACTTCTATTTGTCACTTCTTTGGAGCAAAAGACAACAATGCTCAAGGGTGAATGCCTTGCCCTTCGAAGCATCCATCTCCAAGAACCTATCTTTTGCCATATTCTCCTATGAAATGCAAACAAACTATGAGATGCAAGAAAAAATGCTAGAATTTCATATGATTTGGACATAAATTAGCACTCACATAGTCACCCACAACCGAACCACTTGGTGGTGCTCCTCGAACTTGCTCCAAGCATTCAACATAACGGGCACAAGTGTTTTTTATGGAATGCCAACGGCCTTGGAGTGATCGATAAGTTCGTGGAATCGTATTTGCAAGAGAAGGCATGAATTGGTAGAACTTGTCCTCGATCCTTTGCCAATATTGCTTCCCATTTTGGTCCGTGCCGGTCACGACATTGAGAGAGACAACCTCCCAAGCTTTGATCAAAGTCACGTCTTCTAATTTTGTGAAATTCTTCTATCTCTGGCGGGTAGGAACTTGTGAACCATCAACCTCCTCCACCTCCTCGTCTTCACCTGCACCGTCGACACCACCATCTGCCTCGTTGTAAATTTGTGACCCATCCAACTCATCTCAATAGCCGTCAAGCGGAGCCGTGTCGATGTCCACGGCATTGCTATTCAACAAATCGACGTAGGAGGTCGGAACCTCGTGCAAATCGATGTTTATAAGTACCAATTCGAATCAGTTGTACTAATCTACTACGAAATTGGCGGCGGCTGCGGTGGAAGAGGGGAGGGGAATTTTTCATACCTAGATCGTCTCGCCGAGGTTGATTTGGCGGTTTTGCCAGATTTTGCGGTGGCGGATGGTTTCACGGGGCCTGCCTTCCACTTCGAGACCGCGTTTCTTGCCTTGATCGGCGACGGTGCTGGCTTCGAGATGTCGGCGCTCGCAGGAGCGCCCCCGTTGCCATCCTGGATGAGGACAGAGCCCTTCCGCTTCCGCTTCATCGCAGTAGAGGCGGGAGCGCCCCTACAACCATCCTGGATGAGGACGGAGATGACGACAGTTGCCAGATCCGACAGACACGTCGGAGGGGCCGCCTGCGCCGGCGCGACCTCGCTAGAGCTCAGCGACGGCTGCTAGACGTCCATGGCGTTCTTTCCTGGGTCTCGAGGAAGGTGGGAGGGGCAGGGGGCGGAGATCGATCGTGGCGGCAGAAGGAAGGGCGCGACATAAATGTCCCTCCCGCCAACGGAAAGGAGGATATGGTTCGCGTCCATGTCGTCGTCGGTTCAGGCTCGAAACCTGGGAATATGTGGTTTCGAGGGGTAGTTTTCTCGGCTGCCCAATAAAAATTTCTGGTTCAAGGGGGGGGGGGGGTATGTGGTTTCTGTTCTGGCCAGTTTTCGCACCAGAAACTAGAAAGTGATGATTATTTTTCTGGTTTCGCGATTATAAGGGGTCCGTTAGAGTTGTTGCTCTTGTAGGGGAAATTGATCACTACTCTAAGTAAGGCCCACATGTATATCTCTTCCCCCGAGAACATAACAAGTTTTTTTGGGCATAAAAAATAGGAAAATCTTACCAGGTGTCTCTTCTTCATCGTGCCGAGGGCAACCAAATAACTGGGCTTTTTTTGTGGGCAGGAAACAAAGATATAGGAGGCCAAACAACTTGTCCAACTTGGCCTAATTTCAATCTTCCCTCATGCAGTACCGAGCGGATCAAACGACAAAAACATAAAATCTTGGACGGAGAAACCAAACATGCCCCTAGTTACTCATTCACTCTGCTTAGCTTAACCCAGCCACTTCGAAGACTGGTACCCGCATCGGGCTGACTGTTTCGTGCGTGTCAGTGAGACGACGCGCGCGCCTGCGTCGATCCATGTAACCGTCCTTGTCGTTTTTAGATAAAAAACACATCCTTGATGTTGTACTACTTGTAGGTTGAAGTTCGACTAGTTGTATCTCTACTCAACAAACACTTATCCTAAATGGATGGTACTAGATCGGTGTAGCAGGGGTCCATCCGTACGTACTTGTTGTACGCACACAGGAGCCCCGCGGCGAGCAGCAAAACCCATGAGCTTTGTTTTTCTGCTCGATACGACCACGTCTTACATATTTCAGCGTATGTTCCTGCAGTACACCGGCAACAGCGTTACCGACGAGGGAGGCGAGTGGAGCAGCGCATCAGTCTTCTCACGGAAGTGAGAGCGAGAGTACCACCAGTGCAGGCGCAACGACAAGGTCGAGAGGTAGAGCTATTAGGCGAGTTCACTGGCCACCGGCAAGGTAGAACGAACGACTCGGCGAGTCCGCTGGCCGTCGGCAAGGTCGAGCCTCGTGCGAGTCGAGAGTCCACTGGACGTCGCGGCGCCGGCAATGTCGCTCAGAACCTCACTGAGCAGCACGGCGGCACCGCCAGATGTACTTCAACGTAGGGTGGCAAGCGGCACCCGCATAACGACCCACGAAGCAAAATATAGACAAAAAGAGGTCTCAAAAGTTAGTAAATTTAGAGAAGGATTGGTGAAAAAGTTATGTCCCAACCCGCCCCGCTTGACGCCCTACTTCAACGGTCCAACCCGGCCGTGTAAACCGCCAAACTAAACTGCCCAGAACCAGCTGATCACGGGCTGGTTTGGTTTTACATTGGAAACCGGCCGCTCCTATACTTTCATTCTTTTTTTTGAACGAGGGGAGGGGTCAAAAGACCCTGAGAGCTGCAATATCACATAACAAGCGGTTGGTACAATATACAAACAGGCCCCTCAGCAAAACTACACTAAAAAGCAGGCCTGCTGTTAGACAAAAAGGATCTTAGAAAAAAATAAGAAAAGCAATCCAGTCCAGCGTCCTCTCCACCGACGACGAGAATCCAAAGCCGGCCTCCAAGCACCTGCCTCCGGGGACGAACCACTTGGTTGCAGGGCGGAGCCAAGCGCCAGCAAGGATCTCGAGAAGGGCCTCCGTCTTGGAGGTTGATGAAGCGCCGACGAGGCGGCGGCAAGGGCCTTCATGGCCATAGATCGTGACGACGAACCAGTCGACCACGTGATGAGCTCCAGATTGCAGCAGAAGGGTGGCCAGGCATCGACCACCGCAGGCACCCGCAAACCACAGCCGAAACTGCATCTCCACTTCCTTCTCCCTCGCCACCGAGGCCGGCCGAGAAGAAAAGTAGGGGCAGCAGTCCACCACGGTGCGGGAGCAGAAAGACCTCCACGCCGATGTTGAGCTCGCAAAGAAGCAGTAGATCTCCACCTCGCCTCCACGGCCAGCCAGGAGACCCACTGAGAGAACGCCCATCAGCAAGCCCGAGCCTCCCCCCTCGCCACCGAGGCCGGCCAGGAAGAGTTCACGCACGCCTTGCTCAAGCAGCAGCAGGAAGAACACCGCCAGGGATTTATTTGAGGAGACGCCGATTCTCCCACTCCTTCTCCCCTCCATCCACTGAAGAAGAAGAAACAACAGGAAGAACCCTACTGCGACCTGGATCCAGGCGGACAGATCCGTCGCACCGCTCCGACTACCAGGCATATAGCCTACAACCAACGCTAGACTACTACTACTACCTACTATACCTACTCCGGCGCCTCTCCTCCACCCATCTCGACCGGCAACGCCGGAGAGAGGGGCTTCAGATCGGCCCGGCGATGACGGAGGCGCTCTCAGGAACTGTAGCTAGGAGAGAGAGAGGAGGGGGGAAAAAGGTGGGCGTGTCCTCCTATACTTTCATGGTTGTGATGTCTATACATGCATTTTGTACCAGATGTACTTCATGTAGACGGTGTGGGTCAGAATGAATTACTTTGTTGTGTACACGCATGAATTTTTAGAACATAACAGCAGCGGAAAAGAAAGGAATAAATAAAGAAAGAACAGATGCATACGTGATGCATCAGAACATGGAGATGACTCGGTTCAGAACAAGTAGCTAAGGTACTCTTTACTGTACATGTCTTACACGCTTATTTTCCAGTTTTTTTTTTCCAAAACTCCAAATATTCCATGGAAAAAAGAATACGTTCGCATTCATCTAGTTTCTCACTCGCTCGCTTGCAGCTTAGCTTAATTCAGCCAACAGGCTACACTAATCACGCATGAGAAACCTTACATAGTGTATTTTCAGTTCAGGTTTTTTTTTTCATGGGGACTGACAGGGTTGTGCGGGCCAGTGAGATGCGCCTGAATCGATGTAACCATCTCCTTTGTCGTTGTACGACGATCGACTGTATCTAGTCAACCACCTGTACATGTTGTTATCCTAATCCAACGCGGATCGATGCCGTAGGTGCGTACGTGCTCTGCTTGGACGTATACACATATACGCCCAAATTTGTACTCCTACAATACAAAGGCAACAGTAAGGACTACTCCTATACATTTTCAGTAGGTTGTGATGTGTACATATGCCTTTTGCTTGTGTCGTACTACCTAGCTACATGATACATGCCGTGTGGGCCAGAAAATGAATACTTTCTGTACTCCAAATATTTAACGAAACTGCTTCGTGTACGACGCGGACTGACAGGAAATCGGAGGGCGCCGGACCGTTTACAGGAAATCAAATACGTACATACGGCGTGGGCCACAATGGATACTTGTTGCATTCGTAATATCTTATCTTTGCCCTCACAAGTTGATATGGTATATAGACACATGATATTGTCACGACCCGTGACTCTACGGCGACCCCGTCTCCATCGACTACGACTACGTCTACGTCGACCGTGACAGTGCCAAACCCGGACGCGAGGCAAGGTGGGCCACCAGTACGGCGAAGCCTACGAAGCCGGAAGCCCAACCCGAAGTACAGGTGAACAAGGCCCAAGGGGTGCCCAGACCTGGGAGGAATACCATAGTACTTGTACTCCCAAGCGAGGTAGACAGAGGGTGTGGAATATGTGACTGGTAACGGCGGCTCTTCCCCTGTATCCCCTATCTCTCTCTCCCTCAATCCCTTGAATTCCTGGAACTCCGGAGATCTGTATCGAAATTGAGAGTGAGATTGTAGTTGGATCGTAACAATCTGGTAACAGAGCCAACCCGCCACCACCCAGTTTTTTTTTTCCCTCTTAGTTCCACCAATCTGGCCGGTAGATACCCCTCAATTATCCTTACCAGACACGGGAAGGCGGCGGCTATGGAGGATCAGGCCAAGCTCCTCGCGGATCTGACGGCGGCCGTGTCATCCATGAACGCCAAGCTCGACGACATCCACTCAGCCGTGCTCGATCTACACACCTGGAAGCCAACGATGGAGAGATCGGTGGAGGCCCTACGAGCGGAGGTGGGCGATCTCCGTACGCGCGTGATCGACATCACCAAGCCGTCTTCGTCAACCTCGCAAAAGGGGGCGATGCCTCCCCTTCTACCTCATCTGGCGGACACGCCGCAAGCAACACCACCAAAACCGGCGCAGCCGTTCCCAGGCACGCAGGCGGCGGACGTGGGTGGCGACGGCCACGGGCAATTCGGCCACGGCGACGCATCGAACCAACGGGGTGACCGCACCGGTGCCCTTGTGGTACCGGAAGGGGCCCCGGCCAAGGGTACGTGTTCATTCCCTTGTCCTGGTTCCGATCCGTCTGAATTTGGTCGGGGTTGGGGCACACACCGTTTTCCACCACCACCACGGGTTGATTTCCCGTTGTTCGATGGGGACAATCCTCGTGCGTGGCGTTTGAAGTGCGAGGCCTACTTCCAGGTCAGCGCTATGCATCCAGACACATGGGTCAATTGCGCCGCTATGTATTTCATTGACGACGCGTTGTCCTGGTTGCAGTCATCGCAAGCTCATTTGCGGTTTCCAGTGTGGAGTGATTTTGCCGTTTCTATTTGCTCTCAGTTTGGCCGTGCCGATTTTCAGCACTATCTGCGCCTTTTTAACAAGTTGCAGCAGACTGGTTCGGTGGCAGAATATACTAGCAAATTTAATGAGCTTATGCATAATCTGACCGCCCACCACAATTCATGGGAACCTGCATATTTTGTCACACATTTTATTGACGGGTTGCATCGGGATATTCGAGCTGCAGTTCTTTTACACCAACCTCTCGACCTCGATACTGCCGTGGACCTTGCCTTGTTGCAGGAAGGAGTCCTGGAGTCTTACCGTCAGGAAGTGCGGCGCTCGGATTTCTCGCCGATGCCACGAGCAGTCCCGCGCACGGCGTTGCCACTTCCGCTTCCACCCAACGGGCGTGTCAACCCTTCCCAAGCACCACGAGTGGAGGACCGTCGTGGTGGTAAGGCACCAAGGCCGGTACCTGCCGAGGATAAATTGGCGGCACTGCGTAACTACCGTCGCGCGCGCGGCCTCTGCTTCACTTGCGGCGAGCGTTGGAGCCGCGAGCACCGGTGTGGACCAACGGTCCAGCTCCATGTGGTGGAAGAGCTGCTGGCTATGGTCCAGCCTGAAGAAAAGTCACCCCCAGCAATTGACCAAGCAGGCAGCGATGCTGAGAGTCAATTCATGCACATTTCCCAGGCTGCAGCTGAGGGCAGTCAAGCGGCAACAACAATGCGTCTCCAAGGCTGGATCCAACAGCAGGAGGTGTTGATGCTAATTGACTCGGGGAGCTCACATACATTCGTGAGTTCCACTCTGGCCGAGAAACTGCAAGTGAACCGCCGCGGCATCCCTCCCCTGCAGGTGAAGGTAGCAAACGGAGGACGGATGAATTGCAGCCAAGAACTGGTCAATTGCGAGTGGTGGACACAAGGGTACCAATTTCATACTGATTTCAAGGTGCTTCCGCTGGGCTCTTATGATATTATTCTGGGATACGACTGGTTGACACAACATAGTCCAACGAAGGTGCATTGGAGTGATCAGACTATGAGCTTTGAGAGGGCAGGCAAGAAAGTCAACCTAAAAGGTGTGCGGCCAGATGTTACCAAATGTTCTCAGGTGTCGCACGAGCAAATGCAATTCTTGCTGCAGAATTCTAGAGTATCTCGGGTGGTGCAATTGTGCTTGATGAAGCCAGATCGGCTTGCTGAAGAAAGCACTCTACCTGGACAGGCAGTTGATCTCTTGGAGAAGTACCAAATTCTGTTCGAGGAACCCACTGAGCTTCCTCCACCACGACAGTTCGACCATGCTATTCCCCTCCTGCCTGGAGCAAAGCCAGTAAATCTGAGACCTTATCGCTATAATCCTGCACAGAAAGATGGAGTGGAACGACAGATAAAACAAATGCTTGAACAGGGTATCATTCGTTTCAGTACCAGTCCGTACTCTTCTCCGGTGATTCTAGTGCTGAAGAAAGATCTCACATGGCGTTTCTGCGTAGATTTCCGTCAGCTCAATGCCATTACTGTGAAGAATCGATACCCACTTCCGGTCATCGATGAGCTATTGGATGAACTGGCTGGGGCGTGCCTCTTCACTAGCTTGGACCTGAGGGCAGGGTACCACCAGATCCGTATGCGGCCAGAAGACGAGCACAAGACTGCATTCAAAACACACAATGGGCATTTCGAGTTTCGAGTAATGGCCTATGGTCTCACAGGGGCACCTGCCACGTTTCAGGGGTTGATGAACACCATCCTTCGACCACTGCTACGCAAGGGCGTATTATTCTTCATCGACGATATCCTCATTTATTCCAAGGACATGGCGACTCATCTGGTCACGGTGCAGCAAGTGTTTGATATTTTGGCAACGCATCAGCTCAAGGTTAAGAGAACCAAGTGCAAGTTCCTGCAACCCCAGTTAGTGTACTTGGGACATGAGATTAGCGGTGAGGGCGTACAAACAGATACAAAGAACATACAGGCAGTGGAGAAATGGCCCCAGCCAAGCAATGTCAAAGAAGTTCGGGGCTTTCTCGGACTCGCGGGTTACTACCGCAAGTTCGTAAGGCATTTCGGCATCATTAGTCGCCCCTTGACAGACCTGTTGAAGAAGCAAGCAATGTTTGTGTGGACAACTGTCGAGGAGGAAGCCTTCCTAGCACTCAAACAGGCCCTGATTTCAGCACCGGTTTTGGCGTTGCCAGGCTTCTCACAGCAGTTCGAAATCGAGACAGATGCTTCAGATCATGGCATCGGAGCAGTTCTTCTACAGAACAAACACCCCCTGGCTTTCTTGAGCAAGTCCCTGGGACCGCGTACCAGCATGCTCTCCACGTACGAAAAGGAAGCTCTAGCCATCCTCATGGCAGTGGACCATTGGCGAGCTTATCTGCAACCGGCAGAGTTCGTCATTCATACTGATCAGAAAAGCCTCATCCACCTCGAAGATCAAAGAATTACCACTCCGTGGCAGCAAAAGGTGATGGTTAAACTTTTGGGCCTCCGCTACAAGGTGGTGTACAAACGGGGCCCAGAGAACAGGGCTGCAGACGCCCTGTCCCGCTGCCCCCAACCTGCTCAAGGTGAATTAGCCGCTGTTTCAGTCTGCCTTCCCACTTGGCTTACAGAAGTCCAACAAGGATATCGTGGTGACCCACATGCCCAAAAACTTTTGTCCCAACTAGCGGCTGACCCACCTGAGGGTCCAGATGAGTTCCAGCTGGACGATGGGATCCTTAAGATGAAGGGCAGAATCTGGGTGGGCTGTAATACTGGGCTTCAACAGAAGATTCTAGCAGCACTACACACTAGTGCGATCGGAGGCCACTCAGGCTTCAGTGTCACATACCGGCGGGTGCGTACCCTCTTTGCCTGGCCTGGACTCAAAGAACATGTGCGGCTATTCATTGAAGGATGCTCAATTTGCAAGCAAGCCAAGCCGGAACGAGTGCGCTATCCAGGGCTCCTCGAACCACTTCCGGTGCCACCTCACCTTTGGCACACGGTGACTATGGACTTTGTGGAAGGATTACCTCGCTCCTCGGGCTACAACTGCATCTTAGTGATCGTGGACAAGCTATCCCGGTATGCTCACTTCATACCGCTCTCTCACCCATTCACAGCTCTACAAGTGGTGCAAGCCTACATGTTCTTCGTTTACAAGCTCCATGGGTTGCCGGTGGCCATTGTCTCAGATCGTGACAAGATCTTCACGAGCAACTTATGGCGTGAGCTGTTTCGCCTATCCAACACACAGTTGAAGATGAGCTCGGCCTACCACCCGCAGACTGACGGCCAAACGGAGCGAGTCAATCAATGCCTCGAGACATACCTGCGCTGCTTCATGCATGCTTGCCCCACCAAATGGAATTCTTGGCTACACCTAGCAGAATTCTGGTACAATACCTCCCCTCACTCCACCTTGGGAAAAACCCCATTTGAAGTGTTGTATGGCCATGCACCAAGGCATTTCGGCATCACAGATCCAGCAACATGTGCAGTGCCAGACCTATCTGAATGGCTACAAGACAGAGCAGACACTATGATTCTCTTGCAACAACACCTCAAAAGAGCTCAGCAGCACATGAAGGCCGTGGCGGACAAGAGGCGAACAGAACGGGTGTTTGCAGTGGGAGACTGGGTGTTTCTGAAGATGCAGCCCTATGTGCAATCATCGCTGGCAACTCGTGCTAACCCAAAATTAGCCTTTCGCTACTTCGGTCCATTTCAGGTACTTCAGCGAGTGGGCGGCACCTCGTACCGGCTTCAACTACCGGAGAGCTGCCTCATCCATCCGGTGATCCATGTGTCGCAGCTTCGTCGCGCGGTGCCACCTGCCACAGAAGTCCTGGCCGACCTGCCGGTATCTACCACCACATTGCCGGAGCCGGTCAAAGTGCTGGAGACACGGCTATACCAGCGCGGCGGCGACACAAAGGCCCAAGTGCTGGTCCAATGGCGGGATCAACCGGCAACCCTGGCAACCTGGGAGGACCAGCACGAGCTGCTACACCGCTTCCCCGACGCCCCAGCTTGGGGTCAAGCTGGCTCTCAACAGGGGGGGATTGTCACGACCCGTGACTCTACGGCGACCCCGTCTCCATCGACTACGACTACGTCTACGTCGACCGTGACAGTGCCAAACCCGGACGCGAGGCAAGGTGGGCCACCAGTACGGCGAAGCCTACGAAGCCGGAAGCCCAACCCGAAGTACAGGTGAACAAGGCCCAAGGGGTGCCCAGACCTGGGAGGAATACCATAGTACTTGTACTCCCAAGCGAGGTAGACAGAGGGTGTGGAATATGTGACTGGTAACGGCGGCTCTTCCCCTGTATCCCCTATCTCTCTCTCCCTCAATCCCTTGAATTCCTGGAACTCAGGAGATCTGTATCGAAATTGAGAGTGAGATTGTAGTTGGATCGTAACAGATATATAGGCTGAAACAGCGCCGCACATGCATATACGTACGTGGTAGGCTGGTAACTAGGCTAGGCTAGCTGCTCTGCTCTAACATGGGTACACCGTGCGCGTGTGCTTTACGCCGATGCCTGATCAATCAAATCACATGCAAAGCCGTACAAACCGTGGCATTTCCAAAAGAAAATACTCTCTTGTCTCCGCTTAATTAATCCGTCAGTAGATGGATCCGTAGACCTCTGTCGACGACGAGACAGGAAGAACGAAACCAGGGTCACATTTTTACGAGCTGAAAAGTCAGGCAGTGTGGCATGCATGGCCATGTTATCAGGGAAAGACTGTCTAATCATCACTAATTAGCCGACGTCGGATACGTGTTACTCCACTTTTTTTCGCCACCCAGATTTGCTTTGCTAGCTAGCTCAAAGATTCCCATGTCTGGTTATCCATCTTTGCACGCTGCGAAAAGGAGACCGTGGCAGCCTTTCATTCCCTAGAACGTACTAGTATCAATGTAGTTTTCACAATATCAAAGTCCACTCCTTTTCCTCTTGTAGCTCAAAACAACTGTCAGGGCAGCACCGTGCCGCTGACAATATATATCTACGAAATATACCCGAGGCAGTATTTCATTTCTGGACTGTAGGATCGAGCCAATTGGGTGGCCAAGGTTGCATTGATGTACCCTAAAACATCCCTTCTGTTTTGACATTTTTTCTCCTCTTAGTGGAGATTAATAAATATGAATTTAACGTCAGGTTTGTCTAGACTCGGCAGTAGCTCAAATAGTCAATAGTGCATGACTTCAAATTTTTGTTTTGAAAATTGCCAGTTTTTCTGCGTCGGCGATGCTCTCAAGGGCTACGGCTGAGGAGAGCCCTAGTGTGCCACCACTCCGCCACCTCTTTCTTTCCCTTCTTCGTTACCGCCTGACGGCACCACCGGCTAACCCCGCGTGGTGGTTGGCGGTGGCGGGGCCTTCTCCCATGCGACTGGTGGCATCCTTTAATTTCCTGCCTTGTAGCGGCGCACTGCGATGTCAGGTATGGTTTCATGGGAGGGTGCAACGATCGTGCGTGTGAATCCCAGATCTAATCGGTCTTGAGAAATGGTCTCCAACAACACCACCGCTATGAATGGAAGGACACATCAGTGTTGTTGTCATAAACCTCTTCGGTCTTCAACAAGGAATCTCCTTTCGGGAGTAGCCCGATCTCGCTGTTTCCCACATCTCTCTAGTGTTAATTTTTTTCGTTTCGGTGGAGGTAGATGAATCCATCTATAACTCTCTCAACTTGTATGTGAGATTAAAGACGAGTTCATTTTCTCTCTCCTCTGTAAACTTCCTGGCGTATCTTGGCGATATGGAAGCAGAGGGATGCCCGCCCTCGGCTAGCGAGGAACGCAGCCCGCCGCTGTGCGCCGTGGATACGGACGCCCCAGACATGGACTCAACAACATATGGAGCAGGGATAATGGAGGCCCGCACGATTTCCTTCACATTGACACTCGTCGTTGCGGAGCTTGATCTCCCTCCTTGAAATCCTCCAAGGACACCTTTTCGAGTGCCACCTCTGGCTAGCGAGAAGCACGTCGCCCTACTGGAATTTGACACAGAGCTCGGAACCGTGGACACACTCACCTTCTTGAAGTTCAACGAGCTCGGAAATGTGGACACACTGGCGTCGCTGGAGGGAAAGCTTGGGGATGTTCTTAGAGAGGGTAAGAAGAAAGGGGGC
Source organism: Avena sativa (assembly GCA_916181665.1). Classification (NCBI taxonomy): domain Eukaryota; kingdom Viridiplantae; phylum Streptophyta; class Magnoliopsida; order Poales; family Poaceae; genus Avena; species Avena sativa. The sequence goes on from OV702289.1 coordinate 60,629,202, forward strand.
AACCGAGTTCGACCCTTCGGTCCCGCTGCTTGCTGCCGGTGCTGCTTCTTTGGAGTGCTTGTCCGCCGCCCCCTCGGCTGCCGCGGCACCAGCAGGTGCAGCAGTCCGCTCACGAGGAAAAAAAATCACTAATTGCTGTTTATCTGTGTCTGTTAATTTGTTTGTTCATGTAGCAATCAAAAGGAGTGGAAGCAACCAAACGGACTATACAATGTGGTCCAAACACTGTTTTTGTGTAACCATGCCCACCTAAGTATGGCTGGTGCGAGATGAAAATCATCTACGGTCTACCAAACATACCCATACATTCTCCTATACCTGATAAGCGAGGTCGAATGAGAATAAAAATCAGAGAATATTACTACAGCTACGTTGAAACGTGCACGTTACGCCACGATGCGACGGTCAGGCTTTGATTTGATTTTGATATACTGTACTCCCTCCGATTTATATTAATCCCTCCGCCCCGTAAAAGATGTCGCGATGCCAATTTTTCAAAATCACCCTCGTCGTTTTCCCGACAAAACACGCGGTCCGGTCTCCTCTATTCCCCTCTCCGCCTCCGTCCCGTCTCCGTCACCTCCGCGATATCCCCTTCCGCCACCTCCGTCGACGGCAGCCCCCGTCCAATTCCGGCCAGTCCCTGCCCTACTGACCTGTGCTGGCACCCCTCGTCCACCCCCTCCTCCTCCTACCGGCGTGGAACTGTCCTCACAACCCTCACAAGAAACCCTATCCGCCATTACGCACGAGCCGGAGGAAAAAAATCGATCTTGGCGTCCATGGTTGGCGGCGGCTAGGAAGCCGGTGGTGGAGATGCACGGTGACCGGATGCACCACGCGGAGCCGACGTGGCCAGCCAGCAGGCCGCGGCCCTCACGGACGTTGGCGTCCTTGGGCCAGCAGCACTGCCAGAGACGGGAGCGCTGCTTCTTCCGGCGGCGTCGTCTTCTTCGCCGACTCGCTTGACTGGCACGTACACGGCCGCCCAGCTCTCCCTTCTCTGGTTCGCTACCCATCAAGTTATTTACTGCTCATGGATTTCTATGCATGTAATTCATTGTAAAAACTAGATTTGCTAGACTACAATTCCCTCCCGAATATTTGCCTGTAATTCATTGTGCTTGAAGGAAAGATTAGATTTGCTCAGACTCTGGTAAATACTAGATCTGCTAGACTGTAATTCCCTCTCCCATATTTGTCTGTAATTCATTGTGCTTGAAGGAGTTTTTAATTGAAGGTGGTTCTTGTCTGGTACAGTTTTTTTACTGAGGTTATAGTCATTGAGAGCTCAGTGAGACTGTTTCTTAACAGCCTAATCATTTATTCTAACAACCTAATCATAAAAGTGGATTGTTTCTTAATTAGTTCTGAATTCTGAATTTACCCTGTGAAGCTGTATGTACATCAGTCTTTCAAGATGGTGGTAACTACAAGTGAGTTCATCAACCAACTTCCATTGCTTCAGGAAATCTTAGTGTTCTAAATATTACCCCGTGGTAGTGAGATATATACTCCTTGGAATTTAGAGTTCTGTTCGTACTGAACATAATACAACACACGCACCCATATGTCAAGTACTCCGTGTAACATTCTTAAAATTTAGATTATGTGTGTTGTGCATCTATAATAAGATCACAATGTTTTCTTTTGAAGTTAAGGTAGTTCTCAACACTTTGCCTTGTCTTGCCAATAAAGCTAAACATTAGTGAGGATATTACAATATTGGACGTATGCCATAGATCCATCATTAAGGTAATAATAAGGTGTGAAGATGGATGTTGTAGCTCTCTTATGCTAATAGTGGCCTTACACCCTCCTGTAGGTTGAACATTTAAGTTATAATTTCTTAATTTGTGCACATCTTTTGACTTTTCTTAACCTCATTTTAGAGATTTTTTGACATTAAAACAATGCCGCTGGTATCCTCCTTTTCCTCAACCGGCTCGTCAATGTAAGTCACCACTTCCGATGCAGTGCACAGTGTGTTTAGCATTTTGAGCAAATATCATCAGAATTTTTCTCAAGTGATTTGTGTGTGGGCACAGGTGTTCAAGCACTAATCTGAAGAATTCAAGTGACGAACACCGTGTCATGGTGGAGCAAGGGGATTCAGTACAAGAATAATGAAGTGTGATACATTGCACCTCTCTTTCAGCTCACTCATGTCCATGTCGATGGTAGTTCGATGGGATTTCTTGGATGTGGTTGAGAGTCAGCATACTTGTTAGAGGTGTCCATGTCGGAGGTAACTCTATGATATCATTCCTATATGGGAAATACACACCATGCTTATTAGCTCAGCTATTTGCAGTGATAAATTTTATTGCATTATTTTTTACTTAATCGTCTTTTTAACTTAATCATTCTTTTTACAATTTGGGATGCTAATTTATTATGCAAATGGAAGCTGAGGTTGAGAGGTTAACTGAACTTAAAACCAACAGACTGAGGTTGAGAGTATGCATCTTGCTCAACTACAATATGTGAGTATCTGGCAGAATAAATAAATGGATTGCTGCTTGAGCAAGTACAATCTATGAGTATTTCTTCTAAAGTATAACTGTCTAGACTGCATAATCCATGATATATTGACAGCGGCGGGGCAGCGCAGGTGGAGGATCCCGCGTTGGGATCGCGATTCGTAACTGTATATCTGGACAGTTATGAAATAATGTATATTTGTATCACTCTTTCTTTCTTTCTTTGCTCAGCATGGCAATGTATGTTATCTGTATACCTTTGAATACAAGACCTGACATGATAGGCTAGACTACATGGTGCTTGTTGCTTCAAGTTTCAGTAAAACATTGCATCTAGCAAGATGAGGAACATCACTATAAATGCATGAATCCTGTAATATAAATTAATTACTCTGGGTTATTCTCAATCTCTAAAAAACATGCTTCATTAGTACCAAAATATCTCAGATCTCATTGGGGAAGGGCAAGAGAAGAGTTATGTTCCTGAGTATTTTATTTAACTGTTTGTTCTTGTTTTACATTTGGCTTTCCATTTCTATATGCGTAATAAGGTGAGCTATATGCAAAGTTCAATATCAGCTACAAGAACAAGTTAGTTCAGAATAATTAGGCTTTCTATTTCTTCTTATTGTATCCCTGGCACAGTTAGGCTACAGTTTAACACAATTATTTTTGCCTATAATCTCCTCATTTCTTGTGTTGTATTTTAGTTTTTTCAGGTGCTAGCGAGCTAGAGCTCGTAGCGGCGGCACGGCCGGCAAGGAGCTGCAACTGGAGCTCGTGGCCGACGGCGATGTTGCAGGTGGAGAGGCTGGTGATCCTGGCATCAAAGAGCGCCACCTCCTCCTCGTCCCCGGACTCGCTAGTGCGGATTAATACTATGTGCAGGCCAAAGTTGCGGCCGAGTCCCAGCTTCCTCCTCTGCTTCTTCCCAGCTAAGGTGGTTGGCTCGTCTTGGTCCTTCGCCTGCGCAGCTAGAAGGTTGGGGATGAGCTGCCAAAGCGCACCACGCTGCCGGTGAGAAGCTGAGGCGAGATTGGGGACGAGCTGCCGAAGCGCACAACGCTGCCGGTGAGAAGCTGAGGCGAGGTTGGGGACGAGCTGCCGGAGCACATGGTGCTGCCACGAAATGCTGAGACGAGCTGCCAGAGCACACGACGAGCTGCCGGTACTCCCTCCTGCGTTGTTTGGAGGCTGAGGATGAGCTACCGGAGCACATGACGCTGCCCGCGAAAAACTGAGGCTGTCGGTGAGCTTCCTGTGCAGCCTAGAGGTGTGGGTACGAGCTGCCGGAGCTGCCGGCGAGATGGAGAGGTAAGCTCCGGCTAGAAACTGAGCAGGAGAAGCTGAGGTTGGTTCGTCGGCTTGACGATACTGCCGGAGCAGCCGGAGAAGGACCGATTGATGTGCTGTTCTGATCCCGGTGCTGCGCTAGATGGATCCCTGAGCTGATCCCTATGCTGGGCGAGACGGATCGATTGCTGATGGATGTGTGAGATCGTCACTAGAGTGAGAGACGGAGGGAGGCGATGTGTGATGCGCGCGCTGCCAGAGATTCGAGGCAGACGTCCAGGACGACGGAGGGAGACAAAAATGTCAGCTTGAAGTTTGAATTTGAAGGAGAAATTGGACACGTTTTGATTGTGTTAGGTACTTTTTTGTAAAAATGTATTTGAACTGTGCCTCCGACATTCTTTTCGGGACGGAGGGAGTATTTATTATTATTCTCAACTTTATCTAGATACGAATACCATCTAGTCTAAATTTTTAACTAATTCATACGAATCTAGTCAAAGTTGAGAATATTTTGACTCGGCGAAAAGGCGACACGGCGTGGACTTTCGACTCGGCTCAGAGTTCAGTAGCGTGCATGTTGCAAAGACTCGAGAGAGCGAGACTGTGTTCGCTAGTTTCACTTGTTCCCGCCATCCACTGCCCTTTCCGTCCCGCCAAAATTTCGCATGTTTTTTTCGCGGGGAGCCAAAATTTCTCATGTACGCAGCTCCTCCCGATTCCGGAACACTGGATCGAGGCCCATGTACGCCTTGCGTGCAGGCCCATACGATGGAAAAACTTATATATCCATTTGGGTAGTCGTTCTGGAGCCCATATCTTCTGGCCTTATTTTGTCAGCTCCACTTGGACACGGAGTCGATCCTCCTCTCGGATTGTTCAGTGATAAGTACTACCCGCCACCGACGACCGGCTTGCACCTTCTAAAATCGATCACCACGAACATGGCCTGGGAGCTACCGGAGGACGTGCTCGCCGACATCCTCGGCCGCCTCCCCACACGGAGCCTCGCCGTGTCCCGCCCGCTCGGTATGCAAGGATTGGGGCATCGCCATTGACGAGCACCGCCTCCTCTCCACGGACCTCCTCCCGCTCTCGCTCGACGGCGTCTTCTTCCAGCTGCACGACTGTCATATGCCCATGCTCTTCTCCCGCCCCTCCACCAACCGCAAGATTTCCAACATGCGCCACCCTAGGGTGTACGAGTATGGCATGGAGGACTGCTGCAACGGCCTCCTCCTGCTTTCCTACCACGTATTTAATCCGGCAACCATGGAGTGTGCGCGGCTGCCTCCACGACCAGGTTCGTGCCCAACTTCAGTTGCGTGGATAGCCGGTACCTCGTGTTTGATCCTGCCGTGTCGCTGCACTACGAGGTGGTTTCGGTCCCTCATATACCATGGGACCTGGGACACGTTAGTGGAAGGACAGAGTGGCCGAGAGGATGCTTGTTCGGGAAGGAGAGGCCGCGGGATCCGTCGCTGATTGCCAGTCAGAAGAAAAACACTTGAGAAACTACGCTGCTTACTGGCGTGGAGCACTCTACGTGCCTTGCGAAGATGATTTTGTTTTGTGGTATATACATATGCTCTCAAATCTTATTTGTGTTCGATTCCTCTTTCTGCCTCTATTACCAAAGTAACCAAGTTTCGGTGTTACTAATGTCCTAACAATGACCCCGTTTTTTTTTGCAGAATAAACCTATCGGATGATAAGTACCGAGTATTTAAGTTGCCGGAAGGAAAGAGGCTACGATCGCAAGCACCCCGTCTCGGTAAATCAGAGAAGGGGGTCTATTGCGCATTCCGATATGCGCGTGATGCGTTCCAAATTTGGTTCCTCGACGAATCACATGGACGGATGGAGTGGGTGTTGAAGAATGATATCAACTTCGATCTTGTTCATGGAAGTCCCTGTACCATTGTTGGCGGATCCTGGATTCTACACGGAGATCACAATAACGATGAAGTTCTCGAAGATAGTTCTGAATGGGACCCTGATAATGAAAATTTGGTTAGTGTTGAAGCTTGGGTTGGGATGCCCGGTCCTAGCGCAAGATTTGATTTTCTTGGACTTCATCCTTATAAAGAGATTGCCCTGTTCGGAGCAAATGGGAGCATAATGGCCTATCATCTGACCACTTCAAAGGTTCTCAGACTTGGGTTATATGCCTACTGGGAGCAACAGGATAGAAGTTTCTTTTCCATATATGCCATGTTGGATGGGACTGTTACCTAGAACAATTAGTTTAGAACCCAAATTCAATATTGAATATGTTAAAGTTGCAAAGTTTAGTTTGCTGGAATAATTAATTTTATCCTATGTTTCATATTTTTATTTGAGGTGTTGCTATTTATCATGTTTAAGTTTTGAACGAGTTTTATACTCCCTCTGATTCATATTAATTGTCGGTGAATCAGCGATAATTAATATGGATAGGAGGGAGTATCGGGTTTTCATTGGGACATGATGTCCTTGAATTTGACTTAGTTGTTCTATTTTTTCATATGCTTTCTTTGAAAATTTAGAAACGCTAGAAAAAGAACATCTCTCTTATCGTGTGGGGAGGGGCTCAAAATCAAGACCATCAGCCAATGTCTGAACTACAAAACGCAGTGCAAGGGACTAGAGTACTACTAATAGCTAGCCTGGACTTATTGGAAAGGCAGCCAATGATTCCTACTCTTTAGTGATTCCTTTTCTTTCTGCATAGATAGATAGAGTTTACATTTTTCGTGCACCGATCTCTACACAGACATGTTTTTTTTAAAGAATCACTAGTAGAAAAATGTGCATTAATACCGGTTCCAGAGGCCCTTTTGTACCGGAAACGCAACCGGTACAAAAAATTCGGGACAAAAGCCCCCCCCCTTTGGTACCGGTTCCTTACAAACCGGTACGAAAGGGGCCTCCACGTGGGCATCCAACAGACCGCAGGGCTAGGGACCTTTGGTACCGGTTTGTAACAAGAACCGGTACCAAAGGTTGGCTACCGCGGCAGAGAAAGTGCATAAATCTCAGCCGCGGCAGAAAATCGAGGGTTTAGGGTTTTAGGAGGGATTTAGGGGTATCAGACCGTTTCATCGTACGAGGATCGCGTCGATGCGCCAGAAACGCGTTTGGGTTTAGGTAGTACATGAAGATCTAGGTGATGCATATCAACTTGGTGCATATAATATAACACATGTAGTTGCATAAGATCGCAAAATTAAGTAGTACATGCATGAAGATCGATCTTCATGCATAGTGGTACTCTCCGAGACATACTATTTATTACATGTAGCATAGTGGTACTGTCCGAGTCAAACTATATATTACATGTAGATCTTCATTCATAGTGGTACTCTGCGAAGTTAGGTTGACGTCCCGAAGGAAAAATCCCGCCAATTCCTCGCCAATTGCTTTGAAGCGGTGCTCGATTGAGATCCTATCCCGCTTTCTTGCCAACTGTACAAGAATGAGATACAAATGAATACATGAGCTATGTGTGTCTATATATATATATATCAAAATCACAATCAAACAATTACGACTGAAACTCAGCACAAGTTATGGTAACAAAATAAATTTGTGAATATTATTTTCGTACCTCTCTATTTCTTTGATTATTCATTCTCTTGCTGACAATCTTGTGGATGTTTTCGCAAACGTAGTATCCACATAGATTAGTCCCCTTTGATTGTTTCGCGCATTTCTGTACAAGAATATAATTCAATCAAACAATAATCAAGTATGATAAAGGTGTGTGGACCTAGATAGTATTACTTACTTTGTTCGCACGCCATATCAGCTTCTGTTTCCATCCACCGGCCGGATCTTCCTCGATGAATTTTTTTCATACGCTGCCCGACAAAATAAAATGCATAAAAGAGTTATCAATTTGTTGATATCAGGAAATTAACGAAAAACCGATAAGAATTAAAAATACTTTTTAAGCATCTCAAAAGCCGTCTTGTATAGTATAGGCTCTTTGGTTAGTGAGTCAAAGACTTCAACTTCTCCATTGTACATTTTAATAACGATAAGAATAAAGTGGAACCTGCGCACGTTTAAATATGCAGTGTCATAGATATAAGTCATCAGTTAAAAATTTAACATATGGTGAGCAAAATAGAATGTGTCATAAGACAGTAACACTCACTTGAAGTTGTAAGGCCAAAGTATTATCTTTTTGTCACGTTGTCGCTTCAAAAACCTTAGCAAAGTCTCCGGTGTATCCTTGTTTAAGATGGGATCTTCTATGGTTATTTCATGCATTATATCTGGGTCAATGAACCCAATGTCCGTGATTTCATCCCTTTTGCATTCGAGCTTCTTCGATCTGCATAATATAGCGCACAAAAGATTAAATTGAGGATAATTTGTAGACAATGAACGAGCTAAGCTAAAGACTTCTCAAATTACATTAATAAATCACTTACAAACAATAACAACTGATGATAGATTTGTCGAGGGACCGGAGATTGTATAACTGAAAAAGTTAACAGAAGTCAACGCTCACAGAGTATTCTTGGAAGTAGTGCTCATCCTTAACTCGCACCATGATAGCCTCGATCCCTCTCTTTGTGGCATTAGTGTACCACACATGCAAATTACGCATACTTGTTGGTAGCGACCTGATATTCTCGACCAAATCTTTCCCAAGAACAAATTTATATGCTACTTCAGCGATGGGGTAATCGGTTGTATTTTGTCGAGAACTTTGAACGGCCTTCTCGTCAAACACCTTGAGAGGGAAGACCGATTGAACGGGTTGTTCTCCGAGCTGGTGCACTTGTTTCCTTTTTATACCCGAGACCACCGATTTATCGGGTTTTTTCGCCTCCACCATATCGTCATACGACCTTTCAATAGAACGCCTATAGTCAGATGGCGGCGATGGTACAGGGTCATATAGATTCTCAACGGTACACACAACTTTCACCGGATCTAGAGTCTTCTCAAAAGGTATCTCTGGCACTTTCTTAGCAAAATGTTTTTCCACCTCGGACTTAGAGGTTTTGGTGCATTCCTCGATAGTTTTTTCCCAAGGTAACTTCTCAATAGGCGGCAATGGTTTCTCCTTGCTAGGTCTCTTCCTAGGCGGCGTACCGTTTCGCTTAACGGGCGCAGTCTTACGTGGAGGATCTCGAGATGGTGGACTTGCGCTGGGGTCCCTCTCAGGTAGGTGTGGACTTTGCTGCTCACGTGGACTGCTACCAGGAGGAGTCGATGGCCATTGATGCTCATGCGGAATTTGCTGCTCATGTGGACTGCTACGAGGAGGAGTCAGTGGCCTTTGCAAAAGTATGATGTATTTCTTGGACCATAGGGCGAAACCTCGCTTGACATCGGCCAATGTCTTCTCCTCGTCACCTCCAGGAAAATCAAGCTCCACTGTTTCATAACCCGGAACAACATCATCCACCCTGACACGAACACAACCAGCTGGAATAGGCATATGATGGTGCGTTGCTCCATCTTCAGTTGGGTAAACATAGCCGACCGCCACCTTAACGGATACGTTCCTCATTGGCAAATGTAGCTCGCAATCTGTCTTCTCCGTGACATAATCCACGGGGTAGCGTCCTCCACATTCAAGATGTGAGGAACCCACACTGCTTCTTCGCTGAGATGGGGCGGCATCGGCTTGAGGATCTTGTAGAAACAGCAGCTGATCAGGTGCCCTCTGATTTTTCTCAAGCACCTCCACCCTATTTATCAATTCCGCTAACTTGGTTGACTCCTGCTTCTTTCTCGAACGGCTTCTATAAGTGTCAGCGCACTCCGGCCACACTTCCTTCATGGTGACACCTGGGAGGGCTCGTATCCGTCCAACGTGTTCAGGATTCCCCAGAGCGAGTGTCAGCTCGTCATTCTCTCTATCGGGAATGTACTCTCCCTTTCTAACTTTTTCAATTGCATCTATAAGCTTCGTTGTGATTGCTTCAATTTTTTTCTTCCATTTTCCCTTTGCAACGATCTTCCCTGTCTCTGGGTCTAACCCTGCCCCATGCGCGAACAACCAGAACTTGGACCGGTCGGGCCAGTCCCATGTCTGTGGAGTGATTCCTGCCTCCATTAGTTTAGCTTCAAATGCTATCCACTTCGGAATGGCAGTCTTGTAGCCACCTAACCCCAAATGATGGAAATGTTTCTTCTTTGAAGCATTTTTTGTATTTGTGACTGATCGGGACACAATAGTAGACGATTTCTTATACCTCTTAAATGCGGGTCAGTGATCTTTTATCTTCACTAGACTTTCAGTGAATACTGGATCTTCATCTTCATAGCTGGCCCATAAATATTTCTTCCAGGTGTGGAATTGTGTGGCCATCTTCTTAAAAGTCCATTCCTTGACTTTATTCTTCTGCCCTTCCGTCATGTCTTCCGGTAGGCTAAAGTGTGTCAGTAGACTGTCCCAGAAAAACTGTTTTAGAGTATCGTTGATATAACTAGCTTCAGCCCCTGCGTTCTTCGGCTTATGCCACTATACAATGCTGATTGGTACATGGTCCCTAACAAGAACTCCAGCTTGATTTATAAATGTATGTCAGTGCTCCAACGGTTCACCACTAGCCTTAAATGCGGTGAGGGTTAACCTACCCTCGCCCTTTAGACGTTGCGTCGGGCCTCGTTGGGTTTTAACAGATTTGCTCGATGATCCAGAAGGCTATAAGAAAAATAATTCGTTAATAAGTGCAATACAAATAAATCAATGCATCTAGCCTTGATATATAAATATACACCTCGCCGGAGTTTGTTAAGAACACTTCGTTGTCTCTTCTTTCTTCAGACTCAAATCCCTCACCGACATCGTTCAGAAATTGTGAGGCGAAATCATCGTCATCTCCATCGGGTTCCGGTTCATGGGCACTCTCATATATCATTTTCTGCACCATTTCTTCTTGCTCCTCATCTCATATGAAGGCGTTGTCCTCCATAGCTCAATGTCACTACAAAATTAAGTGGAATTATTTGATTCATCATTTCATGATCATAACAGATTGCTAGATAGATAACACCGCCGTTGGCGCCTGGCATGGGGGCATCCTCGCCAACACCGCCGTCGGCTAGGGGAGCAGCGTGCAAGGAGCGTCGTCGGCTAGGCGGCGTAGCGAGGCCGTGTGGCGAGGCGGCGTCGACACCGGACATTGCCGGCCCATGCGCGCGCTAGAGAGGCCGCCTAGCCGGCGTGGCAGGTGGCGTGGAGCCGGCGTTGTCGGCTAGGCGGCGTGGCGGTGTCGCGAGGCCACGTAGCCGGCGCGAGCGAGGCGGCGTCAACACCGGACACTGCCGGCCCGCGCGCGCTAGCGAGGCCGTGTGGCGAGGCGGCGTCGACACCGGACATTGCCGGCCCGCGCGCGCTAGCGAGGCCGCCTAGCCGGCGTGGCGTGTGGCGTGGCGAGGCCACCTAGCCGGCGTCGTCGGCTAGGCGGCGTGGTGTGGCGGTGTCGCGAGGCCGCTTAGCCGGCGCGAGCGAGGCAACGTCGACACCGGACACTACCAGCCCGCGCGCGCTAGCAAGGCCGCCTAGCCAGCGTCGTCGCGAGGCTGCGTGGGTGTGGACGTGGCATGGCGGCGTCGCGAGGCCACGTGGGCGTGGCGTGGCGAGGTGGCGTGGGCATGTGCGGCGCGAGCAAAGCGGGCATGTCGCGGGTGTGCGCTGCGTGTGTGGCGTGGCGTGGCATGGGCATTTCGTCGAACACCCTAAGGGCGGTGTCGACGAAGCCTCACACGCAGCGCACACCGCGCCGCCGAGTCCCCGGTCCCCTTCTGCCCCCACGTCGGCAGCTGCATCACCGCCACGACTCCCCCCGTGCCGGCCGACGACAGGGACGGCGAGTCACGCCGCGCGTGGCCGCTCCAGCCGCAGGGGCACGCGGCTGCGGCGGGCGTGAGGGAGCGGCTGCAGCGCACGGTGGCAGGTGCAGCACGGGGCGGGTGCGGTGGCAGGTGCAGCGCGGGGCGGGCGGTGGCAGGTGCAACGTACGTGCGGCGGCGTGGCTCGGCGTCGTCATGCTCGTCATGACCACGAAGAAGGGGAGGAGCGGGGGATTACCTGCGGACGACGGCAGACAGCGGCGCGGCGCGTGGCGGCGTGCGACTGTGCGGCGTGTGTGTGGAAGAGGAGGCCAAATGTGCCCCTTGGAGTGAGAAAGGAGGCCCCCCAGGGTGGCCTTTGCTACCGGTTACAGCCACTACCGGTTTGTGGCTGCAACCGGTAGTAAACTTTTTTTTCTTTTTTTTGTTTCTATTTTGTTTTTTCTATTTCTTTTTCTTTTCTATTTCTATTTCTTTTCTTTTTCTATTTCTATTTTCTTTTGTATTTCTTTTTCTTTTTCTATTTTCTTTTGTATTTCTTTTTGTATTTCCTTTTCTTTTCTATTTCTATTTCCTTTCCTTTTCTATTTTCTTTTGTATTTTTTTTGTATTTCCTTTTCTATTTCTATTTTCTTTTGTATTTCTTTTTCTTTTGTATTTCTTTTTCTTTTTCTATTTTCTTTTTGTATTTCTTTTTCTTTTCTATTTCTTTTTCTTTTGTATTTATTTTTCTATTTCTTTTTCTTTTCTATTTTTTTCTGTTTCTATTTTGTTTTTTCTATTTCTTTGTCTTTTCTATTTTCTTTTGTATTTTTTATTTTCTATTTCTTTTTTTATTTCAATTTTCTTTTGTATTTCCTTTTCTTTTCTATTTCTTTTTCTATTTCTATTTTCTTTATATTTCTTTTTCTTTTCTATTTTCTTTTGTATTTCTTTTTGTATTTCCTTTTTTTTGTATTTCTTTTTCTATTTCCTTTTATTTTCTATTTCCTTTTATTTTCTATTTCTATTTTCTTTTGTATTTCTTTTTTTGTATTTCTTTTTCTTTTTTTATTTTCTTTTTGTATTTCTTTTTCTTTTCTATTTCTTTTTCTTTTGTATTTGTTTTTCTTTTCTATTTCTATTTCTTTTTTTCTATTTATTTTTCTATTTTCTTTTGTATTTCTTTTTGTATTTCCTTTTGTATTTCTTTTCTGTTTCTATTTCTTTTTCTATTTTCTATTTTCTATTTCTTTTTCTTTCCTATTTCTTTTTCTTTTCTATTTCTTTTTCTTTTCTATTTTTTTCTGTTTCTATTTTGTTTTTTGTATTTCCTTTTTTTTCTATTTCTTTTTGTATTTCTATTTTCTTTTGTATTTCTTTTTGTATTTATTTTTCTTTAAAAATATCATTTATAGGTCCACAACATGCTATTTCATCAGAGATCCACTTCAAGTTCAGCGAAGCTTAGCCCCAGGCTAAGAAACTTTAGTTCCGGCTGGTGTGTGCAACCGAGACTAAAGCTGTCGGTGGGATAAAGACGCGTGGATAACCTTTAGTCCCGGCTGGTGGGTGCAACTGAGACTAAAGCTGTCGGCAGGATAAGGACGTATGGGTGGACGCACTGCTCGATGAGATAAAGCATGTAGCGCACGACGCCCTGTCGGAGGAACAAGGGAAAGTAGAAGCGGCGCTGTGCCTATAAAAGGAGCATCGATACGCCATGGCAAGCAGCTCAACAAGCCAACATAGGTAGATAGAGTTTCATCCCCATGGATGGAGGGTTGGGAAATCTCCCGTGGCGGAGCTTCTCGAAGATGTCGTTGGTGCACACGCCCTACGACATCTTCGGAAGCTCCGCCTCGAAAAAATTTCCCCGCAAGCCCGTGAAAGACTCCATCTCCTCTAACAGTGTTGGGGAAAGGGTTGGGAAATCTCCCGTGGCGGAGCTTCTCGAAGATGTCGTTGGTGCACACGCCCTACGTCATCTTCGGAAGTTCCGCCTCAGAAAAAATTCCCTACAAGCCCATGAAAGACTCCATCTCCTCTAACAGTGTTGGGGAAAGGGTTGGGAAATCTCCCGTGGCGGAGCTTCTCGAAGATGTCGTTGGTGCACACGCCCTACGACATCTTCGGAAGCTCCGCCTCAGAAAAATTTCCCTGCAAGCCCATGAAAGACTCCATCTCCTCTAACAGTGTTGGGGAAAGGGTTGGGAAATCTCCCGTAGCGGAGCTTCTCGAAGATGTCGTTGGTGCACACGCCCTACGGCATCTGCGGAAGCTCCGCCTCAGAAAATTTTCCCTGCAAGCCCGTGAAAGACTCCATCTCCTCTAACAGTGTTGGGGAAAGGGTTGGGAAATCTCTCGTGGTGGAGCTTCTCAAAAATTTTCCTACAAGCCCGTGAAAACTACTTAACTAGTAAAACAAGCCAACCATCTCCATTGTTAATATCTTACATACAGTAAGATCATTACACACAAATAAATGGGAAAGTGATTTCCATATTGAGATAGACAAGTTATGATCCCTATCTAGTCTTCTGAGTTTTCTTCGTGTGTTTCCCTTTCTTCTGATTGCGACGCAACCATGGACAATCTTCATTATTTAACATGATGCTTGGGTCAGTTCTCACCTTGAAGGGTGGAATATCATCAAACTTATTATAATCTTCTGGCATGTCTGTCTTTTCCTCTACTCCCACGATGTTTCTTTTTCCTGAAAGAACTATGTGGTGCTTTGGCTCATCGTATGATGTGTCCTCTTGCCTTTGTTTTCTTTTTTTCGATTTGATAGACATGTCCTTCACATAAAATACCTGAGCCAGTTCACTGGCTAGGACGAATGGTTTAGGTGTCATACCCTAGATTCTTGAGATCCACTGTAGTCATTCCGTACTGCGGGTCTACCTGTACCCCGTCTTTCAGGTTGAACCATTTGCACCAGAACAAAGGGACCTTGAAATTAGGTCCATAGTCAAGTTCCCATATCTCCTCTATGTACCCATAATATGTGACCTTCTTCCCATTATCCTCTGCTGCATCAAAGCGGACACCACTGTTTTGATTGGTGCTTTTTTTTATCTTGGGGGAACGTGTAAAATGTATTCCCATTTATCTCGTACCCTTGAAAAGTCGATATAGTCGAAGGTGGTTGCTTGGCCAACAAGTATAGCTGTTCTTCATCAGTGACATTCATGAGACGTGTTTGCAACCAACCGCCGAAAGTCTTCATGTGTTCTCCATCAATCCAATCTTCACGTTGCTCTGGGTATTCAGAGCGTAAAATATTCTTGTGTTCCACTATATACAGAGACACCAAGCTGGAATTATGTAGAACTGTGTAGTGTACTTGAGTGAAAGAATGTCCGTCCATACACATTGTTGGTTTCTTTCCTAGCGTGCCTTTTCCACGCAGTCTCCCCTCGTAGCGCGATTTAGGAACACCGATCGACTTAAGGTCAGGAATAAAGTCAACACAGAACTCAATGACCTCCTCTGTTCCATAGCCCTTGGAGATGCTTCCTTCTGTCCTAGCACGGTTATGAACATATTTCTTTAAGACTCCCATTAATCTCTCAAAGGGGAACATGTTGTGTAGAAATACAGGACCGAGAACGTCAATCTCTTCGACCAGGTGAACGAGGAGATGCGTCATAATATTGAAGAAGGATGGTGGGAACACCAACTTGAAGCTGACTAGACATTGAACCACATCCTTCTGTAAATTTTGTAGAGTTAGTGGATTGATCACCTTCTGAGAAATCACATTGAGGAACGCACATAGCTTCACAATGGGTACTCGAACATTTTCTGACAGAAGCCCCCTCAATGCAACCAGAAGTAATTGTGTCATAATCACGTGGCAGTCATGAGACTTTAGGTTTTGAAACTTTTTCTCTGACATGTTTATTTTTCCCTTTATATTCGACGAGAAGTCGGACGGGATCTTGATGCTACTCAGGACTTCAAAAAGATCTCCTTCTCTTCTTTGGTAAGAGCGTAGCTGGCAATACCTTGATACTTCTCTGGATTCAGGTTGTTTCCTTCGTGGATACATTGTTGGTCCTGCTGTGCATCGGGTGTACCTTTTGTCTTCCCATACACTCCCAAGAAGTTTAGCAGGTTCACGCAAAGATTTTTTGTCACGTGCATCACGTCGATTGCAGAGTGAACCTCTAGGATTATCCAGTAGGGTAGCTCCCAAAATATAGACATCTTCTTCCACATGGGTACGTGTCCATCAACATTATGCGGAACAGATTGTTCGCCAAAGACCCTTTCCAAAGATCACTTTTAAATCCTTGACCATATCATATATAACATCCCCAGTAGGGCGGGTAGGCTTCGTTCGGTTATCTGCCTCATCTCTGAAATGTTATCCTCTCTTTCTTACGTGATGCTGTTTTGGAAGAAATCAACGATGCCCCAGGTACACATTCTTGTTTCCCAAATATATACTGTCAGTCTCACCTAAACAGTGTGTGCATGCATTGTATCCCTTGTTTGACTATCCTGAAATGTTACTAAGAGTAGGCCAATCATTGATGGTTACAAACAACAACGCTCGTAGGTTAAATTCCTTTTGTTCGTGCTCATCCCACACAGGTACACCTTCTTCACGCCATAACTGTAAAAGTTCTTCAACCAATGGCCTCAGGTACACATCAATGTCGTTGCCGGGTTGCCTCGGGCCTTGGATGAGCACTGGCATCATAATAAACTTCCGCTTCATGCACAACCAAGGAGGAAGGTTATAGATACATAGAGTCACTGGCCAGGTGCTATGACTGGAGCTCTGCTCCCCGAAAGGATTAAAGCCATCTGTACTTAGACCAAATCTTAAGTTCCTTGCGTCATCTGAAAATGACTTGAACTCTCTGTCGATTTTTCTCCACTGCGACCCGTCAGCGGGGTGTCTCAACATCACATCTTTCTTACGGTCCTCTTTGTGCCATCACAACAACTTGGCATGCTCTTTGTTTTGGAACAAACGTTTCAACCGTGGTATTATAGGAGCATACCACATCACCTTCGCAGGAACCCTCTTCCTAGGGGTGGACTCGTCCTCAACATCGCCAGGGTCATCTCGCCTGATCTTATACCTCAATGCACCACATACCGGGCATGCATTCAAATTCTCGTACTCCTCGCGGTAGAGGATGCAGTCATTGATGCATGCATGTATCTTCTGCACCTCGAATCCTAGAGGGCAGACAACCTTCTTTGCTTCGTACGTAGTAGAGGGCAATACGTTCTCCCTTGGAAGCATCTTCTTTATTATTTTCAGCAACTTTTCAAATCCCTTGTTAGAAGTACCATTCTCTGCCTTCCATTGCAGCAATTCTAGTGTGGTACCCAGCTTTTTCTGGCCATCTTCGCAATTTGGGTACAACAGTTTGTTGTGATCCTCTAACATTTTCTCCAACTTCATCCTCTCCTTTTCACTTATGCAGTTTATCTTCGCATCAAGAATGGCCCGACCCAAATCGTCACCGGGCTCATCAAAAATGGGCTCTTCTTCATCTTCGTCTTCCCCATTCTACTATCACCGTCTTCAGTGAACATATGATAGTTGTCACTATCCTCTTCTTCTTCGTTGTCTTTTATTATAACCCCTCTTTATCTGTGCTTGGTCCAACAATTATAGCTGGGCATGAAACCATTCTCAAGCAGGTGGACGTGAAGGGTCTTTGAGGTAGAGTAATCCTTCGTATTGTTACAGAAACTACATGGACAATAAATGAAACCATTCGACCGCCTGTTTGCCTCGACCACGTTGAGAAAATAATGCATGCCAGTAATGAAGTCGGGATGGCATCGGTCATCATACATCCATTGTCGATTCATCTGCATTATATATATAAGTATATCAAAAATCATTAATTACACAACATAATGGATATATGAGTGACCAACTTAATTAATATTCAAGTTCATCACATAAAACTAAGTTTTTTTATAAAAAAGAAGAGGCTCACCAAGGTGGTACGGTGCTGGGGGACGACGCTGGCGATCGACGGTGGTGAGGACGGGGATGATACTAAAACCTACAAATCATACTTTAATTTGAGCTCAAATTGCATATAAAAAGAATGAAATCCCTAACTTAGGCATTTCATCGAACACCTTGCTAGCACTACAAAAATAATACGAGTTAAACTAGGAAAGAAATGAGCTAAATTAGGAATGCCAGAAGAAAGGATGATATTGCTAACCCTTGGATAGATGGGTGCCGTCAATCTTGATAAAATGGTGGAAAAAATGGAGATTTGTTGGAGTGTGAGAGGTGCAAAATATTTGGAAATGTGAGAGAGGAGAAGGAGAAGGGGAAATGAGATGCAAGGCCGATCGGGCTTGAGAAATAGGGCAGGGACCCTATAGTACCGGTTCTTAAGACGAACCGGTACTAAAGGTTCAGCACTGGGCCCACCTTGCTTCAAAATTGGACTGAGAAGCCTTTCGTACCGGTTCGTAACACGAACCGGTACAAAAGGCCCTCAACGAACCGATATTAATGTTCTTCGGCCGCCTAGACAAGTGAACCGGTATTAATGCACCCTTTAGTACCGGTTCGTAAGGGAACCGGTACTAAAGGCTTAGATGGAAGCTCTGTTTTCTACTAGTGAATACAACACTTTATTGATCATAATAAATCATTGCACAATGTCTCGTAGATGCAAACTAGGGCAAACTTTCTAAAAACAGAAGAAATAAAAAGCTCTGCAGAGTGAGCTAAAATGTGTGTCGAATCATTACAATGACAACGAACATGCAAAAAAGAAATCTCTTCCAAGCCATGCTTGGGGAGATGTTTGATGTCTTGCACAACCGCTCCAATATTGCTTCGGTCCAATTTCAAGGAAGTCCCTCGTTGGATCATAGAAAGGCAGTCTGATACCACCAGCAATTTGCCAAAACCCGCACTGTCGGCAAGGGAGACAAGGGGGAGCAGCGCCAGCACTTCTGCTAGGTCTGATGTAGTGATCATATCAAGAAGCTCGATGCGGGCCAGCAAGCAGTCACCATTGTGGTTCCTGACCACGAAAGCTATTCCCATCTGACGTTGAACTAGAGAAAATAGCTGAGTCGACATTAATGTAAACAAAACCTTCAGGTGGTGTACTCGAACGATGATACACAATTTCAGATCCCGATTGAGATTTCCTGTCTAATCATTGATATTTCCACGAGTTGTGGTGCACGGTCGGTTCACGCTTCCTGAGGAATACGCCTTCGCCTTATGTCTCACGCTCTCGTCCTCTTGACTCCCGTTACACACACGATTGGTCATGACATTCTCCCCTTCCTATGTTTAGGCATGTCCCCTCATCGTAAAGATGAAGTTGAGTTGACGGATGTCGGTGATGGATGGATTTGGGCCCGTATTTTACATATGACATCATCCACATTCCTGTCCACGAAAACCCTGGCATCCGTGACTTGATGGCCCATACCCTGAAGCTCTCAACCGACCTGCCATGTCAGGATGCATGATAGCTCTGGAGGATCCCGAAGACCAGACATACATCCAAGGAAGATCGAATACCGACTTAACATGCAGGGCAAGATGAACATCTGCCGTGACTAAGGGAGACTCTTACACCGCCGATGACTATATATATATACTAGAAGACATTCACCTGAAGAGGACACACCATATTCGTCGAGACATATCCATTAGCCTTAGTCATAAACCCTAGATTTATATTCTCGCGAGGTACTGTTATAAACCAGATCTATCTTGTAATACCCCTCGTACAATCACTTGATCACGTTACGAATAATTGAAAGAGCATTTCATGATCCCTAGTATTCTGTGTGTTAGATAACAATATCAAGGATACTTTAATTGTGCATTGAGTGCTACATATATTTCTCCCCAAAAGAGCTCCTGAGCAAATTAAGCAAAAGAAAGTTTTTAGGCTGGATAATCCTCCCCTGGCTAGGGCCGAATAATCTGCCCCTGTCTAAAACGACTAAGGACTAGGCACATGTCTCTATGATTGGTGGTGGTGGAGGTGGGGGGGGGGGAATTATTGGCCGGATATTTGACACTTGGTCGGATTTTTTCCAAAGGCCGGATTATCCAGTCCCTACTACCACCGAATTATCCGTCCCTCCCAAGAGTCAAGTAAATACCAAGTGCGCGAAGCTTAGATGGGCGAGGGGGGGGGGGATATTTCCCCTGGATATTCTGGACAAGGCTGGAGTTTGTGCCCTAACCGGATAATCCACCCCTACCCATTGCCAGATGATTCTCCCCCTAGGGATTTTCGCTAAGGACTAGCGACATGATGCTCTAAAGGGGGGCGGAGGTTTGGCCCGAATTATTTGCTTAAACCCAGACTTTTGCCCCAGCCGGATTATCCGGACCCCACTAAGGACACATTATACTGCCTCAATTGACTCTAGATGGCTCCATTCTAGGAGGGATATAAATTCCCCTCCCCATCTTCATGTTGGGGCTCTCGGATCTGACGAAAAAGCACTATACTATTGAACTTCAATTTCCACAAGATCTCCATTTCCAACCATCCGAATGTCTTGACCTTTGGAGAATTGAAGAAGGAGGCCTTGATCTACATCATCACCAAAGCGATCTTCAAATCCCCCTCATTCATTTGAGGGCCCTTCGATCTAGAGTTTCTTTTGAATATCTAGATCTTGGTTCGTGTGTTTTGATAAACTTGGTTATTGTGGCAGCTTGTTGTCATCTAGGGAGCCTCGAATTCAGTTGTGGATGCATGCCCCGATCTCGTTGTAAAGGCGCCAGTTCCCGCCTTGAAGGGTAACGTATAGTAGAAAGGTGGATTAGGCTAGTTGCGCCGAGATCCATCGAAGAACAAGGCGAGGCCTATTGTGGTGTGGTGATCTTAGTACCGCCTACTGCTCCAACGCAGATGTACTTCCCTTAACAAGGAAGGAACTGCAGTAAAACAAATCATGTGTCTCCGCCTGCTCCACTCTCAGTTACCTCGTTCCTGTCTCTGCCTTTACTAGTTTAGTAGCTTGGTTGGCATATAGGGAAATTCACCATAGTTCATATCTAGAGAATTTACCTTTGTGTCAAGCCTAAATTGAAAACGTATTAAAATTTGGAGTAGCACCTATTCACCCCTCTGTAGGTGGCCATACGATCCATTTATACCCCTATCTTTGACATCCAAAACCTGTCGGCCCAAGCAGATTGCTGAACAAATAAACTCTCTTTCAATCTTCGGATGTGAGACTTTCGTGGGATTATGAAAACTGAAAACTATCCTTCATCAGTTGGTGCGCTAGGTAGGGGGTGCCCATGTCATCCAGATTAGATCCTCAGGGACCTCCCAGGTGACCCTCCCTATTGAGGAAGATGACTGGGGCAGCGACTGAAGGGGTTCCGTGGTAGAAAACAAAAAAATTCCTACTATAAGAACGCACCATCCAAAGATCTATCTATGGAGAAGTACAGTAACAAGTGGGATACGGTGATCATACCTTTGAAGACCGAAAAGCGGGATTATGTTCCCGCACAAACGTTGCTGATGAAGCCGAGCATCGCAGACCTCAGGGTCTAGAAGGCCAAGCTTTACATGCGTACGATGTAAACGACATCTCCCGGACCCCGGTCCAGCAAGGCAGCGGAAGAAGAAGATCCAGACCGATTCCAACGGCATGACGACGTGCGCCAGGTGGAGAAACCTCAATCTCGTGTAGCACGTTCCTAACTTCGGAACATGCTGAGAGGGAGAGAGGGAGGAAGAGAGAATGGCTAATGCCAATTGTCGGATGGGATGAGGAAATTGGGGTGAATGATACCCCTATATATAGGAAAAACTGGGCTACTCCCACCCTCCAAGTCCCGGGGTGGGACTAAACCCTTGGGAGAGGTGGAGTAGGGGCCGACAGCGATGGGGATGGGCCCCACCCACCCGCCCAAGCCTACCAAGGGTCCGGCGGGGTGGGATCCCTCCTACCCTAGCCGCATGGCCCTTGTGGCCCTTAGCTCCTCCTCTTGGGCCCTCTTCCCTCTAAGGGAAGGCCCATGTGGGGGGTTTCCCTTTTTCTTTTATATAAATAAATATATATTAACATTAATTCATAATTAAATATTAAATACATTATTTAATTCCTCCTTATACAAAACTCCTTTTGAACGGTTCCCGAACACTTCGGTATTCTCTCCGGAACACTTTAGGTTCTCTCTTCCTATTTCTCTATCGGTGGTAGATCAACATGCAACGTCAATTACCATTAAGCGTGACACCTGTACGGTTCGGGAATGTTTAGGTATGAAGGAGTGATACATTGCAAATGTATCTATAATTTTTGATGTTCCATGCTTGGTTTTATCCACTTTCTTGTGTTTTGTCCACACTTTGGAATACTTTTCATATGATTTCTTGGACTAACCTATTAACAAGAGCCACAGTGCCAGCTGCCTGTTTTCTGCTGTTTTTGGTTCCAGGAAAGTCAGAAAATGAATATTCTCGGAATTGGACAGGACAAAAGCCAAAGTGCCTATTTTTCCGGAAGTCATCAAGTGCCAGAATACAAGACGGAGAGGGGCCAGGGGGCCACCACACCACCTGGCCGCGTGGCCCAGCCTGGCCCACGCCAGGGGGTGGTGAGGCCAGCCCTAGCACCCCCTCGGCCTCCCCTTCCGACTATAAGATGCCCTCGGGACGTAAACCCTAGGGGCCCGATCAAAAATCCACGAAAGAGTCTATAGCCGCCGTCATCTCCATCCCTAGATCGGGAGGGATCTGAAGCTCTTCCCGGCACCCTGCCGGAGAGGGGAATTCACCCTAGAGGCCTTCTTCATCACCATGCAAGCCTCCGGTGTGATGCATGAGTAGTTCATCCTTGGACTACAGATCCATGTAGTAGCTAGATGGTTGGTTCTCCTCCTTTGTGCTTTCATGTCTAGATCTTGTGAGCTTCGTTCATGATCATGATCATCTATTTGTAATTCTGCATGTTGTGTTTGCGGGGATCCGATGGATATTGAGATGCTATTTCAGATTGATTATTGATTCTATCATGTCTTTGTTATTTGTGGTCTTGCATGCTTTTCGTTGTTAGTAGCTATCTTGGCCAAGTAGATGCTAGCAACTCCAAGAGTTAGTATTTATGCTCGATAGTGGGTTCATGCCTCTGGTAATCTGGGGAAGTGATAGAAATCTCTAAGGTACTAGATGTGCTGTTGCTACTAGGGAGAAAACAACAATCCTTTGTTCATAGAACAATCATATTGTTTACTTTACACGCAGTTCGTAAAGCAATAATCTGTTGCTTGCAACTTAATACTGGAGGGGGTTCGGATGATAACCTGAAGGTGGATTATTAGTCATAGATGCAGTTGGATGGCGGTCTATGTATAATGTTGTAATGCCCAATCAAGTCTCAAAGGAGTCAAGATGATTAGTATATGCATGTATTGCTTTCTCGGTGTTTGTCAATTGCCCCGCTGTAATTTGTTCACCCAACATGTTATCTATCTTAAGGAGAGCCACCTCTAGTGAACTATGGATCCCGGTCCCTTTCTTTACATACAATCTATAAATTGTTTTCTACTTTGTGTTTACTTTCTGCAAACCTTCACTTCTTTCCATTCGATACGTTTAATCCTTTGTTTTCCGCAAAACACAGTGAGATTGACAACCTCATCGCAAGTTGGTGACAAAGTTCTGTGGTTGTGTTGTGCAGGTCTCCACGTTGCTACTAGCACCGATAGTGCGCCCTGCCAAAGCTCAGCTAGTAACACCTTTGGGGTGTTTCCTTGCTCCTACTGGTTTGATTAAACCTTGGTTTCATGCTGAGGGAAAATTGCTGCTGTGCTCATCATACCTTCCTCTTGGGGTTCCCAACGAGCTCTACATCAACCACGCACCAACACTTTTCTGGGCGCCGTGCATTGGGCCATCAAGCATTTTTATGGCGCCGTTGCCCGGGAGTCAAGGACATCTTCACAAGGAGAGTCCCTCATAACCAATCTCTTTACTTTGTTATTTTTGTTTTGCTTAGTTTCTTTTTGCTTTGTTTGCTTGTTTTGTTATTCAAAAACACAAATTTTTTTACTAGTTTGCTTTCTTATTTGAAAACCCAAAAAATGACTACTCTTGAAAACACTAAGTTGTGTGACTTCACTAGCACCAACAACAATGATTTTATGAGCACACCTATTGCTCCACCTGAGCCTAAATATACCTTCTTTGAGATAAAACCTGCTTTGCTCAATCTTGTTATGGGAGAACAATTTTTTGGTATTGGTAATGAAGATGCTGCTGCCCATCTAAATAACTTTGTTGAACTTTGTGAGATGCAAAAGCATAGGGATGTAGATGGTGATATTATTAAGCTGAAATTGTTTCCTTTCTCTTTGAGAGGAAAAGCTAAAGAATGGTTGAATTCCTTAACTAGGAATAGTATTGATTCTTGGACTAAGTGCAAAGATGCTTTCATTGGAAAATACTATCCTCCTGCTAAGATTATATCTCTGAGAAGTGAAATAATGAAGTTTAAACAATCTGATAATGAACATGTTGCTCAAGCTTGGGAAAGAATGAAATCTTTGGTCAAGGATTGTCCCACTCATGGACTGACTGCTTGGATGATCATCCAAACTTTTTTATGCAGGATTGAACTATTCTTCAAGGAACCTATTGGATTCTGCTGCTGGAGGTACCTTTATGACCATCACTTTAGGTGCTACAACTAAACTTCTGGATAATATGATGGTTAATTATTCTGAATGCCATACTGAGAGAGCTCCACAAGGTAGGAAGGTAAATTCTGTTGAGGAAACCTACTCCTTGAGTGATAAGATTGATATTATTATGTCTATGCTTGTTAATGGGAAAGCCCATATTGATCCAAATAATGTTCCTTTAGCTTCTTTGGTTGCTCAAGAAGAGCAAGTTGATGTGAACTTCATAAGAAGTAACAATTTTAGCAACAATGCCTACATGAATAATTTTGGTAACAACAATTATAAGCCATATCCTCCCAACAATGGTAATGCTTATGGAAGTTCCTATAACAATAATAGGAGTGCTCCCTCTGAACTTGAAGTTATGCTTAAAAACTTTATTAGTAAGCAAACTGCTTTCAATAAAACTATTGAGGAAAAACTCTCTAATGCTGAAAGAAATATAGCATCTTTGGCTGATGCTCAATCTTCTTTGAATAAAATGGCTGCTAAACCTGAAACTAATGAGAATCCCTTTGCAGCTACTAATGCCATACAAGTAATAATTGATGAAAATATTAGACTATTAGCTGAATTACATGCTAAGTGGGAAAGAGAAGGTGAAATTGCTAGAAACATTAGTGTTTCTACTATCACCACCACTAGTGTTGAGGCTAGTAATAGTTCTACTACTTTAGATGATAAAATTGTATTTTGATCTTGATGGTTGCAATATCTCTGAAGTTATTAAGTTCCTACAAAAGCTTGCTAAAAGTCCTAATGCTAGTGCTATGAACATGGCTTTTACAAAACACATTACTGATGCTCTCATAAAGATTAAAGAAGAAAAGATGAAACATAAAGCTTCTATTCCTATAAAACAAGAAGATGGTTGGGAACCCATCATTGATATGAAAGTGAATGACTTTGATTTCAAAGCTTTATGTGATCTTGATAGTAGTGTTTCTATTATGCCTAGAAGGATTTATGATATGCTTGATTTGCCTCCACTTGAAGATTGTTATTTGAATGTCCCACTTAATGATAATGCTAAAAATAAACTCATGGGGAGTCTTAATGATGTTCTTATTATGGTTAACAATGCCTATGTCCCCGTTGATTTCTATGTTTTGGATGTTGAATACAATGCTTCTTGTCCTATTACTTTGGGAAGACCTTTTCTTAGAACTGTTGGTGCCATTATTGATATGAAAGAAGGCACCATTAAATATCAACTCCCACTCAAGAAAGGTATAGAACACTTCCGTAATAAGAGAGAGAAGATTCTTTTGCCTCTCCTATGAAAACAAAATTTGGTCTTAATGCTTCATATTTGAGAACACTTGATTCTTTCTTTGCTTCTTATGCCTAACTTAAAGGCGTTAAAGAAAATTACTTATTGGGAGATAACCCAAAAGTTTTAGATGAGTCTTGGAAGTTATTACCTCTGTAATAACCTCTCCTTATCCTTTTTATTTGCTTTTTGTGCCAAGAGTAACCTCTAATGAGAGAGAAGTAATGATTGGGAAAGTTGCTGTCCCGAAACAGATTTCTGTGCTTCACTGTAAAAATTAGTGTAAAATCTCTGAACGTATTTTTGAGGCGTGCATTTTTTTGCTTCTGACCCAGGTTGTTATCTAACTTTCGTTAGTTAAACACTTTTTTATTTGAGCAACAGAAGGTCTTCGAAAAAATTCATATTTACCCGCTGGTCTGTTTTGACAGATTTCTGCCATTTTCTTCATTTGCTTCTTGTTGGTTCCTTCTTGAGTTCTTTTGGGGAATTGAGCTTTTTGAGGGAAGTGCTACAGTAGCTAGTGTTCTAATGGAAGTTTATTTGGTGTTAGAACTGAACCTTAAGACTTATTTATCTTGAGTGCACTAATGTTGCTAATAAAGATTGTGTGAAGTTTTGTATGAAGGAAAATTTCAGGTGTATGGAAGGAATGAGTAATGAGATGAAGGATGGACTAAAGCTAAAGATTGGGGATGCCACGCGTGTCACCCCAAGAAATATCCAAGAAGTACAAGCGTCAAAGCTTGGGGATGCCCAAGGAATTTCCTTCTTCATCAATAAAAATCCCAGGTTTCTTCCAAACGCTTCATTTTTATTGTTTCATGCACAGTTGTGTTGTTCTTGGAGCGTCTTCTTTTTTGTTTTTGTTTTGGTTTTTTGTTTTCTTGGTTTGCTTAGTTTTCCGAATAAATTGGTTGGACCCCCTCTTTCTTACATTGGTTTGCAAATAGTTTGGTTTGGTTTGGAAAAGAGTAGGAAAGTTCATGCTTATGTGGTAAAAAGAGCTTGTTTTTGACTGTGGCCTATGCTTTGTCATGCCATGCTTGATATTGGTTTGGATTTATGCTTAGTATTCTTTACTGTAGCATGACTTGTTATAAACAATTGATATTGCTTAATGTGCCTTGGATGAATCATGCGTTGTTTTAGCATATTAAAGCATAGTATAGTGGTATTCTCCTTTGATGCTTTATTTGGGTTGACTTGACGCATGCTTACACCATGTTATGACTATCTCAAGTCACCATAGACTTTATGATCCTTTAGTTTTCAACTTGTAGTATCACTTTATGCTTTGATCAATGATGTTTTGTCGCTCTACATGATTATGGCCATTATTGCTCTCTTAGTTTGTCGCTCCCAGTCTTTTGCTAGCCTCCACAACCAAGTATGAGTTCTACTCATGCATCCAACTCCCTAAACCAAGTTATTCCAAAGAGTCCACCATACCTAACTACTAGCTTATGCTATTCCAAGTATATTCATGCTTTTGTTTACCTTCCAAATTAAACTTGTTATGAGAAAACTAGTGATTAAAGCTCTCACGAACTTGATGGCACACTTTACTTTTTTGCATCTAATAAACTTGAACCATTGGGTCCTTCTTTGTTGTATATGCTTGCGCTTTATAAGTTGAAATTAGCAGAACCATGTTTCATGGGGAACGCTTTCAACATTGCACTTGAACTTTGTACCCCGTTGATATCATGTTCTTTTGCTTATGGATCCCGGCGGTGTGAAATAAAAGTGGAACTTGTAAGATCATGGAGTTTGTATGTGTGTTAGAGAAACGCCTGGGCCGCTAGCCTAAGCCATGCCTAATCATGGTGGAAACTTGCAACATCACCATAATGAGCACTCTATGAAGCATCCTCAATAAAAACCTATGCAAATAGCAAATAAAAAGATCACTGAGATGCTCATTGTCTGCTTGCCTTGTCGTTTTGATTATGGGAAAGCTCTCGTATCATGTCCAAGGGGTACCCCGTTGGCGGTTCTTAATGATACACATGTACTTACAATGACAAGAGCTTACTCGTGACTGAAGTTGAGTAGCACGAGGATCGGTCTTCGTAAGTAAGGGGCATGAGATTTCGGTTTATAACTTGTCAAGCATATCCTCTTAGTTGTGTCACTTTAACCATAATCACCTTAAAGATGCTTATGATAGGGGCAATGAGAGCCGAAAGCTATAAGTACCATAATTTTTGGAAGCTCTTTATGAGACTTGAATCCCTACTTCCTTTTACAAAAGGCCTTTCTTCCACCATAATATTGAGTCTCCACCTTCTATCTTTATGCACCTACTTTGAGAGCATAGTGGCCATTCTTAGTTCTATGTGCATTGTCCCAAGACTAGTTGATTGATGCATAACTTGTTATTGCTTGTTTTAAACTATTTGTATCTAGTCACTCTTTTGAACTTTGAAGGTGTCCTATGCATTTATATTTGCTACTCTATGAGGGACAAGCTGAATACTATTATGCTATGTTTTCTTTATGTGAAACAAACAAACGTCTTGCAAAGCATTGTTATTCATGAATCTTTTGTTTGTTCCTTTTCATGTTGCATCATAGTTTCTTTGCTTATTGCTAGAACTTTGTCTTTCATGTTATGATTGAAGTACTATGATCCCAGCTTTGAATGTTTTGCAAATACTTTGATCAAGTCTTTGATGGTGCATGTCACCTCAAAAATTATTCTTTCTTTTTATCACTTACCTACTCGAGGACGAGCAGGAGTTAAGCTTGGGGATGTTGATACATTGCAAATGTATCTATAATTTTTGATGTTCCATGCTTGGTTTTATCCACTTTCTTGTGTTTTGTCCACACTTTGGAGTACTTTTCATATGATTTCTTGGACTAACCTATTAACAAGAGCCACAGCGCCAGCTGCCTGTTTTCTGCTGTTTTTGGTTCCAGGAAAGTCAAAAAATGAATATTCTCGGAATTGGACGGGACAAAAGCCAAAGTGCCTATTTTTCCGGAAGTCATCAAGTGCTAGAATACGAAACGGAGAGGGGCCAGGGGGCCACCACACCACCTGGCCGCACGGCCCAGCCTGGCCCACGCCAGGGGGTGGTGAGGCCAGCCTTGGCACCCCCTCGGCCTCCCCTTCCGACTATAAGATACCCTCGGGACGTAAACCCTAGGGGCCCGATCAAAAATCCACGAAAGAGTCTATAGCCGCCGTCATCTCCATCCCTAGATCGGGAGAGATCTGAAGCTCTTCCCGGCACCCTGCCGGAGAGGGGAATTCACCCTAGAGGCCTTCTTCATCACCATGCAAGCCTTCAGTGTGATGCGTGAGTAGTTCATCCTTGGACTACGGATCCATGTAGTAGCTAGATGGCTAGTTCTCCTCCTTTGTGCTTTCATGTCTAGATCTTGTGAGCTCCGTTCATGATCAAGATCATCTATTTGTAATTCTGCATGTTGTGTTTGCGGGGATCCGATGGATATTGAGATTCTATTTCAGATTGGTTATTGATTCTATCATGTATTTGTTATTTGTGGTCTTGCATGCTTTCCATTGTTAGTAGCTATCTTGGCCAAGTAGATGCTAGCAACTCCAAGAGTTAGTATTTATGCTCGATAGTGGGTTCATGCCTCTGGTAATCTGGGGAAGTGACAGAAATCTCTAAGGTACTAGATGTGCTGTTGCTACTAGGGAGAAAACAACAATTCTTTGTTCATAGAACAATCGCATTGTTTACTTTACACATAGTTCGTAAAGCAATAATCTGCTGCTTGCAACTTAATACTGGAGGGGGTTCAGATGATAACCTGAAGGTGGATTATTAGTCATAGATGCAATTGGATGGCGGTCTATGTATAATGTTGTAATGCCTAATCAAGTCTCAAAGGAGTCAATATGATTAGTATATGCATGTATTGCTTTCTCGGTGTTTGTCAATTGCCCCGTTGTAATTTGTTCACCCAGCATGTTATCTATCTTAAGGAGAGCCACCTCTAGTGAACTATGGATCCCGGTCCTTTTCTTTACATACAATCTATAAACTGTTTTCTGCTTTGTGTTTACTTTCTGCAAACTTTCACTTCTTTCCATTCGATACGTTTAATCCTTTGTTTTCCGAAAAACACGGTGAGATTGACAACCTCATCGCAAGTTAGGGACAAAGTTCTGTGGTTATGTTGTGCAGGTCTCCACGTTGCTACTAGCACCGGTAGTGTGCCCTGCCAAAGCTCAGCTAGTAACACCTTTGGGGTATTTCCTTGCTCCTACTGGTTCGATTAAACCTTGGTTTCATACCGAGGGAAACTTGCTGTTGTGCTCATCATACATTCCACTTGGGGTTCCCAACGAGCTCTACATCAACCACGCACCAACACTTTTCTGGGCGCCGTGCATTGAGCCATCAAGGAGACATCTACCTGATCAAGTGATCATCAGCGGTATCTAGAGGCTCTATGTTGACTATAGAAGCATAAATGACATGACCATCAAAAACAAGTTTCCCATACCAATAATTGAGGATCTTCTGGTTGAGATGCATGGAGTATCAATCTTCTCCAAGCTAGAACTTAGTGTTGGAGATATGCCCAAGAGGCAATAATAAAAATGGTTATTATTATATCTTTGTGTTTATGATGAATGTTTACATCCCATGCTATTATTGTATTATAAGGAAACACTAATACATGTGTGTTTTGTAAACATAAAAGAGTCCCTAGTAAGCCTCTTGTTGAACTAGCATGTTGATTAATTGATGATCATGGTTTCCTAATCATGGACATTGGATGTCATTAATAACAAGGTTATATCATGAGGAGAATGATGTGATGGACACACACCCATAGTAAGCGTAGCATAAGATCAAGTCATTAAGTTCGTATTGCTATAAGCTTTCAAATGCATAGTAACCTAATCCTTCGACCATGAGGTTATGTTAATCACCATCACCGGATGGGTACTTTGATGACATCAAACACCGCTTCGTGACTGGGTGGTTATAAAGGTGTCATTGGGTATTCTGAAAGTATGTGTTGAAGCGCATGGACCAAGATTGGGATTTGTCCATCCATATGATGGATAGATATGCTCTGGGCCCTCTCGGTGGAATGTCATCTAGTTAGCTTGCAAGCATGTGACTAGGTCACAAGGGATGACATATCACGGAACGAGTAAAGAGTACTTATCAGTAACGAGGTAGAACTAGGTATAGAGATACCGACGATCAAACCTCGGATAAGTATAGTATCGCGTGACAAAGGGATTTGGTCTCGTATGTAAATGGTTCTATCGATCACGAAGTCATCGTTGAGTATGTGGGAGCCGTTATGGATCTCTAGGTCCCGCTGATGGTTATTGATAGGAGATGTGTCTCTATCATGTCTGCATATTCACGAACCGTAGGGTGACACACTTAAGGTTCGAAGTTGTTTTAAGTAGATATGGAATGTGCGTTGGAGACCGAATGTTGTTCGGAGTCTCGGATTGGATCCGGGACATTGCGAGGAGATCCGGAATTGTCTGGAGAATAAGATTCATATATTGGGGATCATTTTCTAAGTTAGGAAATGTTCCGGAGTATTTGTATGGGGATTCTAGAAGGTTTCGGAATGTTCTGGAAGGTTCTAGAGGATATCTTGGAGTTTGCTTGAAAACCAAGAAAGGATCAAGGAATCCTTGTAGGGCAAGACAAGGCGTAGTGGGGGAGGAGGACTCCTCCCTCCTTCCCAATCCGCTGGCCAAGGAAGGAGGGGAGTCCTACTAGGACTCCCCCTCCCATGGCGCCTCCCTCCTTTAAATAGAGGGGTAGAGGCGCCAACCCCTTGCCCCCTTGAATCCTCAAACCCTAGCCGCCTCTCTCCTCCTCCTTCCCTCTGCTCTGGCTTAGGCGAAGCCCTGCAGAATTCTCTACTCCACCACCACCACCAAGCCGTCGTGCTGCTGGGATTCCGTGGAGAGATCTACTACCTCCGCTGCTCGCTGGAACAGGGAGAGGAAGGTCTGCTTTGAGTCCGCACGTGTGACCGACTGCGGAAGCGCTGCCGGAACGCGGCGCCAGAAGGATCGTCTACTCGATCTTGAGATCGGCAAGTGATCGACTACATCAACCACGAGATCCGATCTCGTAACGCTTTCGGGTCTACAAGGGTTAGTATAGATCTATCTCGTTGCACATGTCTAATAGATTATATCTTGGCAGATTAGATCTGGGTTTTGTTCGTTCTTGCGGTAGAATTTTTTTGTTTTTCATGCTACGAACCCATCACTTAGATCTGGCTACCACCAAATTAGGATGAAGGAGGAAGATATCCACAAGACTACCTTCTCCACACACTTGGGCCACTATGAATATAGAGTTATGCCTTTTGGGTTGAGAAATGCTCCATCAACCTTCCAAGAAATGATGAACTCTATTTTCAGCAAGTATTTGAGGAAATTTGTACTGGTATTTTTGATGATGTACTAGTTTACATCAAGTACAACCATCAACATCAACTGCACCTACAACTGGTCCTACAAATCTTGAGAACTCATCAACTGAAGGCAAAATTCAGCAAGTGTACATTTGGCCAAAATAAGGTGGAATACTAGGTCACATCATTTCTGGACAAGGGATAGCAACTGACCCTACCAAGATACAAGACATTCTCAAGTGGAAAACCCCGTAACAATCAAGAAATTTAGGGGATTCCTTGGCCTTAATGGATACTACAACGGATTTATTAAAGGGTATGCCACAATCTATCACCCAATATTCCTTGCCCTAAAAAAGGATAACTTCAAGTGGGGTGAGGAACAAGCTAGATCATTCAAACTATGGAATGAGATAATGACAAACCCACCACTCCTAGGCTTGCCTGACTTCACTAAGCCCTTTGTGCTTCAAACTGATGCTTGCAACACTGGAATTGGAGCAGTTCTAATGCAAGAAACAAGCCACTGTTATTTTTTAATTAGAGTTTGGGACCAAAAGCAAGTTCTGAATCCATTTATGAAAAGAAGCCTTAACAATTCTACAAGCTTGAAAAAAGTGGCGCCATTACATTCTGGGCAACAAGGTTATAATCAAAACTAATCAACAGTCCCTCAAGTACCTTGGCAGCCAGAGACTGTTAGAAGGCATTCAACATAAACTCATGTTTGAATTGTTAGAATTAGATTATGCAATTGAATACAAGAAGGGGCCCTGATAACACAACTGCTGATGCACTTTCCAGACAATACCAAGACAATGAACAAGAACAACCTTGCATCTCAGACACCTGTCCAGAAATATCAGTGGCAGTTCCTACCTGACTAAATGAAGTATCAGCCACATATGTTGATGACGAACAATGCAACAAAGATACTGCAAGAATTGGCCATCACACCTAACAACAAACCAAACATTTCTCTCCAAGCTGGGATCCTTAGGAATAAGGGACGACTTTACATTGGCAACTCCACCAACCTTAAGGAGAGGATATTTCATACCTTCCACTCATCTTTATTTGGGGGACATTCTGGCAACAAAGTTACCTTACACAGAATACAACAACTCTTTTACTGGCCTAAACTCAAGCAGTTCATCTCAGATCAAGTGGCAGCCTGTCCTACTTGCCAAATTTCAAAAATTGAGAAGGTTTTTTACCGTGGGCTACTCACTCCACTACCAATTCCTACTAAAAAATGGACAGACATTAGTATGGACTTCATTGAAGGGCTGCCTAAATCTAGAGATCTCTTTATGGATAACATCATCAAACTCCATGGCCCTCCTGCAAGTATAGTTAGCGACTGAGATAGGATTTTCACCAACACCCTATGGAAAGATTTATTCTCTACCTACAATATCAAACTGCAATATAGTACTGCTCACCACCCAGAAACAGATGGCCAAACTGAACGAGTCAACCAATGTGTTGTACAATACTTGAGATGTATAGCTTTCCAGGAGCCCAAAAAGTGGCGTGATTGGATACCAGCAGCTGAATGGTGGTACAACTGCTCATACCAAACATCAATCAAAATGTCACATTTTCAGGCCTTATATGAGTACCCCCCCACATGTTACACCACATATTAGTACCTTGCAACATCTCGGCTGAAGTTCATGTCACTATACAGGAAAAGGACCACATGCTCAAACTACTTCAGCAGAACCTCTTGAAAGCTCAAAACAGAATGAAGAAGTTTGCTGATACACACAGAACTGATAGATCCTTTTAGATTGGTGATTTCGTATACCTAAAGATGCAACCCTATATACAAAAAACATTGGGACTCAGAAATGCATTGAAACTAACCTCAAAATGGTACGACCTATTTAGAGTGCTAGCCAAAGTGTGCAAGGTCTGTTACCAGATTCATTTGCCAGCAGAAGCACAGATACATGATGTCTTTCATGTCAATCAGTTGAAGAAACACATTGGCAAGAATGCAGTACCAAACTCAAGACTGCCCCTGGTTACAGCTGATGGAAAGATCAAAGCAATCCTAGAGAGAAGGAAAGTATCTCAAAGTGCAGGAGCTCATGACATTGCAGTACAACAGTGGTTGATACACTGGGAAAACATGAACATACAAGATGCTACCTGGGAATATGCAACATTCATACAAAGCACCTTTCTAGATTTCAAGCCATGAAGGCTTGACTCAAGAGGGGGGCTCTGTCAAGGCCCTATTCTCTGTCTACTCGTCAGTCTAGAAGCTACAACCCAGATGAGATCTTACCAACCCAAGTTGATCCAATGGTTCCTCATCACCGTCTTAATCTAGTATAAGTTTCTGTTTAAGTTAAGCCGTAATTAGTACTAAAACATAATTAGCTTGGCCTACCGCTTTCGATATAAAAGGGCAGGAGTGGGAGGTTGGGTGGCAAGGTAATACAAAACCCTAAATTTATTTAGCATTCTTTCTTTTCCTGCAAGTAGTTGCTAGCTCTGAGCCCCGAGCGCTCTTCCCCATCGACACCCTCTGGTTGACACCGTCGGAGACCAACGGGTCCTGACAACTTGTAGCCAGTAGCAAATCGCAGCATATATCTAATAACTATAAACATCATAAAACCTAGCAATTTTTAGCACAAATTAAAGAGAAAGTCCACTGGCATCTACCGAGAAACAGCAGTATCTAGTCCAGAGGCCACAGCTACTGACAAACTACACTAGCATCAAAAATTAAAAGAGAAATGGAAGGACCAGTGATGGATTTGTACTCGCAGCCATGTTTCCGGCGCGGGAGGTGAGAATAGGGAGGAGGGAGAGAAACATGGCTAGAGAAGAGTAGGAGGGAGATGCACAAACCGGAGGAGGAGTGGCCGTCGATGGCGTTCGTAGACGTAGTAGTCACCAACGGCGTGGGCAGGCAGATCCGCCGTCGCCTCCCTCTCCGCCTGAATCGCATCCCTCTCTCGCCTCCAGTAACCGTACGAGGGACGGGAGCGGGAGGGCGGTTGTCGTGTAGCAGCGCGCGGGAGCATGTAGCAAAGGGAGGGGGGCACGATTGTCGAAGGTTATGTGGCGCTCTGTCGATGGTCAGCCGATCCGACGGTGTGCGGCCAGGACAACAGGATGACGCGATCCCTGAGGGTATTTATCATTTTCCAAAATATATTTACCAAGGTAAACAAGAGAATATTCTTTTCCTGCGCCCAGAAAACTCGAAAATACACATTTGATCCCACGTGCATTTGCTCCTTTTATTAAAAACACATATTTTAAATTGTTAAAAAAATGAAAAAATATTTGCGTGTGTACCTGCACATTTGATATCCTCACATCGATTTCACGAAAAACCCATATGTATTATGGGCCGTGTAAAAAAGACAAAAACATGTGGCGTGGAGAGACTTATTTTAGCACCGAATTTTGTCTTTTTTACACAAGCCACACAAAATATCAATTTTCGTGAAACGAATTTGTGTGAATTTAAAATATGAATATGTGCGCACAAGTATCTTTTTTGATTTTTTTTGACATTTCAGAATTTGTTAAAAATAAAATTCAAATAAAGGGAGCATATGCACCCTATAGCATATTAGCCCCGTCTTTCTGCACTATATTTTTCTGTTGGATAAGAGATCCACATGGGCACTTCGCTGGCGGCAGCCTGTTAAGTACACAAAATTTGGAAATTGTACGCGCAATCATATTTCCATAAGAGGGAAAGCAATATCCGTGATGATGATTTTATCTCCGGCCACGAGACGGACGACGTGTTTCTTGCGGTGAAGATGAGAAGTGTCACCGCCATTGCTCTGGACGGGGTCGAGCACAACGCGGAGGCGGCGCGCATCTTGGGCGCAAAGCTCGGCAGCTCGCTAGAGCTCACGGAGGATATCCTGGCCATCGTGGAGCAGTTGCCCTTGCCCATGGCGGTGAAGCCTCAGCTCCAGGAAGAAGAAGAAGAAGAAGAGCTGCCGGTGGTGGTGGATCTGGATCGTCCTAACGTGACGGTGGCTGCAGACGGCAGCGGCGACTTCAAGACGATCACTGAAGCGCTGGCCAAGGTGCCGCGCAATAGCTCGCAGGTGTACGTCGTGCGCGTGAAGGCCGGCATCTATGGTGAGTATGTGTCGGTGCCCAAGGAAGTGACCAACCTCGCCATGATCGGCGATGGCGCCGACGCGACGGTCATAACCGGCAGCAGGAACATCATGATGAACATCACCACCAAGGACACAGCCACCGTGGGTAAGTTCGATTATTACATGCATTATTAACTATATTACTACTCGATCCACATGCTCAATATATTAATTCTGAAGCGAATAATTAATTAAGCTTGACACATGCATGTAATTAATCGATCAAAAATGCATGCAGAGGCCATCGGCGACGGGTTTTTCATGAGTTGTAAGCTGCGTAAACTTTATCGACAACCTTTAGATGTGAATATATTTCTATCGAAACCGAGTTAAAAACCGGTGACGCTTTTGCCAACGACTATGGTTGTTCCTATTCCATATGCAAGAACAATGTGAGCACGGAGAGCTTAGTCAAGCTACTGCCACAAAACCCGTAGTCTAGGGATATAGACAACTTACATTGCATCAAGGTCGCGAGCCAGAAGATTTTGGAGAGGCGGGAAGTGCAACCGGGAGTGGATATGGCGGTATTTAGCCCTCGATTATTTGTCGATGGCGGAGTTCTCTCTCTCTCTCTCTCTCTCTCTCTCTCTCTCTCTCTCTCTCTCTCTCTCTCTCTCTCTCTCTCTCAATAAGGTCATTCGGATAGCCAAGGGGGGGATTCTCCCCCCTCTCGGCGTACCCGTTCCAAGGGCACGCCATAGGGCCCATTTAGGGGCCCAATCCTCTCTTTTTCGGGGATACACCGATCCTCTTCTAGTATCTGTATTCGTGTCAAAATGTTCGTCCTTAGAAAATACCCACATGGCAAATATTCGTCAAGGTGTTTGGATTAAAGAAGGTTCACGAAGTCTAAAAGTACAAAAATAGAGATTTTATATTTTTCAAATTAAATAACAACAAAACGGGATTTCGAGGGGAAATCACATAAATAATTCAAAACATTGGAGTAACTCGTGATATGTTGAAAATAAGTGAGGCGTTAATATAATGAACTTCATAATTCGTAGATATTTCCGAATATCTTTGGGTTCCCTTATTTTACTAGGACAAGACAAAAGAGAGTGGGTCACTGTGGTTCTCTGTTATACAAGCACGAGCATCAACTATGGAACAAAATTAATGGCGCAATTATTTTGGGGGGGTTTTGTTTGTTGTTATTCCTGTACATATAGTCTGGCATGTTACTTTTATCCGGATTAGATAAGAACTTTATATGGAACTCAAATGATTCACTGTACAAATTGTATATATAAAAACAGTTGATTCGACGAGTCAACTTGAAGAAGAAGAAGCACATAAACAAGAGTAGTAGGATGCATAAACTTTACCAGTCGATCGTGCCGGCTCAAACCGATGACTCTTTTGCGACCATGGTACTTCATTCATGATTCCGACTATTGTAGTTGCTATTCCACAAGTGAGAACATGGATGTGCATAGAGAGAAGGAATATGGATGTATGATGTTACGCCTGCTCCTTCCTCCCCCAGGGCCAGACGTGCGGCCCCTCGCGAGAAAGCAGTTTGATGTAGGCGGTGAACAAACCCCCTCACCAGAAAGAAGCTGGGAAACCACGGAGAACATAGGGGTAGACAACGGCTAAGAAGAGAAAACATGTAACACGGAACATATGAGAGCACGAACGACGGCATACCTCTCGTCCTGAAGAACAATGCCAGGCAGACGAAAGCATCCAGATATCACGTCATCCACATGTCTGCAATACGCCTCAACGGAAACACACGAGTAGTCGTCGGGTAGCCTAGAATATAGGGGGGAACGTTTGTAGGTGTGGGAAGCAGAATTAACCGATGACATAGACGACGTAACGAAATAAGTTCAACGTTTTCGATTTATGGATCCGTGACATTATGTAGTTCTCGATACGCTATTACATTATGGAAAGCAAAAAGAAAATGCGTAAATCTATTACATCGCCATGATATCCACTTGCGTAAACCATCACTCAGCTTCTCCAAGTTTTTTGGGTGTATGCTAGGAGGATACCTACGCAAACAGAGATGACTACATGTAAACCAGCACGGGTAGTGGCTATCTCAGTCATTACAATGGTGGAGTACAACACGAATAGGAAAAAGCGACAACACTAGCAGCCAGTTTCGTGGCATTGTCGACGAGTACGCCATAGGAAGCTTCCCATAGCGTGTTTAGAGAGAGGTGAGGGAAGGCGGAGAGTTGGTGGGTATGAGGTAACAGTGCTTACCCAGGTTCATATCCAATGACGGTGGCAGAATTCTACTCATGCTTCCAATCACTATAATGGCATTATGCCGGATTTTAGAGATTATATGGATCAATACGAGATGTTCTCTATTGATTTAAAGGCTACCACAGGTCCGGCTTATAAAGATGCCAAAACCTAGCGTTACAGGTTAAAGTCCATACCGAACGGGTTACAGAGTCCTACACTAATACTTCCTCACAAGGGGGCTATTGTTGGAGAGGTTCACATGAACCTACACACTAAAAGGGGTCTAGATACACTCCTTTCACAAAGCTAAACATCTTATATTTTGAAACAAATGGAGTACTAACTAGTCTTTTTGTCTTGTCCTCCAAAGCTCCGACTTCGTCTATATCAGTATTGTAGCCTTCCTATTTATCCGGCATGGGCTTCCCTTCTTAATTATTCTAACTGGGTTGCCAATAGGCCATAAGACATGCTACCATTAGTGATCAACCCGGGTTAGCTAGAATATGGTTATGCTATGGTGATATCCATTATGCATATCCCCAGCAGTAGCCCCCGGAGAACTTTAAGTTCTACGACATCTTGCCATTGTTCCGCGAATGGTCCATCTAGGGGATGTTGGCAATCATTCGTCCTGAAATTCACTACAAGCTTATTCTCCGTGCTCAATAGGTAAGTCGGAGAAATGTTGAGTCTCTAATCATCTCTTCATAGTCGGACATAATTTGGCTATCTCCAAAGAATCTTGAGACGTGACTTCTCATCTGCATTTGGTTGGATTCAAACTGCATGAATCTTGACGCCCATTCTTATAAATAACAGTGGTTGTCAATTATTTGGCATTTACTCATATTCTACCCCACTTCGTATCCTTCCTAGCACTAGCCATCGCTTCGAGCTCCTGAGGGAAAACCCTAACAATCTCTCGGAAGAAACCACCGATAGTGACCATAAAGTGGAGGCGCCTAAGGTTGCCAGTGAAGAGGAAGATGTAGAGGCAGACTCGCACAAGGGCATGTGTAGGCACTCTACTCTCAAGCTATCAGAGGTGAGAAACCTCATCAACGAGGGGTGGCTTCTATCGATAGAGGGGTTGCAATGGTGCTTGGTGCCGGCCGACGAGTTAACTCCCAATCCTCAAGCCAAAGAACAACTCCATTAGCGAGCACGTACTCAAAATGTTTGGGTACACCGATAGGCTCATAGCCTTGGGAATAAAGATTCCCATTGAGCTAGGCATACACCGTGTTCTCCAATCTCTACCACCAAGCTATAAGAGCTTCATGGTGAACTATAACATGCAGGGCATGAAGAAATCTCTTCCTGAGATTCTGTCAATGCTTAAGAGTTCTGAAGTGGAGATTAGGAAAGAACATCAAGGGTTGATGATCAACAAGACCACCTGTTTCAAGAAGGACAAGAAGGGTAAACAGAAAGGTAACTTCAAGAAGGGAAGCAACTAGGTAAATAAAACAAAAAACAGAAGGATAGCAAAGTTGTTGATGCGCCTGTTGGGGATATACTTTCCGGGTATCCTCATTGTGCCTCGCTGACCAGGGTGGCCCACTTCAGCTTAGAGCTTTGCTCTATGGGCGGCCCAGTCAGAGAGAAGAGGCTGAGGCTAGTCCGGCTATGGGAAGGCCCAGAAGACTTACCGACATAGGCATGTATAGTTACTTGTAGTCCAAGATGTACTCTGTAACCGACTCTTAGTTGTAGCCGGATAGGTCTCTCCTATAAACCCTAGGCTGGATATCTATATAAGCCATCCTAGGGACCAGCCTTTAGGGCACCCCACAATAGTCTACAATATCAACTCGCATAGGAGAAACCCTTGTAACCCATAATCTGGCTCTGCCGTATTACTGGATTGCTAGCAGGAGTAGGATCCGTCCACCGTAGGCGGATTCGAACCTAGGTAAACTTGGGTGCTCACCGTCCCGAAACACCGTACGACCCACACCCCTCTCTTCCACACGCCCAGAGGACCCTCTCATGGCGTACTTGTCCTCAATCCGATGACAGTTGGCGCGCACCGTGGGGCAAGTGAGCTTCGGATCTGCATTCCGAGCGGAATCTGCAAGAATCGGAATCGACGAGACAATCGACGTCGGTCGCATCCTCTACACCAATGAAATCCCTCTAATCCTCCTCGATGAGACCTGGATTCTGGCTAGGGAGGTGGTGACTAGCTACACAATCATGTCTTTTGGCGAGATCGATGTCTACCTCGGTTTCGCTGAACCTGCCCTTCCCACCCTAGCGGTGATGATAGAGGCAGAAGAAGTTTCTAGGTCCACTTTGTCTGTGGAGACGGCTGAGTTCTAGATCCCGGAAAACCCTTGTCCCACCCATCCCGCACCTGATGCGGAGATAGTGGAGAAAACTGAGCCTGAAGCAGATCTTCCTATGGACGTCGAATCTGGAGTGGATCTCCCTAGCGAGGTTGAATCCCAGGACAATCTTCCTAGCGAGATCGAAACTCAGGAGGAACAAAGCAATAACAGCTCTGGTTCTAGCTCTGCCAACACCGGAGCAGGACAGTCGTTCCTGAGGTACACGTTGAGGTGCATGATGCTGCATAACGCCAGCGTGGATGAGATTCTTGAGACCATTGACCGATTCGAGGAAGCCCATGAAGAAAGCCGCAACTACCTCAGGGCGCACGCATCGCACTTTCTCGGATATATTGGTTCCAGATCCGGCTCTGCCGATGCTGGAGACAACGAAGACTCGGTGCTGGAGGCGATTAGGACAAACACCGACTTACCGGCATCTTCGGATGATTCAATGACGTTGGCAGATTTCCAAAAGTTCTCCACAGAATACGAAGAGGAGTTCAACTCCAAGACTGCAGAAGATGGAGAAGCAATGGACGAAGGATC
The DNA here is from genome assembly GCA_916181665.1 of Avena sativa. Taxonomy (NCBI): domain Eukaryota; kingdom Viridiplantae; phylum Streptophyta; class Magnoliopsida; order Poales; family Poaceae; genus Avena; species Avena sativa. The sequence goes on from OV702289.1 coordinate 60,670,370, forward strand.
CAGAGAAAACTCTCCCAAAGCACAGGATGATATGGATTTTAGAGACAATACCGACGTCCAGATGTCCAAAAGTAATGATCAGAGCTTGACTCCAGGAAGCAGACGCAAAGTCGTATTTGCTACCGGTGCTACCAAGAGGGCGAAGAAGAAGAAGACTCCAGCGAAGGACCCTCCGGCCGAGGAGGCAATCGCCAAAGAATACGGAGAAGACTCAGATGGAGCCCTAATCCTGGACGAGCCAAAGGACACTCCGGTGGATGGATACGTGGTTACCCCTAGTGCCCGTAAAATCCTCGGAGATGCGCTAACTACGCCAATCCCTACTGTTGCAGACCTTACACCTGTATAGCTGGAAGACAGGGCCCAAGCCCTAAAAGCGCATCGACAAGTACTCCTGGATGAAGCTAACAATATCCTCGAGGAGAAAAAGCATATTGTATCTGCGGGGCAGTTCAACTCCCAGCAACATCAGAAGACCCAAAATAGCCCTGTACAGGCTAACAAAAATCTGGAAGTCCACAAGACCCTCTTTTAGGGAGGTGACACCGTAAAAGGAGAACCCCGTCTCGACAACAAGGGAGATCTGGTGTATGCTACACTAGTGGAAAATACCGCTGCATCCCGAGATATCCTGGCAAACAATCCAAACCTAGACCAAATCCGGTTGGGCGTAAAGCTACTTACCAAGGGCCTGGAGCAGCAGAAGGCCGCGAAATCCGGAAGCGGAAAACTAGTCTCTAAATCTGACCAATGTCGCACGGATCCGGCTTGGCATGACATAAAGCCTCAGCGAGATCCGGAATAGCACTACCGTCCCGACCGCCGAGAAGATAATTACCCAAGAATCGGATCTTTAGGGCAATGACACAGAACCACACGTGACTGGAGTAACGTTGCTCTAGCCACAGAGCGTGACGCAGTTGCAGCACTAGTTCCGAGGTAGTCTCCCCGGTGATAGTCGGACAATCGTAGGGAAGATGCAGAAGAGCGACGTTAGGAGGAGGACCGACAAAGGATGCCACCTCCTAGACATACAAGCCGTCCGGCTGAACCTCGCCACAATGGCGGAAATGATGGATGAAGGAACGGCGGACACCATGCCGAGACAAGCCGGCATGAGGCTTTTCGCAACCCAGACCCTCCCCGGAATCGGAATAATTACGCTATGGACGGAGGCCGGCGCTCAGCCGGTAACGAAGACTTGGGCTGGCCCTAAGTTTGCTACTGAGTGCTACTATTGCAAGGGGACTGGCCATTAGAAGTGCAACTACCCCAAATATCTGGTAGATAAGAAGTCTGTCAAGATGAACAAATTTATATTTGATATACATGTTATTGATGTGTACTTGACTAGTACTCATAGCAGCACGTAGGTATTTGATACTGGTTCTGTTGCTATTATATGTAAGAAAACAGGGGTTGTGGAAAAGGCGACCACTAGCAAGGGATCAGGTCACGATGCAAGTTGGCAAAGGATCAAGAGTTGATGTGATCGTTGTTAGAATGCAGCCTCTCCATTTACAGTTTGAATTAGTTTTAAACCTGAATAATTGTTATATAGTGCTTGCGTTGAGCATGAACATTATATCTGAATCATGTTTATTAGAAGACGGTTATTCATTTAATTTTGAGAACAATGGTTGCTCTATTTTTATGAATGCTATATTCTATGGTCATGTGCCTATGATGAATGGTTTATTTATTTTGAATCTTGATGATAGTATTACACATATTCATAATGTAGATGCCAAAAGGATTAAACTTTGTGATGATATATCTGCATATATGTGGCACTGCAGTCTGGGTCATATTGGTGTAAAGTGCATAAAGAAGCTCCATTCTGATGGAATTTTAGAATCACTTGATTTTGAATCATCTGATACATGTGAACCATGCCTAATGGGGCAGGATGACTAGAACCCCGTTTTCCGGTACAATGGAGTGGGTGATAGACTTATTGGAAATCATACATATTGATGTATGTGGAACAATGCGTGTGCCAGCACAAGGTGGATATCGTTATTTTGTTACTTCCACAAATGATTTGAGTATATATGGGTATATCTATTTGATGAAACACAAATATGAAACCTTCGAAAACTTCAAGGAATTTCAGAGTGAATGGAAAACCATCGGAATAGAAATATTAAATTTCTGCAATCTAATCATGGAGGTGAGTATCTAAGTTACAAGTTTGGTACACACATGAGAGAGTGTGGAATAGTTTCACATATCACGCCTACCGAAACACCACATCATAATGGTGTATCTGAGTGTCATAATCATACCTTCTTATATTTGGTTCGATCCATGATGTCTTTGACTAACTTGCCACTTTCATTTTGGGGTTATGCACTGGAAAAGCTACATTCACATTAAATAGGGCACCATCTAAATCCGTTGAAATTATACCATATGAATTATGGTTTGGAAAAAAACCTAAGACGTCATTTCTAAAAGTTCAGGGATGTGATGTTTATGTGAAGAAACTTCAACCTGATAAACACAAATCCAAAACAGTAAAATGTGTTTTTCATCGGATACCCTAAAGAAATAATTGGGTATTACTTCTATCACAGATCCGAAGGCAAAGTTTTTGTTGCCAAGAATAGATCCTTTCTAGAGAAGGAGTTTCTCACAAAATGTGTGAGTAGTCGTAAGGTAGAACTCGACGAGGTTATTGAACATTATCTTCATGAAACAGTGAGTGGTGCATCACCGGAATTTGTTCCGGAGTTGGCTTCACCAAATGAAGAGGGAACTAATGATAAAGATCATGAAACTCTGAAATAGGACACTACCGAACCTCGCAGGTCGAGCAGGCCATGTGCAGCTCCTGAACTGTATGGAAATGATGACTCTGCGATGTATGAAGAAGCGACAATGAGCCTAGATTCCAATAAATTTCTAGAAGCCATGCAATCCGAGATTGGATCCATGTTCGAAAACCAGGTTTGGACCTTGGTGGACTTACCTCATGACCGGAAGGCCATTGAGAATAAATGGATTTTCAAGAAGAAAACTGACGTTGATGGTAATGTGACCATCTATAAAGCTCGACTTGTCACAAAGGGGTATTAAAAAATTCAAGGAGTTGACTATGATGAGACTTTCTCTCCCGTAGAGATGCTAAAGTCGGTTACGATTATGTCAGAAATTACTGCATTTTTTGATTATGAAATTTGGTAGATGGATGTCAAAACCGTGTTCCTTAATGGTTACATTGAGGAAGAGTTGTATATGGTAAAACCAACAGGTTTTGTCGATCCTAAGGATGCTGACAAGGTATGAAAACTTCAGCGATCCATCTATGGACTGAAGCAAGCATCCCGGAGTTGGTATCCGCTTTAATGAGCTGATCAAAGGGTTTGGATTTGTCCAAACTTATGGAGAAGCATGTATTTACAAGAAAGTGAGTAGTAGCTCTATGGAATTTATAATATTATATGTGGATGACATATTGTTGATTCGAAATGATATGGATCTTTTAAGTGTTAAAAGTTATCTAAAATAAAAATTTCGATGAAGGACCTTGGTGAAGCATCATACATACTAGGCATCAAAATCTATAGAGATATATCAAAACGCTTAATTGGTGTATCACAAAGTATATACCTTGACAAGATTTTAAAGAAGTTGAAAATGAACGAAAGTAAGAAAGGGTTCTTACCTATGTTGCGAGGCAAGACATTGAGTAAAACTCAAAGTCTAGCTACGATAGAAGATAGAGAGATGATGGATAAGATCCCCTATGCCTTAGCCATAGGCTCTATTATAGATACCATGTTGTGTACAAGACCAGATGTGGCACATGCTATTAGTTTGACAACAGGTACTAATCTGATCTAGGTTTGTAAAACTAGATAGCGGTCAAAAATATCTTTAAGTACTTGAGAAGGACTGATGAAATGTTTCTCGTGTATGGAGGTGAAGAAGAGCTCATCACAAAGTGTTCTGTTGACGCTATCTTCGACTCCAATCCGGATGAGTAAAAGTCATAATCCTGATACGTGTTTCTCATGAATGGAGCCGCAGTTAGTTGGAGGAATTCCAAACAACCCATGCTGGCAGGATGAATAACAAAGGCGGAATATGTTGCTGCTTCAGAAGCGGCACATGAAGTGGGTTGACTGAAGGACTTCATAGCTGAAATAGGTGTGGTTCCCAGTGTGTTGGACCCAATGGTCATCTATTGTGACAACAATGGAGCCATAGACAATGCCAAAGAACCAAGGCCTCACAAGAATTCCAAGCATATCAAGCGTCAGTTTCACTCCATCCGCGAGCATGTCAAGGATGGATATATAAATATTTGTAAAGTGCATACGGATCTATATTGAGCAGACTCGTTGACTAAAAATATCCCTAGGGGAAAACATGATCAACACCAGAACTCTATGGGTGTTAGATTTATCACTATGTAATCTAGATTATTGACTCTAATGCAAGTGGGAGACTGAAGGGAATATGCCCGAGATGTATTAATAAAGTGGTTATTATCTTATTTAAAATATATGATAGATGTTTATTTTTCATGCTGTAATTGTATTAATAGGAAACATTAATACATGTGTTTTTAATAAACATATAAGAGCTCCTAGTTAGGCCTCTCGTATAAACTAGCTCGTTGATTAACAAGACGATCTACATTTCCTGATCATGGACATTGGATGTTGTTAATAACGAGGTCACAAAATTGGTGGAATGATGTGATGAACATTCGCCCAAAATATAGCAATATGATCAAAGTCATTATGTTTACATTTCTATAATATCATGCGAAGTAAACCTAATCCCACTACAAGAATCTGGACGATCTATGATGTTTTTTATGGCGCGACCTAAAAACATTGTGGATTCCTGACGTTCTGGAACGTTTCGTCACAACAAGCTCCAAGCCCCTCCAACCCGGTTATCCATGACGTTCCTTGTTTTCATCGTGGCAAATTCATCGCAGATTTCGCCCCAGGCCCTGAAGCCCAGTTTGCCATTTCGTCTGGTGCCAAATTTGTCGTGGATTTCATCACCGCACATGTTCTACTCTTTTTTTACATCGACCCTCTCCTCTGTGCCTCAACCCCACATGCCAGCTCGGTGTCGATGGTAAGTATGTAGTGTATCTCATGGTAGTTCTAGGTTCGACGCTGCTTCGTGACGTTTTCCGCCGGCCCCATCTGTTAGTGCGTTTGATAGAAATTAAATAACAGAAAAACATTTCGTGCAGGTAGATGGAATCAAACTGTCAACCAACCTTTTGTAGAACTAACTTGGAACCGATGCATCTGTCCTTTGGTTTTGTGCTGATCTACAACTTTATTATGTATATTACATACCAGCTCTCAATCATAGGAAAGCAACAACATGAACACAATCAACCAAAATATATACATAACATATGGAGATAATATTACTTAGCATATAGAGCACCAGGTTGACAGCAAGTTCCTTACAACTACAAGTTCACTGACAACATATTACATTAATGGTTCATCCAACACTAGCATAAACAAGCAGATACTTTTTGGCCTCACTACAGAACATTAACACAACCCATGAAGCCATGTAGCCCCTCATTTAAAAAGGTGAAGATGCACACATTCCCCTCCCTTATTCTAGCGAGTCCGAGAATATTAGACCAGCCTCTTGTCATCTTGGCAGCATCATTCATGCCTTGGAAGAGGTTAACATGCTCAAAAGTGGTCTTGTAGAAGCATGCGAGTGGTAACACCTTTGGGAGATAGCGGTTGAAGTGTGCACGGCTGTAGCTAGCTGAAAAGTACTATAGGAGAAGAATAATATTAGTTGTTGGCTAGAGTTCACTGTGCATAATAAAATTTAAATATTGAAATGTCAAATTTTAACCATTTTGGCCTTCCCATAGATGACATTTGACTTGTTCATCTTGCACACATAGTATAGTATAGATGGCTTGTGTCATTTAAATATCACTTTGAGGGAAGCAACTTGGTCAGAATTCAATTCCAAATTGTTTCCAAACACGTAGTGCACATCAAATTCCTCCACCCCCATCATACTTGGACCTAGGAAGAAAATATTAGGAAGTATTAATCTGTATCTGCATATAAATTTAGCAAAACATGTATATAATGCCACACCTCTAGGAATAAGGATCCTCGGTTTCTCGACTACTCTAAATCTTTTCATATAAGCTTTAGCTCTTTACCTTGTTATCTTAGCTTTCATCTTGCAAAAAACTACAGCAGCAGGTTTCTTCACATCATCATCAGATGAGACATCGATGATGTCAGCATCCTTCATAGCCTAAATTAGACATTGCACTAATTATAATGTTTAGTTTTTATGCCATATAGAGTAGTAGTGCTAGTAGCATCGATTTTAGAACCTGCTCATGTATCTCCCAGCCTTCATCATACCTTCCCCAAAGAGTAAATACAAGAATTAAGTTAGAACACAATTCTAATTAGTGAATTATTACGAGAATCAAATTCAGTGAGTAAACTAAAGGGCGCTTCCAGTGAACTAGATTGAGTCTTTGTCGTAAGCAGCAACGTCGACACGCGGAGCACTAGATTGTGAGTACATACGCGCTACCATAGAACAAGGGGGCGACGCATCGAACTAGAACTAATTAAACAGCAACATCTATGCGGTGTCCTAGAACAAGGAGGCGATGTGTCGAACTAGAACGAGGAGGCGACCACATCGTCGGCCGGTTAACGAAGAATTGACGCGATGAAAGGGCGCTAGGTTGAGGAGCACTTACACGTCAGTTTGCAGCCTCCGCTGCCACCGTTGTCGCCGGGATTTGGTCGTCCGCGGGGAGGGGAGAGGGTTTTCTCTAGCATGGATTTGGGGGAAGTGGTGTGGGATTTGGGAGTGGCATGGAGGGGAGAGGGTTTTTTTCTAACTGCTATGACAGGTAGGTCCGATGCGTGAGCGGTTTTGGTTCACACTGGCATCGTCTGGTAGGCTGACGAATGGGTCCCACGCGGACAGAATAACAACACAATTTTTCTACCAGAAAAAGAGCTTTTGTTCAGCGAAGTTTGACAGACAGAATAATAGCACAATGTTTTGGCTAATTTTCTCAATGAATAACTATTAATTTCATGAACTAAAGGATAATCATATTGATCTGTTCAAAGGCATGCACACAACCATTAGTTCAACACAGGCATACACACAACCATTAGTTCAAGCATGCACCACAAAGCATGCACACACGATCATCAGTTCAACACACGCATGCACACATCCATCAGTTCAAGCATGCAACACAAATAATCCAACACTCCACCACCATAAGCTAGAACTACTCTTCGTCTGTATCATCTTGTACTTCATCTTCTTTGTCACTGTAGTACTCCTCAATGGTGTCGTCTACTTCAGGCTCACTGTCAACTTCCTCCTCTTCAACAACTTTCCTTTTGCTTCGGATACGATCAAACATTGATGCATCTATGATGGGGCCTCCGTTGACAGAGGGTCGATATTTCCTGAAAGGCAAAGCCTCAGATACAGTCTCATTGTTAAAGCCTACAAACTGTTGGTATGCTACATCAGTATGCACCACCTCCTCCTCCTCCTCCTCTCCTTCGGGAACATCAAACTTATGTCTTTGAACTATTTGTTGAACTATTTGTTTAACCACCCATTAGGTAATACGATGCATATGGATAGAGAAGGTCCTTCTCTTTGTCTGTGGGTTGCACTTGTAGATCTCGCCTAATGCCTAGGGCTTCAAAATCATACCTAGCCTTCAAGGTGTCCTTATTCTTTCCGTCAAGTTCAAGTAGTGTGTCAATAAAGTTGTCGCAGATGTAAGTTCCCGCCAGGCACGGGCATGAGCAAGGATCCAGCGCCAGACCCGGAGGTAACACCTAAGGCACCGAGGAAAGCTAGGGGTCCTCCACTAGAGAGGCCTGAAAACGTGATGAGGGAAGCTATGGATAGCTTGGCAAACCCCGGTGGCAGCAGTGGTAGATCCGGCGCAGGCACAGGCCGAGCTAGAGGAAACCCGGCAAAAGATACTGGAGGGCGCAAAGAAAATAGCAGCGGCTCAGCGGTTGTTGAACATGACGCTGCGTGAATACACAAAGGCAAACAAAGTTGACACGGTAAAAGTAAAAGGGAGAAATCTCATAAATGAGATGAACAGAGAAGGTGATAATGGACCAGAAGGGTCGGAAGATTATCTGTCTGTGGGGTCGCCAAAGTATAGTACCCCGGCGAAGAACCTCAGAGCAGCAGATGCCGCAGCGTCCGAGCTAGAAGGTCTGACAGGTGAGGCCCGTCAGAGGCAGCAAGACCGGGTTAACGAGTTGGCTCGGATCGCGAACAGGCAGAACGAGGAGCTGCTGAGAGGTAACCCGGAGAGAGTTGGAGCTTCAAAGATCGTCCATTCGGCGATGGGTAATCCGGAAAAATCCGCCGGAGCCGCATCGTCGCCTCATGGTGGCCCGAGGAGAGAAGAGGTAGTAACCTCGGCCAGACGGAACAAGCAGATCGTCCCGTACGACCCAACGCGTGCGGGAAAAGAAAAATAGGTGCGGAAAAACGATGATCGACAAAGTGTGAGCCGAGGTGAAGCTGGCCGAGGTAATCACGACCAAGGCAATGCCGGTCAAGGGAATGCTGCCAACGGCAATGCCGGACAATGAAACTCGGCAGGAGCAAGTCAACCACAGCAGCGGAATATACCAAGGCAAGAGCAAAGTGCCGGCCGAGGTATGCAACAGAGAGGAGCACAGCGTGAACAAAACCGATACAATGACGGAGACTCGGAGATGATGAATGCGGGATACGCAAGACCGGACTATCACGTGATAGGGTCGAGATTGGGAAGCAGGGATTTGATGCCGGATGATGCCAGGTTAAAGCTGGATCGCCTGTACAGGTCGGAACAGATCGAATGTCAAGGTCCTCTGGGTCCAGCATGCTTTGGACCGCGGATCATGAAAGAACCGCCAGTACCCAACTTCCAATTACCCAGGGGCACGAAGACGTATGACGGCAGTACAAAGCCGGAGGATTGGCTGATAAACTATGCAAAAGCTGTGAAAATTGCAACTGGCAACTTGAGATGGGATGTACGATACGTACCCCAGATGTTGGAAGGTCCGGCTAGGGTATGGCTGAATAATTTGCCACCCGGAAGCATCAATTGCTGGATAGATTTTGAAGAAATGTTTATCAGCAACTTCTCGAGTACATATCAGAGACCGAATAGACCGCAGACCCTGGCGATGTGCAAGCAGAGATCTAACGAAACGGATCGTGAATTCTTGACCCGGTGGTGTACCGTGAGAAACTCGTGTGAGGGAGTCATAGAGTCACAGGCCATAGCATGGTTCGCACAAGGGTGCAGATATGGCAGCGAGTTGTGGATGAAATTGCAAAGGAAAATGCCAGTCATGTTGGCAGAGATGATCCGGATTGCGGATTCATATGCTTTGGGTGATCCGACTTAGCCTAGGATCGCGTCAAATGAGTCAAATGAGGAGTACTATCGGAGGGACGGAGCCGGTTCATCCCGAAGGAACGATTACAGGGGAAAAAGAAGAGACGATAGACCGGATCATCGGTACAGTTCGCAACAAGTTGCAGCTGTGAGTCAAGATCAACCCGGAGCAGGGAGCAACCAACGCCAGAAAATGGGAGGGTAATGGACTCCGAGAAACGATGGCAAGAAAACATGGACTCCGGAGCAGAAGAAGCAATGGCAAGAAAAGAAGGACCGTTCGAGGTATACCTATGAGTCAATGTTGGACCAGCCGTGTAAGTTTCACACGCCAAATCCGAACATCCCGGCGGGTCACACAACGAGGCAATGTGAGTGGATGCGTAAGATAGAACAAGGTGGTTTAGGGAATGCTCAGGCACCCCAGAATGATCAACCTCGGCAGGAGTTACCCCGGCAGCAATTGCTCTCCGGAGCAAACACGCAACAACTAATGTTGCCTCCCCCTCCGCCGAGGTATGACAACAATGAGAGAAGGGATGCAGTGCATCAGGTGGAAAACCAGCAACAACTGGATCAGAGATACTCCGGAAATGAGGGAAGAAATGAGTACAGGGAACATCACCAGAGCTATTGTGTGTTAACAACAGAGGAAACAGATAGGAAGAGCTTGCAGCGTCGACATATGGAGGTTAACGCGGTTATGCCTGCAGTGACGAGGTACATGCCTTGGTCGGACCAGGGAATCACCTGGAGCGTCAAGGATCATCCCAAGCAGTCCAGGCTCGTATGCACTAGTGTTGGATCCGACATTCATTCGACCGAACATTAATGTGAGGTTCTCCAAGGTACTGATCGACAATGGCAGTAGCATTAACATCATGTATGCGGATACGATGTGCAAGTTGGGCATCTCGGAGAACATGCTCCAGGCTACAAGAACAACTTTCCATGGCATCGAACCAGGCATCTCCTGTGAGCCCATAGGCAAAGTCCGGGTCGACGTGCTATTCGGCACGAGGGATAACTGCCGAACTGAGAATCTGGAGTTTGAGGTGGTGAACTTGGAGAGTGCGTATCATGCATTACTCGGGAGACCAGCACTGAGCAAGTTCATGGCAAGTTGTCACGTTAGTTATCTGAAGATGAAGTTGCCCGGGACAAATGGAGCAATTACTATCGCTGGGGATTTTCGACGTTCTATTGAGTGTGCCTCAGCCGGGTCTAACCTAGCCGAGTCACTCGTAATTGCGCAAGAGAAAAGAAAAATCCAAGAGGTGGCGGCATTAGCTCAGTCCGTGCAGTAGTATATGCCGACGTTAAGTAACCCGCATGGAAGCGTTTCATTTCAAGCCGCAAAGGACACCAAGAAGATTCCAGTGGATAACATGTTTCCGGAGCGTACCATAACAATTGGTGCCGGGTTAACTGACAAATAGGAAAGCGAGCTCGTCAACTTCCTCCGTGAGAATCAGGATATTCTTTCTTGGTCCACGCAGGACTTGCAAGGTGTTCCGAGGGAGTTGGCCGAGCACTCTTTGAATGTAAAACCCGGAGCAAGGCCGGTGAAGCAGCCTCTCCGACGCTTCACCGAGGATAGGATAAAGGTCATTGGTGACGAGATAGCTCGGTTGCTAGCAGCTGGATTTATCATGGAAGTGTTGTATCCGGATTGGCTCTCTAATCCGGTGTTGGTAGAAAAGAAGAAGGATAATCCGAATGTGGCAGTGGTTTGGCGTATGTGTATTGATTACACGAACCTGAACAAGGCGTGTACAAAAGATCCATTTCCACTGCCGAGGATAGATCAAGTCATAGACTCAACCGCGGGATGTGAACTGTTGTCATTCATCAACGCATATTCTGGTTTCCACCAGATACCTCTGAACCCGGATGATCAAATAAAAACTGCGTTTATTACCCCGTACGGGGCTTATTGCTATCGCACTATGCCGTTTGGTTTACGAAATGCAGGTGCAACGTACCAAAGGTGTATGCAAAAATGTTTCCATGATCAAATAGGTCGAAACATACAAGTCTATATGGATGATGTGGTTATCAAGACCAAGGAAAGCGCAACGCTCCTTGACGACATAAGGCAAACATTCGTGAACTTGAGGAGATTCCGGATGAAGCTTAATCCGGAGAAATGTACCTTCGGTGTCCCGGCTGGGAAATTACTCGGATTTCTCGTCTCCAGCCGAGGTATCGAGGTTAATCCAACTAAGATCCGAGCCATCGAACGAATGGAGCTGCCGAAATGTCTCAACGATGTCCAGAAGTTCACTGGGTGCCTGGCCTCATTGAGTCGGTTTGTATGTCGGTTGGGAGAAAAGGCACTGCCTCTCTACCAACTCATGAAAAAGTCCGATAAATTCATTTGGACACCGCAGGCCGATGAAGCTTTTGCCCACTTAAAAAAGATGTTGGCCACTGCACCAGTGTTAGCTTCTCCACTATCAAAGGAGCCAATGTTGCTCTACATAGCCGCAACCAACCAAGTTGTAAGTGCAGTGATTGCAGTGGAACGTGATGAAGAGGGTAAGTCGGTGCAGAGGCCAGTGTATTACTTGAGCGAGGTATTGTCTGCCTCAAAACAGAACTACCCACACTTTCAAAAGGTGGCATACGGTGTTTACATGGCGGCAAAGAAGTTAAAGCACTAATTTCAGGAGCATCCCATCAAAGTGATATGTGAGGCCCCCATATCCGAGATAATGGGTAACAAAGACGCAAATGGCAGAATTGCGAAATGGGCAATTGAGCTAGCACCTTATGCGCCCCAATATGATAGAAGAGAAGCAATCAAGTCTCAGGCTGTGGCGGACTTTTTCATAGATTGGGCCGAGGTACAATACGAACCACCGCCACCAGATCTGAACTACTGGAGGATGCACTTTGACGGATCGAAAACCAAAACCGGGTTAGGTGCCAGGGTTGTGCTTACCTCGCCAAAGAAGGATCAACTCAAGTACGTATTGCAGATCCATTTCGCGGCATCGAACAATGTCGCTGAGTACGAGGCTCTTGTGCATGGTCTCAAAGTGGCAAAGGAGATTGGCATATGTCAGATAATATGCTTTGGCGACTCGGATCTAGTAATACAGCAAGTGTCCAGAGTGTGGGACGCCCTGGATCCAAACATGGCACTATACAGATTTCATGTGCAGAAGATCTCGGGTTACTTTGAGGGATGCGAATTTCACCATGTACCCCGCATGGAAAACGAAGCTGCCGACATGATGTCAAAGCTCGGATCGACCCGACAGGCAATTCCACCGGCCATAGCATTGGAGCACCTCAGAAAACCATCTATCAGGCCGTCCCCAGGAACCGACTCAATCTATGTCCCGGAAAACATGGAATCCGGAGCTGAGCCCATGGACATTGACATGGGAGGTAGCACGCAGAACCCGGGGACTGCCTCCGCAAACTCGGGGACTGCCTCAGTAGACTCGGGGGCTACCTCGCTAGACCCGGGGACTGTTCAGCGTGATCCGGCTGAAGTTATGCCGGTGGATCCGATGGAAATTGATGAGGAGATGTTCCCTACGCGAGCGATACCAGCTTGGGCACTGCCTATATACCAATTCTTGAAAGATGGAACGTTACCCACTGAGGAAGTGCTAGCCAGGCAAACTCAGAGGAGAGCCAAAGCTTACACAATCATCAATTCCGAGCTGTACAAACGGAGTGTAACCAATGTCCTCCAGCGGTGTGTTGACCCAAAAGAAGGACTTAACATCCTCCGAGATATACACCAAGGAGAATGCGGGCATCATGCCTCATCCCGGGCCTTAGTGGCAAAGGCGTTCTGGCATGGATTCTACTGGCCAAGTGCCTTGGAGCAAGCAGAAGATCTGGTGAGAAAATGCAATGGTTGTCAAAGATACGCCACCAAGACACATATGCCTATGTCGGAACTCAAAACCATACCAATTACATGGCCATTTGCTGTGTGGTGCTTGGATATGGTTGGCCCGTTCAAACCTGCGAGAGGAAACATGACACACATCTTGGTCATGGTGGACAAGTTTACAAAATGGATCGAAGTGAAGCCTATAAGAAAATGTGATGGAGCTACGGCCGTGACATTTCTCAAAGACATCACCTTGAGATACGGTTATCCACACATCATTATAACTGATAATGGAACGAATTTCACGGATGGAGCATTTGCGCGCTTTTGCCGAGACAAGAAAATCCGACTCGACGTAGCTTCGGTAGCCCACCCCACGTCGAATGGACAAGTGGAAAGATCCAATGGATTAGTGTTATCCGGGATAAAACCCCGGCTCATTGAGCCGCTGCAAAGATCAGCGGGGTGCTGGATAGAAGAACTACCAGCGGTATTGTGGAGTTTAAGAACAACTCCAAATCGATCAACAGGCTACACGCCATTCTTTCTGGTATATGGGGCAGAAGCTGTATTACCAGCCGACATAGAGCATGATTCGCCTAGGGTCACCCAATACACAGAAGCCGAAGTGCAAGAAGCCCGGCAAAATGATGTTGATCTGCTGGAAGAAGTGAGAGAACTGGCACTGTTTTGTCCAGATCCGCCATATATCAGCAAAATCTCCGACGCTATCATAGCCGGAAAGTGTGCCCCCGAGTCTTCCGGGAAGGCGATCTGGTGCTCCGGTTGGTACAACGTACCACTGGCATGCATAAATTATCCCCCCATGGGAAGGACCATTTATTGTGAGCAAAGCATTGCACAATGATTCCTACTATCTTGTAGATGCGAAGCCACATGAAAAGAACAAGGCGGACAGGTCCAGAGAGGAATCGAAGCGACCGTGGAATGTAGCACTACTTCTTCCCTTCTACACTTAGCTAAGAAGTGTATGTATCCGAGTCATCCCATATGTCGGTATGTATGTCGGCAATGAGCTTATCAATGAAATAGCGGAGCCTCGAGCAGTAACTCAGGGACTGCCTTAATAAATGGTTGTTGTTACTTTTTATGCGCTAGCTAGAATGACTCGTTTCTCTTAACCCGGATTAGTAATGTGTGAGCACCAAAAACCCAACCCTTCGACTTGCTGCTGTCCAACAAGAATTGGCTTCATGGCAAGCAAGGGAACAAGTTTGGAATTGTGTAGCACATGAAAAACCACTAAGGAAACGAACTTATTCCAGCTAACGTTTGTTTTTCCCCGTATTTACTTTCAAGTTATTATGTTGAATTATTTTGAGCCAAGCCTCAAAGTTTCTAAGTATTGTTAAAACGATTCTTGAAGCTCGGATTCGTATGTCGTAGAACCGAATCAAGGTAGACACGGATCGAGCTGGAGAATTGGACGAACAAGAAAATGAAACTCGAGGACTACGCCCAAGTTAATCCGGCATACAAGCATAGTAGCAAAATATCATGTATTGAGCATACAATTGCACCCGGCATACCGGGGATCTGATAAATTTTCAAGTTTTTTCCACTAAGGAGCGGCAGGAGGAGGAAGTTCGGTGTCGTCACCACTGTCTTCAATATCTGAAGCAGCATCTTCTCCATCCTCACCCGACCCATCCTCCACCTTCTCCATCTGCTCCTCCTCGCCGGACTCCAGAAAGCTCGGCCCATTAACCTAGTCATGGATGGGAGAATATTCGACAAGGCTGTAGGCGCAAGCCTGGCGCCGAGCCACCCACTCCGGATCATCGGTCCATTTGGATCCGGTGCGCCGGCGTGTGAGGAGGCTCAGGTCGATCTTCTCGTACCATGTAAGGATATGATGGAGGAGGGTATATGCTGCGGATTCTCTCTAGAGATCAAGCTGTGTCTCGATTTCCAGTAGCTTCTCAGCAAGGAGTGTGATCCTTTTCGGAGCGCTCTCGCTTGGCCAGAAAGTGTTGTAGAGCCGGACCGCAACGTCGAGGAGGTCTTTCCCATAGTTCTTGATGGTTTCCACCCGAGCTGACACGCTGACCAACAGGTCCTCCATGTCTAAGGGAATGCTCTCACCATCAGGAGCGACAGGAGTACCCCTCTCTCGGCGGAATTTGGCAACCGCAGCACTGGCGATGGGAGTACCCTCCGGAAATTGATCTGGAAACAAGGAAAGGGAAGATCCTGAAGCAAAGGCATATGAGCTAACCCGGAAAGCTATGCCGGATAAGAGGAAGAAACTTACGAGAGATATGGCGATGGATCCGGGTCAAGTCCTTGATACAACTATCACGTCTCTGGCGAAGTTGTTCAAGCTCAGCGAGCGCCGACCCAAGCTGGACCTCGGATTCCTTAAGCAGGTCCTGGTCCTTAGAGATCTGGAGGGTAAAGCGCTCACGCTCTTCGGCGAAGTTCTGGCCAACTTTTTGGAGCTTGGTTTTGTGTTGGGCCTTCATCTTCTCCATCTCGGCCTTGAGTTTGGCTATTTCGTCGTCCTTGGTCCGGAGGAGGGCAAGCTCATCATTCTTCTTCTTCAGCTCGGCTTGATGCTGTCCTGCTTGTTCGAGAAAATGCAGCATCATATCAGGCATGGGCACACTATCCTCAAGCGATGCTAAAATAGTAGGTTGACCCGACAAAGCCGAGGAGTGAATGTTTGCCGAGCCAAGGAGAAGAAGAAATGGAAAACACAACAAGGTTGGGCGAAAGAGGACATACCTCGGATTTCCTCCAAGTTCTTTCGCATAATTTTGTTCTCAGCCTCCACCCCAGCTGCAAAAAACCGAATGAGGAGGTTAGTCCGGCAGAAACAAGTGAAACGGAGAGGTGCTGAGGGAGAAAATTACCCCTTTTTTCATCCTCCACGCCAAGTGCAGCATGTTTTGCGCGCAAGATCTTGTGGGTATCAAGCAGGCGCTGGAATTCGGCGCTCCGGTGATTGGTAGTTACCTGACAAAGGTACAGAAGTGTAAAATTAGTGTGGTGCATATTTGATGTGTACAAGATCCGGGCCAAGCGGAACTTAACCCGGCTCTAGGTGTGTGCATATTCGAAGTGTGCGAGATCCGGGCCAAGTGGAAGTTAACCCGGCTCTAAGTGTGGTGCATATTTGAAGTGTACAAGATCCGAGCCAAGCGGAACTTAACCCGGCTCTAGGTGTGTGCATATTCGAAGTGTGCGAGATCCGGGCCAAGTGGAACTTAACCCGGATCTAGGTGTGTGCATATTCGAAGTGTACAAGATCCGGGTCAAGTGGAACTTAACCCGGCTCTAGGTGTGTGCATATTCGAAGTGTACGAGATCCGGGCCAAGCGGAACTTAACCCGGCTCTAGGTGTGTGCATATTCGAAGTGTGCGAGATCCGGGCCAAGTGGAACTTAACCCGGCTCTAGGTGTGTGCATATTCGAAGTGTACAAGATCCGGGCCAAGTGGAACTTAACCCGGCTCTAGGTGTATGCATATTCGAAGTGTACGAGATCCGGGCCAAGCGGAACTTAACCCGGCTCTAGGTGTGTGCATATTCGAAGTGTACGAGATCCGGGCCAAGCGGAACTTAACCCGGCTCTAGGTGTGTGCATATTTGATGTTTCCATGCAGCTACTTTAGTTTTCTAATGAGCATCCGGCCGAGTAACAAGTCACTCCACCGGAGGCTCGGGGACTAATGGTTATTATCTACAGCATGTAAAGGAGAAACGACGTACCTCCATCATTCGCCCAGCGAGGTTAATGGCCTTGGCGGCGGTGTTCATCTGAGCGGAAAATTCAGCGGGGCCGAACTTTTCTGGGAGATCGTCGTTGTGGACGAACTCCACCTTATTCCAGTTCATGACGAACTCAATAAGACTCGGAGGATACCGCTCGCCAGTGGGAATGTGAGGTGCCACCAAGCCTTTCGCGTGCGCTTTGCTCCTCTCCACCATGGCAAGAGCTGGGCTCGTGTCCAGAACCATCTGCTGCACATCAGTTGGCTCAGAAGGAACGTCCTTCGTTGCTGGTGGTTTCTTCGAGAGCATCGACGAAAGGGTTCGCTGCCCGGCCTCGACGGATGTAGGCTTGGCAGCATCCGGAGCTTTCTTGCCTTTAACTTGCTGGGAGGATGTGACCACAGTGGATTTGGCCTTGGAAGTTGCTGGAGTGGTTCCTCACCGAGCTTGGGATGACTCGGACGAGGCAGACGAACTTGGCACGGGAGCTTTGGTAGCAGGACGGGGGGCTGCTATTGGTTTCTTCGGAACCGGGACAGGCGCTTGTTCGGTGGCTGGTGCTGGAGCTACTGCTGGTGCTGGAGTTGCGGTAGACTTGGTGGTTGCTGGTTGCGGCAATGCCGAAGTGGCGGACGCCGTTGCCTCGGCCGAACCGACCCCTCCTGATCCGAGGTCACATTCCTCTTGAGGAGGTACTGTGGAACCTGGAGCGGCCGCAGAGCCCTCCGGAATAGGGCTCAGCGGGCGTGACTCGTTGTCACGAGGAGGGGAAGGACCGGACCGAAGGGGAGAAGAGATGCTCGATCCGCTCTGAGGGACCTCCACAGGAGCCCTGCAAAAGAAAATGATGTCAGGAGTGAAATTACCCCGATGCAGGGGGGAAGTGTGTTGCGCAGTGAAAAATGACTTACGCATCCGAGGTCTCGGCCTCCTTAGGTTTCCGGGCCCTATGTGCCAGGGCTTTGCCGGCCCGTTTGGAGGCAGTCTTGTCTCTGGCCTTCTTTTGCCTTTTGGTAGGCTGAGAAGGTTCGGAAGAAGAACTTGACGTGGATCCGCGCTTCTTCTTCGACGCCACCGGAACAGGCTCGCCCGTGGCAAGTGGAGGATCCTCGTGGATATGCCCACCGGGGTTAGCTGATGCCGGGAAGGAAAAAGAAAGAGGGACAGCCTCAACGGGTTCAATCATGTCGATATCCGAGTCATCCTCATCGTCGGGCCAATCTCTAAGAGAAGATAATTTACCGCTGGGTCGTTTGGTGGCATCAGTCGTGGGGAGGAACATCTCTTGGTCCGGCTCCTCCTCATCCGGGATTTCTCGGTCCGGGGCCCACTTAAGGGTCGGATCCGTGCCATCCTCGAGGGTTTGCTGGAGAAACAACTGAGAAAAAAGCACAAAGAGAAGAGTCAAAAATATGATAAGAACCGACAGGTAATTGATCCTAAATAAATTTACCCGGTGAAGCTTACCGCGGGAGGGAGCCTGTCACGGCAGTAATGCTCGATTCCCCACGTCCATTCGGCAGAGAAATCCTTATGGGTGGTGAAAAGAGCCTTGACCCGGCGAAAGATCTTCGTATTGCTCAACTCGAACGAGGAGGTTCGGTTGGGGTCACGGCTGAAGCTCATGTGGCACAACTTGTGAGTGCGTCGCTGGAGGGGAGAAATTCGGTTGCGCACGAATGTGATCATGGCATCCTCGTTGCGCAATCCGAGATTCTTCAGCTCCGCGAACCTTTTATGGACTTGGTTGGCCAGAGCTGTAGGTTTCTTGGCAACCTCCTCCCAGAAATCCGTGTCAGGGGGACCCGGAGCGTAGGGCAGCAACCGGATCAAGTCTTCGGTACCCTCGTTCCAGACGTAGAAGAAGGTCCGGGCCCATCCTTTGCAGGAGCCAAGCCCGGTGACCCGGGGAAAGATTGAAAATCTCCGGGGCGAGATCGAGGCAGCTCCGAACTAAGTGAGCTGCTTGTCTTCCGACTCAATGTGGATGTTGGGGACGACGTTGCGACGGAGGCCGAAGAACCAGATCCACAGCTCCTTCGTTGGCCATAGTCCGGTGTAGCCCTCGATCGTAGAGACGAAAGCGGACAAAGAGGTGATGGCGTTCGCCGGGAGATGATGTGGTTGCAGGTGATAGGTCCGAACCCAGTCCCGGAAGAAATCACTCACCGGAAGACCAAATCCCCGTTGGAAATGGGATAAGAAAACAACTAACTCACCCGGATTGGGTGAGGGGGCCAATTCCGAGGAGGGGAGACGAGCGGCGACGCCGGCGGGAATACGCCAGGTCCGGTAGAGCCAGTCGATGTCGTCCTGGCAGACCCACGAACCGGCCCACGCGCCGTGGTCCGCCGCGCCGGTGTCCTCCTCCATCTCCTGCTCGACGACGATGAGTTCCTCCTCCGTCATCTCGAATCCGCTGTCTTCGCTGGAGCAAGTGGCGGCGGGGCTCTGTGGTCTAGATTTACGAGGACCCGTGGCTAAGCAGTTGTGCAGCGGTGGTTGCGGTGCGGAGGCGCGGAGAAGGTGCGGCGGCGGCGCTGCTGCAACGGGCACTGGCGGCAGCATAGTTGCGAGGAAGAAGAAGAGGAACGGGCAAAGGGGCGCGGAGATGTAAAAGTGCTAAGGGACGCACCCCTCCCCTATTTAACTGCCCCCAGTGATCGATGAGTGGGATCGCACTGCGCCGGAGAGCCACACGGTGTGGCCGTGTATTACCGGCACCAGCCAATCAGAGAGAAGCCACACCGTGGGCCACAGAATAAATATGATCCCATGACACGACGTGCAGTTGCGGTAAACGAGGAGACAGGGGTGACGTAACCCACACACAGTAATCACTGACAGTTACTGCGGCAGTTACTGTGCAGGCCCTTAAAATGAGGCAACGTAATGATTGACCTTTACGTGGGTTGGCGTATGAGAGAAGGAAACAAGGCCCGGATCCGAGCCACAATGGTAACCCGGCCGGCAAGTGAAAACTTGAAATGTGCAGAGGGAAAGTAAAACCATAGGATCCGAGCCGAAGTGGTGACCCGGCCGGCAAGTGAAAACTTGGAGCATGCGAAGAGAACGTAAATCCATATGATCCGAGACAAGAAGTGAACCCGGAACTAAACGTCCGAGGCTCGAATATGAATGAACCTGATGTGGCCTTAGCGACCAAGGCCGCTAAGACCGCACCAGCTTCGGGGACTAATGTTGGGGGGATACCCCCGGGTAGGGGTACTCCGGGGTATAAGGGCCGAGTTAGCCGAGGGTCGGCAAGGTCAAAGCGGATGCTGGCCGAGTCACCTCAAGGCAGGACGGATCAAGGAGTAACCCGGGCCAGGGGGGACGCCTAACATTGTCTCATCCGACTTAAGGAGTAAGTCGGAGATGCTTGTCTAACTTATATGCAGGAATAGGTGTGGCCGGATCTACTGTGATCCGGATCCTCGCTTGGCTTCTAGGAGAAGGAAGGAATCTCTCTGGTCAAAAAAGAAGGTCCGGTGCGTACTGGATGAGCGAATAAAGCAAGGGCAGGACCATCGGATCGTGGCCGACAAGGGTGACGACGCTCACGTCGGCTGTCACGGGCGCCGCAGAGGCTACGTCGCTAAAGCAAGTGTGACGCGTGGGAAAAGCACCCCTGTCGGGTTACTACTCTGGGAGGGGGCATATTCTTAGGAATATGCCTCCACGTATGCCCTAGGCTAGGACCGAACCACCTCTATATAAGGGGGGTTTGGATTCTGGTAGAGGGGTTGGGTTTTTTCAGGAATACAGATTGGGAGAATACTAGTTGGTTGAGCACTAGTGGATCTAGGGTTCTTGGGCTAGATAGTAGGCAAGAGTAAGAGAGTTTCTTCTTCCTCCTCTTGTCAATACAGCTCAAGGAGCACTTGTAATCTTGGAGTTAGAACATCAATACAAAGCTTCAGCATGGAGAATCACTCTACTATCCCTCCCTGGATTCCCCTAGCGTGTATTAGTCCCCACCTTTAGCCTATCCATGGCATCTGCCGTGACACCACCACGACACTTCCTCTTTCTGCTCCCAGGATCACATCTAGCTCCTGGTTTAAGATGCCTAACCTTCTCTAGCTCATCTTGTAACTCAACTGCAGTAAATTTGCCAGGCTTCGAGTGGTCATCATGTATGCCGGAAAGTTCCGTGTCTCGCCGCAAGTGGTGGCACTTCGGGAGGATTCGATGGTGCCCAATGTAGTATATTTTTCTCTTTATGGATTTGGACAGAGGATTTTTGTCACAATGCAGGCATGCATAATATCCTTTTGTTGTACGCCCAGACATAGTGCTACAATCTGGGTAGTCATGGGTACACCAAAGAACTGTTGCTCGAAGATCAAATGTTTCATTTTGAAATGCATCGTAAGAGCGGACACCCTTCCAAAGCTGTTGCAAATCGTTCAGCAGAGGCTCAATAAAGAGATCAAAATACTTTCTAGGACTTGATTTGCCAGGGATTAGATGGCAAAGAATGTAGTTTGATGCATCCATACAATCCCATGGTGGAAGGTTGTATGGCAGGGCAAATATAGGCCATATACTATAGCTTGTGCTCATGGTTCCATAAGGAT
Source organism: Avena sativa (assembly GCA_916181665.1). Lineage (NCBI taxonomy): Eukaryota > Viridiplantae > Streptophyta > Magnoliopsida > Poales > Poaceae > Avena > Avena sativa. Next base: position 60,691,991 of record OV702289.1, read on the forward strand.
TGAAGCCATCGGTGGCAAGGCCAAGCCTTACGTTTCTAGGGTCATCTGAAAAGTCCTCACATGTTCTGTCAAAATCCTTCCATGCTTCACCATCAGCCGGATGACTAAGTATACCATCTCTGGGCATTCTTCTTAACTTGTGCCACTTCATGTTCTCCGTTGTTTTCCTCGAAGAGAATAATCTCTGCAGCCGTGGTGCCAAAGGAAAATGATGCGACACTTTGACAGTCGACGACCTTCTTTCCGGATATTTCCACCTCGAGGCGCCACACTTAACGCAGTTGTCCAGCTTTTCATTGTCCTTCAAGAAGAGCATGCAGTTGTTTTTGCACACGTGTATGCTGCAATAGGAAAGTTTTTGCTTCACGGTATGATCTCGGCAGGGTATTGGGATCCGATAGTGCATGGACAAATAGCTTCATCCACTCATCGAATGCAGTGTTGGTGATCCGGTGATATGACTTGTGATGAAGGAGCTTCACAACAAATTCAAGCCTAGAGTGTTTACTTCCCGGGTAAAGCTTGCGCTTTGCCTCTTCCATCAACTTTGCAAACAATTTCTCATGTTTACTGTCAGTTGGGACATTAGCATCAATCTGGTCTGCAGTTAATGCATCACCTGTGTGCTTAAGGTCTTGCAACATATCTAGAACGTTGTGACCTCCATCATCATCACCTTCATCATCCGTATACATATTATCGTTGTCATCACCCGCATGACCACCATTGTTACCACCATTGGGTGAATCTTCAATAATAGCAAGATCAAGTGGCTCTCCATGTTGTATCCACCGAGTATACATGTGCGACATGCCACTGATGAGTAAGTGGTGATAAAGAAGCCCTACATGTACCGTTCTCTGGTTGAGGCACTTACGACAGGGGCATGGAACCTCAGCACTCTCGCCATATCCCTCCTTGACAAATCTAACAAACTGTTTCAGGCCAGCTTTGTAGGGTTCAGTAAACTGTCTGCCATGAACAATACAACTCCTATCCTTCTGTTAAGAATTAAATAAACAAATCACACTTTTAGAACAGGCTAGTGATTTTTTAGAACAGTCTTCTATACAATGAACAATCCAACTCATATCCATGTGTTGAACAATTAAAACAACAAATCTCATTTTTAGAACAGGCTAGTCATTTTTCAGAACAATTTACTTTACCATGCAACAAATCCAACTCCTATCAATCTGTTGGACAATTAAACAAACTAATCACATTTTCTAAGAAGAATAGTCCTTTTTTAAGATCTTTCTGTAGATGAACAATCCAAGTGATATCCATGTGTTGAACAATTAAACAAACTATTTTTTTACCTTGGCATACACGGAGACGAGCGAGTTGAGCATGGTGATGGCGCCCGGAAGGGGAGCTACCGAGGTGCACGGAGACGTCGGCCGGAAGGAGAGTCCCAGCAGACAGCCTTGGAGTGCAGATGTCGAAATCACGGGGAAATGCCGAAATGGATGGGGAGATGCCGCTGCCGCGTGTTGTGGACCGGCAAAGGCAGCAGTGCCCTAGCCGCCGCCGCGTGTGGTGGACCGGATTTTAGATATGATTTCAAAATCTCCTGGGTGGAGTTCATGTGAGTGTGTGCCGACAAAGAGGTAGGCCCCACAAGTCATTGAAAGAATCTTCACTTGTCTAGCTGACACGTGGGGTTCATCGTAGGTGGGTCCACCGGTCAGGGTCCACTTGGTTGCGTGTTTGAGACCTGGAGGTTTCCATTTCCATTTTATTGAAATTCTTCGGACTTTATTTTTGCTCCATTTTATCGGACCGAAGAGGCATGTAGAGAGAGAGTGGACAAGACAGGTGTAGCTAGAGAGAGAGAGACAGAGCGTGCCCCATCGCTACCTCCGACGAGCTCCTCTCCGGCGAGCTTTCACCAGAAGGAGGTGCACGACTTATATATTCTCCAATCTCCGTCGAGCTTCCTTCGCGTATATATAGGTGCGAAGCACGCCGCCCGATCTCACGCGTTTTCTGGATGAATGCAGGGGAGCTGCAGCATCCACGGGCGCGCGTGACGATGGCGGAGTGAGGGACACACTCTGCCGTGGAATAACCGGCGGCGAGGCTCTACAGCAGCGGTAAGAATCCCCTTCACCAGAGTATAACTGGCGGTAGAGATCTTCAGCAGTAGCAACTCGATGAATCTGTAGGGTTTTCAAAGCTGCATAAATAGTACTTGTTCTTCATCGAATTTGTAGTGTTTTCTCTACGATTGCTTCATCGAATCTGTAGAGATTACTTCATCGAATCTTTTGAGTAAATCTAGGATGTGCAGATTTTGTTGGGTTGAATTTCTGCAGATTTTTTTGTTGGTACAATTTGTGCTGATATTTTGTTAATAACAATCTTCAGTATGTGTATGCAAAACTACAAATTACGATAGTATGCACATCATTAGTTGTATTTTTGCAGGATTATCTATGTAGAACTGCAGACTAGTTGTATTTTTGTACATATATAGTACTAGTTGTCGTTAGTAGTATATATATACTAGATAAAGTACAATGTAACCAGTATCATTAATATTCCTAGCTTGGGTATAAATCCCATAATTTTCCTAGCTTGGATAATGTAATTTTTTCCTCAAAAGACCATTGCTGCAAATTTAGAGTTTAGTTTTGATATTTTTAACTACACTAGTAGTAGTGATATTAGTAACATCATACCATTTATATATTTTGACAATAGTAGTAGTATTCAGTGATAATATTAGTAACATCATATTATTTATTTTCCTGATCTTTTGAAAATTTTGTGTTCAGAAAAAAGGAATATGGCTCTAAACGAATGTGTGACATGTCAGCAGCAACCTGCCTGATGTGGGAGTGGAAAAATAGACCATATGATGTATTTTAGAAAGAGGGCGAGATCACCCTTTTTGTAGAGTGATTTGTAAGTATTCTCGATTTTCATATACATATCTTATTTTAAATTTCCATATAAATCGCTTTATGTTCATGATTTTATGGGTTCTTTTCTGTTTCACAAATTTATACAGGGTATTCATTGTTGTTTCACTGAGCGTATGCGAAAATTTGCTCTTGGTCCACATCTGACCTGGATCCTTGCTCAGAGTGACTGCCATGATCAAAACAAAACAATTGATGAATACTACTTCTATGTGTTGTATGGTGGGAATTTTTGGTGGTCTGTAGCATTATGTGGGCCATATTGGAGGGGGTTTTGTGCAGCTTATACATTGAACAGAATGATGTTCTCACATTTGCATACAATATAGTAGACAGGTGCTTTATTGTTGAAGTGTCAAATGTTGATAATGTTGTCAAACCTTGGGTTGATCAAGACCAGTGTTTGTATTGACCTCTTTGCATTGAAATGGTTTTTTCCTTACACACATGACTAGTTTCTTAATTATGTATGTTCCTTACACACATGACCATCTTCAATTTCATATGCATGATCAGGGTGTTATAAGACCGAAGATTGTTGCAAGGTGACACTAGAGAAATCCATATTTCAGCACCCATGTAATGTCAGTTGTCCTGAAATAAATTCCATATCTTGGGTATTCTACAAGCAGTTTGTAAGAGACCTGGATGAAGATGAGGTCTTTGAGATCCCTCAGTTCTTGGTGCACCGGGTGCAGGGTGAAGATGATCTTCATCAGATGGTTAGTTAATCAATCTTTCCTATTCTTTTCCTTCTTATTTTTAAATTTATCAGGGTGGCCAGTTAACTAAGACCTGTTATATATTTTTGCTACTTAGGAAATTCCTTTGAGATGCACAAGGGACACCAAATCCCAAAAAAAAGGTTCTATTGTGTATGCATGAAGAATAATTGTGACAAAGGCCTGAAAATCTTGGGGCGATATCGCATATCAGAAGTATATGACGATTGTATTGAGTTCACCGACCCCTGGACTGAATTCTATGCTGAAAACAGAATTTGCCTTGATGATATGCTCATCCAGATCAAGGTGATGAGGCACTATATCAAGCTGATTATTGAGGTGGTCACCGGTCTGGTAGAGGAACATGAGGATGCGGAAGACGACACGACGAGCAGTAGGAGGAGGACGAAGACGAGAGTGTTGTCTCTGTAATCTCGGTTGTATCTCAGAACTTCTGAATAAATCATCAGAATTTAAATTTCAAGAATGCATGCTCAGAAACTTTTGTGTTGTTGTATGTTAAACTAGCAAATCTCTTTTGTTCAAATCTATTGGGTTGTACCAACATCATAATGTTTAATTATGAAAGAGAAAATATGAATGATTTCTCTCAATTTCTCGCATAGAAAAATGCACAACTAATTCCATATTCTCGCAGGAACCGGCCCCACTTGTTGAAACGGCGGCACTGCCACGATCTCCACGTAACCACGGTGAGTTCTCAAACCGAAGCTGCAGTTACCACGTTTCTTCTTCCTCTTCCTCGGTTATTCCTCTGTAGTTATTCGTGGACGCTTCTTCTTCCTCTGTTCTGGAACCATCAGTTCATCTTATTCTTCCTTGCAGGAAGTTCCTTGCATGCATTTCCTTTCACCCATTTCCTTGCAGGCATGGACGATGGGAAACGCACAACAGAGACCCACTTGGTCCCTGCCCATGGACCACGACTTTGACAGTGGTGTATACAAATGATGAAGCGACTGTGGAGATAACTCTCGCCAGGTATGAGAAATTGCTTGAGAAAGAGAAGTACAAGTTCATGGGGCTAGACTTGGAGTATGCCCTTGCAAATAAGAGAAAAGATCCTCCACAAGAGATCGTCGTCGTGCAAATCACCATACATGAGGAGGTCCTCGCTTACCACTTCTGCAGGTATGTGAAATTTAAATTTGAGATCACCACTTCTGCATTCCTTGTTCCCTTATGTCCCTAAAACCCTCTAACTGCATGAGTAAACCAACTGAGAAGCACTGTACGGCTCTGGTCGAGTTCTTGTTTAGGAAAGGGATAACTTTCACTAGCGTGGATATCACAAATGACAAAATTATGCTTTCTCGTGCATTGATAAAAATCCCAGATGGGTACCACATCGACATACAAAATCTATACAAGATCAAACAATACCTAGCGAAGGATGGCATGGGTTATCGGGTAGTGGAAATCATCGATGGATCCTATGCAAAACTAAAGAAATTGAAGTGAAGCCAACACGACTACTGGGAGTGGAAGCCGATGAGCCAGGTGCGCCTCGAGTATGCAGCCAGAGGCGCATACATGGCGTACGAGTTGTACATTAAGCTCATTACCATGAAAGATGGGATGGTTAAGGCGGGGATTTTCGCGATAGAGCTATGCCCTGGTTGCAAGCTAGCCCAGGAGAAGAAGCATGAGGAGGACAGAAAGCGGTATCAAGATGATCAGGGATCTTGGAACGGTGGTGACAGCAAGAGGTTGAAGAGGAAACAAGTCAAGGACGACAACAAGTGGTGGTAATAAATTATGTGCTTAAACTAGATTAGTTTATAGTTTATTTTTTGTACGTAGTATATATTTTGGGATGTACAGATTAGTTTGGGATCTTAGCGTTCGAAGAACTTGCATGCATATGTACGTGTTTTCCTATATGATATATATGTACAAAAGTGTGATGGGTTGTTGAGATAGGAATTATCTAGGCCCCTGGTGAGCATATGGTCGCTCACATATATCGATCGATATGCATGCCCATGATCCAGCATCTTCTTGGGCTCAAACTTTGAGATAGGTATTCTCTAGGCAACTTCAGTGGATTTTGTGATGCACCTTTTTCTTTGTGGTTTTGGTCTCTGTGAGACCATGGTTTGACACATGGATCCCCTAGAGTCATTAGTTGCATGTGTGTTCTCTTCCTAAACCACATTGATATATCCACTATATAGAGTCATTGATCCACATGACCACATTTGCATATGTTATTTTCCAAAACCATGCTGATATCTACATGATGCATGACCACACACACATGCTCCATTGGATTATTCTGTGATGCACAAGTTCTGTCTCTAGTGCAACATGCAATGTGGAAGCTGCTTTCCTATGTGTTTTTGGTTTCTGTGACCATACATGGTTTTTAATTTGACACATGGATCCCCTAGAGAAATTGCATGATGTAGTGTATTCTTTTCCTAAACCAGTACACACTGATATATAACCACTAGAGTCACTGGTCCACATGACCACATGGCATATATGTATATTGTTCTTTTCCAAAACCACAATGATATCTCTACACATATGCATGACCACACATGCATATACTACTCAAGTGGATTCTGTGATGATGGTGCAACCATGCATGCAATGTGTGGAAGCTCCTTTATGTAATTTCTATGTGTTTTTGGTCTCTAGCTATGATCATATGGATCTCTCCTAGAGTCATATTGCATGCATGTGTGTTCTTTTCCATATTGCATTATTGTTGATAGATCCACATGATGACCACATTGTATGTGTGTTTTTTTTCCAATAATACCACATTTTGATATATCTACATGTGACCACACATAACTCTGTGTGATGATGCAACTTATGTTACACTGGTGCAACATGCAATGTGTGGAAGCTGCTTTTCCTATGTGTTTGGTCTCTGTGACCATGGTTGTACACATGGAATCCCTAGAGTCATTGCATCTGTTCTTTCCTAAACCACATTGATATATATCCACACTACTATCTGCATTGATCCAGACATGACCACATTGCATGTGTTCTTTTCCAAAACCACATTGATATATATCTACATGACCACACACACTAGTGGATTCTGTGATGCAACTTCTGTCACACTGGTGCAACATGCAATATGTTGCTTTCATATGTGTTTTGGTCTATGCATGTGACCATGCATGGTTTTATAATTTGACACATCGATCCCCTAGAGACATTGCATGATGTGTGTTCTTTTCCTAAACCAGTACATACTAATATATATCCACTAGAGCCACTGATCCATCACATAACCACATTGCATATATGTACACTATTCTTTTCCAAAACAACAATTATGATGATATCTCTCTACATATATGCATGACCACACACATGCATATACTAAAGTGGATTCTATGATGATGCACAACTTCTGTCACACTGGTCCATGCATGCATGCAATGTGGAAGTTCCTTTATTTAATTCCTATGTGTTGTTGGTCTCTATAACCATATGGAATATCTCTCCTATAGAGTCATATTGCATGCAGGTGTTCTTTTCCTAACCCACATTGATATGGGCACCAGAGTCATTGATAGATCCACACATGATGACCACATTTGCATGTATGTACATTGTTCTTTTCCAAAATCACAATGATATCTCTACACATATGAATGACCACACATGCATATACTACTTAAGTGGATTCTGTGATGATGCACAACTAATTCTGTCACACTGGTGCAACTAACCATGCATGCAATGTGTGTAAGCTCCGTTATTTAACCTATGTGTTTTTGGTCTCTATGACGACCATGGATCTCTCCTAGAGTCATATTGCATGCATGTGTGTTCTTTTCCATATTGCATTATTGTTGATAGATCCACATGATGACCACATTGCATGTGTGTTCTTTTCCAATAATATACCACATTTTGATATATCTGCATGAGCACACATAACTCTGTGTGATGATGCAACTTATGTCACAGTGATGCAACATGCAATGTGTGTGTGGAAGCTGTGCTTTTCCTATATATGTGTTTGGTCTTTGTGACCATGCATGGTTATACACATGGAACCCCTAGAGTCATTGCATATGTGTTCTTTTTTCGAAACCACATTGATATCCACACTGCTAGCTAGATGTCATTGATCCACAATACATGACCACATTGCATGTGTTCTTTTCCAAAACCACATTGTTGATATATCTACCACACACACTAGTGGATTCTGTGATGCAACTGTCACACTAGTGCAACATGCCATATGTTGCTTTCCTATGTGTTTTGGTCTATGTGACCATGCATGGTTTAATTTGACACATATGGATCCCCTAGAGACATTGCATGATGTGTGTGTTTCCTTTCCTAAACCAGTACACACTGATGTATATACTAGAGCCACTGATCCATCACATGACCACATTGCATATATGTACGCTGTTCTTTTCCAAAACAACAATGATGATGATATATCTCGACATATGTATGCATGACCACACACATGCATGCAATAATGCATGCAATGTGTGGAAGCTCCTTTATTTAATTCCTATGTGTTTTTGGTCTCTATGACCATATGGATCTCTCCCAGAGTCATATTGCACGCATGTGTGTTCTTTTCCATATTGCATTATTGTTGATAGATCCACATGATGACCACATTGCATGTGTGTTCTTTTCCAATAATACCACATTTTGATATATCTACATGTGACCACACATAACTCTATGTGATGATGCAACTTATGTCACACTGGTGCAACATGCAATGTGTGGAAGATGCTTTTCCTATTTGTTTGGTCTCTGTGAACATGGTTGTACAGATGGAACCCCTAGAGTCATTGCATGTGTTCTTTCCTAAACCACATTGATATATATCCACACTGCTAGCTTCATTGATCCACACATGACCACATTGCATGTGTTCTTTTCCAAAACCACATTATTGATATATATCTACATGACCACACACACTAGTGGATTCTGTGATGCAACTTCTTTCACACTAGTGCAACATGTAATATGTTGCTTTCCTATGTGTTTTGGTCTATGTGACCATGCATGGTTTAATTTGACACATGCATCCCCTAGAGACGTTGCATCATGTGTGTTCTTTTCCTAAACTAGTACACACACTGATATATATCCACTAGAGCCACTGATTCATCGCATGACCACATTGCATATATGTACACTATTCTTTTCCAAAATAACAATGATGATGGTATCTCTCTACATATATGCATGACCACACACATGCATATACTCAAGTGGATTCTGTGATGATGCACAACTTCCGTCACACTGGTCTATGCATGCATGCAATGTGGAAGCTCCTTTATTTAATTCATATGTGTTGTTGGTCTCTATGACCATATGGAATATCTCTCCTATAGAGTCATATTGCATGCATGTGTTCTTTTCCTAACCCACATTGATATGGCCACCAGAGTCATTGATAGATCCACACATGATGACCACATTGCATGTGTGTTCTTTTCCAATAATACCACATTGATATCTACATATTACCACACACACTCTATGATGTAACTTATGTCACACTGGTGCAACATGCTATGTGTGGAAGCTGTTTTTCCTATGTGTTTGGTCTCTGTGTCCACCATGCTTGTACACATGGAACCCCTAGAGTCATTGCATGTGTTCTTTTCATAAATAAACCAGATTGATATCAACACTGCTAGGTGTCATTGATCCAAACATGACCACATTGCATGTGTTCTTTTCCAAAACCACATTGATATATATCAACATGACCACACACACTAGTGGATTCTGTGATGCAAAATACTTTTGTCACACACACATATACTGGTGCAACATGCATATGTGGAAGTTGTTGTCCTATGTGTTTTTTGGTATCTGTGAGACCATGCATGGTTTGACACATGGATCCCCTAGCTGCTAGAGTCATTAATTAATTGCATGTCTGTGTTCACTTCCTAAAAAGCACATTGATATCCACACTAGAGTCATTGGTCTCTCCAAATGACTACATATTGCATGTGATCTTTTCCAAAACCACATGATGATATTTACATGCATGACCCACACACACATACTCCAGTGGAGTCTGTGATGAAACTTCTGTCACATTGGTGCAACATGCATGCAAATGTTTTTGGTCTATGTGACCATGCATGGTTTAATTGACACATGGATCCCCTAGGACATCATTGCATGATGTGTGTTCTTTTCCTAATAAACCAGTACACATTGTCCACTAGCTAGAGTCACTGATCCATCTCACATGACCACAATGCATATATGTACACTGTTCTTTTCCAAAACCACAATGATATCTCTACATGTACATGACCACACACATGCATATACTCAAGGGGATTCTATGATGATGCACAACTTGTGTCACACTGGTGCAACCATGCATGCAATGTGGAAGCTCCTTTATTTATTAATTCCTATGTGTTTTTGGTCTCTATGACGACCATGAATCTCTCCTAGAGTCATATTTTGCAATGATGTGTTCTTTTCCTAACCCACATTATTGATATGGCCAGCAGAGTCATTGTTGATAGACCCCATGATGATCACATTGCATGTGTTCTTTTCCAATAATACCACATTGATATCTACATGACCACACACAAACTCCAGTGGATTATGTGATGCAACTTAACTTCTGTCACATTGGTGCAACATGTGAAATGTGGAAGCTGAGATTTCCTAGCTATATATGTGTGTTTTTGGTCTTTAGTGACCATAATTTGACACATGGATCCCCTAGAGTCATTGTATATATGATGTGTTCTTTTCATAAACTACATTGATATATATATATCCACTAGAGTGTCATTGACCACAACATGACCGCATTTGCATGTGTTCTTTTCCAAAACCATGCATGATGACCACACACACATACTCTAGTGGATTCTGTGATGCAACTTCTGTCACATACTGGTGCAACATGCAATGTGGAAGCTACTTTTCCTATGTGTTTTTTCTCTCTGTGACCATAGTTTTTGACACATGGAACCCCTAGAGACATTGCATGTGTTCTTTTTCTAAACCACATTTTGATATATATATATCTACATGATTATGTGATGCAACTTCTGTCACACACTGGCCGTGCAACATGGAATTGAAAGCTGGTTATTTATTATTTCCTATATGATATTTAATTTTAGTCTGACACACATGGATCCTCCTAGAGTCATGCTTGTGTTCTAACCACATTCATATATCAACTATACTCTCTAGTCATTCACATGGATATGTGAAGCTACTTTAATTTTCCTATGTATTTTGGTCTCTGTGATGCATCTTCTTTGGGCTCAAACTTTGATATATACCATATGTATTGCTATGACCTAAAATTAACCAAAATAAGGATAAAAGTCCATCTTTCAACCCCAATCTGGAGAAATCCATTGTTCAAAATAAACTGCATTTTAAATCTTATCTAAATTTGAATATATTATCCAAAATATGTTACCTCTCTTGAGATCATTATACAAGCCAGAATATAAAGTAGTAGTCCACATTATTGCTTTTTTCAAGATTTATTCGTTAGTAATTTATAGTTTTATTCACCAAGGCCCTTTTCGTGAAGACTTTCTAAAATATGGTTAATTTATTTGAACCCTCCATCATGCATCCGACGGCCAGGACACCAACCCCAAATTTCCAGGTCAGATCCTCCTGCCCACGCGAAATTTGGCACCAAAAAATTTCTCGAGCTGCAATTACCTTTGAGCCCACCCGCACAGTGCCACCCAAGCATTCCCGCAAAGGTCATTTAGTAATCTATTCCAAACCCTTTTCATCCCCTCTCCAAAATGAGACAAATCCAAATTTCCCCACCGCCCTCGGCGCTGTCCTCCGTTTTTCCCCTCGCCCTCCCCGCCATCCTCCATGTCGTCCTCCCCCTTTTCCCCTCGCCGTTGTCCGTGTCGCCGCCCTCTGCCTTTAATCCCTCATCTTCGTCCGTCCTTCCAGTAGTAACCTCTCCGCCACCCTAGCACGGACCCTAGCCCCTCCTCACCGTCCCGGTTTTCCACCACGTCCGTCGACCTCGCCGATAGCCGGCTGACCTGTTCTACCACCTCGTTGTACACTTCACCCGCAAAGTCGGCCAGCTCGCCGTCCATCTCCTCGTCTAGCTCGCCGTCCAGCTCGATGTCCACCTCACTGACAAGGCCCGCCACCACACTAACAAGGCCCGTCCACCTCGTCGCCCACCTCGTCGACGAGGTCTGCTACCTCCCCGTCTAGATCGATGCTACGTGCCCCGGGTCACTACAAGAAACGCGATATCAAAAAGGATCTATAGCCTGTAGGCAAGGAAACACGCTCATCCTCGATGCTCATGTTTTTTACTTTTCCTGAGAAATGATGTTCATTATCCTGTTCATGCCACCAATTTACCTTTTTTGTTGAGTTATTCTCTCTTATTTTTTCTGCCTGTGAAATTGCTTGTGATTTTACAAGTTTTGTGATCAGGGTTGCATTATCATGTCTGTTGCATTAGTTTGACTGCTTCATGACATTTCTAATGAGCAGAGTATAAATTGTTCATAGTAGTATGTTTTACATGATGATTACTATTGAACAATCAACATCATATGTCATGACTTGTTTAATTGCCTATTTTAATTGCATGGAAGATGCTTATCCTTCTGATGTTTAATTGTCCTGCCCTGCTTATTAGTGCAACCAGCCAACCAATTGACAAGTGAGATTCAGAGTATTCGACTTATGACCAGCTTACATACAGATAAAGTTTGCATTATCTTGGTTGTTCCATTGGTTTGGCTATCAGAGTATAAATTGCTCATAGTGGACTCTATTACATGATGATTACTATAGAACAATCATCACCATAAGTTATATTTTATTTATTTGCAGGATAGTTGCTTATCCTGCTTATGTTTTATTGTGATTATCCTCTTTAACTACATGTATACTATTTCGGCTCATGATTTGTTTGCGTGTGATAAAGGTTGCATTATCTTGCCTTTTTGCATTAGTTTGGCTGCTTCATCATATGCCCTATGATCATAGTAGAAATTGATCATAGTGAGCTGTCACATAACGAGTTCTATATAACAATCAGTATAGTAGGTTATGTTTCCTATTTAATTGCACTATTGATGCTTATCCTGCTTATGTTTTATTGTCCCACTCTGCTTATTACTACAACCAATTGGTGAATTGTCTAGCTTGTTCATCATCTTGTCTCTTGCTTTGCTTTGGTTGCTTCATCGTTAGTCTTGTCATATGAGATTCAGAGTAGAAGTTTCTCATAGTGGACTGTTGTATATTATATATACATCCATAGAGAACTGACCTCAAAGACCAAAAACCGTTATGAGATTTATTCTCGTTGGTGATGTAGCTGTACTCTCGCTGATCTCAAGATCGTGTTGAAGTCCAGCACCGCAAACATGCAGCACATCCATGATCGCACACACATCCAGTACCCCGACAACCTCTGAGTCCTCGCTCCAGCAAACCAGCGAAAGTATTAGATCCTTCCAGAGAAACCACCGAGAATGTGTACTCCGCTAATCTGAAGCCATGGAGAATTTACTAGAGGTGAGAGATATCCTTCACGAGGAGGTGTGAGAGGAGAAAAGGTCACCACCTACTTTTATAGGGGAGGGGAAGCCCCCATGCATGGCCGGAAGCCATGGTGGGTGCCCCCACCTCTCCCTCATTCATGTGAGCAGAGCTTCCACTAAGCCCCTCCACATAAATTTCAACTACACTCATATTGCATTAGTTTTCCACCAAAACTAATGCACTCCCTCACTAATAAAATAATTTTATTTATTGTATTAAGAATTATGTTAATTACTTTAATTAACAAATATTTGCATAAACCCCCTTGCATTACTTCGATATCTCATCTGAAAAAAATTCAGCAATTAGACCTGAAACAATTCTGGTGTTCATCGAAATAATCCTAGCGCTTTCAAGACCTTTCTCTGGTATTATATCTTCCCCATTTGGTGTTGGTACACATTAAGTGTGTCATCCGGTGGTTCACGAATAATGCAGACATGATTGAGACCCCTCTTCGACCAACAATCAACAACGGGGCCAGGAGATCCGTACTGACTCCCACATATTCAACGATGACTCTTATGATCATGATAACGTTTGACATCATAACTATATACTTTTGTCTCGCGATATATTACATATCCGATATTCGATCATCGGTATCCCTATACCTAGTTTGATCTCTTTACTGACAAGGACTCTTTTTCTCGTTCCCATGATATAACATTCTTTGTGATATTATCATTTTCTTGCAAGTTGTGTCAATGTGATATCACTGAGAGGGCCCTGAGTATATCTCTCCATCATCAGGATGTACAAATCCCACTCTTGATCCATGATCCTCTACATAACACTAGAGTACCTAAACCCACCTTTATAGTCACCATGTTACGGTGTGACGTCTGATGTTATCAAAGCACTCTTCCGGTGTTAGTGATTAACATGATCTCATGGTCTAAGGATGAGGGTTACTTCGCATGATATTATAGAAATGTAAACATAATGACTTTGATCGTATTGCTATACTTTGAGTAAATGTTCATCACATCATTCCACCAATGTTGTGACCTCGTTATTAACCACATCCAATGTCCATGATCAGGAAACCTTGATCGTCTTGTTAATCAACGAGATCGTTTATATGAGAGGCTTAACTAGGAACGCTTATCTGTTTATTAAAAACACATGTACTAGTGTTTCCTATTAATACAATTACAACATGAAAAATAAACAACTATCATATATTTAAAATAAGATAATAACCACTTTATTATTGCATCTCGGGCATATTCCCTGCAATCTCCCACTTGCACTAGAGTCAATAATCTAGATTACATAGTGATAAATCTAACACCCATGGAGTTTTGGTGTTAATCATGTTTTCCCCTAGGGAGATTTTTAGTCAACGGGTGTGCTTCATACAGATCCGTATGCACTTTACAAATATTTATATCTCCATCCTTGACATGCTCGCGGATGGAGTGAAACTGACGCTTGATATGATTGGAATTCTTGTGAGACCTTGGTTCTTTGGCATTGTCTATGGCTCCATTATCGTCACAATAGAAGACCATTGGGTACAATGCATTGGGAACCACACCTAGTTCAGTTATGAAGTCCTTCATTCAAACCGCTTCATGTGTCGCTTCCGAAGCAACAACATATTCCGCCTCCGTTGTTGATCCTGCCACCATGGGTTGTTTGGAACTCTTCCAACTAACTACTACTCCATTCATGAGAAACATGTACCAGGATTGTGACTTTGACTCATCCGGATTGGTGTGGAAGCTAGCGTCAACAGAACACTTTGTGATGAGCTCTTCTTCACCTCCATACACGAGAAACATGGCATTAGTC
The DNA here is from genome assembly GCA_916181665.1 of Avena sativa. Taxonomy (NCBI): domain Eukaryota; kingdom Viridiplantae; phylum Streptophyta; class Magnoliopsida; order Poales; family Poaceae; genus Avena; species Avena sativa. The sequence goes on from OV702289.1 coordinate 60,707,037, forward strand.
CTTCTCAAGTACTTGAGGATATTCTTGACCGCTATCTAGTGTTACAAACCTAGATCCGATAAGTACCTGCTAGTCAAACTAATAGCATGCTCCACATACCGCCTTGTACACAACATGGTATATATAATAGAGCATATGGCTGAGGCATAGGGGATCTTATCCATGATCTCTCTATCTTCTGCCATAGTTGGACTTTGAGTCTTACTCAATGTCTTGCCTTGCAACATAGGTAAGAATCCTTTCTTACTTCCGTTCATTTTAAACTTCTTTAAAATATTGTCAAGGTATATACTTTGTGATACACCAATTAAGTGTTTTGATATATCTCTATAGATTTTGATGCCTAGTATGTATGATGCTTCACCAAGGTCCTTCATCAAAAAATTTCTTTTAAGATAACTTTTAACATTATTTAAAATATCCATATCATTTTGAATCAACAATATGTCATCCACATATAATATTAGAAATTCCATAGAGCTCCCACTCACTTTCTTGTAAATACATGCTTCTCCATAAGTTTGGACAAATCCAAACCCTTTTATCACCTCGTCAAAGCAGAGATTCGAACTTCAGGATGCTTGCTTCAGTCCATAGATGGATTGATGAAGTTTTCATACTTTGTCAGCATCCTTAGGATCGACAAAACCCTTTGGTTGTACCATATGCAACTCTTCCTCAATGTTACCATTAAGGAATGCAGTTTTGACATCCATCTACCAAATTTCATATTCGAAAAATGCAGCAATTGCTAACATAATCCTAACCGACTTTAGCATCACTACGGGAGAGAAAGTCTCATAATAGTCAACTCCTTGAATTTTTTAAAACCCTTTGCGACAAGTCGAGCTTTATAGATGGTCACATTACCATCATCGTGAGTTTTCTTATTGAAAATTCATTTATTCTCAATGGCCTTCTGGTCGTGAGGTAAGTCCACCAAGGTCCAACACTGGTTTTCGTACATGGATCCCATCTCGGATCACATGGCTTCTAGACATTTGTTGGAATCCGTGCTCATCATCGCTTCTTCATACGTCACAGGGTCATCATTTCCATCTACCATGAAATTCATGATAGTATTTCCATAAAGTTCAGTAGATGTACATGGCCCGCTTGTCCTGTAACGTTCGGTAGTGTCCTCTTTCAGAGTTTCATGATCTTTATCATTAGTTTCCTATTCATCGGGTGAAGTAAACTCTGAAACAAACTCTGGTGATGCACCACTCACCGTTTCATGAAGATAAGGTTCAATAACCTCATTGTGTTCTAGCTTACGACTACTCACACCTTTTGCGAGAAACTCCTTCTCTAGAAAGGATCCATTCTTGGCAACGAAAACTTTGCCTTCGGATCTATGATAGACATAATACCCAGTTGTTTCTTTAGGGTATCCTATGAAGACACATTTTACTGTTTTGGATTTTTGTTTATCAGGTTGAAGTTTCTTCACATAAACATCACATCCCTGAACATTTAGAAATGACGGCTTAGGTTTCTTTCCAAACCATAATTCATACAGTGTAATTTCAATGGATTTAGATAGTGCCCTATCTAACGTGAATGTAGATATTTCTAGTGCATAACCCCAAAACAAAAGTGGCAAGTCAGTCAGAGACATCATAGATCGAACCATATCTAATAAGGTATGATTACGACACTCAGATACACCATTATGATGTGGTGTTCCGGCTGGCTTGAGCTGTGAAACTATTCCACACTCTCATGTGTGTGCCAAACTCGTAACTTGGATACTCACCTCCATGATGAAAATTTAATATTTCTATTACGATGGTTTTCCATTCACTCTGAAATTCCTTGAAGTTTTCAAAGGTTTCAGATTTGTGTTTCATCAAATAGCTATATACCCATATCTACTCAAATAATCCATGAAAGTAACAAAATAACGATATCCACCATATGCTGACACACTCATTGTACCACATACATCAGTATGTATGATTTCCATTAAGTCTATCGCCCGCTCCATTGTACCGGAAAACGGGTTTCTTGTCATCCTGCCCATAGGGCATGGTTCACATGTATTAGATGATTGAAAATCAAGTGATTCTAGATGTCCATCAGAATGGAGCTTCTTCATGCACTTTACACCAATATGACCCGGACTACAATGCCACATATATGCAAATATATCATTACTAAGTTTAATCCTTTTGTCATCTACATTATGAATATGTGTAATACTATCATCAATATTCAAAAGAAATAAACCATTCATCATAGACGCATGACCATAACATATATCATTCATATAAATAGAACAACCATTGTTCTCGGAATTAAACGAATAACCATCTTGCAATAAACACGACCAGATATAATGTTCATGCTCAACGTAAGCACAAGATAACAATTATTCAGGTTTAAAACTAATTCAGATGGTAAATGGAGAGGCAGTGTTCTGACGTGTATATTAAATATACATTTGTTCATGCGTTCTGACGTGTATATCAAAACTAATTCAGACGGTAAATGGAGATATAATGTTCATGCTCAATGCAAGCTACTGTGAGTACTAGTCAAGTACACATCAATAACATGTATTTCAAATATACCTTTGTTCATCTTGATAGACTTCTTATCTGCCATACATTTGGGGTAGTTGCACTTCCAATGGCTAGTCTCCTTGCAATAGTAGCACTCACTATCAGACTTAGGGCCAGCCTAGGTCTTCTTCTCAGGCGCAGCAACAACTTTGCTGCCCTTTTTGTTTTGTTTTTTCCCCAATTGCTGCCCTTCTTAAAGTTACCCTTCTGTTTACCCTTCTTGTCCTTCTTGAAACTGGTGGTATTATTGATCATCAACCCTTGATGTTGTTTCCTAATCTCCACTTCAACAGTCTTAAGCATTGATAGAAGCTCAGGAAAAGACTTCTTCATGCCCATGCATGTTATAGTTCATCATGAAGCTCTTATAACTTCATGGTAGCGATTGGAGAACATGATGTATGTTTGGCTCAATGGGAATCTTTATTCCCAAGGCTATGAGCCTATCGGTGTACCTAGACATTTTGAGTACGTACACGCTAACGAGCTGTTCTCCGGCTTAAGGATTGGGAGTTAACTCGGCGGCCGATGCCAAGCACCATTGCAACCCCTCTACCGACAGAAGCCACCCCTTGTTGATAAGGTTGCTCACCTCCGATAGCTTGAGAGTAGAGCCCCTCCACGGGACCTTGTGTGAGTCCGCCTATGCATCTTACTCTTCACCGGCAACCTCAGGCGCCCCCACTTTATGGTCACTATCGGTGGTTTCTTCCGAGAGATTGTTAGGGTTTTCCCTCAGGAGCTCGAAGCGATGGCTAGTGCTAGGAAGGATACGAAGTGGGGGAGAAGATGAGTAAATGCCAAATATTGACAGCCACTGTTATTTATAAGAATGGGCGTCAAGATTCATGCAGTTTGAATCCAATGAAGTGCAGATGAGAAGTCATGTCCCAAGATTCTTTGGAGATAGCCGAACGATGTCCGACTATGAAGAGATGATTAGAGACTCAACATTTCTCCGACTTACCTATTGAACAAAGGAATAAGCTTGTAGTGATTTTCAGGACTAATGATTGCCAACATCCCCTAGATGGAGCATTCACGGACCAATGACAAGATGGCGTAGAACTTAAAGTTCTCTGGGGGTACTACTGGGGATATGCATAATGGATATCACCATAGCATAGCCTTATTCCAGCTAACCCGGGTGGATCACTAATGGTAGCATGTCTTATGGCCTACTGGGCAACCCAGTTAGAATAATTAAAAGGGAAGCCCAATGCCGGATAAATAGGAAGGCTAAAGTACCGATATAGACAAAACCGGAGCTTTGGAGTACAAGACACAAAGACTAGTTCGTATTAGTGTAAGACTGTAACATGTCCGGTATAGACTTCACCCTGTAACCCTAGGTTTTGGCATCTTTATAAGCTGGACATGTGGTAGCCTTTAAGTCAATAGACAACTTGTCTTAGCGATCCATACAATCTCTGTAACCGGGCATAATGCCATTATAGTGATTGGAAGCAGGAAAATAATTCCGCCATCTTCATGGGATCTGAACCTGGGTAAGCAGTGTTACCTCATACCACCAACTCGCCGTCTTCCCCCACCTCTCTCTAAACTCGATATGAGGAACTCCCTATGGTCTACTCGTCCACAATACCAAGACATTGGCTGCCAGTGCTATCGCTTTTTTCCTATTCGTGTTGTACTCCACCATTGTAATGACCAAGATAGCCACTACCAGTGTTGGTTTACGTGTCGTCGTCTCTGTTTTCGTAGATATCCTCCTAGGCTGCAACCAGAAAACTTGGAGAAGTTGAGGGATGGTTTACGAAAGTGGATCCCGCAGCGCTGTAACAGATTTACACATTTTATTTTTTCCTTTCAGAATGTAATAAGAACTACATAATTTCACAAATCCATAAATCAAAAACGTTGAACTTATTTCGTTACATCGTCTATGTCATCGGTTAATTCTACTTCCCATACCTACAAATGTTCCCCCCTATATTCTAGGCTACCCGGCGACTACTCGTGTGTTTCCGTTGAGGCGTATTGCAGACATGTGGATGACGTCATATCTTTTTGACGAGGCTTATTGCAGACATGTGGATGACGTCATATCTGGATGCTTTAGTCTGCCTGGCATTGTTCTTCAGGACGAGAGGTATGCCATCGTTCGCGATCGCATAAGTTCTGTGTTACATGTTTTCTCTTCTTAACCGACGTCTACTTCTATGTTCTTTGTGGTTTCCCAGCTTCTTTCTGGCAAGGCGGTTTGTTCACGGCCTGCATCGAACAGCTTTCTCGCGAGGGGCTGCACGTTAGGCCCTGGGGGACGAAGGAGCAGGCGTAACATCATACATCCATAATTCCTTCTCTCTATGCACATTCGTCTTCTAAGCAGCCATAACTTCTTCAGCATATATTGTTCTCACATGTGGAATGGCAACTACAATAGTCAGAATCATGAATGAAGTACCATGGCGCAAAAGAGTCATCGCTTTGAGTCGGCACGATTGACTGGTAAAGTTTATGCACCCTACTACTCTTGTTTATGTGCTTCTTCTTCTTCAAGTTGACTCATCAAATCAACTGTTTTTATAGATACAATTTGTACACTGAATCATTTAAGTTCCGTATAAAGTTCTTATCTAATCCGGATAAAAGTAACATGCCAGACCATATGTACAGGAATAACATCAAACAAAACCACCAAAAGTAATTGCGCGAATAATTTTGTTGCATATTTGATGCTCGCTTGTATAGCAGAGAACCATAGTGACCCACTCTCTTTTGTCTTGTCCTAGTAAAATAAGGGGACCAAAAGATATTCGGAAACATCTATGAATTATGAAGTTCATTATATTAATACCACACTTATTATCAACATATCATGTGTTACTCCAATATTTTCAATGATTTTTGTGATTTCCCCTCGAAACCCCCTTTCGTTGGTATTTAATATGAAAAATAAAAAACCCCTATTTTATGTACTTTTATACTTTGTGTGCCTACTTTAGGTCAAGCACCTCGACAATATTTTTGATGTGACTATTTTGTAAGGACGAACATTTTGACACGAAGACGGATACTACAAGAGGATCAGTGTATCCCTAAAAAAAGAGAGGATTGGGGCCCTAAATGGGCCCTATGGCGCACCCTTGTCAGGGATGGCTATCTGAATGACCTTATTGAGAGAGAGAGAGACATGGACAGAGAGAGAACTCCGCCATCGACAAATAATCACAGTGACAAATAATTTTGTTCCATAGTTGATGCTAGTGCTTGTATAACAGAGAACCACAGTGACCCACTCTCTTTTGTCTTGTCCTAGTAAAATAAGGGAACCCAAAGATATTCGGAAATATCTACGAATTATGAAGTTCATTATATTAACACCTCACTTATTTTCAACATATCACGAGTTACTCCAATGTTTTGAATTATTTATGTGATTTCCCCTCGAAATCCCGTTTTGTTGTTATTTAATTTAAAAATATAAAATCTCTATTTTTGTACTTTTAGACTTCGTGAACCTTCTTTAATCCAAACACCTTGACGAATATTTGCCATGTGGGTATTTTCTAAGGACGAACATTTTGACACGAATACAGATACTAGAAGAGGATCGGTGTATCCCCAAAAAAGAGAGGATTGGGCCCCTAAATGGGCCTATGGCGTGCCCTTGGAACGGGTACACCGAGAGGGGGAGAATCTCCCCCCTTGGCTATCCGAATGACCTTATTGAGAGAGAGAGAGAACTCCGCCATCGACAAATAATCGAGGGCTAAATACCGCCATATCACTAGTGCAGGCCCCCCCCTTTAACTCCGGTTGGGAGGGCCCTCTAACAGCGGTTCCCCAACCGCTGTTGAGGGTTCGGTGTTAGAGGGGGGGCCCCTTTAACACCGGTTCTTATACGAACCGGTGTTAAAGGGTGGCGCACGTGGGGCTGCCACAGGCCTCAGGCCCCCCCCTTTAACACCGGTTCGTATCCGGAACCGGTGTTAAAGGTTCTTCTGCCGCGGCAGAGATTTAGGCCGTTTTCCTGCCGCGGCAGAACTCTGCCGCGGCAGGTAAACGGCCTAAATCTCTGCCGCGGCAGACTTCTGCCTCTGCCCCGTTCTGGGCGTATTTCTGCGGGAGGGGGGGGGAGCGAGGGGGAATCGATCGGGAGCGGTATACACATAAATTGTCATCGGTACATACGAGTACATGAATAATTAAGCAACTATTATTATACAGAAACATCGTCATCGGCACATACATCGTCATCGGCACATACATCGTCATCGTTCATTTTGGTGGATATCTAAAGAGTTCTCCGCCAGGCGTGACGACCTCATCAAGTATGAACCCCGCCAATTCCTCTTGAATGGCTCGTATGCGTTCAAATGGTAGGAGTTGGTCCCGCATCCGTTCAATCTGAATATATATGAAGAATGGGCCGTCAATATATATATAAGAATAAAACTCAACACAATTGATGGTAATAAAATAATGTTATGGACTTTGTTTACTTACTCTAAGTTGTTCTAGTGCGGCTTGGCCCGTCGCACATATCGTGTTGCGAATGAATTCGCAAACATAGTACCCACATAAGTTATTGCCGTGTCCCTGATGCTCGCACTTTACGAGAATAGAGAGTTCAATCAAAATAATAATCAATAAAGCATGATATAATGGAATTGGAAGCTAGCTAGTATTACTTACATTTTGGTCTACAAATTTTAGTTCTTCTGACCATTCACCCACGGCCCTGCCCGTGAACCTTTTCCAAACCCTGTCCGACAAAGAAAATGGATAAAGGAGTAATTAATTACTTATTGTCACGAAAGTTGCCGATCTAGTGCGATAATATGATTGAAATTACCTCTGGAGCATCTCTCTAAAGTTTGCCCATATCTCTTTTTCTTTTCGTAACGAGTCCATGACAAGGACTTTTCCTGAGTCGGGTTGAATGACTAGCAGAATAAAGTGGAACCTACGCACGCATAACTCATCATCAGTTACACTTAACATCGAGTAAGCTGAAATAGAATGTGTACAAGAGATAGGGTAACAGTACTCACGAGAAGTTGTAAGGCAATAGTATTTCCCTTTTGGTTTGTTGTCTCAGTAAAGACGTTAGCAAGTAATCTTCTGTTTGCCCGAGTTTGGTTTCTACCACTTCTTCATGAACTCTATTTGGGTCAACAAACCCAATGTCAAAAGGGCCTCCTTTCCTGCATTCGATAACCTTTTTCCTGCATAATAGTATATACATATATGGTGAGCATATATATATACATGCAATTAATAAAGTGAATGAGATGAGATATAAATTATAGAAATAGTACTTACACACAATAAAGGCTGATGGCAGCTTTGTCGAGTTCCTTCTGATTGAATAGAAAATGCAAGTCTTGAATGTTGAAGTCGATCGCGTCATCTCCGTAGAAGAAAATATCATCTCTTATATGCGCCGTGATCCATTCTAACTTTCTCATCTTGCAGAAATGAAGGTACCACTTGTGCAATTTTCGCATCTTTGTTGGTAGAGTCTTGAGCTCCTCTTTCTTGACGAGATTCTTCCCATACTCCCATGGCTGTATGGGGTTGGCATCGCATTTGGGCAAGTTGTCTCCCATGACGTTCAAGTATGCTATGTAAGTCATCCCCATCTCATTGGCCTTTCTTTGTAGCTCTGCCTCGTAATCATTTACGGGAGGAGCGTCCCGTGTGTCGAACATTTGGAGCGGGGCACATGATTGGTTTTCCTGCTCTCCGAGCATGGGAACTGTTTTCTGGGGTGCCTCACGACTGCTACTTTCAGTCTCCCTACGGCGCCTTGCATCCGCCTTCAAAATCTGGCGCTCGTAGTCCGGCACAAGTGGGGTTTCAGGTTTCGAAAGATTTTTGTAAAACTTCTCCACCACCGCCGGATCTATTTTCTCCTTTGGCTCGACCCGTCTAGGTGCAAAGAATTTCTTGACCTGTTCTTCCGAGATCCTATTGGTCTCCTCGTCACTGCGATTCCACGGTAAAACCGGCAATGGCTTGGCGGAAGGCTGCGGGACGTAGTTTTTTGAACTCTTTGGCGTACGGTTTCCTGTGGATTTCTTTGTGGCAGTGCTACTGATGCTCCTCGTGGCAGTGCTCTTCCGCTTACGCTGAGGAGATGGCTGAAGCACCGGAGATGGTTGACGGGCCGGAGATGGCTGCCGCGCAGGAGATGGCTGACGGGCCGGAGATGGCTGCCGCGCAGGAGATGGCTGCCGCACCGGAGATGGCTGCCGCGCAGGAGATAGCTGAAGCGGCTTAGACTGCTGACACTGCGGAGACGGCGGGGGTGCCAGTGACCTCCAATTTGGAAGCACAATGTGTTCCTTCTTCGAAAGAATGGTTGTTTTCACTGCAAATTTGAGTTGAGTTTCCCCTTCACATGTAGCATGGTCAAGCTGTGCTTCCTCATATTCCTTCACAACCTCATCCACCCCGACAATAGCATAGCCATCTGGAATCGGTCGGCAGTGGTAAGTTCCACCAGCTACAGGAGGTAAGGCATAGCCGACAGCCACCTTAATGGATAAGCCCATTAATCTCACATGCAGCTCAGCGTGTTCGCTCTCCGTGATCTCATCCACGGGGTATCGAGGACCCGTCATTTCAAGCGTGGGCTGCACGTTCTCCGTGGAAGCCACACTGCTTTTCCGCGCAGAGTCTGGGCCGCGGGCAGCTTCCAATGCAGGCTCTTCGTGCCGCTGAGATGGGCCGGTAGCTTGATGGCTCTGTTGTGCATTCACTTGCGCCTGCAGCGCCGCACGTGCATGTTCTATATGTGTCATCCGCTCTGTACGCTCTTTTTCTTTTCTGCCATGCCATCTGTAAGAGTCGCTCCAGTCGGCAAACCCATCCTTCCACGTCATACCCCCTGTGCCTCGTGCATGTCCAGGGTGTTCTTTTTTACCGATGGCACGTGTGAGCTGGTCATTCTCTCTGTCGGGATGGAAGGTCCTGGCGGATGTTTCCTCGTATGCCGTGATGAGTTCAGTGACGGGTTTGGCAAGGAGGGTTGGGAAGATACACAATCCTGTTTCTGGGTCCAACCTTGCCCCGATTCCGTAGAACCAAGTCTTTGCACGTAGGTCCCACCCATCTGTCTGGGGTGTGATCCCTCTCTCGCGCAGGGCCTTCTCAGCTTCCTCCCACTTAGGCCTCTGAGATATGTAGCCACCTGACCCCGTCCTCTGGTGATATTCCTTCTTCAGGGCATTAAGCGTATTGGTTTCTGACCTCTTTTTAGCTATAGCACTTTTTTTATATGTCTCAAATTCGGGCCAGTGAGGTCTTATCTTCGCATAATATGCGTCTTTGAAATTAGGAGTCTCGCCAGCTTTGACAAATTTGTTCAATTTTGTCTTCCAGTTGCGGAAAGCGTCAGCCATCTTCTTTAGAGTCCACTCTTTGACCTTTTCCTTTATAACCGGGTTGTTTTCATCCTCCTCTGGCGGAAGGGTGAAATTTACCAACAACGAATTCCAAAGCATTTCTTTGGATCTGTCATCTACAAAGGTACCGTCGCCCTTCTTTGGCTTATTCCAATTTTCAATTATGATTGGGATTTGGTCCCTAACAAGAACTCCAGCCTGACGTACAAATTTGCCTGCGGCCTTCTTGGGCTCCATCGGCCTGCCATCAACACGGACTGCTTCGATCGTGAACTTTGCACGATCTTTCAACCACTGGCTCGCGCCTCGCTTGCTCTTTTTCGTAGAAGAAGATGGTTGCTGGCTGGTCGATCCAGAGGTCTAAAAGAAGAAAGAAGCGTTAATTAATTAATACATGTAGAACAAGATTGTTGGTGGAAGTCAGCAGAGGCTTAATCAATGCATATACCTCGCCGGACTTTGTAACCATTAAATTGCGTTCACCGGAGTCTTCATCGGAGTCTTCATCTTCTCCATGACTAGTACTTGAGCTGTCGTCATCATGTCCCTCCAAGTTCAGATATTGTGAGGTGTCCTCATCAATAATGTTCTCCATTATTTCTTCTTCTTCAAGGTTTCTACTAAGTGGATCCATAGTTTCTAAAACAATAATATTATCTAGAGTAAGAGTGTAAACATTCAAGTGGACTTGGATTCATACACAAATATACATATTATTCATACAAAAATACACAAATGAAATTAAAACCCTAAGGATGCTTGATCATTTTAAACGAGTTCCGAGGGGTCGAAACCCTAATCAGGATGAAACTATGTTGCCCGCGAACCCGCCCCGCTTGACACCCTATCTATACTACTACTCCCTCCATAATTACATGCCATCTTAGTTTCGAGTTTCCCGATGTTAGTGAGATGTGCAATGATACACTATATTAAAAAAGACAAGCAAGACTGGTGGGGAAATGGTTGCTCCTGTTGGACTGACGACATGGGGGAACTACTTCGTATCGCTTGTGACTGACCACGTCGGTGTGTTCTTAGGATGAAGATCATCTTCAATTTCGACGCATTCGCACCAACTGGTTTTAATAGTTGGTGTTGATTTCAATAATCACCGACATTTAGGCGTGGACGACGGTGCTCGTCGGGCGGCGGTGCTCGTCGGACGGATGCGGCGGGCTCGTCGGGCGGCGGGCGGCGGGCGGCGTCGGCGTTTAGGCGGCCTGTGAGCTCCGAAGCGGCGGCGGCAGTTAGGGTTTAGGGTTTAGTTAGGGTCAGTTAGGGTTTAGGCGTGGACGGCGGCGCCGCCAACTTTGACACATTGTTCACATTGTTCACATTCCCCACATTGTTCACATTGTTCACATTGTGCCGCCAACTTTGACACAATTGTTCACATTGTGCCGCTGCCGACTGCCAGACGCAGAGGCGTGGACGGCGGCTCCGACGGCGAGGGCGAGGGCGGCCGCTCCGAGGGCGAGGGCGGCGGCTCCGACGGCGAGGGCTGGACGCGGCGCCGGCGCGGCTGCTCTCTGCGCGCGGATGCATTATAAAATAATTGCATTTTCAATTATTTCATTTTAAATTATTTTTTGGAATATTATAAAACCATTTGCATTTTTGGAATTTACATAAACAATTTTCTTAATTAGAAAACATTTATGGAAATGTTTTTGTCGCTTACAGATAGGGCCCACATGTCAGGTATTTTGTTCACTGAAATAATTACAGAAATAATAAAAGAAAAAGAAAACGAATATTGCATCATGCTGACGTCAGCAATGGAGCTCCTCTCAGGTCGATCTTGCTCCCGTCGATCTGCTACACGCGGGGACTTGTGGTTGGGCTGGTTGGAAAGAGGAGGTCGAGGCGGACCTAGTAGTGGTGGCGCCTCCCCTTTTTGGTCGCCGGAGAACAGAGAACGACGACGAACAGCGGCGGTTGGCGGCGGTTACACGATGCGGAGGCGATATAGACCGTGAGGGAGGAAGAGAAGATGCGCCTGAGCACCAGAGGCTCACCAGGAAGCCGATGGTGGGGTCGACGAGGCCGGGGAAGGTCGGGGACGCCGACGTTGTCGATGGCGAGCGGCAGACAGAGGTGGGTGACAGGGCCGACGATTCAGGGCACCCACGGACGATTCCTCCCTCACTCTCCGAGGGTGGTGGCGGCCGGTGGTGGCTTCTCTCCGCTCCGATGGGTGGTGGCGGTGGCGGCGCTTCTCTCTGCTTCGATGGCGCGCGCGCGGTGGCGGTACGGTGGCGGTGGCGATCTGGCTGCTCTGGGGAAAGAAAGGAAGGGGAAGGTGAATTTAATACCCCCCCTTTAACACCGGTTCGTGGCTGGAACCGGTGTTAAAGGGGGGGCATTTATTACCACCCTCCCCTTTAACACCAGTTCCAGCCACGAACCGGTGTTAAAGGGGGTGGGGTGCGCGCGGGAAACGAAATAAATGCCCCCCCTTTAACACCGGTTCCTGTCTAGAACCGGTGTTAAAGGGGGGGGCATTTATTTCATGCATTAAAGGGGCATTTTTAATTCAAAAAATATGATATGAATTTAGAAAATTCATATCTTTTTCATTTCAACTCAGAAAAATATGAATAATATATCATAATTTTCAGAAAAATAATATCTATCCATTTATGTAAATCATTTTATATTTACTTTACATGAAAATTTTCAAAATAATTAAAACACTTACATATAAATTTTGATTATTCAATTCAAACAAAAATAAATTGTTAAATCCTAAAACTTTGAACATAAGAAATATTAAGCATCTAAAAAATGATTTTTATTAGATCAAATCATATTTTAATGCCGCATCTTTTGTATTAACATTTTTGAATTGATTGGATATTTAAATGTCGCATCTTTTGTATACACTTGAATCTCACCAAGCCTCGCTCAACTTGCATTGTTTTTTGATAAAATAGCATATTGTGAACCTAAAAATGATTTTTGTAAAAAATCATGAGCATCGTATCATGTACTTGTAGTTCATATCTGACCCACTTCCTGTCGATTCGGTAGGAATTTGTCTTTTTTACCAGAGGTGGACGAAAAGGTTTCAGATCCCCCTGTTGGTACATAAAAGAACTGAAAATTAAGATACATGGCTAGATTAAGTAACAATCGGCCGAACTGGAACTGAAAATTAAGATACATAAAAGAACTGAAAATTAAGATACATGGCCAGATTAAGTAACAATCGGCCGAATTTGTTTCGGAATGTTGGAGTGATTCAGTCATGCTCCTGCCTACACCTGTAATACTCGCCACTGTAGTCGTCGTACTCGCCACCGCCGTCATCGCTGTCATCGTCGGGGTCGCCGTAATTGAACCTCTGGAGAGTACGCGTGGGCTGGACTTGAGGGTAGCGCGTGGGCTGGACTTGAGGGTAGCGCAAACGGGGGTTAGAGTCGGCGGCAGTGTCATAGGCCATGACGCTCTGGAGAGTCCGACCACGCCACCATAGCCGACGGCCGGCCTCGTTGAAGTTAGGAGGAGGTGGGCCGTCCTCCTCGTGCCTGGCGAGCGCCCTCTCATGCCGATCCACGAAGAAGGCTTCCCAAGTAGGGAAATAGCCGGGATGCCATCTGGGATTCCTCCGCTGCTCCGGCGGGAGCTCGAAGTAGTAGTGGTTCGTGATGGCCATCCGGCGCGCCACACCTAGAGGGATAGGAGGAATCGGCATGCCTCCGACGCTCAGCATCCAGCCGACGGGGACATAGTAGCCCGGCGGGCAGGGGTAGTTCGAGGCGCAAAGCGCCTCCGCCTCCCTGGGGGTTAGTGCTACGGTGGAAGCCATGGGAAAGAGTGATGAGGTTGCAGATATGAGTCTAGAGATGTGCAATGACAATGGAGGCCAACCCCCTACATATATATATAGTGAACTAGCGGGAAGAACTGGAGGGAAGAACTGGCGGGAAGAAAAATGGCGGGAAGAAAAATGGCGGGAAGAAAAATGGCGGGAAGAAGAACTGGCGGGAAGAAAAATGGCGGGAAAAAATGGCGGGATGAACCTTTAGTCCCGGTTGGAGACACCAACCGGGACTAAAGATGAACCTTTAGTCCCGGTTGGAGACACCAACCGGGACAAAACACGAGTCAGCACTAATAATAGGGGTGAGTGTCGACATTATTTCGTGCGGCCATTAAAAACATGAACTAGAGTTACATAATATGAGCATGAACTTCTTGGCATATGTCCTTCCTTATGATCGCTTCAGACGTAACCATGGAGCATCTTCTTTACTTAACGGAATGCTTGGGTCAGTTTTCACTGTGAAGGGCGGAATTTCATCAAACTTATTATAATCTACTGACATGTCTGTCTTGTCCTCGATTCCCACGATGTTTCTTTTCCCTGAAAGAACTATGTGACGCTTTGGCTCATCATATGATGTATTCGTTTGCATATTTTTTCTTTTTTTTGGTCTGGAGGACATGTCCTTCACATAGAAAACCTGAGCCACATCATTGGCTAGGACGAATGGTTCGTCTAAGTTCTTCATAAGATTGTTGAGATCCACCGTTGTCATTCCGTACTTCTTGTCTACCTCAACCCCTCCTCCTGTTAGCTTGACCCATTTGCATCGAAACAAGGGGACCTTAAAATTAGGTCTATAGTCAAGTTCCCATATCTCCTCTATAAACCCGTAATACGTGGTCTTTTGCCCATTGTCTTCTGCTGCATCGAAGCGGACACCACTGTTTTGGTTGGTGCTCTTTTTATCTTGGCCTATCATGTAAAATGTATTCCCATTTATCTCGTACCCTTGGAAAGTACATACAGTCGAAGATGGTGTCCTGGCCAACAAGTACAGCTGATCCCCAACAGTGGTGTTATTCGTGAGAAGTCTTTGCAGCCAGCCGCCAAAACTCGCCATGTGTTCACTTATAATCCATTCATCAGACTGCCCCGGGTGTTTGAGGCGTATTAAATTCTTGTGTTCATTGATATACGGGGCAACCAAGATAGATCTTTGTAAAACCGTGTAGTGTGCTTGATTGAGAGAATGCCCGTCCCTACATATCATTGCTTTACATCCTAGGGTGCCTTTTCCACGTAGTCTCCCCTCATGTCGTGATTCTGGAACACCAATCGCCTTAAGGTCAGGAATAAAATCAACACAGAACTCAATGACCTCCTCTGTTACATAGCCCTTGGAGATGCTTCCTTCTGGCCTAGCACGGTTATGAACATATTTCTTTAAGACTCCCATGTACCTCTCAAAGGGGAACATATTGTGTAGAAATACAGGACCGAGAATGGCAATCTCTTCTACTAGGTGAACCAGGAGATGCGTCATAATATTGAAGAAGGATGGTGGGAACACCAACTCAAAGCTGACAAGACATTGGGCCACATCTGTTTGTAACCCTGGTAGGCTTTCTGGATCGATTACCTTCTGAGATATTGCATTGAGGAATGCACATAGCTTCACAATGGGTACTCGAACATTTTCAGGTAGAAGCCCCCTCAATGCAATCGGAAGCAATTGTGTCATAATCACGTGGTAGTCATGAGACTTCAGGTTTTGGAATTTTTTCTCTGCCATATTTATTATTCCCTTTATATTCGACGAGAAGCCAGACGGGACCTTGATACTGCTCAGACATTCAAAAAAGATTTCCTTCTCTGCTTTGGTAAGAGCGTAGCTGGCAGGAGTTAAGTGGCATCGTTTACCCTTCTCGTTCTCAGGATGCATAGGCTCTTCAGGGGCCTTCAGACGTTGCTGGTCCTGTCGTGCTTCCGGTGTATCTTTTGTCTTCCCATACACTCCTAGAAAGCCTAGCAGGTTCATGCAAACATTCTTCGTCACGTGCATCACGTCGATTGAAGAGCGGACCTCTAAGACTTTCCAATAGGGTAGGTCCCAAAATATAGATTGCTTCTTCCACATGGGCGCGTGTCCGGCATCGTCATTCGGAACAGATAGACTGCCAGGACCTTTTCCAAAGATTACTTCGAGGTCCTTGACCATACCAAATACCTCCTCACCGGTACGGAGGACAGGCTTCCTCCGGGGTTCTGCCAGACGTTTGAAATGCTTGCCTTTCTTTCTTACTGGATGCAGGTTCGGAAGAAATCGGCGATACCCTAGGTACACAACCTTCTTACATTTATCCAAATATACTTTCAGTATCATCTAAACAGTGTGTGCATGCATTGTATCCCTTGTTTGTCTGTCCTGAAATGCTACTAAGAGCAGGCCAATCATTGATGGTTACGAAAAGCAATGCTCGTAGGTCAAATGGCTCCCCTTTGTGCTCATCCCACATACGTACACCTGGTTTGGCCCACAGCTGTAAAAGTTCTTCAACTAATGGCCTTAGGTACACATCAATGTCGTTGCCGGGTTGCCTCGGGCCTTGGATGAGCACTGGCATCATAATAAACTTCCTCTTCATACACAACCAAGGAGGAAGGTTATAGATACATAGGGTCACAGGCCAGGTGCTGTGACTGCAGCTCTGCTCACCAAAAGGATTCATGCCGTCTGTACTTAGACCAAACCTTAAGTTCCTTGCGTCACGTGCGAAGTCCGGGTACTCTCGCTCGACTTTTCTCCACTATGACCCATCAGCGGGGTGTCTCAACATCGCGTCTTTCTTACGGTCTTCCATGTGCCATCGCAACAACTTGGCATGCTCTTTATTTCTGAAGAGACGTTTTAACCGTGGTATTATAGGAGCATACCACATAACCTTGGCGGGAACCTTCTTCCTAGGGGCCTCGCCCTCAACATCGCCAGGATCGTCTCGTCTGATCTTATACCGCAGTGCAGTGCATACCGGGCATGCATCCAAATTCTCGTACTTCTCACCGCGGTAGAGGATGCAGTCATTAATGCAGGCATGTATCTTCTGTACGTCTAATCTTAGAGGGCAGACAACCTTCTTTGCTTGGTATGTACTGTCGGGCAACTCATTATTTCTTGGAAGAAGATTCTTCATTTTTACCAACAACTTTGAAAATGCGCTGTCAGTCACACCATTCTCTGCCTTCCATTGCAGCAAATCCAGTGTGGCACCTAGCTTTTTGTGGCCATCTTCGCAAGTTGGATACAACAATGTTTTGTGATCCTTTAATATCTGCTCCAGCTTCTCCTTCTCTTTTTCAGTTTCACATTCTTCCTTTGCATCAGTAATGGCCCGACCAAGATCGTCATCAGCGGGCCCATCTGCTCCCTCTTGATCTTCATTATCTACCTCCGTTGCATTATCATCATATTCAGGATACATATTATGATAGTTTTCATCATCCTCTTCTTCTTCGTTGTCTTCCATCACAACCCCTTTTTCTCCGTGCTTGGTCCAACAATTATAGCTGGGCATGAAACCGGATCGAAGCAGGTGGGCGTGAATGGTTCTGGTATTTGAGTAGTCTTTCATGTTCTGACAGTGAACACACGGACAGCACATAAAACCATTGTGACCACGATTTGCATTAGCCACAACGATGAAATTTTGGAGGCCCATAATGTACTCGGAAGTGCGGCGGTCACCGTACATCCATTGCCGATTCATCTGCATTAATATGTAGTATATATCAAAAAATAATAGGGAGATGACCATTTATATATATAGTACATCAATGACACATGAAACTATAGTTGCCGACCTCGACCGAGACGGAAAGAGCAACAAGAAAGCTTATTTTGAGCTCTCGGGCATTTCACCGAACACCTCTAGTGCATATGAAAAAAACACAAACTAGCACTCTTCACACCCTCTTGCTAGGCTCCAAAATGTGAAATAATGGAAAAGTGGGGTGTGTGTGGGCTGGGGTGGTTTCTTATATAGCCCCCCCCCTTTAACACCGGTTCATGCCACGAACCGGTGTTAAAAGGGGGGGGGTGCGCGGGCCACTGCTGCAGGGACCTTTAACACCGGTTCGTGGCACGAACCGGTGTTAAAGGTCCCTGCAGCAGTGGCCCGCGCACCCCCCCCTTTTAACACCGGTTCATGCCACGAACCGGTGTTAAAAGGGGGGGGGGGTGCGCGGGCCACTGCTGCAGGGACCTTTAACACCGGTTCGTGGCACGAACCGGTGTTAAAGGGGGGCTCCTTTTTTGCCGCAGGGGCCACGCTGGTACGGCCCCCCCTTTAACACCGGTTCGTAGAAGAACCGGTGTTAAAGCCCCTTTTCGGGATCAACAAATGACCTCGTTTCCACTAGTGTATCCACTCCCGGTTGCACTTCCCGCCTCTCCAAAATCTTCTGCCTCGCGACGTTGATGCAATGTAAGTTGTCTATATCCCTAGACTACGGGTTTTGTGGCAGTAGCTTGACTAAGCTCTCCGTGCTCACATTGTTCTTGCATATGGAATAGGAACAACCATAGTCGATGGCAAAAGCGTCATCGGTTTTTAACTCGGTTTCGATAGAAATATATTCACATCTAAAGGTTGTCGATAAAGTTTACGCAGCTTACAACTCATGAAAAACCCGTCGCCGATGGCCTCTGCATGCATTTTTGATCGATTAATTACATGCATGTGTCAAGCTTAATTAATTATTCGCTTCAGAATTAATATATTGAGCATGTGGATCGAGTAGTAGTATAGTTAATAATGCATGTAATAATCGAACTTACCCACGGTGGCTGTGTCCTTGGTGGTGATGTTCATCATGATGTTCCTGCTGCCGGTTATGACCGTCGCGTCGGCGCCATCGCCGATCATGGCGAGGTTGGTCACTTCCTTGGGCACCGACACATACTCACCATAGATGCCGGCCTTCACGCGCACGACGTACACCTGCGAGCTATTGCGCGGCACCTTGGCCAGCGCTTCAGTGATCGTCTTGAAGTCGCCGCTGCCGTCTGCAGCCACCGTCACGTTAGGACGATCCAGATCCACCACCACCGGCAGCTCTTCTTCTTCTTCTTCTTCCTGGAGCTGAGGCTTCACCGCCATGGGCAAGGGAAACTGCTCCACGATGGCCAGGATATCCTCCGTGAGCTCTAGCGAGCTGCCGAGCTTTGCGCCCAAGATGCGCGCCGCCTCCGCGTTGTGCTCGACCCCGTCCAGAGCAATGGCGGTGACACTTCTCATCTTCACCGCAAGAAACACGTCGTCCGTCTCGTGGCCGGAGATAAAATCATCATCACGGATATTGCTTTCCCTCTTATGGAAATATGATTGCGCGTACAATTTCCAAATTTTGTGTACTTAACAGGCTGCCGCCAGCAAAGTGCCCATGTGGATCTCTTATCCAACAGAAAAATATAGTGCAGAAAGACGGGGCTAATATGCTATAGGGTGCATATGCTCCCTTTATTTGAATTTTATTTTTAACAAATTCTGAAATGTCAAAAAAAATCAAAAAAGATACTTGTGCGCACATATCCATATTTTAAATTCACACAAATTCGTTTCACGAAAATTGATATTTTGTGTGGCTTGTGTAAAAAAGACAAAATTCGGTGCTAAAATAAGTCTCTCCACGCCACATGTTTTTGTCTTTTTTACACGGCCCATAATACATATCGGTTTTTCGTGAAACCGATGTGAGGATATCAAATGTGCAGGTACACACGCAAATATTTTTTCATTTTTTTAACAATTTAAAATATGTGTTTTTAATAAAAGGAGCAAATGCACGTGGGATCAAATGTGTATTTTCGAGTTTTCTGGGCGCAGGAAAAGAATATTCTCTTGTTTACCTTGGTAAATATATTTTGGAAAATGATAAATACCCTCAGGGATCGCGTCATCCTGTTGTCCTGGCCGCGCACCGTCGGATCCTTGGGCACCGACACATACTCACTATAGATGCCGGCCTTCACGCGCACGACGTACACCTGCGAGCTATTGCGTGGCACCTTGGCCAGCGCTTCAGTGATCGTCTTGATGTCGCCGCTGCCGTCTGCAGCCACCGTCACGTTAGGACGATCCAGATCCACCACCACTGGACGATGGCCCGGATATCCTCCGTGAGCTGCCGAGCTTTGCGCCCAAGATGCGCGCCGCCTCCGCGTTGTGCTCGACCCCGTCCAGACATGTCTCCTGGAACGTCAGCGCAGCGCTGAGCCAGGTCCGGAGATCGCCGACGTCGGCGTCGGACAACTCTCCGGCTTGAAGCCTTGCCAGGGACGCCTTGACGTCATCCACGGCGTACCCGAGGAGCTCCCCGCAGTTGTGCAGCGCACGCGACGTGCGGGTGTTGATGTTGTGGAGGTCGTCGATCAGCGCCTTGGACTCGCCGATCGCCTCGGAGATCTTCCCCGACGTCACGTGGAACATGGCCTCGGTGAGATCCGCCGGCGAGCGGGCATGACGGCCATGGGCTGCAGCCTTCCACAGCAGCTCGGCTTCGCACCTCTCGCTGTGCTCCGTGGGCTGGCAGAAGGCCTTCACCAGCTTCTCCGACGACGATAACGCGCCGGCGCCGGTGCTGCTAGAATGGTGTTTGTTCAAAGCCACGGTCGACATTACGGCCGCTACTAAAAGCAGGACGGCCGAAGAGCCGCCGATCATCACTTTTTTGTTCACGGTGGTGTTTTGTGTAGTATCGATCGATCGATCTCGTTGGTTCTTGCTTGTTGCCTGCGGATTGAACAAGTAGCGCCCGGGGTAGATGGTCTTATATAGAGGAGAACCATGATCATGCAATATGGAAAGAGCGGCAATCAATGGCGGTGACACAATCAATTTCGACGATATGTGTCAGCTGTCACTTCTCATCTTCACCGCAAGAAACACGTCGTCCGTCTAGTGGCCGGAGATAAAATCATCATCACGGATATTGCTTTCCCTCTTATGGAAATATGATTGCGCGTACAATTTCCAAGTTTTGTGTACTTAACAGGCTGCCGCCAGCAAAGTGCGCATGTGGATCTCTTATCCAACCGAAAATATAGTCATTTTTATGGCACAGGAAAAGAATATTATCTTCTTTATAGTATGATATATAGTACGATCATATATATATATATATACTCCTTTGTATCCACATTTTGAATACAAATCCTTGCTCAAATTTTGCTTTGTAATGTTTTATCGTTTCTACTTCAATGCGCACCCGCGTGGAATACAAAAGTTTGGGAAAACACATGGATGGCTGGGATACGCGCGGACGGTTCTTAGTCGAGGGGCACGATCGTCCTTCGGAAATTTTCGTCCTTGCTCTGTAAAAAAAAAACCCGTAGAAGTCCGCGTAGAAGCTCGTACGGCCCGTTCACCGGAGCGTATTATACACATATGCACGTGGGTGCCGAACCATCGGCTTCCTTAAGTAGCATAGTCGGCCGGTGGACTGCGTTCCATCCACTTCGAAAAATTTCCCAAATTGGGAAGCAAACCCTAGCTAGCCATCTCTCCACAAACCCTTGATCGCGGCGGCCTTCCATGGAGAAGGGGAAGCAGGTGGCGGCGCCCGCTGACAACGCGGAGAAGGGGAAGCAGGTGGCGGCGGGCGGTAAGAAGGCGGAGAAGGGGAAGTAGGTCGCGGATGCAGAGGGCGGAAATAGGAGCTCCGGCTGGGGTCGGCCGACCGTCTACTCCGGTGTGCATCCGCTGAAGTGGAAGTTTCAGACGGAGGCGCATATCAGGCGGAAGAAGAAGAAGAACTTGAAGAACATGCTGCGTCAGGAGAGGGGGAGAAGATCTACTCGCCTGCCGGCGTCAAGACCTTCCGCGAGTCCGATAGCGATGACACCGATGAGGTAAGTCCAGATCTCGCTCCTAGTGTTCTTGCCGCCGAGGTTTGCCTCTTCCTGTTCTTGCTAGGGTTTATGGTGCTAGTAGGGTTGGATGCGCCTAGCGATGCTAGTTTGTGCCAGGTTAGATGCGCCATAGATTAGCTACTGATTTCCCCAGGACCCCTTTGGCAACGTTCTGATGGATGTAGGATCAAGTAGGCTTCTATTTTGGAAGGTTAGGTCGTCGAGTGGTTTCTCTTGCTTCGAATGTTATTGCTTCGAATGTTATGATATCTGTAGTTTGTGCCTGAGTTTTTGGTCTTGAACAATATGAGAAGTAAGAACCTGGCATTTCGTTTGGAATGAAAATGGAATGGGTCTGTTGCCTATTGATCTACACATATTAGCTGCTGATGTGTTCTTCCTTGGTGCCAGTAATATAATTGATTATGGGTCTACTTGCGACCTCTTCGAGATTGTAAATTTAGGTAATGTGACCATGCATAGTTCAAGTTCATATTAGGTGTTACTTTCTAAAAATTCTTAGAAAGTTCAACAATGCTAGTTTGTGAATTTGACTGTAATAGTTAAGTAAAAGAGACATGGGAATCTGTATCAGGTGCTTGTCAATATACTATTGTACTGTTTTGTGGAATGTATTTGATTTCATTTACTTTTTCTTATGAATTTAGTTCATTAGATCATCTGATCACTTTATACTGAGCTTAATATACCTAGTCTATGTACTCCTAGTCAGAGTGTCTGCCTTGGTAATTTGCTAGTCTTTTGAAATGCTTATCTCACATAGAACATATGGTTCTAGTACATTCATGATAGTTGTTAATGTAGGGGTTCGCAGCATGGAAAACAAAAATTTTCTATCGCATACAAACAAACAAGCCAAGATCTATCTACTAGATTGTAGCAACGAGTCGATGGAATAACTCACCCTCGAAGATTCCAAAGTGTTTAACGAGAGCAGATTCTCGTGGGTGATGTAGTCGTACTCTTTCCGATCTCAAGATCGCGTAGACGATCCTTCCAGCGCCACGTTCCAGCAGCGCTCCCGCAGTCGGTCACACGTTCGGTACTCGACGAAGACCTTCCTCTCCCTTGTTCCAGCAGGCAGCGGAGGTTGTAGCACTCTCCTCGCGATTCCGGCAGCACAACGGCGTGGTACCGGAAGTAGAGGGGAGATCCCGCAGGGCTTCGCCTTAAGCCGGTGCGAGTATGGTGGAGCTTATGAGAGAGGCTATTAGTGGTCTAGTAATTAGACACACCAATTAGAGGGCTCTAAACCAATTAGAAGGCTCTAAACCGAATAGCTCTAAACCGGGGTCTAGATCTAGGGTTTAGTTTAGAGGATAGGAAACTTGTGTGTTGTTGGGAGGGAGCCCTGCCCCTCCTTATATAGGTGGGAGGGGCTGGCCGGCCAAGGGGAGGGAGTGGAGTCCCTCCCCAACTCGGCCTTGAGGTGGGGCGCCGGCTTGGGGAGGAGGAATCCCTCCCCAACTCGGCCTCCTTTTCTCCTCCTCTTTCCACCTTCCAAAACTGGCAGTTTGACTTTCAAACTTGCTGTTTGACTTTCCAAATTGGGATTTGATTTAATCCTTTATTTAGAACAGCGATGACACTAAGTACATGATGCAACCATTCCAACATGTAATGACACATTCATGTACCCCTTCCCCCCCGGAGTGCCGGACAATCCGGGACCTTCTAGAATGTTCCCGATGGAAACACCGGAATCATTCCCGAACTCCGAAACGGGACTTTCCTTATATGAATCTTATTCTCCGGACCATTCCGGATCACCTCGTGATATCCCGGATCCCATCCGAGACTCCGAACAACATTCGGTCTCTTTCTCATAATACCATAACTACTCAAACAACGTCGAATCCTTAAGTGTGTCTCCCTACGGTTCGTGAATTATGCGGACATGATCGAGACACTTCTCCGAACAATAACCAATAGAGGAATCTGGAAATTCATATGGCTCCCACATATTTCTACGATTACTTTGCGATCGAATGAACCACTTACATACGATACCAATTTCCCTTTGTCTCACGATATGTTACTTATCCGAGGTTATGATCGTCGGTATCTCTGCATACCTAGTTCAACCTCGTTACTGATAAGTACTCTTTTCTCGTTCCCGTGATATGTGATCCCTTGTGAGCCAGTCACATGCTTGCAAGCTAATTGGATGACATTTCACCGAGAGGGCCCAGAGAATATCTATCCGTCATATGGATGGACAAATCCCACTCTTGATCCATGTGTTTCAACCAATACTTTCCGAACACTCAATACCACCTTTATAGCCACCCTGTTACGGTGTGGTGTTTGATGACATCAAAGCATCCATCCGGTAAAGGTGATATGCATGATCTCATGGTCGAAGGAATTAGGTTACTATGTATCAGAAAGCATATAGCAATTGAACTATTGAAATGACTTGATCTTTATGCTACGCTTATCTATAGGAGTATGTCCACCATATCATTCTCCTAACGATATGATCTTGTTGTTAATAACATCTCAATGTTCATGATAGGGAAACCACAATCATCTATTAACCAACAAGCTAGTTTAACAAGAGGCTTTACTAGGGACTCTTATTTTAGTTTACAAATCACACAAGTATTAATGTTTCCGGTTAATACAATTATAGCATGGTATGTAAACATTTATCATAAGTGTGAAGACATGATAATAACCACTTTATTATTGCCTCTTGGGCATATCTCCAACAGTCTCCCACTTGCACTAGAGTCAATAATCTAGTTTCGAACCTTTGTGTATATAACACCTATGGCTTTCCGGTGTTGTATGTACACGATTGCTAGTGGTCAACTGATCTCCGGATCTGACACTTCCAGGTCCGTGTGTAATTGCATGTCTTTGCGTCTCTACGCATCACTCATTCTCTAATGAGATGGCTTTGTATAAATTTGGTCTTTTCGGTGTGACCTTTAGTTCTTTAGGGTTAAAACATGTTGACAATATTGTCGTACAATATATCTTCATAGTATTATCCCGCTGTGAACTACACCTAGTTTGATAACAAACTACTTGACACAAATGCCCTCTTTTGCTACTATAATAGCAGTCATATACTTAGCCTTTTGTTGTAGTATCTGTCACAATGTCTTAACCTTGGAAATCGTCCAAATCCATTATGGAACTCACTTTCCATTATATTGTGCCATCCTTAGTTTAGATTGAGACAAAACTAAATTTGTACTTTGTGACAAAGCTAGTATCAATGTAGTACTTTTACAATGAACTAACCATCTATTAGTCACTTCTACAAATAATATATTCTTAGTTCTTTCAAAAGATCATAAGAATATCCTTACTATCGTCCAATGATCATCTTATGAATCATTCTGGTATATGCTCATAATATTTATAGCATAGGACATATCTGGATTTGTACATATCACAGTACGATTGATATAAATACTCTTTGTGATTTCATACATCAAGTATCAATCTATACTTGATTATTTGTGTCACATACCAAGTGCCAATACACTTGAATATATCATCAACATTGAACTCTTTCAATCCTTTCTGTGCAACAAGAACCTCTCTTGTAGTTTCTATATTGAACTCATTCAATATCTTGTCTATGTACTTCTGGCACAACCATATTAGCGTCTATTGATGCCAAATATTTGGGTTTTGCCTAAGTCTTTCATCAGGATGAAATTTTTAATATGTGTTAATAAAAGATACATCTTTTCTAATCAACAATATGTCCTCCACATAATGTATTAGAAATATGTCTTAGCGCTCCCACTTAATTCCTTGCAAATGCAAGCATCTTCATTGTCTCCGATGAAATTAAACTCTTTTAACAGTTTCATCATAGTGAAGATTCCAACTCCGCTATGCTTACTTTAACCATTGAAGTTTGC
This sequence comes from Avena sativa, assembly GCA_916181665.1. Classification (NCBI taxonomy): domain Eukaryota; kingdom Viridiplantae; phylum Streptophyta; class Magnoliopsida; order Poales; family Poaceae; genus Avena; species Avena sativa. The sequence continues at coordinate 60,732,572 of OV702289.1, forward strand.
ATATGCTTTTAGCATCCTTTGAATTAACAAAACCCTTTGGACCGTGTCATGCACACGTCCTAGGTAACAATTCTATTAGAAGAACTTGTTTTGTTTATTCAACTACCACATAACAAAATTATATGTAGTGGTTGCTACATTAATCCGTCTAGACTAAATATCGCTATGAAAGATCAAATCTTGTCATATACAACTTGTTGTGAACTCTTTCCCAACATGTCGACTATTTCATAGATGTAAAACATCCATGTCTATTTCTTTATAGATCCAGACACAACTGTAAGGTCTTACACCTTTCTCGAGGGTCCTTCAAGTTCAAAACTTGATTTCTCGTGTATGGAATTATCACGGATTTTATGGCTTCAAGCCATTTGACGGAGTCAGGGCCCATCATTGCTTCTTTGCATGTAGTCCGTTCATTATTCTCAAATAATGATTCAACCCTCAAATCTTAGTATTTGATTGTTTACTTGACCTACTTGTTTCAATAGAAACTTAGACCTCCGTGACCACAACTTTTGAGGCACGTGAGCCATGAGCATTATTGCTGCCTCCGGAACACTTTTCGGTGCTGCGCAACTCTGCACATATAGCTAAGGTTCTTTTAACCTTATCAAAGTTCTATTGTCCTCCCACTTTAACTTTTCACGAAAAATTCCTTCTCAAAGAAACTTGACGTTCTAAGCGACAAACACTTTTGTCTCCGGTGTTTTGGAGGAATACTTAACAGTAATACAAAGACAGGTTTATCCGACTTTGGTTGCAAACATCTTTCTTATGCATAGCATACCAATGTTTAAGAAAGGACTACTTGGGTTTTATCCCAAACCATAACCTTATATGGTGTCATTTCAACGGATTATGATGGAGCTCTTTTCAGTGGAAAAACGGTAATCTCTAAAGCTTTTAATCTTTAAAATATAATGGCAGTTTTATAAATTATACCTTTGATCTTACCATGTCAAACAAGGTTTAATTACATATCTCGAACGCTCCATACACTTATGGTGTTTCGGGAAAATGCAAATCCACGGAACGATTCCTTAAATCTTAGGTATTATGCTAAACTTGTAACTTAAATATTTTCCTTTATGATCTTATCATAAACTATTCATATTCTCGTTACAATGATTTTGCACTTCATTTTGAAAGTCTTTGAACTTTTCAAATGTTTCATACTTCATCCTTATTAAGTAAATATTCATATATTCACTCAAATTTTCGGAGAAAGCATATGAAGTTGAAATCCATCGCTCTTGACTACATATAATGGATTTCATACAACAATATGTACAAGTTCCAATAAGCTAGCCATTCGTTCCCTTTTGGCCTATGAACGAAGTTTTAATTATCTCTAGGAAAGTTTCACAAGCATCATTTGATCAAAATCAAAAGACTCCAAAATTCCATCTACATGGAGTTTCTTCATGTTTTCTTTCCAATATAATTTAAACGGCGATGTCACTTCCTAAGTGATCTTTCAATCAATCTGTCTTTCGACATTTTTAGCACTATTTTTATGGATGTGATTTCTCCAACGAGATTTGTAAATTATCCATCTTTTATGGATTACGGTAATTATTTGAGCAACCCTTTTGTTCTCATAACACCTGATAAAACAAATCTTGAAGGCAAGCTTTGATGTTTTAACGAGCAACACAATAACCCTTTATTTGTTCTCGATGAACATCATCACATATTCTTTTGCTAGTTACTTAGGCCATTGTAGTTCATGAATTCTGTTGTTTCGTATGACGATTCACACCAACAAATCCAGTATCAAATACTTAAGAACCACATTGTTTAAGAAGCAAAGAACATAGCCATAACATGTATATCATCTATATACTTAAGCTGAACAATTCTAGTCTTTTCTTTTCTGCCATATATTTATGAGATTCTCTTTCAGTATTTCCTTTTCTATTTGAAAGAATCTATCAACATCAATAGTGGAGTCATACATATGACACATAGTCCAAAGCGTGTATAATTAAATACCAATGTCTTTGGATTTGCACTTTGAAGTAGATCACCATCATCAAATGTTTGGTGTTCTTTCAAATTCCTTTCTTTAGTAATCTATTGGTGTAGTAAACATTTTACCTACATCAAATATTCACCTTCATCATGGAATCGTCCATGACCAAGCTACTTTTAGCTTATAACGGTGAATCGCGAGTATAATGTTGCTCTCCAAAACCTTTTGGAAGATTAGGACAACTAGTGTCTCCAACCTTTTGCAAATTCTCATCAAAATATGAGAACATGAACTTTGCCATATTATACTCTATCATGTTGTAACCAAAACTTTGTTTCAGATATCACAATATCTTCCACATATCATGGTTTCTGAAACAACTCTTTCAGATCCTAGATAACCTTGATATTAAGACAATCCTTTGAATATCAAGAATCATGGAGACAAACATGATACTTTATATACTAACACTTGGAATTGTTACTCTTGATTTAATACCAATTATTAAACTTCATGGAGTAACCGGAACTTACTGAAAGTTTGCAATAGGACTTTTAAACTTTAGATTAACACTTCAAAACAATACGATACCAGTTCGTAAAGTAACTAACCAGAATTCTATAGTTCTATCATCTCAATTATAACTAAGCGCAAGGTGGTAAACGGATGCCAATGACTACAACAACTATGCAAATTCACTTTGATTTAGTTTATGATAAATTGAGTTCTAATTAATAATTAAATTAATCTAAGTGAACTCCCACTCAAAACAATATCCCTCACATTGTTTTAGTGATCACACGAACCAAATCCACCACATCAAAACCGATCATCACGAGAGTTGATATAGCTTCAATGGCGAACAATCAACATGTTCATCATATCTACTATATGACTCATGCTCTACCTTTCGGTAATCCGTGTTCCTGAGGCCATGTCTGTACATGCTAGGCTCGTCAAGATCAAACCTTAGCTACCGCATAAGCAAATCTGGCTTGCTTACGTTGTATTTACCCGTGGAATCAAAGACACCCGATCATCACGTGGTGCTTCGAAGCAACAAGTTTTAGCAACGGTGCTAACTAAGGGCGAACACTTTAGAACTTGAAATTTATGTGCATGAGGGATCATCTTATAATGCTACCGTCGTCTACTAAGCAATACAAGATGCATAAAGGATTAACATCACATGCAATTCATAATATGTGATATGATATGGCCTTTCTTCTTTGTGCTTCCGATCTCCATCTTCAAGCACGAACATGATCTCCATCATCACCGGCATAGCATCAAGGTCAATGACGCTTCTTCATGGTTGTCGTCCACCAGCTTCAACTATTACAACTATTTTGAATAGACACGCAGGTCTTAACAGAATTTAAAGACAACCATATGGCTCCTGCCGGTTGCCAACTTACAATAAGGAACATTGCATACATCAAATATAATCACAATCATGGCCATATCACATCACTGCACACCCCTGCAAAACAAAGTTAGACGCTTCTACTTTCTTTGCATATTTTACGTGGTTTGGGGCTTTCCATAAGTGTCGTTCTAACCTACGAACAAGAACCACAACATTGATACTAGCATTGTTGATTACCCGTTGTAAATCGGATCTTTACTATGCTAGGAGAAACAGGCACCCGCAAAGCCACTTATGCAATACGAGTTGCATGTCAAGCGTGGAGCAAGTCTCATGAACGATGTCATGTAAGGTTAGCCCGGGCCGCTTCATCCCAACATACCGCAAGATGCAAAGTACACAAAAGGCAATCTACAATAAAAGCATCAACGCCCACAATGACCATTGTGTTCTACTCGTGCAACAGATCTACATATAGACACGGCTCTGATACCACTGTAGGGGTTCGCAGCATGGAAAACAAAAATTTTCTATCGCATACAAACAAACAAGCCAAGATCTATCTACTAGATTGTAGCAACGAGTCGATGGAATAACTCACCCTCGAAGATTCCAAAGTGTTTAACGAGAGCAGATTCTCGTGGGTGATGTAGTCGTACTCTTTCCGATCTCAAGATCGCGTAGACGATCCTTCCAGCGCCACGTTCCAGCAGCGCTCCCGCAGTCGGTCACACGTTCGGTACTCGACGAAGACCTTCCTCTCCCTTGTTCCAGCAGGCAGCGGAGGTTGTAGCACTCTCCTCGCGATTCCGGCAGCACAACGGCGTGGTACCGGAAGTAGAGGGGAGATCCCGCAGGGCTTCGCCTTAAGCCGGTGCGAGTATGGTGGAGCTTATGAGAGAGGCTATTAGTGGTCTAGTAATTAGACACACCAATTAGAGGGCTCTAAACCAATTAGAAGGCTCTAAACCGAATAGCTCTAAACCGGGGTCTAGATCTAGGGTTTAGTTTAGAGGATAGGAAACTTGTGTGTTGTTGGGAGGGAGCCCTGCCCCTCCTTATATAGGTGGGAGGGGCTGGCCGGCCAAGGGGAGGGAGTGGAGTCCCTCCCCAACTCGGCCTTGAGGTGGGGCGCCGGCTTGGGGAGGAGGAATCCCTCCCCAACTCGGCCTCCTTTTCTCCTCCTCTTTCCACCTTCCAAAACTGGCAGTTTGACTTTCAAACTTGCTGTTTGACTTTCCAAATTGGGATTTGATTTAATCCTTTATTTAGAACAGCGATGACACTAAGTACATGATGCAACCATTCCAACATGTAATGACACATTCATGTACCCCTTCCCCCCCGGAGTGCCGGACAATCCGGGACCTTCTAGAATGTTCCCGATGGAAACACCGGAATCATTCCCGAACTCCGAAACGGGACTTTCCTTATATGAATCTTATTCTCCGGACCATTCCGGATCACCTCGTGATATCCCGGATCCCATCCGAGACTCCGAACAACATTCGGTCTCTTTCTCATAATACCATAACTACTCAAACAACGTCGAATCCTTAAGTGTGTCTCCCTACGGTTCGTGAATTATGCGGACATGATCGAGACACTTCTCCGAACAATAACCAATAGAGGAATCTGGAAATTCATATGGCTCCCACATATTTCTACGATTACTTTGCGATCGAATGAACCACTTACATACGATACCAATTTCCCTTTGTCTCACGATATGTTACTTATCCGAGGTTATGATCGTCGGTATCTCTGCATACCTAGTTCAACCTCGTTACTGATAAGTACTCTTTTCTCGTTCCCGTGATATGTGATCCCTTGTGAGCCAGTCACATGCTTGCAAGCTAATTGGATGACATTTCACCGAGAGGGCCCAGAGAATATCTATCCGTCATATGGATGGACAAATCCCACTCTTGATCCATGTGTTTCAACCAATACTTTCCGAACACTCAATACCACCTTTATAGCCACCCTGTTACGGTGTGGTGTTTGATGACATCAAAGCATCCATCCGGTAAAGGTGATATGCATGATCTCATGGTCGAAGGAATTAGGTTACTATGTATCAGAAAGCATATAGCAATTGAACTATTGAAATGACTTGATCTTTATGCTACGCTTATCTATAGGAGTATGTCCACCATATCATTCTCCTAACGATATGATCTTGTTGTTAATAACATCTCAATGTTCATGATAGGGAAACCACAATCATCTATTAACCAACAAGCTAGTTTAACAAGAGGCTTTACTAGGGACTCTTATTTTAGTTTACAAATCACACAAGTATTAATGTTTCCGGTTAATACAATTATAGCATGGTATGTAAACATTTATCATAAGTGTGAAGACATGATAATAACCACTTTATTATTGCCTCTTGGGCATATCTCCAACAGTTAAATTCAATATGTATAGCATATTGAAGGAGTTTTTGTGGTGCTACTGAAAGCTTTTGTTTTGTATTTATAAAATATTTCTAACATGTCAAGCATTTATGTAGTTACAATTATGGAGCTGAAAGCTTATGTGTTTTGTTACAGATGCATAAATTGCTGGTTGTAGTACTGCTAGTAATAGTTGTTGTTATCTTGCTTCATTGGTTTATTATTTTTGTTGCATTACTATTTTCAGCAACTGTTTTCTTATGCTCCACACATAAGTTGGTAGTTAATGCTGATGTGATCTAGCTTAAGATTATTACGTATGATACAACATTCTGCTTCATAGGCTTATAATTTTGATTGCACTACTGCTTTCAGGACATGGGTTGTTCTGCTGCAAACTTAAGTTGGTATTTAATGCTGAAGTGATACAACTTAAGATTAATAAGTGTGATAGATCAATCTGCTTGTAAGACATAATTTTTTGTTACACTAATACTTCCAGCAGATGTTTTGTTTTGATGCACACTTTTGATTTGTACATAATGCTGCGCTGATCTAACTTCATATGTGTGACATATCAACTATTCTATTATGATTTTTAAATGTTCAATTAAAAAGCAATTGTCTAAGTTTCCCGTTATATAATATGTGGCACATATAGTCTTATTTTACAGAGTAATTATTGTAAGCCTTATTTTATTTCACATATTTCCACAGAAGTCAGATGGTGTCGGTAGTGACGTGGAGGACAGGGACCGCAAGAGTCGTGCTGTGCTGAAGAACCTCAAGGCTGACGACATCCCCTACCTTCTAGGCCCAGGGGAGTACAAGTGCCCGTGGTGCTTTCGGAAGGAGATGCCAAAGGACTACCTGGGTGTGATTTTTCTTTGCATTTTTTTTCTTCTGGCCTTGGGTGTGATTGGTAGCCGGCAGCCGAATCACCGCCCAGCCCGGTAGTGCTAAGATGGACAGTGCCAGGCTGAAACAGCCTCTGGGACAGATTGTGTATCCCGTCTGATAGTCGGCATACCATTATTTTTCTGCATGAGTAGAGAACCGCGGTCTATGTGTTTTGTTGCCTTCATCGGTCCAGTGAGTACACAATCACATCTGCTTTGTTACTCGCAGCGAATATGTGTGGTAACCTCCACGGTTACTAGATCCGACGGTGCGGGCCCCTGTTGCAGTTCAGCTTCCATATGGTGGGGATTAACCATCCAGTGGTGCGCCGCCTAGGTCCAGCAATTTTTGGGCCCACGTCCCTCCACCTCCAAGATGTGTGCATCCCAAGCGACTAGGGGATACTGTCGGGCGAACTAGGGGATACTGTCGGGCGAATGGTAACCAGGGTACCCTGGCCCATCTACTTCCATACCCCCGCGACAAGGCAGTCACTAAGCCGCAATGAGACATCACTATTGAGCGTCAAAGAGCAGCCTCCGCATGGCCTCTAGGCGAAGCCTCCCGATGAGTGCTAATATGATGAATATTTAAGCACACAAATTATTCTATTGTTGTCACTACGCCGACGGCTATAAACTATCAGCATATGCCAACAAGCTGTCGGCTTAGGTCTAAACCGACGGCTGCCGTTGGCGTAGTGCCGTCAGTGTCTCACGGCGTCGGCGCAGACCGGACGACCGTTGGCGTACGAGGTTGTCGTCGGCGTAGTATGTGCCGACGGCCAGCTGGCACTGTCGGTGTAAGGTGACCGTCAATAAAGACCCAGTGGGCCCCGCTTGACCCTGTAATAGCCATTAGCGGCGGAAGTAACATGCTGATGGCCAGACTGTCGGTCTAGCTGGCCACGTGGGCATGCCTGGATTGGTGCGGGAGGAACCTAAGCCAACGGCTTAGCCGTCGGCCTAGGATTGAACGTGGCTGAGCATGGGCGTCACACAGGGGTGGGCTTGCCTACTGGTACGCCGACGGTTACGCTGTCAGCCTAGCCTTCCATGTACGCCAACGGCCAGACTGTCGGCACAGACGAGGCGTTGGGTCCAAATATGATGCATATTTAAGCATACAAATTATTCTATTATCGTCACTATGTCGATGGCTATAAACCATCGGCATAGGACAACAAGCCGTCGGTGTAGGTCTAAGCCGACGGCTGTCGTCGGCGTTGTGCCGTCGGTGTCTCACTTCGCGTCGACGTAGACCGGGTGACCGCCGGCGTACAAGGTTGCTATCGGCGTAGTATGTGCCGACGGACAGGTGGCACTGTCGGTGTAAGGTGACCGTCGGTAAAGATCCAGTGGGCCCCGCTTGACCCCGTAACAGCCATTAGCGGCGGAAATAACTACGCCGATGGCCAGACCATCGGCCTAGCTGGCCACGTAGGCGCGCCTGGGCGGGTGCGGGAGGAAGCTACACCGACGGCTTAGCCGTCGGCCTAGCGTTGCACGTCGCAGCGCCTTAGCGTCACGCGGAGGTGGGCCGGCCTACTAGTACGCCGACGGTTAAACTGTCGGCCTAGACTTTCACGTACGCCGACGGCCAGACCGTCGGCAGAGACAAGGCGTTGGACCAAATGGTCACCACTATGCCGACGGCAATACCGTCGGCATAGCACCCGCCAGGAATTTTTTTACATTTGTTTCCAGCTTTCCCTGTACAACAAAATCACAATACAAAATACATATATAGTCCATACACAGCATGCATACACAGTTCATATATAATGCATATGATGGGTTCGTAGCATGTAAAACAAATTTTTTTTACCGCAAGAACAAACAAAATCCAGATCTAATCTAGATAAAAGCCAAGATCTAATCTATTAGACATGTGCAACGAGATAGATCTGTACTAACCCTCGTAGTTTCCAAAGCCTTGTTCGAGATCGGATCTCGTGGTTGATATAGTCGATCACTTGCCGATCTCAAGATCGAGTGGAAGATCCTTCCGGCGCCGCGTTCCGGCAGCGCTTCCGCAGACGGTCACACGTGCGGAGTCGAAGCAGACCTTCCTCTCCCCGTTCCAGCGAACAGCGGGGGTAGTAGATCTTCTCCACGGAATCCCAGCAGCCCGACGGTGTGGTGGTGGTGGTGGAGGAGAGAATTCTGCAGGGCTTCGCCTAAGCCGGAGCAGAGCGAAGGAAGAGGAGAGAGGCGGCGGCTAGGGATTGTTATGAGAGAGGTCTAGGAGGGGGCGCCCCCTCCCCTCTATTTAAAGGAGGGAGGCGCGCCATGGGAGGGGGAGTCCTAGTAGGACTCCCCTCCTTGGCCGGCGGGTTGGGAAGGGGGGGAGGAGTCCTCCTCCCCCACGAATCCGTGTCTAGCCCCCACAAGGTTTCCTTGACCCTTTCTTGGTTTTCAAGCAAACACCAAGAACTCTTCTAGAACCTTCCAGAACATTCCGAAACCTTCTAGAATCTCCATATAAACACTCCGGAACATTTCCTAACTTAGAAAATTATCCCCAATATATGAATCTTATTTTCCAGACCACTCCGTATCTCCTCGTGATGTCCCGGATCCAATCCGAGACTCCGAACAACATTCGGTCTCCAACGCATATTCCATATCTACTTAAAACAACTTCGAACCTTAAGTGTGTCACCCTACGGTTCGCGAATATGCAGACATGATGGAGACACTTCTCCGATCAATAACCATTAGCAGGATCTGGAGATCCATAACGGCTCCCACATACTCAACGATGACTTCGTGATCGATAGAACCATTAACATACGAAACCAATTCCCTTTGTCACGCGATATTCTACTTATCCGAGGTTTGATCGTCGGTATCTCCATACCTAGTTCTACCTCGTTACTGATAAGTACTCTTTACTCGTTCCATGTCCTGTCATCCCTTGTGACCTAGTCACATGCTTGCAAGCTAACTAGATGACATTCCACCGAGAGGGACCAGAGCATATCTATCCGTCATATGGATGGAAAAATCCCAATCTTGGTCCATGCGCGTCAACACATACTTTCAGAATACCCAACGACACCTTTATAACCACCCAGTTATGAAGCGGTGTTTGATGTCATCAAAGTACCCATCCGGTGATGGTGATTAACGTAACCTCATGGTCGAAGGATTAGGTTACTATGCATTTGAAAGCTTACAGCAATACGAACTTAATGACTTGATCTTATGCTACGCTTACTATGGGTGTGTGTCCATCACATCATTCTCCTAATGATATAACCTTGTTATTAATCACATCCAATGTCCATGATCAGGAAACCATGATCATCAATTAATCAACAAGCTAGTTCAACAAGAGGCTTACTAGAGACTCTTTTATGTTTACAAAACACACATGTATTAGTGTTTCCTCATAATACAATTATAGCATGGGATGTAAACATTCATCATAAACACAAATATATAATAATAACCACTTTTATTATTGCGTCTTGGGCATATCTCCAACAGTCTCCCACTTGCACTAGAGTCAATAATCTAGATTACATGGTAATATACCTTACACCCATGGCGTTCTGGTGTTGGTCATGCTTTGCTCTAGGGAGAGGTTTAGTCAACGGATCTGCCACATTCAGATCAGTGTGTACTTTGCAAATCTTTATGTCACCATCTCGGACATACTCGCGAATAGCATGGAAACGTAGCTTGATGTGCTTCAGCTTGCTATGTGACCTTGGCTCCTGTGCATTAGCTATGGCACCTGTGTTGTCACAGTAGATGGCCATCGGGTCCAACACACTGGGAACCACGCCAAGTTCAGTAATGAACTCCTTTATCCATATGGCTTCTTGTGCAGCCTCCAAAGCAGCTATGTATTCCGATTCAGTTGAAGATTTCGCCACAACGCTTTGCTTGGCACTCCTCCAGCTCACTGCAGCACCATTCAAAATAAATACGTATCCAGACTGTGACTTCGAGTCATCTGGATCGGTGTTCCAACTAGCATCAGTGTAACCGTTTACAACAAGTTGTTCATCACCTCCATAAGAAAGAACCATATCCTTAGTCCTATTCAGGTACTTTAGGATATTCTTGACGCTGTCCAGTGTTCCATTCCAGGATCACTTTGATATCTGCTAGTCAAACTAACAGCATGTGCTATATCTGGTCTTGTACACAGCATGGCATACATGATAGAACCTATGGCCGAGGCATAGGGAATATTATTCATCTTTTCTCTATCTTCTGCCGTAGCCGGACTTTGAGTCTTACTCAAGGTCTTACCTGACAACATGGGCACGAACCCTTTCTTGCTCTCTTCCATTCTAAACTTCTTTAGAACTTTGTCTAAGTATGTACTTTGTGAAAGCGCTATTAGGCATCTTGATCTATCTCTATAAATCTTGATGCCTAGAATATATGCCGCTTCTCCAAGATCCTTCATTGAAAAACTATTATTCAAATAGGTTTTGACGCTATTAAGAAGTTCTATATCATTCCCAATCAACAATATGTCATCTACATATAGTACTAGCAATGCTACAGAGCTCCCACTCACTTTCTTGTAAATACAAGCTTCTCCATAAGTTTGTATAAATCCAAAGTTTTTGATTACTTTATCAAAACGTTGATTCCAACTCCGGGATGCTTGCTTCAGTCCATAAATGGAGCGCTGAAGTTTGCATACCTTGTCAGCATCACTAGGATCAACAAAACCCTTAGGTTGTACCATATACAACTCTTCCTCAATGTCACCATTAAGGAACGCTTTTGACATCCATCTGCCAAATCTCATAATCGAAATATGCAGCAATTGCTAACAAAATCCTCACAGACTTTAGCTTCGCTACTGGTGAGAAAGTCTCATCGTAGACAACTCCTTGAATTTGTCGGAACCCTTTCGCGACAAGTCGAGCTTTATAGACAGTAACATTACCATCAGCATCTGTTTTTCTTTTGAAAATCCATTTGTTCTCCACAGCCTTACGGCCATCCGGTAAGTCCACACTTGGTTTTCGTACATGGATCCCATTTCGGATTTCATGGCTTCTAGCCATTTGTCGGAATCTAGGCTCACCATAGCTTCTTCATACGTCGCAAGGTCATCAGTGTTGTCCACCAACATGACGTTCAAGGCAGAGTCATACCAATCAGGAGTGGTACGAACCCTTGTTAACCTGCGAGGTTCAGTAGTAACTTTGTTCGAAGTTTCATGATCACCATCATTAGCTTCCTCTCCAATTGGTGCAGGCGGCACAAAAACATCTTCCGGTGCTGCGCTACTCTCAACTCCGAGAGAAGGTTCAATAACCTCACCGAGTTCTACTTTCCTTCCAGTCACTTCCTTCGAGAGAAACTCCTTCTCAAGAAAGGATCCATTCTTGGCAACAAAAACTTTGCCTTCAGATCTATGATAGAAGGTATACCCAATTGTTTCTTTCGGGTATCCTATGAAGACGCATTTTTCCGCTTTGGGTTCAAGCTTATCGGGTTGTAACTTCTTTACATACGCCTCGCAACCCCAAACTTTAAGGAACGACAACTTAGGTTTCTTTCCAAACCACAGTTCGTACGGTGTCGTTTCAACGGATTTAGATGGTGCCCTATTTAAAGTGAATGCGGCTGTCTCTAATGCATAGCCCCAAAACGATAGCGGTAAATCTGTAAGAGACATCATAGACCGAACCATATCTAAGAGAGTTCGATTACGACGTTCGGACACACCATTACGCTGTGGTGTTCCCGGCGGTGTCAACTGCGAAAGTATTCCACATTTCTTTAAATGCATGCCAAACTCGTAACTTAGATATTCACCTCCACGGTCAGAACACAGAAACTTAATCTTCTTGTTACGATGATTTTCCACTTCACTTTGAAATTCCTTAAACTTCTCGAAAGTTTCGGACTTATGTTTCATAAAGTAGATATACCCATATCTACTTAAGTCATCCGTGAAAGTGAGAACATAACGATATCCACCACGCGATGCTACACTCATTGGACCGCACACATCGGTATGTATTATTTCCAATAAGTCTGTAGCTCGCTCCATTATTCCAGAGAATGTAGTCTTAGTCATTTTTCCCATTAGACATGCTTCACATCTTTCAAGTGATTCAAAATCAAGTGATTCAAGAAGTGCATCAGAATGGAGTTTCTTCATACGCTTCACTCCAATGTGACCAAGACGACAGTGCCACATGTATGTAGAATTATCATTCAATTTTATTCATTTAGCATCTATGTTGTGAACATGTGTATCACTACTATCGAGATTCAATAAGAATAAACCATTTATCTCAGGTGCATTACCATAAAAGATATTACTCATATAAATCGAACAACCTTTATTCTCAGACTTAAAAGAGTAACCGTATCGCAATAAACAAGATCCAGATATAATGTTCATACTTAACGCAGGCACCAAATAACAATTATTTAAATTTAAAACTAATCCCGAAGGTAGATGTAGAGGGAGCGTGCCGACGGCGATCACATCAACCTTGGAGCCATTTCCAACGCACATCGTCACCTCGTCTCTCGCTAGTCTTCGTTTATTCCGCAGCTCCTGTTTCGAGTTACAAATATGAGCAACCGAACCAGTATCAAATACCCAGGCACTACTACGACTACTAGTAAGATACACATCAATAACATGTATATCGAATATAACTTTCTTCTTGATGTTGCCGTTCTTCAGATCTGCCAGGTACTTGGGGCAGTTATGCTCCAGTGACCAGCACCCTTGCAGTAGAAGCACTCAGTTTCGGGCTTAGGACCAGCCTTGGGCTTCTTAGCAGGTGCGGCAGCTTTCTTGCCGTCCTTCTTGAAGTTGCCCTTTTTCTTAGGCTTGCCCTGTTTCTTAAAATTGGTGGTCTTATTGACCATCAACACTTGGTGCTCCTTCTTGATCTCCACTTCAGCAGTTTTTAGCATGGACGATAGTTCAGGCAACGTCTTGTTCATGCAGTGCATATTGTAGTTCATCACAAAGTTCTTATAACTCGGTGGCACTGATTGGAGGACACGGTGAATCCCTAACTCATTAGGAATCGTTATCCCCAACTCTTGGAGCTTGTTTGCGTGCCCAGACATGGTGAGCACCTGCTCGCTAACGGAGCTTCCCTCTTCCATCTTGCAGGTAAAGAACTTCTCAGAGGCCTCATAGCTCTCCACGTCCGCGTGAGTCTCAAAAATGAGCTTGAGCTCCTTAATCATCTCGAACGGGTCGTGGTGCTCAAAACGCTTCTGGAGCTCCGTTTCTAAACCGTACAGGATGGCACACTGAACTATGGAGTAATGATTTTTCCGAGTGGCGTAAACAATCTTTACGTCATCGGTGGCATCATCTGCAGGTGGGTCACCTAGCGGTGCTTCGAGCACATAGGTCATCTGACCAGCCCTGAGGACAATCTTCAGACCACGGAGCCAGTCCGTGAAGTTGCTTCCATTGTTCTTAAGCTTTTCTTTCTCTAGGAACGCATTGAAATTGATGGAGAGATTCGCCATAATCTACAACAAATTTGCAAGTAGTTTAGACTAATTTTATGATAAATTGAGTTATACTTTAATTCTTAAATTAACTAGGTGAACTCCCACTCAAAACAACATCCCTCACATTGTCTTAGTGATTACACGAACCAAGTCCACTACACCAAGTCCGATCTTCACGAGAGAAGATGTAGTTTCATCGGCGAACAATCTTCATGTTCAGCATATCACTTATATGATTCATGCTCTACCTTTCGGTGTTCCGTGTTCTGAGACCATGTCTGTACATGCTAGGCTCGTCAAGATTAACCTTAGTTTCCGCATGTGCAAATCTGGCTTGCACCCGTTGTATGCACACGTAGAATCTATCACATCCGATCATCACGAGATGCTTCGAGACGACGAGTCTTAGCAACGGTGCCAACTAAGGACGAACACTTTATTACTTGATATTTAGTGAGAGAGATCATCTTATAATGCTACCATCGCGATCTAAGCAATACAAGATGCATAAAGGATTAACATCATAGGCAATTCATAATTAGTGTGATATGATATGGACCTTTCTTCTTATGCCTTTGATCTCCATCTCCAAAGCACGGATATGATCTCCATCATCACCAGCATTGCGTCAAGGTCAGTGGCGCCACTTCATGGTTGTCCATCATCACCAGCAACTATTACAACTACTTGGAATAAAGCTATTACAAGATGAATAGACACGCAGGTCTTAATAGAATTAAAGACAACCATTAGGCTCCTGCCGGTTGCCATGTTACAACAAGGATCATTGCATACATCAAATATAATCACAATCACATGATGGCCATATCACATCACAAAACCCCTGCAAAAACAAGTTAGACACCTCTAATTTTCTTTGCAAGTTTTACGTGGTTTGGGGCTTTCGAACAAGAACGGATCTTACCTACGAAACTGAACCACAACGTTGATACAAGTGCTATCAAGTGCCAAGTGTAGATTGGATCTACACTATGATGGGAGAGACAGACACCCGCAAAGCCACTTGTGCAAAGCAAGTTACACGTCAAGCGTGGAGCAAGTCTCATGTGCGATGACATGTAAGGTTAGCCCGAGCCGCTTCATCCCACCATACCGCAAGATGCAAAGAGCACAAAGCAAAAGATGGCATGAGCACCAACGCCCACAACATCATTGTGTTCTACTCGTGCAACAGATCTACGCATAGACAAGGCTCTGATACCACTGATGGGTTCGTAGCATGTAAAACAAAAAATTTCTACCGCAAGAACGAACAAAACCCAGATCTAATCTAGATAAAAGCCAAGACCTAATCTATTAGACATGTGCAACGAGATAGATTTGTACTAACCCTCGTGGTTGATGTAGTCGATCACTTGCCGATCTCAAGATCGAGTGGACGATCCTTCCGGCGCCGCGTTCCGGCAGCGCTTCTGCAGACGGTCACACGTGCGGAGTCGAAGCAGACCTTCCTCTCCCTGTTCCAGCGAGCAGCGGAGGTAGTAGATCTTCTCCACGGAATCCCAGCAGCACGACGGTGTGGTGGTGGTGGTGGAGGGGAGAATTCTGCAGGGCTTCGCCTAAGCCGGAGCAGAGCGAAGGAAGAGGAGAGAGGCGGCGGCTAGGGATTGTTATGAGAGAGGTCTAGGAGGGGGCGCCCCCTCCCCTCTACTTAAAGGAGGGAGGCGCGCCATGGGAGGGGGAGTCCTAGTAGGACTCCCCTCCTTGGCCGGCGGGTTGGGAAGGGGGGAGGAGTCCTCCTCCCCCACGAATCCGTGTCTAGCCCCCACAAGGTTTCCTTGACCCTTTCTTGGTTTTCAAGCAAACACCAAGAACTCTTCTAGAACCTTCCAGAACATTCCGAAACCTTGTAGAATCTCCATATAAACACTCCGAAACATTTCCTAACTTAGAAAATGATCCCCAATATATGAATCTTATTTTCCGGACCATTCCGGATCTACTCGTGATGTCCCGGACCCAATCCGAGACTCTGAACAACATTCGGTCTCCAACGCATATTCCATATCTACTTAAAACAACTTCGAACCTTAAGTGTGTCACCCTACGGTTCGCGAATATGCAGACATGATGAAGAGACTTCTCCGATCAATAACTATTAGCAGGATCTGGAGATCCATAACGGCTCCCACATACTCAACGATGACTTCGTGATCGATAGAACCATTAACATACGAAACCAATTCCCTTTGTCATGCGATATTCTACTTATCCAAGGTTTGATCCTCGGTATCTCCATACCTAGTTCTACCTCGTTACTGATAAGTACTCTTTACTCGTTCCATGTTATGTCATCCCTTGTGACCTAGTCACATGCTTGCAAGCTAACTAGATGACATTCCACCGAGAGGGCCCAGAGCATATCTATCCATCATATGGATGGACAAATCCCAATCTTGGTCCATGCGCTTCAACACATACTTTTAGAATACCCAACGACACCTTTATAACCACCCAGTTACAAAGCGGTGTTTGATGTCATCAAAGTACCCATCCGGTGATGGTGATTAACATAACCTCATGGTCGAAGGATTAGGTTACTATGCATTTGAAAGCTTACAGCAATACAAACTTAATGACTTGATCTTATGTTACGCTTACTATGGGTGTGTGTCCATCACATCATTCTCCTAATGATATAACCTTGTTATTAATCACATCCAATGTCCATGATCAGGAAACCATGATCATCAATTAATCAACAAGCTAGTTCAACAAGAGGCTTACTAGGGACTCTTTTATGTTTACAAAACACACATGTATTAGTGTTTCCTCATAATACAATTATAGCATGGGATGTAAGCATTCATCATAAACACAGAGATATAATAATAACCACTTTTATTATTGCCTCTTGGGCATATCTCCAACAGCATACACAATGCATATATATCATCCAAATGTGCCTGAAATCAAGTGCATACACAATACATATATAGTATCATAATCATCATACATATAGAGTGCCCGACAGAGAACCCTACACCCATCTCTAACGGCACGAAGAGCTCGATAACCCAACATCTCCCATGTGAAGTCAGGCGTCCTACATCTAGATCCCTGATGATCACCGACGGAAGGAGGGCTAGGCGTGGCACGAGGAGAAGCACCAGGAGAATGGTCACCGATATGCAGCGGTGTGATCTTGCGCGCGACAAACCCGACGTTGGAGAAGCATGACCAAAGTGTTGGTTCCCGGAACATCCTGTTCCCTACATGTTTGAGTAAGAGTTGGCAACCTGTAAGACACATTGTCCTTGAGAGTAGTAGGTAACAAGTGGTCAGTCAAAAGATCTTACCGGGGTCCTTGCGCAGTAGTTGCAAGCGAATTCTTCCTTCGATGGCATCACTGGGAGCGGTCCCGTCCTAGGTACTCGTTCTGGTAACGGTGCAGAATCCCGCTCTCAAGTGGCCATAAAACAAGTGAACGACTACAAGATGGTTTAGATGTCAGGCGTTGCAGAAATAAAGGTTCAAACTAGCTATCTAGGGGGAGTGGGACTCACCGCATTCATGGTTTCTTGTTACACCTCATTTGCATCATTCCTCTACTATCTAGGGGGAGTGGTAGTTGCCGCATTCATGGTGTGATCTCGTAACCTTTGAAATATCATCCCCTGATGACTGGTTTTTCCTGCGTCCAACAACAGGGTTATTGCAATACTCGTAGTGACAACTATTTATTAGAAAGATTGATCCCAAAGGAGCTTTGCAGGATGGAAACCACACAACCCCGCAATTGCGTTGCCAATACAGCCACGTTCGGACCCAAGACGGCTAGAGTAATAATAAACAAGAGATATTTAAAGTAACTAGTAACAAGGTAAATAAAGTATTGAAAGTACTATAACAACAACTAAACTAAAGGGGTTGTATTTGTAGGATTGAATGGAATGAGAGAGGGTTTCTAGGCTTCAGTATCACTAGTACTAGATGGGCAAACATATATGTTATTCATTGTCTACACGAGATTATTTCATCAAATAAATGTTCCCCACTTGTTAATCAGGTTGTCACACTATGTGTATTATGCATGAATCTCGCTTGTCACTCGCAAAGCAACATACACTTCCGGACAAAGGGATCCATGAACTCATCTCTTAAATCATGTATTGGAATACTTGGATCACAAAAAAATTCCGACTTAGCGCGCTAGATCAAACCTCAGCCTAGAACCTAATCAATCACTCACACATGGATGAACAACAAAACATAGACGAATATATTAATGGAGTCACAACCATGTTCAATCTTACATTTACAAGATCTAAGACAAGGGAGAGAGAATGGAGACGATGTTGGAGATGATGATGATGATGATGAACGATGCACGTGGTGAAGATGGGGGCGCCTCCTTATCCTCCCCTTGATTGATGTGGTGGAGATGTGGATATCGTGTGCAGCGGATATGGAGGCAGCGGAGCGGCAAGGCTCCGCCCCTTAGGTGTAACACCCCATCCACTCCTGGGCCCGGGGGGTGTCACTCTTGACATCTTAATAGGATATCTAGACTGGCACCACAAACCAACACTAATCTTTTCTACGCACTTTGTCCTCACTCGTGCGCACCCGGTTACCCACTTCCTGGTCGGTCACCCATCCTAGAATTGCTCTAGGCCAAGCAAGCTTAACCTTAGAGTTCTTTTCGAATGAGCTTCCGGAAAAGAAGTTGCAACTTGTTGATATGGGTATCCTATCAATCCTATTAAGCCATGTGCCTGGATGTCACATACACCCACCCTTTAGAAGATCGATGCCCTCATCGATCAAGCACACCCCAGGAACGTTCCCTGTTGGCACGCGTCTGTGCGTCTAGTGCCAGCACATGTGTCATGCCGTGTCCACTCTGGGCCACACGCGCCATGCTCCACATGTCCCGCCACTGACCCGCACACACCCGTGTAATCGCAAGGGTGGGCTCTGATACCACTTGTAACACCCCGTCCACTCCTGGGCCCGGGGGATGTCACTCCTAACAGCTTAATAGGATATCTAGACTGGCCCCACAGACCAACACTAGTCTTTTCTGTGCATTTTGTCCTCACTTGTGCGCACCCGGTTACCCACTTCCCGGTCGGTCACCCATCCTAGAATTGCTCTAGGCCAAGAACGCTTAACCTTAGAGTTCTTTTCGAATGAGCTTCCGGAAAAGAACTTGCAACTTGTTGATATGGGTATCCTATCAATCCTATTAAGCCATGTGCCTGGATCTCACATTAGGCATGGATGGATTCTCCTCCCTTGATCTAGGGTTTCCCCTCTTTAAATAGGCATTTGGAGGTCGGTTTGGTGAAATGACGGAGCTAGGGGCCGAATCTTCCCATTGTGCCTTCAAAAATGTTTTTCCGTTTGACGAAATGAAGCCATCAGAGGCCGCTACTGCCGTACAGTACGAGCAGGCTCCGCCCGTACCAGTGGTCGTGGTCGCTACGCCCTCTGACTCCATAGTGTTTTGGTCGCCATTTCTTCATACGGACTCCGATTGAGGTATTCTTTCGCTTGTTGGATTTGTATGGATGAGGGCTGCAACACCACGCCCTTGGATCTTGATTTGGCGTTGTTGGAAAAATCCACTTTTTCCTCCTCTCAAATGGCTAAGTCTGGTGTCTGCAACTCCTCCATATTGAATCCTCTTGGCTCCATTTATCCATGATTATTCATAGCACCTACACACAAACCAAAGACAAGAAAAAGGTAATAAAATAATATGAATAATAGGCATAATTGTAGAAAGATGTAGCATCTGATGGGTGACAATATGAATAATTTATATACTTAAATATGCCTCAATTTTCGACTCATAAACTTTCTCAAGCTAGACTCTTGCTCGTCCCCGAGCAAGATGGTGGCTTATCGACAAGGTCACCATGTTCATGAGGCACGAGTCGATAACACAAATGAGGCAAAAATTAAAACAAAAGTATAATATCGGATGTTGAAGATCGATGCCTTGTATCCTTATTTTCCAAGCAAGCTCAATGTAAGAAAGAACATATCTATACAAGGCAACACAATCTTAGTTATGTCAATCCATAAATATCAATTAAAACGTCAACGCACCATGTCAAAAGTGAATATAGCTTTGAAAGAAAACTCGTGATCCTCCTATTGAGCCTTTTAAGTATTGTATCTCCTCAATTTTGTAAAGTAGAGGTTTCAACGAGAATATGAATTCACTTACGGTTGGCAGTCATATGTGTTCAACACTTCATTCATTTGGAAGGCTCATCAAAGTTAGAGAGATGACAAGAACATTATACAAGCTTCGGTAAATCAAGTTAATCAAAGTAGAGTTTAATATAAGTATAAATAACTAGAAGTGTAATAATCAATCCAATTCTTCTAGTTAACTCTTTGCCAAGGAACACTAGGATGTTTTAATAGCAAAATTGAGTAAGAGAGTTCATTTACTAAGTAGCATATCAGTGAAGTGTTGGGCTATCAAAACACATCTAATCCTATCATTGTCTTTCAAGAAAATTCATAAAGTCGTAACGAGACCATGCCAAGGACTTGTTATGTGGATCTTCATACATATCTTTTTTTCTTCCCTTTTTTCTTACTCTTTAAAGGATCATTGGTTGTTTCTTTTACAAGTTCTTGCACAACCTTTGAGAGTACCAATATGTTTTCCCATATATTAACACGTATGCCACTCATGTCATCAATTCATAGCCGAAATCCAGGGTTATAACATAGATCGTTCAAAATCTAGCGGGTTTGTTGGAATCCCAAAGGTGTGCATGAGAAACATAGAACTTTTTCTCTTGTCTCATTTTTATACTAGTACCACAGTTTGATCCATAATGTTAGCTATGGCATGCATCATAGTTACCACTAGACTTTAGTTCAATCAAATAACTCCTTTCAAGAGTGTCGTCAAGTCTATCAAAATATCTACATAAAATATTGCTTCCGAATTTCACTGGCTTCGCCAGTTTTGAACTTTCTAAGATTGTCAAAATTGGCTAGAAAAATGGAGTTATCTTAGACAAGAAAAGGCAATACATCTCTCTGAAGCGTCATATCCTCCATAACGCAGACTATATCGGAAGAAGATTCTAGGCTTAGAGTGCTAATATCCTAGATTGAAGCACCAGGCTCAACTTCCATAGTGTCCTGGCATGGTTTTGAGTTTGTATTGTTCCTATGGATTAGTAATTACCCATAACAACAATTGTCACCTTAATGTCACATTGGAACACACAGTTTCGGTAAAACGGTTGCCAAATCCGCATACGAGCTCCGTTTGAGCTAATATTTATAGCGATCGATATCTACATAAAATATAGCATCCGAAATTCACTGGCTTTGCCAGATTTGAACTTTCTAAGATTGTCAAAATCGACTAGCAAAATTGAGTTATCTTATAGAATAAAAGGCAATACATGTCTCTGAAGCGTCACATCCTCCATATCGCGGACTATATCGCAAGAATATTCTAGGCTTAGAGTGCTAATATCCTAGATTGAAGCATCTGGCTCAACTTACATACTGTCCTAGCATGGTTTTTAGTTTCTATTGTTCCTATGGACTAGTAATCACCCATAACAACAATTGTCACCTTAATGTCACATTGGATCACACTGTTTCGGTAAAACAGTTGCCAAATCCACATACGAGCTCCGTTTGAGCTAAATTTTATAGCGACCGATATCTACATAAAATATTGCATCCGAATTTCACTGGCCTCGCCAGTTTTGAACTTTCTAAGATTGTCAAAATCGACTAGCAAAATTGAGTTATCTTATAGAAGAAAAGGCAATACATGTCTCTGAAGCGTCACATCCTCCATATCGCGGACTATATCGCAAGAAGATTCTAGGCTTAGAGTGCTAATATCCTAGATTGAAGCACCGGGCTCAACTTACATAGTGTCATGGCATGGTTTTGAGTTTGTATTCTTCCTATGGATTAGTACTCACCCATAACAACAATTGTCACCTTAATGTCACATTGGAACACACTGTTTTGGTAAAACGGTTGCCAAATCCGCATACGAGCTCCGTTTGAGATAAATTTTATAGCGATCGATATCTACATAAAATATAGCATCCGAATTTCACTGGCTTTGCCAGTTTTGAACTTTCTAAGATTGTCAAAATAGGCTAGAAAAATTGAGTTATCTTATAGAAGAAAAGGCAATACATGTCTCTGAAGCGTCATATCCTCCATATCGCGGACTATATCGCAAGAATATTCTAGGCTTAGAGTGCTAATATCCTAGATTGAAGCATCGGGCTCAACTTACATACTGTCCTAGCATGGTTTTTAGTTTGTATTGTTCCTATGGACTAGTAATCACCCATAACAACAATTGTCACCTTAATGTGACATTGGATCACACTGTTTCGGCAAAACAGTTGCCAAATCCGCATACGAGCTCCGTTTGAGCTAAATTTTATAGCGATCGATATCTACATAAAATATTATATCCGAATTTCACTGGCTTCGCCAGTTTTGAACTTTCTAAGATTGTCAAAATCGGCTAGCAAAATGGAGTTATCTTATAGAAGAAAACGCAATACATCTCTCTGAAGCGTCACATCCTCCATATCGCGGACTATATCACAAGAAGATTCTAGGCTTAGAGTGCTAATATCCTAGATTGAAGCACCGGGCTCAACTTACATAGTGTCCTGGCATGGTTTTGAGTTTGTATTCTTCCTATGGATTAGTACTCACCCATAACAACAATTGTCACCTTAATGTCACATTGGAACACACTGTTTTGGTAAAACGGTTGCCAAATCCGCATACGAGCTCCGTTTGAGCTAAATTTTATAGCGATCGATATCTACATAAAATATAGCATCCGAATTTCACTGGCTTTGCCAGTTTTGAACTTTCTAAGATTGTCAAAATAGGCTAGCAAAATTGAGTTATCTTATAGAAGAAAAGGCAATACATGTCTCTGAAGCGTCATATCCTCCATATCGCGGACTATATCGCAAGAATATTCTAGGCTTAGAGTGCTAGTATCCTAGATTGAAGCATCGGGCTCAACTTACATAGTGTCCTAGCATGGTTTTGAGTTTGTATTGTTCCTATGGACTAGTAATCACAAATAACAACAATTGTCACCTTAATGTGACATTGGATCACACTGTTTCAGTAAAACAGTTGCCAAATCCGCATACGAGCTCCGTTTGAGCTAAATTTTATAGCGATCGATATCTACATAAAATATTGCATGCGAATTTCACTGGCTTCGCCAGTTTTGAAATTTCTAAGATTGTCAAAATCGGCTAGCAAAATGGAGTTATCTTATAGAAGAAAATGCAATACATCTCTCTAAAGCGTCACATCCTCCATATCGCGGACTATATCGCAAGAAGATTCTAGGCTTAGAGTGCTAATATCCTAGATTGAAGCATCGGGCTCAACTTACATAGTGTCCTAACATGGTTTTGAGTTTGTATTGTTCCTATGGACTAGTAATCACCCATAACAACAATTGTCACCTTAATGTCACATTGGATCACACTGTTTCGGTAAAACGGTTGCCAAATCCGCATACGAGCTCCGTTTGAGCTAAATTTTATAGGGATCGATATCTACATAAAATATTGCATCCGAATTTCACTAGCTTCGCCAGTTTTGAACTTTCTTTGATTGTCAAAATCGGCTAGCAAAATGGAGTTATCTTCTAGAAGAAAAGGCAATACATCTCTCTGAAGCGTCACATCCTCCATATCGCGGACTATATCTCAAGAAGATTCTAGGCTTAGAGTGCTAATATCCTAGATTGAAGCATCGGGCTCAACTTACATAGTGTCCTAGCATGGTTTTGAGTTTGTATTGTTCCTATGGACTAGTAATCACCCATAACAACAATTGTCACCTTAATGTCACATTGGATCACACTGTTTCGGTAAAACGGTTGCCAAATCCGCATACGAGCTCCGTTTGAGCTGAATTTTATAGGGATCGATATCTGCATAAAATATTGCATCCGAATTTCACTAGCTTCGCCAGTTTTGAACTTTCCTTGATTGTCAAAATCGTCTAGCAAAATGGAGTTATCTTATAGAAGAAAAGGCAATACATCTCTCTGAAGCGTCACATCCTCCATATCGCGGACTATATCTCAAGAAGATTCTAGGCTTAGAGTGCTAATATCCTAGATTGAAGCACCGGGCTCAACGTCCATAGTGTCCTGGAATGGTTTTGAGTTTGTATTGTTCCTATGGATTAGTAATCACCATAACAACAATTGTCACCTTAATGTCACATTGGAACACACAGTTTCCGTAAAACGGTTGCCAAATCCGCATACGAGCTCCGTTTGAGCTAAATTTTATAGCGACCGATATCTACATAAAATATTGCAACCGAATTTCATTGGCTTCGCCAGTTTTGAACTTTCTAAGATTGTCAAAATCGGCTAGCAAAATGGAGTTATCTTATAGAAGAAAAGGCAATACATGTCTCTGAAGCGTCACATCCTCCATATCGCGGACTATATCACAAGAAGATTCTAGGCTTAGAGTGCTAATATCCTAGATTGAAGCATCGGGCTCAACTTACATAGTGTCCTAGCATGGTTTTGAGTTTGTATTGTTCCTATGGACTAGTAATCACCCATAACAACAATTGTCACCTTAATGTCACACTGGATCACACTGTTTTGGTAAAACGGTTGCCAAATCCGCATACGAGCTCCATTTGAGCTAAATTTTATAGCGATCGATATCTACATAAAATATTGCATCCGAATTTCACTGGCTCCGCCAGTTTTGAACTTTCTAAGATTGTCAAAATCGGCTAGCAAAATGGAGTTATCTTATAGAAGAAAAGGCAATACATGTCTCTGAAGCGTCACATCCTCCATATCGCGAACTATATCACAAGAAGATTCTAGGCTTAGAGTGCTAATATCATAGATTGAAGCATCGGGCTCAACTTACATAGTGTCCTAGCATGGTTTTGAGTTTGTATTGTTCTTACGGACTAGTAATCACCCATAACAACAATTTTCACCTTAATGTCACATTGGATCACACTGTTTCGGTAAAACAGTTGCCAAATCCGCATACGAGCTCCGTTTGAGCTAAATTTTATAGGGATCGATATCTACCTAAAATATTGCATCCAAATTTACTGGCTTCGCCAGTTTTGAACTTTCTAAGATTGTCAAAATCGGCTAGCAAAATGGAGTTATCTTAGAGAAGAAAAGGCAATACATGTCTCTGAAGCGTCACATCCTCCATATCACGGACTATATCGCAAGAAGATTCTAGGCTTAGAGTGCTAATATCCTAGATTGAAGCACCCGGCTCAACTTCCATAGTGTCCTGGCATGCTTTTGAGTTTGTATTGTTCTTACGGACTAGTAATCACCCATAACAACAATTGTCACCTTAATGTGACATTGTAACACACTGTTTCGGTAAAACGGTTGCCAAAACCGCATACGAGCTCCGTTTGAGCTAAATTTTATAGCGATCGATATCTACCTAAAATATTGCATCCAAATTTCACTGGCTTCGCTAGTTTTGAACTTTCTAAGATTGTCAAAATCGGCTAGCAAAATGGAGTTATCTTATAGAAGATAAGGGAATACATGTCTCTTAAGCGTCACATCCTCCATATCGTGGACTATATCGCAAGAAGATTCTAGGCTTAGAGTGCTAATATCCTAGATTGAAGCACCGGGCTCAACTTCCATAGTGTCCTGGCATGGTTTTGAGTTTGTATTGTTCCTATGGATTAGTAATCACCATAGCAACAATTGTCACCTTAATGTCACATTGGAACACACAGTTTCGGTAAAACGGTTGCCAAATCCGCATACGAGCTCCGTTTGAGCTAAATTTTATAGCGATCGATATCTACATAAAATATTGCATCCGAATTTCACTGGCTCCGCCAGTTTTGAACTTTCTAAGATTGTCAAAATCGGCTAGCAAAATGGAGTTATCTTATAGAAGAAAAGGCAATACATGTCTCTGAAGCGTCACATCCTCCATATCGCGAACTATATCACAAGAAGATTCTAGGCTTAGAGTGCTAATATCATAGATTGAAGCATCGGGCTCAACTTACATAGTGTCCTAGCATGGTTTTGAGTTTGTATTGTTCTTACGGACTAGTAATCACCCATAACAACAATTTTCACCTTAATGTCACATTGGATCACACTGTTTCGGTAAAACAGTTGCCAAATCCGCATACGAGCTCCGTTTGAGCTAAATTTTATAGCGATCGATATCTACCTAAAATATTGCATCCAAATTTACTGGCTTCGCCAGTTTTGAACTTTCTAAGATTGTCAAAATCGGCTAGCAAAATGGAGTTATCTTAGAGAAGAAAAGGCAATACATGTCTCTGAAGCGTCACATCCTCCATATCACGGACTATATCGCAAGAAGATTCTAGGCTTAGAGTGCTAATATCCTAGATTGAAGCACCCGGCTCAACTTCCATAGTGTCCTGGCATGCTTTTGAGTTTGTATTGTTCTTACGGACTAGTAATCACCCATAACAACAATTGTCACCTTAATGTGACATTGCAACACACTGTTCCGGTAAAACGGTTGCCAAAACCGCATACGAGCTCCGTTTGAGCTAAATTTTATAGCGATCGATATCTACCTAAAATATTGCATCCAAATTTCACTGGCTTCGCTAGTTTTGAACTTTCTAAGATTGTCAAAATCGGCTAGCAAAATGGAGTTATCTTATAGAAGATAAGGGAATACATGTCTCTTAAGCGTCACATCCTCCATATCGTGGACTATATCGCAAGAAGATTCTAGGCTTAGAGTGCTAATATCCTAGATTGAAGCACCGGGCTCAACGTCCATAGTGTCCTGGCATGGTTTTGAGTTTGTATTGTTCCTATGGATTAGTAATCACCATAGCAACAATTGTCACCTTAATGTCACATTGGAACACACAGTTTCGGTAAAACGGTTGCCAAATCCGCATACGAGCTCCGTTTGAGCTAAATTTTATAGCGATCGATATCTACATAAAATATTGCAACCGAATTTAATTGGCTTCGCCAGTTTTGAACTTTCTAAGATTGTCAAAATCGGCTAGAAAAATGGAGTTATCTTCTAGAAGAAAAGGCAATACATGTCTCTTAAGCGTCACATCCTCCATATCGTGGACTATATCGCAAGAAGATTCTAGGCTTAGAGTGCTAATATCTTAGATTGAAGCACCGGGCTCAACATCCATAGTGTCCTGGCATGGTTTTGAGTTTGTATTGTTCCTATGGACTAGTAATCACCCATAACAACAATTGTCACCTTAATGTCACATTGCATCACACTGTTTCGGTAAAACGGTTGCGAAATCCGCATACGAGCTCCGTTTGAGCTAAATTTTATAGCGATCGATATCTACATAAAATATTGCATCCAAATTTACTGGCTTCGCCAGTTTTGAACTTTCTAAGATTGTCAAAATCGGCTAGCAAAATGGAGTTATCTTATAGAAGAAAAGGCAATACATCTCTCTGAAGCGTCACATCCTCCATATCGCGAACTATATCGCAAGAAGATTCTAGGCTTAGAGTGCTAATATCCTAGATTGAAGCATCGGGCTCAACTTACATAGTGTCCTAGCATGGTTTTGAGTTTGTATTGTTCCTATGGACTAGTAATCACCCATAACAACAATTGTCACCTTAATGTCACATTGCATCACACTGTTTCGGTAAAACGGTTGCCAAATCCGCATACGAGCTCCGTTTGAGCTAAATTTTATAGCGGTCGGTATCTACATGAAATATTGCATCCAAATTTACTGGCTTCGCCAGTTTTGAACTTTCTAAGATTGTCAAAATCGGCTAGCAAAATGGAGTTATCTTATAGAAGAAAAGGCAATACATGTCTCTGAAGCGTCACATCCTCCATATCGCGAACTATATCACAAGAAGATTCTAGGCTTAGAGTGCTAATATCATAGATTGAAGCATCGGGCTCAACTTACATAGTGTCCTAGCATGGTTTTGAGTTTGTATTGTTCTTACGGACTAGTAATCACCCAAAACAACAATTTTCACCTTAATGTCACATTGGATCACACTGTTTCGGTAAAACAGTTGCCAAATCCGCATACGAGCTCCGTTTGAGCTAAATTTTATCGCGATCGATATCCACCTAAAATATTGCATCCAAATTTACTGGCTTCGCCAGTTTTGAACTTTCTAAGATTGTCAAAATCGGCTAGCAAAATGGAGTTATCTTAGAGAAGAAAAGGCAATACATGTCTCTGAAGCGTCACATCCTCCATATCACGGACTATATCGCAAGAAGATTCTAGGCTTAGAGTGCTAATATCCTAGATTGAAGCACCCGGCTCAACTTCCATAGTGTCCTGGCATGCTTTTGAGTTTGTATTGTTCTTACGGACTAGTAATCACCCATAACAACAATTGTCACCTTAATGTGACATTGCAACACACTGTTTCGGTAAAACGGTTGCCAAAACCGCATACGAGCTCCGTTTGAGCTAAATTTTATAGCGATCGATATCTACCTAAAATATTGCATCCAAATTTCACTGGCTTCGCTAGTTTTGAACTTTCTAAGATTGTCAAAATCGGCTAGCAAAATGGAGTTATCTTATAGAAGATAAGGGAATACATGTCTCTTAAGCGTCACATCCTCCATATCGTGGACTATATCGCAAGAAGATTCTAGGCTTAGAGTGCTAATATCCTAGATTGAAGCACCGGGCTCAACGTCCATAGTGTCCTGGCATGGTTTTGAGTTTGTATTGTTCCTATGGATTAGTAATCACCATAGCAACAATTGTCACCTTAATGTCACATTGGAACACACAGTTTCGGTAAAACGGTTGCCAAATCCACATACGAGCTCCGTTTGAGCTAAACTTTATAGCGATCGATATCTACATAAAATATTGCAACCGAATTTAATTGGCTTCGCCAGTTTTGAACTTTCTAAGATTGTCAAAATCGGCTAGCAAAATGGAGTTATCTTATAGAAGAAAAGGCAATACATGTCTCTTAAGCGTCACATCCTCCATATCGTGGACTATATCGCAAGAAGATTCTAGGCTTAGAGTGCTAATATCTTAGATTGAAGCACCGGGCTCAACATCCATAGTGTCCTGGCATGGTTTTGAGTTTGTATTGTTCCTATGGACTAGTAATCACCCATAACAACAATTGTCACCTTAATGTCACATTGCATCACACTGTTTCGGTAAAACGGTTGCGAAATCCGCATACGAGCTCCGTTTGAGCTAAATTTTATAGCGATCGATATCTACATAAAATATTGCATCCAAATTTACTGGCTTCGCCAGTTTTGAACTTTCTAAGATTGTCAAAATCGGCTAGCAAAATGGAGTTATCTTATAGAAGAAAAGGCAATACATCTCTATGAAGCGTCACATCCTCCATATCGCGAACTATATCGCAAGAAGATTCTAGGCTTAGAGTGCTAATATCCTAGATTGAAGCATCGGGCTCAACTTACATAGTGTCCTAGCATGGTTTTGAGTTTGTATTGTTCCTATGGACTAGTAATCACCCATAACAACAATTGTCACCTTAATGTCACATTGCATCACACTGTTTCGGTAAAACGGTTGCCAAATCCGCATACGAGCTCCGTTTGAGCTAAATTTTATAGCGGTCGATATCTACATGAAATATTGCATCCAAATTTACTGGCTTCGCCAGTTTTGAACTTTCTAAGATTGTCAAAATCGGCTAGCAAAATGGAGTTATCTTATAGAAGAAAAGGCAATACATCTCTCTGAAGCGTCACATCCTCCATATCGCGAACTATATCGCAAGAAGATTCTAGGCTTAGAGTGCTAATATCGTAGATTGAAGCATCGGGCTCAACTTACATAGTGTCCTAGCATGGTTTTGAGTTTGTATTGTTCCTATGGACTAGTAATCACCCATAACAACAATTGTCACCTTAATGTCACATTGGATCACACTGTTTCGGTAAAACAGTTGCCAAATCCGCATACGTCAGTATTGTCTAAAATCCATATCATCCTGTGCTTTGGGAGAGTTTTCTCCGGATCCTTCGTCCATTGCTTCTCCATCTTCTGCAGTCTTGGAGTTGAACTCCTCTTCGTATTCTGTGGAGAACTTTCGGAAATCTGCCAACGTCATTGAATCATCTGAAGATGCCGGTAAGTCGGTGTTTGTCCTAATCGCCTCCAGCACTGAGTCTTCGTTGTATCCAGCATCGGCAGAGCCGGATCTGGATCCAATATATCGATGCGTGCGCCCTGAGGTAGTTGTGGCTTTCTTCATAAGCTTCCTCGAATCGGTCAATGGTCTCAAGAATCTCATCCACGCTGGCGTTATGCAGCATCATGCACCTCAACGTGTACCTCAGGAACGACTGTCCTGCTCCGGTGTTGGCAGAGCTAGAACCAGAGATGTTATTGCTTTGTTCCTCCTGAGTTTCGATCTCGCTAGGAAGATCGTCCTGGGATTCAACCTCGCTAGGGAGATCCACTCCAGATTCGACGTCCATAGGAAGATCTGCTTCAGGTTCAGTTTTCTCCACTATCTCCACATCTGGTGCGGGATGGGTGGGACAAGGGTTTTCCGGGATCTGGAACTCAGCCGTCTCCACAGACAAAGTGGACCCAGAAACTTCTTTTGCCTCTATCATCACCGCTAGGGTGGGAGGGGTAGGTTCAGCGAAACCGAGGTAGACATCGATCTCGCTAAAAGACATGATTGTGTAGCTAGTCACCACCTTCCTAGCCAGAATCCAGGTCTCATCGAGGAGAATTAGAGGGATTTCATTGGTGTAGAGGATGCGACCGATGTCGATTGTCTCGTCGGTTCCAATTCTTGCAGATTCCGCTCGGAACGCAGATCCGAAGCTCACTTGCCCCATGGTGCGCGCCAACTGTCATCGGATTGAGGACAAGTACGCCATGAGGGGGTCCTCTGGGCGTGTGGAAGAGAGGGGTGTGGGTCATACGGTGTTCCGGGACGGTGAGCACACAAGTTTACCTAGGTTCGAATCCGCCTACGGTGGACGGATCCTACTCCTGCTAGCAATCCAGTAATACGGCAGAGCTAGATTATGGGTTCCAAGGGTTTCTCCCGTGCGAGTTGATATTGTAGACTATTGTGGGGTGCCCTAAAGGCTGGTCCCTAGGATGGCTTATATAGATATCCGGCCTAGGGTTTATAGGAGAGACCTATCCGGCTACAACTAAGAGTCGGTTACAGAGTACATCTTGGACTACAAGTAACTATACATGCCTATGTCGGTAAGTCTTCTGGGCCTTCCCGTAGCCGGACTAGCCTCGGTCTCTTCTCTCTGACTGGGCCGCCCATGGAGCAAAGCTCTAAGCTGAAGTGGGCCACCCTGGTCAGCGAGGCACAATGAGGATACCCGAAAAGTATATCCCCAACAGGCGCAGCAACAGCTTTACTACCCTTCTGTTTTATGTTTTATTTACCTAGTTGCTTCCCTTCTTGAAGTTACCTTTTTGTTCACCCTTCTTGTCCTTCTTGAAACAGGTGGTCTTGTTGATCATCAACCCTTGATGTTCTTTCCTAATCTCCACTTTAGCACTCTTAAGCATTAACAGAAGCTCATGAAGAGATTTCTTCATGCCCTGCATGTTATAGTTCATCATGAAGCTCTTATAGCTTGGTGGTAGAGATTGGAGAACACGGTGTATGCCTAGCTCAATGGGAATCTTTATTCCCAAGGCTATGAGCCTATCGGTGTACCCAAACATTTTGAGTACATGCTCGCTAACGGAGTTGTTCTTTGGCTTGAGGATTGGGAGTTAACTCGTCGGCCCACACCAAGCACCATTGCAACCCCTCTATCGATAGAAGCCATGCCTCGTTGATGAGGTTGCTCACCTCTGATAGCTTGAGAGTAGAGTGCCTACACATGCCCTTGTGCAAGTCTGCCTCTACATCTTCCTCTTCACTGGCAACCTTAGGCGCCTCCACTTTATGGTCACTATCGGTGGTTTCTTCCGAGAGATTGTTAGGGTTTTCTCTCAGGAGCTCGAAGCGATGGCTAGTGCTAGGAAGGATGCGAAGTGGGGTAGAATATGAGTAAATGCCAAATATTGACAACCATTGTTATTTATAAGAATGGGCGTCAAGATTCATGCAGTTTGAATCCAACGAAATGCAGATGAGAAGTCACGTCTCAAGATTCTTTGGAGATAGCCAAATTATGTCCGACTATGAAGAGATGATTAGAGACTCAACATTTCTCCGACTTACCTATTGAGCACGGAGAATAAGCTTGTAGTGAATTTCAGGATGAATGATTGCCAACATCCCCTAGATGGACCATTCGTGGAACAATGGCAAGATGTTGTAGAACTTAAAGTTCTCCGGGGGCTAGTGCTGGGGATATGCATAATGGATATCACCATAGCATAACCATATTCTAGCTAACCCGGGTGGATCACTAATGGTAGCATGTCTTATGGCCTACTGGCAACCCAGTTAGAATAATTAAGAAGGGAAGCCCATGCCGGATAAATCGGAAGGCTACAATACTGATATAGACAAAGTCAGAGCTTTGGAGGACAAGACAAAAAGACTAGTTAGTACTCCATTTGTTTCAAAATATAAGATGTTTAGCTTTGTGAAAGGAGTATATCTAGACCCCTTTTAGTGTGTAGGTTCATGTGAACCTCTCCAACAATAGCCCCCTTGTGAGGAAGTATTAGTGTAGGACTCTGTAACCCGCCCGGTATGGACTTTAACCTGTAACGCTAGGTTTTGGCATCTTTATAAGCCGGACCTGTGGTAGCCTTTAAGTCAATAGAGAACATCTCATAGTGATCCATATAATCTCTAAAATCCGGCATAATGCCATTATAGTGATTGGAAGCATGAGTAGCATTCTGCCACCGTCATTGGATATGAACCTGTTACCTCATACCCACCAACTCGCCGCCTTCCCTCACCTCTCTCTAAACACGCTATGGGAAGCTCCCTATGGCGTACTCGTCGACAATGCCACGAAACCGATTGCTAGTGTTGTCGCTTTTTCCTATTTGTGTTGTACTCCACCATTGTAATGACTAAGAT
Source organism: Avena sativa (assembly GCA_916181665.1). NCBI lineage: Eukaryota > Viridiplantae > Streptophyta > Magnoliopsida > Poales > Poaceae > Avena > Avena sativa. The sequence continues at coordinate 60,765,762 of OV702289.1, forward strand.
AGCCACTACCCGTGCTGGTTTACATGTAGTCATCTCTGTTTGTGTAGGTATCACTAGTGGAAACGAGGCCTTTGGTTGAGCCTGGAAATGGGCTTTAACACCGATTCTTCTACGAACCGGTGTTAAAGGGGGGGCTGTACCAGCGTGGCCTCTGCAGCAAAAAGGAGCCCCCTTTAACACCGGTTCGTGGCATGAACCGGTGTTAAAGGCCCCTGCACCAGTGGCCCGTGCAGCCCCCCCTTTAACACCGGTTCGTGGCTTGAACCGGTGTTAAAGGGGAGGGTTATAAGACACCCAGCCCACACCCCACTCTTCCATTTGTTCACTATCTCATTTTGGAGCCTAGCAAGAGGGTGTGAAGTGTGCTAGTTTGTGTTTTTTCGTATGCACAAGAGGTGTTCGGTGAAATGCCCGAGAGCTCAAAATAAGTTTTCTCGTTGCTCTTTCCTTCTCGGTCGAGGTCGGCAACTATCCTTTCATGTGTCATTGATGTACTATATATATAAATTGTCATCTCCCTATTATTTTTTGATATATACTATATATTAATGCAGATGAACCGGCAATGGATGTACGGTGACCGCCGCACTTCCGAGTACATTACGGGCCTCCAAAATTTCATCGTTGTGGCTAATGCAAATCGTGGTCACAATGGTTTTATGTGCTGTGTGTGTGTTCACTGTCAGAACAAGAAAGACTACTCAAATACCAGAACCATTCACGCCCACCTGCTTCGATCCGGTTTCATGCCTGGCTATAATTGTTGGACCAAGCACGGAGAAAAAGGGGTAGTGATGGAAGACAACGAAGAAGAAGAAGATGATGAAAACTATCATAATATGTATCCTGAATATGATGATACTGCAACGGGGGTAGATAATGAAGATCAAGAGGCAGCAGATGGGCCTGCTGATGACGAATTTGGTCGGGCCATTACTGATGCAAAGGAAGAATGTGAAACTGAAAAGGAGAAGGAGAAGCTGGAGCAGATGTTAAAGGATCACAAAACATTGTTGTACCCAACTTGCGAAGATGGACACAAAAAGCTAGGTACCACACTGGATTTGCTGCAATGGAAGGCAGAGAACGGTGTGACTGACAGCGCATTTTCAAAGTTGTTGGTAAAAATGAAGAATCTTCTTCCAAGAAATAATGAGTTGCCCGACAGTACATACCAAGCAAAGAAGGTTATCTGCCCTCTAGGATTAGACGTGCAGAAGATACATGCCTGCATTAATGACTGCATCCTCTACCGCGGTGAGAAGTACGAGAATTTGGATGCATGCCCGGTATGCATTGCACTGAGGTATAAGATCAGACGAGACGATCCTGGCGATGTTGAGGGCGAGGCCCCTAGGAAGAAGGTTCCTGCCAAGGTTATGTGTTATGCTCCTATAATACCACGGTTAAAACGTCTATTCAGAAATAAAGAGCATGCCAAGTTGTTGCGATGGCACATGGAAGACCGTAAGAAAGACGCGATGTTGAGACACCCTGCTGATGGGTCACAGTGGAGAAAAGTCGAGCGAGAGTACCCGGACTTCGCACGTGACGCAAGGAACTTAAGGTTTGGTCTAAATACAGATGGCATGAATCCTTTTGGTGAGCAGAGCTGCAGTCACAGCACCTGGCCTGTGACTATGTATCTATAACCTTCCTCCTTGGTTGTGTATGAAGAGGAAGTTCATTATGATGCCAGTGCTCATCCAAGGCCCGAGGCAACCCGACAACGACATTGATGTGTACCTAAGGCCATTAGTTGAAGAACTTTTACAGCTGTGGGCCAAACCAGGTGTACGTATGTGGGATGAGCACAAAGGGGAGCCATTTGACCTACGAGCATTGCTTTTCGTAACCATCAATGATTGGCCTGCTCTTAGTAACATTTCAGGGCAGACAAAGAAGGGATACAATGCATGCACACACTGTTTAGATGAGACTGAAAGTGTATATTTGGATAAATGTAAGAAGGTTGTGTACCTAGGGTATCATCGATTTCTTCCGAACCTGCATCCAGTAAGAAAGAAAGGCAAGCATTTCAAATGTCTGGCAGAACCCCGGAGGAAGCCTGTCCTCCGTACCGGTGAGGAGGTATTTGGTATGGTCAAGGACCTAGATGTAATCTTTGGAAAAGGTCCTGGCAGTCTATCTGTTCCGAATGACGATGCCGGACACGCGCCCATGTGGAAGAAGCAATCTATATTTTGGGACCTACCCTATTGGAAAGTCTTAGAGGTCCGCTCTTCAATCGACGTGATGCACGTGACGAAGAATGTTTGCGTGAACCTGCTAGGCTTCCTAGGAGTGTATGGGAAGACAAAAGATACACCGGAAGCACAGCAGGACCAACAACGTCTGAAAGACCCTGAAGAGCCTATGCATCCTAAGAACAAGAAGGGTAAACGATGCCACTTAACTCCTACCAGCTACGCTCTTACTAAAGCAGAGAAGGAAATCTTTTTTGAATGCATGAGCAGTATCAAGGTCCCGTCTGGCTTCTCGTCGAATATAAAGGGAATAATAAATATGGCAGAGAAAAAATTCCAAAACCTGAAGTCTCATGACTGCCACATGATTATGACACAATTGCTTCCGATTGCATTGAGGGGGCTTCTGCCTAAAAATGTTCGAGTACCCATTGTGAAGCTATGTGCATTCCTCAATGCAATATCTCAGAAGGTAATCAATCCAGAAAGCCTACCAGGGTTACAGACAGATGTGGCCCAATGTCTTGTCAGCTTTGAGTTGGTGTTCCCACCATCCTTCTTCAATATTATGACGCATCTACTGGTTCACCTAGTAGAAGAGATTGCCATTCTCGGTCCTGTATTTCTACACAATATGTTCCCCTTTGAGAGGTACATGGGAGTCTTAAAGAAATATGTTCATAACCGTGCTAGGCCAGAAGGAAGCATCTCCAAGGGCTATGTAACAGAGGAGGTCATTGAGTTCTGTGTTGATTTTATTCCTGACCTTAAGGCGATTGGTGTTTCAGAATCACGACATGAGGGGAGACTGCGTGGAAAAGGCACCCTAGGATGTAAAGCAATGATATGTATGGACGGGCATTCTCTCAATCAAGCACACTACACGGTTTTACAAAGATCTATCTTGGTTGCCCCGTATATCAATGAACACAAGAATTTAATACGCCTCAAACACCCGGGGCAGTCTGATGAATGGATTATAAGTGAACACATGGCGAGTTTTGGCGGCTGGCTGCAAAGACTTCTCACGAATAACACCAGTGTTGGGGATCCGCTGTACTTGTTGGCCAGGACACCATCTTCGACTGTATGTACTTTCCAAGGGTACGAGATAAATGGGAATACATTTTACACGATAGGCTAAGATAAAAAGAGCACCAACCAAAATAGTGGTGGCCGCTTCGATGCAGCAGAAGACAATGGGCAAAAGACCACATATTATGGGTTCATAGAGGAGATATGGGAACTTGACTATGGACCTAATTTTAAGGTCCCCTTGTTTCGATGCAAATGGGTCAAGCTAACAGGAGGGGGGGTTGAGGTAGACAAGAAGTTCGGAATGACAATGGTGGATCTCAACAATCTTATGAAGGTAGACAAGAACTTAGACGAACCATTCGTCTTAGCCAATGATGTGGCTCAGGTTTTCTATGTGAAGGACATGTCTACCAAACCGAAAAAAAGAAAAATAAGCAAACATATACATCACACGATGAGCCAAAGCGTCACATAGTTCTTTCAGGGAAAAGAAACATCGTGGGAGTGGAGGACAAGACAGACATGTCAGAAGATTATAATAAGTTTGATGAAATTCCGCCCTTCAGAGTGAAGACTGACCCAACCATCCTGTTAAACGGTGTTGATACTCCATGGTTACGGCCGACGCGATCATAAGATTGACTATATGTATTAATTGAGCCATTTTTGGTACACATATGTATCTCAACATGGAAATCAATGTCATATTTCTTCTGTTAACAGTATATGTATTAAATGAGCCATTTTTCTTCCTTCTATTTCTTCCCTCCATTTTTCTTCCCGCCATTTTTTCCCGCCGTTTTTCTTTAAGACTCAGGAAGAGGGTTCCTGCCAAGGTGATGTGGTATGCTCCTATAATACCACAGTTGAAACATTTGTTCAGAAATAAAGAGCATGCCAAGTTGTTGCGATGGCACATGGAAGACCGTAAGAAAGACGGGATGTTGAGGCACCCTACTGATGGTCGGCAGTGGAGAAAAATCGAGAGAGACTTCCCGGACTTTGCTGGTGACGCAAGGAACTTATGGTTTGGTCTAAGTACCGATGGCATGAATCCTGTTGGGGAGCAGAACTGCAGTCACAGCACCTGGCCCGTGACTCTATGTATCTACAACCTTCCTCCTTGGTTGTGCATGAAGCGGAAGTTCATTATAATGCCAGTGCTCATCCAAGGCCCGAAGCAACCCGGCAACGACATTGTGGGCCAAAAGATAGGGGGGCCTTATCTGGGGGAGGCTTATCTGGGAGGGCCTTATCTGGGGGGTGGCTAACCTTTAGTACCGGTTGGTGGGTGCAACCGGGACTAAAGGTGGTTTTTGTGTCATCTAACAAAACTGTCGGTGGGATAAGGACGCGTGGGTAACCTTTAGTACCGGGTGGGGGCTCAAACCGGGACTAAAGCTGTCGGTAGGATAAGGACATGTGGGTGGACTACACTGCTTGATGTAGCGCACGACGCCCTGTCGGAGGAAGAAGACAAAGTAGAAGCAGCGTCGTGCCTATAAAAGGAGCATCGATACGCCATGGCAAGCAACTCAACAAGCCAACATGGATGGAGAGTTTCATCCCCATGGATGGAGGAAAGGGTTGGGAAATCTCCTGTGGCGGAACTTCTCGAATATGCCCTTGGTGCACACGCCCTATGGCATCTTCGGAAGTTCCACCTCGGAAAATATTTTCCTGCTAGCCCGTGAAAGACTACATCTCCGCCTCCCTAGGGTTAGAGGTATGGTGGAAGCCATGGGATAGAGTGGAGAGAGGCGGCAGATATGAGTGTAGATGTGCTATGGCAACGACCAAGCCAACATGGATGAAGAGTTTCATCCCCATGGATGGAGGAAATATTTTCCCGCCATTTTTCTTCCCGCCATTTTTTCCTGCCATTTTTCCCGCCATTTTTCTTCCCGCCATTTTTCTTCCCGCCATTTTTTCCCGCCAGTTCTTCCCGCCAGTTCTTCACTATATATATGTAGGGTTGGCCTCCATTGTCATTGCACATCTCTAGACTCATATCTGCAACCTCATCACTCTTTCCCATGGCTTCCACCGTAGCACTAACCCCCAGGGAGGCGGAGGCGCTTTGCGCCTTGAACTACCCCTGCCCGCCGGGCTACTGTGTCCCCGTCGGCTGGATGCTGAGCGCCGGAGGCGTGCCGGTTCCTCCTGTCCCTCTAGGTGTGGCGCGCCGGATGGCCATCACGAACCACTACTACTTCGAGCTCACGCCGGAGCAGCGGAGGAATCCCAGATGGCATCCCGACTATTTCCCTACTTGGGAAGCCTTCTTCGTGGATCGGTGTGAGAGGGCGCTCGCCAGGCATGAGGAGGACGGCCCACCTCCTCCGAACTTCAACGAGGCCGGCCGTCGGCTATGGTGGCGCGGTCGGACTCTCCAGAGCGTCATGGCCTATGACACTGCCGCCGACTCTAACCCCCGTCTGCGCTACCCTCAAGTCTAGCCCACGCGTACTCAACCTTTAAGGTTCAATTACGGCGACCCCGACAATGACAGCGATGACGGCGGCGGCGAGTACGACGACTATAGTGGCGAGTATTACAGGTGTAGGCAGGAGCATGACTGAATCACTCCAACATTCCGAAACAAGTTCGGCCGATTGTTACTTAATCTGGCCATGTATCTTAATTTTCAGTTCTTTTATGTATCTTAATTTTTAGTCGTGCTTTATGTAACTTACTATTAGTTGCATTCTGTATTTTAATTCCAGTTCTATCTCCTTCACAAAATGACCTATCTCATTCGAGGTTTCTTGGCTTTCGGGTCAAATGACGAATGTTATGGCTAGAATCAAGGCATAGTTTGTGATAATATGGCCATATTGTGCATACATGTGCATCATGGCATGGCAAACAATGTTGCAAGAGGAAGTTTTCCTTTTTATCGCACCAAAAAGGCATTTTCCATTTTCCGAGCATAAAAAACGGACGGTTTTGTGAAGCAACCACCAAATGGCTAATTCAAAAAACCACCACCACATTTTACAAAAATACTAGACCACCTTATATGGACATTGTACCAACAGGGGGATCTGAAACCTTTCCGTCCACCTCTGGTGAAAAAGACAAATTCCTGCCGAATCGGCAGGAAGTGGGTGAGATATGAACTACAGGTACATGATACGATGCTCATGATTTTTTACAAAAATCATTTTTAGGTTCACAATATGCTATTTTATCAAAAATCCAATGCAAGTTGAGCGAGGCTTTGTCAGATTCAAGTGTATACAAAAGATGCGGCATTTAAATATCCAATCAATTCAAAAATGTTAATACAAACTAAAATATGATTTGCTCTAATAAAATAGGGTTAGATTCCTTTTTAGATGCTTAATATTTCTTATGTTCAAAGTTTTAGGATTTGACAATTTATTTTTGTTTGAATTGAATAATCAAAATTTATATGTAAGTGTTTTAATCATTTTGAAAATTTTCATCTAAAGTAAATATAAAATGTTTTTACATGAATGGATAGATATTATTTTTCTGAAAATTATAATATATTATTCATATTTTTCTGAGTTGAAATGAATAAGATATGAATTTTCTAAATTCATATCCTATTTTTTGAATTATAAATGCCCCCACCCCTTTAATGCATGAAATAAATGCCTCCCCCCTTTAACACCGGTTCCAGCCACGAACCGGTGTTAAAGGGGGGGGGCGCATTTATTTCGTTTCACGCCCGCACCCCCCCCTTTAACACCGGTTCATGGCTGGAACCGGTGTTAAAGGGGGGGTGCGGGCGCGAAACGAATCCCCCCTTTAACACCGGTTCCAGCCACGAACCGGTGTTAAAGGGGAGGGGGGTTCTAACGCGCGCGCCACCCCTTCCTTCTTCCCCCATCCAGATCGATTTCTCCCAGCCGGTCGTCGTCGCAATCCCGCCGGAGCGCCTGCCACTCCAGCCGTCGTCGCAACTCCAGCCGCCTCGCGTGTGCCCCCGGCTAGAGGTACACACCGCCGCCCCTCCCCTTCGCTCCCCCGTCCGCAGGTCGAGGCGCTTATTCAGGGGAAGCAGCATGAACGGCGCAGGTCGAGGCGCTAGGGAGGCCGGACGCCAGAGCCAGACACCGCTAGCGCTAGGGCAGCCGGCATGGAGGTCACGGCGAGGGTGACTGGCAGGAGGTCACAGCGGCGTGGAAGTGATGGCGACAGCGGCGGCCTGGAAGAGCTGGCCATGGGTCATGATGCCGGCGTGGAGATCGCAGCGGAGGTGTATACGATGGCGAAGTCGGCGGCCTGGAAGAGCTGGCCGCGGGTCGCGCTGCCGGCGTGGAGGTCACGGCAGCGGTGTGTGCGAGGAGGTCGGGGCAGAGTCGATGTATGCGAAGAGCTGACCGGATTGATTTCAACATTTTTTTTCCTCAGATTATATTTACGCGAACTCAAATTTGGGCCTATTGGGCCTAATCTATACCGCTTAATCTCAGCCGTCGGTACAAATCATACTTTTGACACTTATGGGACCGGTAAAAGGTACCGTAAAGCCTCTGAAAAATATTTGTTTTTAGACCTTTCCAGTTTTTTAGTGGTAGGTCTATATCTTGGTATTATCTCTCCTATATTGAAATAGTATCTTATAACTGCCATTGACTTCAACAACTTCTCCAACTGCAATATTTTCGATGACCACTTTTCCAAAGTTATAATCAGTACCAACTCGCACAATAATCTTCTAGCAATTTTCAATAGTGAAGCAGCGAAACTCAGTACAAATAAGGGGATGGCCCTCGGGCTCGGCAGGACCCTTATTATTATGTTCTTCTTCTTGCCGGCGACGATGAGGAAGCGGAAGAGGAGAAGGGAGGCGAGGGATTAGTAGTGATTTAGTTAGGGATTTTAGTGTGATTTTGTTAGTTAATTAGTGTGATTTTGTTTGTTAATTAGTGTGATTTTGTTAGTTAATTAGGGATTTAGTAGTGATTTAGTTAGGGATTTTAGTTAGGGATTTAGTTAATTAGGGATTTTAGTAGTGATTTAGTTAGGGATTTTAGTAGTGATTTAGTTAGGGATTTTAGTAGTGATTCAGTTAGGGATTTTAGTTAGGGATTTCAGTAGTGATTTAGTTAGTGATTTAGTTAGGGATTTTAGTAGTGATTTAGTTATTGATTTTAGTTAGTTTATTATTAGGGCTTAGGGTTTTATTAGGGATTGGGGTTTATTAGGGATTAGGTTTAGTTAGAATACTTAGTTAATGAGGTTTAGTTTAGTTAGTGATAGGTTTAGGGTTATTGTTATTAGGGCAATATATACTTAGTGATTTAGTTACTGATTATGTTTTATGATTGTTTATTGCTATTATTTAGTTATGCCGCGTCCATCTCGTCCGAGCCTACTGGACTCCGTCGGTGATGTCCGAGTATGGGCTCCACCGGGTTGGCACTGGGAGGTGCTACCTGTCGGGACTCGTACCTTGGTGAGGAATCCGGGTATCATCGTCGACCCGGAGCTTCTTTGGTGGCGTCCACGAGGTCCAGGAGCGCTGCAGAGGGAGCCAGCCCCCGAGGAGGTGGTATGTCGTCGTATTAGGGAGGAGGACGAGCATGTACGGCGATACATGTATCTTTTGGAGACTAGGTTCTCCAATATCTGGCAGGTTCACGGATCTCACCAGAGCTATTCTCCGGTGATGGTTCCTCTTCTATGGCTGCAGAGCTCCCGCAGCACAGAACGCGGCAGCCACGTTCGCTAGTTTATCTTAATAATGTACTTTATCTTATACTTTATCCTATAATGCACCCGAGCTATTCTCCGGTGATGTATTAATAATGTACTTTATATTATACTTTATCCTATAATGCACCCGAGCTATTCTCCGGTGATGTATTAATAATGTACTTTATCTTATACTTTATCCTATAATGCACCCGAGCTATTCTCCGGTGATGTATTAATAATGTACTTTATCTTATATTATTGTACTTTATCTTAATCACTAAGTACTGTATCCGAGTTGTCGCATATGAATCCAAGTCCACTTGAATGTTTACTCTCTTACTCTAGATAATATTATTGTTTTAGAAACTATGGATCCACTTAGTAGAAACCTTGAAGAAGAAGAAATAATGGAGAACATTATCGATGAGGACACCTCACAATATCTAGACTTGGAGGGACATGATGACAACTCAAGTAGTCATGGAGAAGATGAAGACTCCGGTGAACGCAATTTAGTGATTACAAAGTCCGGCGAGGTATATGCATTGATTAAGCCTATGCTGACTTCCACCAACAATCTTCTTCTACATGTATTAATTAACGCTTCTTTCTTCTTTTAGCCCTCTGGATCGACCAGCCAGCAACCATCTTCTTCTACGAAAAAGAGCAAGCAAGGCGTGAGCCGTCGGTTGAAAGATCGTGCAAAGTTCACGATCGAAGCAGTCCGTGTTGATGGCAGGCCGATGGAGCCCAAGAAGGCCGCAGACAAATTTGTACGTTAAGCTAGAGTTGTTGTTAGGGACCAAATCCCAATCATAATTGAATATTGGAATAAGCCAAAGAAGGGCGACGGTACCTTTGTCCATGAAAGATCCAAAGAAACGCTTTGGAATTCGCTGTTGGTAAATTTCACCCTTCCGCCAGAGGAGGATGAAAACAAACCGGTTATAAAGGCAAAGGTCAAAGAGTGGACTCTAAAGAAGATGGCTGACGCTTTCCGCAACTGGAAGACAAAATTGAACAAATTTGTCAAAGCTCGCGAGACTCCAGATTTCAAAGACGCATATTATGCGAAGATAAGACCTCACTGGCGCGAATTTGTGGCATACAAGGAAGGTGCTATAGCTACAAAGAGGTCAGAAACCAATACGCTAAATGCCCAGAAGAAGGAATATCACCAGAGGACAGGGTCAGGTGGCTACATATCTCAGAGGCCTAAGTGGGAGGAAGCTAAGAAGGCCCTGCGCGACAGAGGGATCACACCCCAGACACGTGGGTGGGACCTACGTGCAAAGACTTGGTTCTACGGAATCGGGGCAAGGTTGGACCCAGAAACAGGATTGTGTATCTTCCCAACCCTCCTTGCCAAACCCGTCACTGAACTCATCACGGCATACGAGGAAACAGCCGCCAGGACCTTCCATTCCGACAGAGAGAATGACCAGCTCACACACGTCATCGGTAAAAAAGAACACCCTGGACATGCACGAGGCACAGGGGGTATGACGTGGAAGGATGGGTTTGCCGAGTGGAGCGACTCTTACAGATGGCGCGGCAGAAAAAAAAAGAGCGTATAGAGCGGATGACACAGATAGAACATGCACTTGTGGAGCGGAAGGCGCAAGTGAATGCACAACAGAGCCATCAAGCTACCGGCCCATCTCAGCGGCACGAAGAGCCTGCATTGGAAGCTGCCGGTGGCCCAGACTCTGCGCGGAAAAGCAGCGTGGCTTCCATGGAGAACGTGCAGCCCACGCTTGAAATGGCGGGTCCTCGATACCCCGTGGATGAGATCACGGAGAGCGAACACGCTTAGCTGCATGTGAGATTAATGGGCTTATCCATTAAGGTGGCTGTCGGCTATGCCTTACCTCCTGTAGCTGGTGGAACTTACCACTGCCGACCGATTCCAGATGGCTATGCTATTGTCGGGGTGGATGAGGTTGTGAAGGAATATGAGGAAGCACAGCTTGACCATGCTACAGGTGAAGGGGAAACTCAACTCAAATTTGCAGTGAAAACAACCATTCTTTGGAAGAAGGAACACATCGTGCTTCCAAATTGGAGGCCACTGGCACCCCCGCCGTCTCCGCAGCGTCAGCAGTCTGAGCCGCTTCAGCCATCTCCTGCGCGGCAGCCATCTCCGACGCTTCAGCCATCTCCTGCGCGGCAGCCATCTCCGGCGCGCCAGCCATCTCCTGCCCGTCAGCCATCTCCGGCGCTTCAGCCATCTCCTCAGCGTAAGCAGAAGAGCACTGCCACGAAGAGCATCACTAGCACTGCCAGAAAGAGTTCAAAAAACTATGTCCCGCAGCCTTCCGCCAAGCCATTGCCGGTTTTACCGTGGAATCGCAGCGACGAGGAGACCAATAGGATCTCGGAAGAAGAGGTCAAGAAATTCTTTGCACCTAGACGGGCCGAGCCAAAGGAGAAAATAGATCCGACGGTGGTGGAGAAGTTTTATAAAAATCTTTTGAAACCTGAAACCCCACTTGTGCCGGACTACGAGCGCCATATTTTGAAGGCGGATGCAAGGCGCCGTAGGGAGACTGAAAGTAGCAGTCGTGCAGCACCCCAGAAAACAGTTCCCATGCTCGGAGAGAAGGAAAACCAATCATGCGCCCCGCTCCAAGTGTTCGACACACGGGACGCTCCTCCCGTAAATGATTACGAGGCAGAGCTACAAAGAAAGGCCAATGAGATGGGGATGACTTACATTGCATACTTGAACATCATGGGAGACAACTTGCCCAAATGCGATGCCAACCCCATACAGCCATGGAAGTATGGGAAGAATCTCGTCAAGAAAGAGGAGCTCAAGAATCTACCAACAAAGATGCGAAGATTGCACAAGTGGTACCTTGATTTCTGCAAGACGAGAAAGGAAGAATGGATCACGGCGCATATAAGAGATCAGATTTTCTTGTGCGGAGACGACGAGATCGCCTTCAACATTCAAGACTTGCATTTTCTATTCAATCAGAAGGAACTCGACAAAGCTGCCATCAGCCTTTATTGTGTGTAAGTACTATTTCTGTATTTTCTATCTCATCTCATTCACTTCATTAATTGCATATATATATATATATATATGCTCACCATATATGTATATACTATTATGCAGGAAAAAGGTTATGGAATGCATGAAAGGAGGACCTTTTGACATTGGGTTCGTTGACCCAAATAGAGTTCATGAAGAAGTGGTAATAACCAAACCCGGGCAAACAGAAGATTTATTGCTAAGGTCTTTACTGAGACAACAAACAAAAAGGGAAATACTATTGCCTTACAACTTCTCGTGAGTACTGTTACCCTCTCTTGTACACATTCTGTTTCGGCTTACTCGATGTTAAGTGTAACTGATGATGAGTTATGCGTGCGTAGGTTCCACTTTATTCTGCTAGTCATTCAACCTGACTCAGGAAAAGTCTTTGTCATGGACTCGTTACGAAAAGAAAAAGAGCTATGAGCAGACTTTAGAGAGATGCTCCAAAGGTAATTTCAATCATATTATCGCACTAGATCGGCAACTTTCGTGACAACAAGTAATTAATTACTCCTTTATCCATTTTCCTTGCCGGACAGGGTTTGGAAAAGGTTCACGGGCAGGACCGTGGGTGAATGGTCAGAAGAACTAAAATTTGTATACCAAAATGTAAGTAATACTAGCTACCTAGGTCCGTGTATCTCTTTGATTCTGCTTCCAATTCCATTATATCATGCTTTATTGATTATTATTTTGATTGAACTCTCTATTCTCGTAAAGTGCGCGCATCAGGGACACGGCAATAACTTATGTGGGTACTATGTTTGCGAGTTCATTCGCAACACGATATGTGCGACGGGTCAAGCCGCACTAGAACAACTTAGAGTAAGTAAACAAAGTACACAATATTATTTTATTACCATCAATTGTGTTGAGTTTTATTCTTATATATATATTGACCCCATTCTTCATATATATTCAGATCGAACGGATGCGGGACCAACTCCTACCATTTGACCGCATACGAGCCATTCAAGAGGAATTGGCGGGGTTCATACTTGATGAGGTCGTCACGCCTGGCGGAGAACTCTTTAGATATCCACCGAAATGAACGTTGTATATATGATTGAACGTGTTTGTCTTGTACTTGATGCTTCAATGTTTACGGAGAATACCACACAATGACGATGTTATGTATAATAATAGTTGTTTAATTATTCATGTACTCGTATGTACCGATGACGATGTATGTGTATACCGCTCCCGATCGATTCCCCCTCCCCCCCTCCCCGTCCCCGCCGCGCCGCAGAAATACGTCCAGAACGGGGCAGGGGCAAAACTCTGCCGCGGCAGAGATTTAGGCCGTCTTCCCTCACCTCTCTCTAAACACGCTATGGGAAGCTCCCTATGGCGTACTCGTCGACAATGCCACGAAACTGGCTGCTAGTGTTGTCGCTTTTTCCTATTCGTGTTGTACTCCACCATTGTAATGACTGAGATAGCCACTACCCGTGCTGGTTTACATGTAGTCATCTCTGTTTGCGTAGGTATCCTCCTAGCATACACCCAAAAAACTTGGAGAAGCTGAGTGATGGTTTACGCAAGTGGATATCATGGCGATGTAATAGATTTACGCATTTTCTTTTTGCTTTCCATAATGTAATAGCGTATCGAGAACTACATAATGTCACGGATCCATAAATCGAAAACGTTGAACTTATTTCGTTACGTCGTCTATGTCATCGGTTAATTCTGCTTCCCACACCTACAAACGTTCCCCCCTATATTCTAGGCTACCCGACGACTACTCGTGTGTTTCCGTTGAGGCGTATTGCAGACATGTGGATGACGTGATATCTGGATGCTTTCGTCTGCCTGGCATTGTTCTTCAGGACGAGAGGTATGCCGTCGTTCGTGCTCTCATATGTTCCGTGTTACATGTTTTCTCTTCTTAGCCGTTGTCTACCCCTATGTTCTCCGTGGTTTCCCAGCTTCTTTCTGGTGAGGGGGTTTGTTCACCGCCTACATCAAACTGCTTTCTCGCGAGGGGCCGCACGTCTGGCCCTGGGGGAGGAAGGAGCAGGCGTAACATCATACATCCATATTCCTTCTCTCTATGCACATCCATGTTCTCACTTGTGGAATAGCAACTACAATAGTCGGAATCATGAATGAAGTACCATGGTCGCAAAAGAGTCATCGGTTTGAGCCGGCACGATCGACTGGTAAAGTTTATGCATCCTACTACTCTTGTTTATGTGCTTCTTCTTCTTCAAGTTGACTCGTCGAATCAACTGTTTTTATATATACAATTTGTACAGTGAATCATTTGAGTTCCATATAAAGTTCTTATCTAATCCGGATAAAAGTAACATGCCAGACTATATGTACAGGAATAACAACAAACAAAACCCCCCCAAAATAATTGCGCCATTAATTTTGTTCCATAGTTGATGCTCGTGCTTGTATAACAGAGAACCACAGTGACCCACTCTCTTTTGTCTTGTCCTAGTAAAATAAGGGAACCCAAAGATATTCGGAAATATCTACGAATTATGAAGTTCATTATATTAACGCCTCACTTATTTTCAACATATCACGAGTTACTCCAATGTTTTGAATTATTTATGTGATTTCCCCTCGAAATCCCGTTTTGTTGTTATTTAATTTGAAAAATATAAAATCTCTATTTTTGTACTTTTAGACTTCGTGAACCTTCTTTAATCCAAACACCTTGACGAATATTTGCCATGTGGGTATTTTCTAAGGACGAACATTTTGACACGAATACAGATACTAGAAGAGGATCGGTGTATCCCCGAAAAAGAGAGGATTGGGCCCCTAAATGGGCCCTATGGCGTGCCCTTGGAACGGGTACGCCGAGAGGGGGGAGAATCCCCCCCTTGGCTATCCGAATGACCTTATTGAGAGAGAGAGAGAGAGAGAGAGAGAGAGAGAGAGAGAGAGAGAGAGAGAACTCCGCCATCGACAAATAATCGAGGGCTAAATACCGCCATATCCACTCCCGGTTGCACTTCCCGCCTCTCCAAAATCTTCTGCCTCGCGACCTTGATGCAATGTAAGTTGTCTATATCCCTAGACTACGGGTTTTGTGGCAGTAGCTTGACTAAGCTCTCCGTGCTCACATTGTTCTTGCATATGGAATAGGAACAACCATAGTCGTTGGCAAAAGCGTCATCGGTTTTTAACTCGGTTTCGATAGAAATATATTCACATCTAAAGGTTGTCGATAAAGTTTACGCAGCTTACAACTCTTGTTTATGTGCTTCTTCTTATTCAAGTTCACTTGTCGAATCAATGTTTCTTTTCTAGATACAATTAGTACACTGAATGAATTAAGTACGTGCATTATAAAGTTCTTTATTCAGTCCAGGCAACAAGAACATGCCAGACAATATGTACACCAATGACATCCAGGAAAACCCAAATAAAACAGTACGTAGCCTGGTGGTTCGTGATATCTAACGAACTTAAATGCAATCATACTAGGTAGCTAGGTTGTAAGAGAACCAGCGTTCCTGGGCGGCAACAGACTTGGGATGAGCGGCACGCCATACTTGGGGATGAACTGGTAGTGTCCCTGGAAGAAGGTCTCGACGGCAAACTCCTTCTCCGCCTCCTGGTATGTCACATTCTTGATGCCGCCCCACATGACTCGCTTGCTGGTGTCTGCGCCAGGCCCACGGTTGTCCACCTCCGCGTAGAAGAGCGTGCCAGGCGAGCCACCCCGCCGGGTCGATGAGCGCGCCGAGCTCGCTCTGGACATAGATCGTCCTCGAGTACTCCTTCCAGGGCCGTCCCAAGTAGGTCCTGACGGCAGTGGCAGTGGGCAGTGGCATTGCCCGCCGCCTGTTGGAAGTCTGGGTGAGCCTCCACGGTGCAGTTGTGCAGCACCGTGCCCCCGGCGGACAGCCTCTGCTGCGGCCCCTGGGCTGTGATCGTGTTTTCCTGGCCGTCCATGGGCCTGCGCGCCTGGATGAGGCAGTTCTGGAGCACCACCTGCGAGTTGCCGAAGATGAAATCGACAGTGCCGGAGATGGTGCAGTCACGGAAGAACTGGCGGTTGCAATGCGCGTACAGAGTGTCTTGGAATCCCTCGAACGTGCACCGGTGGAACACCGCCTGATCACTCTGCACGCGCAGCGCCACCTCCTGGTACTTGGCAGGCCCTGCCGTGTTCTCGATCTTGATGTCCCTCATGAAAAACCCGTCGCCGATGGCCTCTGCATGCGCGCATTTTGATCGATTAATTACATGCATGTGTCAAGCTTAATTAATTATTCGCTTCAGAATTAATATATTGAGCATGTGGATCGAGTAGTAGTATAGTTAATAATGCATGTAAGTGGAGTGCTCCTGTGCTTTCCGTCTGTTTTTTGGCAAGTTTTCCAAAACAGCCTGACGGCTGAGATTAAGGGAACTGACATCAGACCCCGACCCGCATGATCCAAACCCAAACCAGGTGTGATTAGCACCCTTAATCTCAGCCGTCGGGCTGCTTTGAAAAGCGTGTCAAAAAAAAAGACGGAAAGCACAGGAGCACTCCTCTGCATATAATAATAATCGAACTTACCCACGGTGGCTGTGTCCTTGGTGGTGATGTTCATCATGATGTTCCTGCTGCTGGTTATGACCGTCGCGTCGGTGCCATCGCCGATCATGGCGAGGTTGGTCACATCCTTGGGCACCGACACATACTCACCATAGATGCCGGCCTTCACGCGCACGACGTACACCTGCGAGCTATTGCGCGGCACCTTGGCCAGCGCTTCAGTGATCGTCTTGAAGTCGCCGCTGCCGTCTGCAGCCACCGTCACGTTAGGACGATCCAGATCCACCACCACCGGCAGCTCTTCTTCTTCTTCTTCTTCTTCCTGGAGCTGGGGCTTCACCGCCATGGGCAAGGGCAACTGCTCCACGATGGCCAGGATATCCTCCGTCAGCTCTAGCGAGCTGCCGAGCTTTGCACCCAAGATGCGCGCCGCCTCCGCGTTGTGCTCGACCCCGTCCAGACATGTCTCCTGGAACGTCAGCGCAGCGCTGAGCCAGGTCCGGAGATCGCCGACGTCGGCGTCAGACAACTCTCCGGCTGGAAGCCTTGCCAGGGACGCCTTGACGTCATCCACGACGTGTCAGGTCCTACACCGATCTAACTCAACGCGATCACGTGGTATACACGATTGGATGAACTCTCGATGCCCTGAAACCTAACTCTAACGCAAACACTGATGAACAGAGAGAGCGCACAACAGAGAGACAGTGGTTTTTGGCGACGCGTTCAATTACAGCATCTTTTCTGGCTTTTTCTCCTTTTATTCAGAGGAACCAAGAAACTCGCCCGAGCACTCTGCCCACAATCCGTTTCACCCGCGCCATCCCACGGACTGCAATCATGGGCGATGCCCCGCACGTATTCCGCTTCTGCTAGACCAGTTCTACCTAAAGACTAGGGCGATGCCGCAACGTGTACACAGCACGTTTCTGGCTCACTATTATTACAGAAAGCTAAAACAAAAATAACTTTAACATGATTCAGACTATCTGGATTAACTAACATTTCACCCCCTTAATCTTGATGTCTGAATCTACTGTCTTGATGCCAATCTTCTCCTTCAGAGCCTGAAACCGAAACCTGGCCAAAGGCTTGGTAAGTAGATCAGCAAGCTGTTCTTCAGTCCTCACATACTCCACTGTGAGCTTTCCTTCCTCCACACAGTTCCTGACAAGATGATAGCGAGTATCTATATGCTTGCTCCTTTCATGGAAGACAGGATGTTTGCACAATGCAATAGCAGACTGATTGTCGATCTTGAGTTTTATCTTGTCAGGTTTCTGTCCAAGCAATTCACCAATTAATCTACTTAGCCATATGCCCTGACAAGTTGTTGCTGCAGCTGCTACATACTCTGCCTCACACGATGATTGTGCGACAATTCTCTGCTTCTGAGACGCCCATGATATAGGGCAGTTCCCAAAGAAGTACAACACTCCTGTAGTGCTTTTCCTGTCATCCACATCACCAGCAAGATCACTATCACTGTAGCCTAGCAGCTGCGGTTCACCTGACATTCTGCCATATACACAGCCCTGAGTCATGGTGCCTTTGACATACCTCAAGATCTGTTTGACAGCACTGAAATGATCCTTAGTTGGCCTTTCCATAAATCTGCTCATACCCTACTGAGAAACTCAGATCAGGTCTGGTGTGTAGCAAATACCTGAGGCTGCCAACCACACTCCTGTATAGAGTGGGATCAACTTCTTCTGCCAGACTGGATTTGCTAAGTTTCAGTCTTGCCTCCATAGGGGCATGTGTGGGATTGCAGTCGGACATGCCCATCTTTTCAAGAATTCTGGCTGCATATCCTGACTGACACAAAGTGATCTGAGTTGGTTCCTGCTTCACTTCTATGCCAAGATAGTAGCTTAACAGTCCCAAGTCTGTCATACTGAACTTGGACTGCATTTGCTTCTTGAATTTGTCAATATCCTGCTTGCAATTTCCTGTGATCACCAGATCATCCACATACACCCCCACAATCAGTACTGAGCCTTGTCTCCCATTTCTGTATAGCCCAAATTCAGAGGGACACTTCTCAAAGCCTAGCTCAGTCAGTATTGCATCCAGCTTACAGTTCCATCCCCTTGGAGCCTGTTTCAGCCCATACAGTGCCTTGTGTAATCTGAATACTTTGCCACTCTCCTTTGAGTTCTCAAAACCAGGTGGCTGGCTTACATACACCTCTTCAATCAAGTCTCCATTCAAAAAGGCTGACTTGACATCCATCTGGTGTATTTTCCAACTGTACTGTGCTGCTAGTGCTATCAACAATCTGACTGATTCCAGTCTTGCAATTGGGGCAAACACCTCCTCAAAATCAACTCCATGTCTCTGCGCATAGCCTTTTGCAACTAACCTGGCCTTGTGCCTAACAACTGTTCCATCAGGATTTTTCTTCAACTTGAACACCCATTTTAAACCAATGGGTTTGTGTCCTTTTGGCAATTCACAAAGTTTCCAGGTACCATTTTCCTCAATGGATTTTATTTCCTCATTCATTGCTTTCTTCCAGCTCAGCTCCTTCATGGCCTCTACATGAGAAGATGGTTCTTCCATGCCGAGCAGACACATTCCTGAATATTCTTCAGGCTCATCTGCATCTGCATATATGTCACCGAGCAGACGCATGCCTTGTGGCCCCTGTGAGGGTTCTGAAAATGGTGTCACGGTAGGTGCGGAGACAGCAGTAGGAGATGACGGCGTGCTGGGCAAAACAAACGGAATTGCATCAACTTCCGTCTGCTTTGTTCTTCTGACCGGCGGTGGTGTTGTGCAGGAAATAGAGTTTTCTGCCGTGGCTGCCGCGGCAGCCGATTCTGCAGATTTTTTTTTGCCGCGACAGGCTTCTCTACCGTGGCCACTGTTCTTTCACGTTCTGGCGCAAACGTGTAACTGACAACAAGGGGTTCCTCCACATCAGTTCCATCTGGACTAGAAGTACTCCAGTCCCAACATCTCTTCTCTTCAAACACAACATCTCGAGTGACAACAACTTTTCTGCTCACAGGATCAAACATTCGATATGCTTTTGAACCGGTGGCATACCCAATGAACACCATCTGAGTGCTTCGATCAGCTAGTTTAGTCACTCCTGGACCAACCCTTTTGACATGTGCTATGCAGCCAAACGTTCTCAGATGCTGTACTGCAGGTTTCTTCCCATGCCACGCTTCATAGGGTGTCATACCAGTGACACTCTTCGTGGGAGATCTATTCAGCAAGTACACTCTAGTAGTGACTGCTTCACCCCAAAATTTATTGGGTACTCCCATGCTCTTCAGCAAGCTCCTTGCCATGCTTACTACTGTTTGATTTCTTCTTTCTACTACTCCATTTTGCTGTGGAGTGTAGGGAGCAGTCATAAAATGCTTCATTCCATGATGATCACAGTGACTGACAAAAACCGCAGAAGTGAATTCACCCCCCTATCTATTCTCACTGCTTTGAGCTTCTTTCCCTTCTCAACTTCTGCTGCAACTTGCAATTTCTTGAAAGCATCCAGTGCCTCATCTTTGCTATGCAATAGGGAAATCCGCATATACCGAGAGAAATCATCAACCAGCAATAGAAAATACTTCTTGCTTCCATAGGTGGCTGGTGTGATAGGCCCACACAAATCTCCATGCCATAGCTCCAGTGGCTGTGAAGCACGGTACAGAGAGTGAGATGGAAATGCTAGACGCTTCTGTTTTGCAATCATACAACCATCACATATCTGATCCACATGATCAATTGCCGGCATTCCTTTCACCAATCCTTCAGATGACAGAGTTTTCAGTGATCTGAAGTTTACATGCCCAAATCTCATATGCCAGAGCCAGGCATCCTCATCAGCATGAGCCATGAGACAGACAGGTTTGGACTGCTGAATGTCAAGGATGTACATCCTGTTGCTTGTCCTTGGCACTCGTGCCACCACCTTCCTCTGTCTATCCCAAATTGTCATGATGCCATTTTCTCCTGTGTACTTACAGCCATTTTCTTCCAACTGGCCGAGACTGATTATGTTATTCTTCAGCTTGGGAATGAAGTACACATCAGAGAGTACTCTGTGTTCTCCTGTCAGGCATTTCATCAGCACAGCTCCACGACCATAGATTTCCACTGCAGAGCCGTCACCAAACCTCACCTTTCCTTGCACCGTGCGGTCCAGGTTAGCAAATTTCTCAGGGTTGCCTGTCATATGATTGCTAGCCCCTGAGTCCAGGTACCATGAGACATCGCGGTTGCCAGACAGCTTTGGCACCACCTTCTCTTCATTCAGGAACACCTTCTCTGACATAGTTTCTGAATCCTGGTTCAATTCACTTGCTTCCAGCATCAACAATGCATCTTCGTCATCCTCCTTCTCAGCGAGATTTGCTTTTTCTCGCCTTGGTTCTGGGCAATCTGACTGAAAATGACCCTTCTCATTGCAGTTGTAACATCTCACCTTGGCAATATCAAATTTGCCCTTTTTCTTCTGCTTGTCACCTCCAGTCTTGGTGCCGACAGTTTTCCCTCCGGGCTTTTTTCCGGACGAGCCTCCAGAACTGCTGGCACCCCCATTGCCTTTCTTGATCTGCAACAACTGCTCGATTGCACGAGTCATCAGGACCAGCTGGTCGTCTTTGCCGGAGCTGGCACGACGGCGACCCCGCTGACTGTTCTCGTACGCTACCAGTCTCCCGATCGCTTCAGATACTGATATCGACGACAGATCTCCCCACTGCTCGATCGTATTGACTACGTCGGAGAACCTGTCTGGAACAACATTGAAAAGGACTTCAATGACAGATTCATCGCCTATTTTCTCACCTAGGGATCTGATCTCGGCGACGAGCGTTGTTAGTCTCTGCCCGAAGGCCGTGACGGTCTCGCCGTCGTTCATCTGCAGCCGGTCGAGATCGCGCTTAAGCTGCTTCACCCGCGCCTTCTTGACGCGGTCCTCGCTGACGCGCATCTGGCGGATCGCCTCCCACGCCTCCGCTGCGGTATCGAACTCCGCGATGGCCATGACCATGGCATCAGGGAGGGACTGCGAGAGCACGGTGAACGCGTCCTCGTCCCTGGCCTGGTCATACTCCCCCTTCCCCTCGACTGCCAACCAGCAGCCAAGGGTGCGCATGATGATGCGCATCTTCACGGCCCACACGCCGTAGTTCGTGTCGGTGAGCTGTGGGTAGTGGACCGGCACACCGCCGCGTGCCGAGGCTCTGATCGCGATGGCGCCGCTCGCACTTGCGTCGTCGTCATTCTTGGCCAGCGGCTTGCCCTTGTCGCCGGCCTTCCTCGGAGAAGTATCACCCATCGCTTGTCACCGCCGCCATAGTGCCCCAAACACCACCACCTGATCGCCTCCAGAAACCCGCAGGCTCTGATACCAAATGTCAGGTCCTACACCGATCTAACACAACGCGATCACGTGGTATACACGATTGGATGAACTCTCGATGCCCTGAAACCTAACTCTAACGCAAACACTGATGAACAGAGAGAGCGCACAACAGAGAGACAGTGGTTTTTGGCGATGCGTTCAACTACAGCGTCTTTTCTGGCTTTTTCTCCTTTTATTCAGAGGAACCAACAAACTCGCCCGAGCACTCTGCCCACAATCCGTTTCACCCGCGCCATCCAACGGACTGCAATCATGGGCGATGCCTCGCACGTATTCCGCTTCTGCTAGACCAGTTCTACCTAAAGACTAGGGCGATGCCGCAACGTGTACAGAAAGCTAAAACAGAAATAACTTTAACACGATTCAGACTATCTGGATTAACTAACACGGCGTACCCGAGGAGCTCCTCGCAGTTGTGCAGCGCACGCGACGTGCGGGTGTTGATGTTGTGGAGGTCGTCGATCAGCGCCTTGGACTCGCCGATCGCCTCGGAGATCTTCCCCGACGTCACGTGGAACATGGCCTCGGTGAGATCCGCCGGCGACCGGGCATGACGGCCATGGGCTGCAGCCTTCCACAGCAGCTCGGCTTCGCACCTCTCGCTGTGCTCCGTGGGCTGGCAGAAGGCCTTCACCAGCTTCTCCGACGACGATAACGCGCCGGCGCCGGTGCTGCTAGAATGGTGTTTGTTCAAAGCCACGGTCGACATTACGGCCGCTACTAAAAGCAGGACGGCCGAAGAGCCGCCGATCATCACTTTTTTGTTCATGGTGGTGTTTTGTGTAGTATCGATCGATCGATCTCGTTGGTTCTTGCTTGTTGCCTGCGGATTGAACAAGTAGCGCCCGGGGTAGATGGTCTTATATAGAGGAGAACCATGATCATGCAATATGGAAAGAGCGGCAATCAATGGCGGTGACACAATCAATTTCGACGATATGTGTCAGCTGTCACTTCTCATCTTCACCGCAAGAAACACGTCGTCCGTCTCGTGGCCGGAGATAAAATCATCATCACCGATATTGCTTTCCCTCTTATGGAAACTAGATGATGCCCCGCGCGTTGCTGCGAGAATATTATAAGACATGATGCTAATGTAAATGGTGACAAATCAGTTAAATTAAGTTAGCAAACAAATACATATTCAACAAATGACTTCATAAACAATATTTAGAACTTAACACACTTAACCTTTGCTAGACTGGACTAAGAACATGGAAAAAAATAGTTATTCACTTTTCTCACAATTTGTACTTACAACATGATTGCAGAACACTCTGCTATCTATGGCCATATGTGGACTGTGGTACGTACAGGCCCAACACTGAAAGTGTGTTTCTGACATGTTCAATCATATGATGATTACTTGCCGAAACATGAGAATTTTAGATCTGTATCAATGCCACAGAACGTTGTTGGGTTGATATTTAATAATTAAATTGACCTGCATAGATAAATATGTAATAGCAAGAGTCACTTGTCCGTGGAATCAAAGTACTATGTGTAAGCAACTAAACATTGATAATGAGAAATTGGTGTAGGTATGTACACACTTCTGCTGAAACGTAGGTACCACATAGACCGACATCTAATACATGATTGAGTATATCTTTCAGAAAAATAGATGAAAATGTATGCCATAGATAGATAAAAAAGATGAGTCTTCTTACCAATCTCATACTTATGCATAATTAGGTATGTAAGGCACTCTATCGGTCAGTTGGCAGACGATGTGTAGCAGGAACTTGGAGAGACACGATGGCTACGAAAAAGACTACATCTGGCCATGATAACATAACCAATAAAATTTGTTGCATGAGAAATGGAACTCGCATTATATACTTGGTTTGTCACACGGTACAATGTCTGGCTGAAACAAACACGAGTATTTTGCAAATATTAATATAAAACTTTGCATATGAATGTATAGCAAAAATCACTGAGTAGCTGGAATCAGCACCCCACACATGGCACAAATTCGATCTTTATAAATTGTATATACCACTAATTTTCTAGAATTGTGTGGTAATTATTTTCTTAGAGTTTAGGTGTAAGACAATAGAAACTAAATATGCGTCAGTCATATCATTTGCAACTCTTGAGAAGGATATACCTGGTATTGCGATAAGTACAACGGATAAAGAGGCATACCAGTTTCAATCTGCAATTGTGATTGTAACTTGTTGAGATGGCCATAGATATCAATGAATATTAGAGTTATATCATGAATCCTTGAAATAATTCATCTGGCAGGCAAGTGAAAATGAATATTAGTGTTATATCATGAATCCTGTCATGGTTCAAGAGGTATACCAACCTTACTTGCTTAGATAAAAGTATTCAAAAGTGCTTATCTAAATACTAACGCGCTGAGCTGTAATGAGAAATGGTATGGAATATAATCAACGGAACAGTAATAGAAACAGGATTTTCTTACCAATCTCACAGTCACAGCCCATTACAGGGAGTCCAACAACCTATCAAACAATTCACCATTAGGGGCATTATTTCGAGCAGTTGCCAGTCAACAACCTACCAGATATTGCACATGCATCAACCTTATTTCGAGCAGTTGCCAGTCAACAACCTACCAGATATTGCACATGCATCAACCTGAAAGATGAGGATAGGGAGATCTCGTGGTTAGTGCGCATGGGATGCAGGGTAAAATCCACCACGTAACTTGCTTCTGACCATCCCATCTCAACTCCAAATCATAGACATGAAAGAGACTTAACAAAAACAGCATGCAAGGAGGAAGGGAGCCTTGGTCGGCCAGAGGTCTAGCATGCCAACAAAGGGGAGAAAACGACATCTAGCCAGGAAGTTGAGGCATGGGAGGCAGACATGCAGTGAAGAATCTCATTCGGGAGACGGGAGAGGGACTGGAATAGGAAGTATGCTAGTATAGGCATATATGCAGCTGTTGGGGCCATGGAAGGGAGAAAACGCCTGATAATGGGGTCTATTTAATGTGTGTTTAACTGCCGAGACACTGCACTGTAAACTGAATTTTCTTTGATGATGTGGTGGATGACCGATGGAATAATGGAAGGACATGGAAACCCAAAGAATTCCTAGTCGTTTGGGATCTTTTCAGCATTGATGATTTGCTACTAAAAATATAAAATATAAAATGATGACGTGGCATTTAGGCCCACAAGGTGAGGTGGACGTCTTGCATGTTGAGAGAAATCCTTTACTGGGATGATCTTCTTAGTTATATAGAATATAATTGCGCGTACAATTTCCAAATTTTGTGTACTTAACAGGCTGCCGCCAGCAAAGTGGCCATATGGATCTCTTATCCAACCGAAAATATTGTGCATTTTTATGGCACAGCAAAAAGAATATTATCTTATTTACCTTGGTAAATATACTTCGGAAAATGATAGATACCCCCGGGATCATGTCATCCTGTTGTCATGGCTAGGGCTGGAATTATAACTCGAAACTCGCGATCTAAATGAGTAACTCGTGACTTAGCTCGACTCGACCCAAACTTGGCGTCTGACGAGTCGAGCTGAGGTTTCAATTTGAACTCGTTTGTTCACCCAAGTTAAATGTGCTACTTGCAAACTACTCGTTTATCTCGTTAAACTCGTTCAAATATAGAGTTTGAAAATTTTTAGATATGAATGTATTTTATACCTATAATGGTGTAGATCTACTATATTTTTCATTGATCTCGCCTTCGTGTTATTATGAAAGTACTATTGTTGTTCTAGTTTTTAATTAGTAGAAGTTTTTTTTCTTATATGTACTCTTGTTCACAACTTAGCGAGCCGAGTTTTAAATATGGACTCGTTCTATAAACGAGCCAAGCCGAGCTAGCTAGTTAGTTGAACGATCTTTAGCGAGTCGAGCCGGCTCGGCTCGTCCGACCATCGACAGAGCGCCACATAACCTTCGACAATCGTGCCCCCGCCTGTTGCTACACGCTCCCGCGCGCTGCTACACAACAACCGCCCTCCTGCTCCCGTCCCTCGTACGGTTACAGGAGGCGAGAGAGGGATGCGATTCACGCGGAGAGGGAGGCGACGGCGGATCTGCCTGCCCACGCCGTTGGCGACTACTACGTCTGCGAACGACATCGATGGCCACTCCTCCTCTGGTTTGTGCATCTCCCTCCTACTCTTCGCTAGCCATGTTTCTCTCCCTCCTCCCTATTCTCACCTCCCGCGCCGGAAACATGGCTGCGAGTACAAATCCATGACGGGTCCTTCCATTTCTCTTTTATTTTTTGATGCTAGTGTAGTTTGTCAGTAGATGTGGCCTCTGGACTAGATACTGCTGTTTCTCGGTAGATGCCAGTGGACTTTCTCTTTAATTTGTGCTAAAAATTGCTATGTTTTATGATGTTTATAGTTATTATATATATGCTACGATTTGCTACTGGCAACAAGTTGTCAGGACCCGTTGGTCTCCGGCGGTGTTGACCAGAGGGTGTCGATGGGGAAGAGCGCTCGGGGCCGAGAGCTAGCAACTACTTGCAGGAAAAGAAAGAACGCTAAATAAATTTAGGGTTTTGTATTACCTTGCCACCCAACCTCCCACTCCTGCCCTTTTATATCGAAAGCGGTAGGCCAAGCTAATTATGTTTTAGTACTAACTACGGCTTAACTTAAACAGAAACTTATACTAGATTAAGACAATGATGAGGAAACGTTGGATCAACTTGGGTTGGTAAGATCTCATCTGGGCCGTAGCTTCTAGACTGACGAGTGGACAGAGAATAGGGCTCTGACAGAGCCCCCCTCTTGAGTAAAAACTTCATGGCTTGAAATCTGGAAAGGTGTTTGTATGAATGTTGCATATTCCCAGGTAACATCTTGTACATTCATATTTTCCCAGTGTATCAACCACTGTTGTACTGCCATGTCATGAGCTCCTGCACTTTGAGATACTTTCCTTCTCTCCAGGATTGCTTTGATCTTTCCATCAGCTGTAACCAGGGGTAGTCTTGAGTTTGGTACTGCATTCTTGCCAATATGTTTCTTCAACTGATTGACATGAAAGACATCGTGTATCTGTGCTTCTGGTGGCAACTGAATCAGGTAAGAGACCTTGCCCACTTTGGCTAGCACTCTAAATGGGTCGTACCATTTTGAGGTTAGTTTCAATGCGTTTCTGAGTCCCAATGTTTTTTCTATATAGGGTTGCATCTTCAGGTATACGAAATCTCCAATATGAAAGGATCTCTTAGTTCTGTGTGTATCAACAAACTTCTTCATTCTGTTTTGAGCTTTCAAGAGGTTCTGCTGAAGTAGTTTGAGCATGTGGTCCTTTTCCTGTATAGTGACATGAGCTTCAGCCGAGATGTTGCAAGGTACTGATATGTGGTGTAACATTTGGGGGGGGGGGGGGGTACTCATATAAGGCCTGAAAAGGTGTCATTTTGATTGATGTTTGGTATGAGCAGTTGTACCACCATTCAGCTGCTGGTATCCAATCGCGCCACTTTTTGGGCTCCTGTAAAGCCATACATCTCAAGTATTGTTCAACACATTGGTTGACTCGTTCAGTTTGGCCATCTGTTTTTGGGTGGTGAGCAGTACTGTATTGCAGTTTGATATTGTAGGCAGAGAATAAATCTTTCCACAGGGTGTTGGTGAAAATCCTATCTCTGTCCCTAACTATACTTGCAGGAGGGCCATGGAGTTTGATGATGTTATCCATAAAGAGATCTCTAGATTTAGTCAGCCCTTCAATGAAGTCCATACTAATGCCTGTCCATTTTTGAGTAGGAATTGGTAGTGGAGTGAGCAGCCCACGGTAAGAAACCTTCTCAGTTTTTGAAATTTGGCAAGTAGGACAGGCTGCCACTTGATCTGAGATGAACTGCTTGAGTTTAGGCCAGTAAAAGAGTTGTTGTATTCTGTGTAAGGTAACTTTGTTGCCAGAATGTCCCCCAAATAAAGATGAGTGGATGGTCTGAAATATCCTCTCCTTAAGGTTGGTGGAGTTGACAATGTAAAGTCGTCCCTTATTCCTAAGGATCCTAGCTTGGAGAGAAATGTTTGGTTTGTTGTTAGGTGTGATGGCCAATTTTTGCAGTATCTTTAGTGCATTGTTCGTCATAAATATATGTGGTTGATACTTCATTTAGTCAGGTAGGAACTTCCACTAATATTTCTTGACAGGTGTCTGAGATGCAAGGTTGTCCTTGTTCATTGTCTTGGTATTGTCTTGGTATGCAAGGTTGAACTGCCACTAATATACGCACGGACGGTTCTTAGTCGAGGGGCATGATCGTCGTTCGGAAATTGTCGTCCTTGCTCTGTAAAAAAAGAACCGTAGAAGTCCGCGTAGAAGTTCGTACGGCCCGTTCACCGGAGCGTATTATACACGTATACACGTGGGTGCCGAACCGTCGGCTTCCTTAAGTAGCATAGTCGGCCGGTGGACTGCGTTCCAACCACTTCGAAAAATTTCCCAAATTGGGAAGCAAACCCTAGCTAGCCATCTCTCCACAAACCCTTGATCGCGGCTCCTTCCACGGAGAAGGGGAAGCAGGTGGCGGCGCCCGCTGACAACGCGGAGAAGGGGAAGCAGGTGGCGGCGGGCGCTAAGAAGGCAGAGAAGGGGAAGTAGGTCGCGGATGCAGAGGGCGGAAATAGGAGCTCCGGCTAGGGTCGGCCGACAGTCTACTCCGGTGTGCATCCGCTGAAGCGGAAGTTTCAGACGGACGCGCATATCAGGCGGAAGAAGAAGAAGAACTTGAAGAACATGCTGCGTCAGGAGAGGAGGAGAAAATCTACTCGCCTGCCGGCGTCAAGACCTTCCGCGAGTCCGATAGCGATGACACCGATGAGGTAAGTCCATATCTTGCTCCTAGTGTTCTTGCCGCCGAGGTCTGCCTCTTTCTGTTCTTGCTAGGGTTTATGGTGCTAGTAGGGTTGGATGCGCCTAGCGATGCTAGTTTGTGCCAGGTTAGATGCGCCATAGATTAGCTACTGATTTCCTCAGGACCCCTTTGGCAACGTTCTGATGGATGTAGGATCAAGTAGGCTTCTATTTTGAAAGGTTAGGTCGTCGAGTGGTTCCTCTTGCTTCGAATGTTATGATATCTGTAGTTTGTGCCAGGTCTACATGCGCCTAGATACTGTAGCTTATGCTTGGCCTTTGTGCCTGAGTTTTTGGTCTTGAACAATATGAGAAGTAAGAACCTGGCATTTCGTTTGCAATGAAAATGGAATGGGTCTGTTGCCTATTGATCTACACATATTAGCTACTGATGTGTTCTTCCTTGGTGCCAGTAATATAATTGATTATGGGTCTACTTGCGACCTCTTCGAGATTGTAAATTTAGGTAATGTGACCATGCATAGTTCAAGTTCATATTAAGGTGTTACTTTCTAAAAATTCTTAGAAAGTTCAACAATGCTAGTTTGTGAATTTGACCGTAATAGTTAAGTAAAAGAGACATGAGAATCCGTATCAGGTGCTTGTCAATATACTATTGTACTGTTTTGTGGAATGTATTTGATTTCATTTACTTTTTCTTTTGAATTTAGTTCATTAGATCATCTGATCACTTTATACTGAGCTTAATATACCTAGTCTATGTACTCCTAGTCAGAGTGTCTGCCTTGGTAATTTGCTAGTCTTTTGAAATGCTTATCTCAGATAGAACATATGGTTCCAGTACATTCATGATAGTTGTTAAATTCAATATGTATAGCATATTGAAGGAGTTTTTGTGGTGCTATTGAAAGCTTTTGTTTTGTATTTATAAAATATTTCTAACATATCAAGCATTTATGTAGTTACAGTTATGGAGCTGAAAGCTTATGTGTTTTGTTACGGATGCATAAATTGCTGGTTGTAGTACTGCTAGTAATAGTTGTTGTTATCTTGCTTTATTGGTTTATTATTTTTGTTGTATTACTGCTTTTAGCAGCTGTTTTCTTATGCTCCACACATAAGTTGGTAGTTAATGCTGATGTGATCTAGCTTAAGATTATTACGTGTGATACAACATTCTGCTTCATAGGCTTATAATTTTTATTGCACTACTGCTTTCAGGACATGGGTTGTTCTGCTGCAAACTTAAGTTGGTATTTAATGCTGAAGTGATACAACTTAAGATTAATAAGTGTGAAAGATCAATCTGCTTGTAAGACATAATTTTTTGTTACACTAATACTTCCAGCAGATGTTTTGTTTTGATGCACACATTTGATTTGTACATAATGCTCCGCTGATCTAACTTCATGTGTGTGACATATCAACTATTCTATTATGTTTTTTAAATGTTCAATTAAAAAGAAATTTTCTAAGTTTCCGTTATATAATATGTGGCACATATAGTCTTATTTCACAGAGTAATTATTGTAAGCCTTATTTCATTTCACATATTTCCATAGAAGTCAGATGGTGTCGGTAGTGCCGTGGAGGACAGGGACCACAAGAGTCGTGCTGTGCTGAAGAAGCTCAAGGCTAACGACATCCCCTACCTTCTAGGCCCAGGGGAGTACAAGTCCCCGTGGTGCTTTCGGAAGGAGATGCCAAAGGACTACTTGGGTGTGATTTTGCTTTGCATTTTTTTCTTCTGGCCTTGGGTGTGATTGGTAGCAGGCAGCCGAATCACCGCCCAGCCCGGCAGTGCTGAGCTGGACAGTGCCAGGCTGAAACAGCCTCTGAGACAGATTGTGTATCCCGTCTGATAGTCGGCATACCATTATTTTTCTGCATGAGTAGAGAACCGCGGTCTATGTGTTTCGTTGCCTTCATCGGTCCAGTGTGTACACAATCACATCTGCTTTGTTATTCGCAGCGAAAATGTGTGGTAACCTCCACGGTTACTAGATCCGGCGGTGCGGGCCCCTGTTGCAGTTCAGCTTCCATATGGTGGGGATTAACCATCCAGTGGTGTGCCGCCTAGGTCCAGCAGTTTTTGGGCCCACGTCCCTCCACCTCCCAGATGTGTGCATCCCAAGAAACTAGGGGATACTGTCGGGCGAATGGTAACCAGGGTACCCTAGCCCATCTACTTCCATACCCCCGCGACAAGGCAGTCACTAAGCCGCAACGAGACATCACTATTGAGCGTCAAAGAGCAGCCTCCGCATGGCCTCTAGGCGAAGCCTCCCGATGAGTGCAAATATGATGAATATTTAAGCACACAAATTATTCTATTGTCGTCACTACGCTGACGGCTATAATCTATCGGCATATGCCAACAAGCTGTCGGCTTAGGTCTAAACCGACGGCTGCCGTTGGCGTAGTGCCGTCAGTGTCTCACGGCGTCGGTGCAAACCGGACGACCGGCCGTCGGCTTAGGTCTAAACCGGTCGTTGGCGTACGAGGTTGTCGTCGGCGTAGTATGTGCCGACGGCCAGCTGGCACTGTTGGTGTAAGGTGACCGTCAGTAAAGACCCAGTGGGCCCCGCTTGACCCTGTAATAGCCATTAGCGGCGGAAGTAACATGCTGACGGCCAGTCCGTCGGTCTAGCTGGCCACGTGGGCATGACTGGGTTGGTGCGGGAGGAACCTACGCCAATGGCTTAGCCGCCAGCCTAGGATTGAACGTGGCTGAGCATGGGCGTCACACAGGGGTGGGCTTGCCTACTGGTACTCCGACGGTTATGCTGTCAGCCTAGCCTTCCATGTACGCCGACGGCCAGACTGTCGGCAAAGACGAGGCGTTGGGTCCAAATATGATGCATATTTAAGCATACAAATATTCTATTATCGTCACTACGTCGACGGCTATAAACCATCGGCATAGGCCAACAAGCCGTCGGTGTAGGTCTAAGCCGACGGCTGTCGTTGGCGTAGTGCCGTCGGTGTCTCACTTCGCGTCGACGCAGACCAGGCGACCGCCGGCGTACAAGGTTGCTATCGGCGTATATGTGCCGACGGACAGGTGGCACTGTCGGTGTAAGGTGACCGTCGGTAAAGATCCAGTGGGCCCCGCTTGACCCCGTAACAGCCATTAGCGGCGGAAATATCTACGCCGACGGCCAGACCATCGGCCTAGCTGGCCACATAGGCGCGCCTGGGCGGGTGCGGGAGGAAGCTACACCGACGGCTTAGCCGTCGGCCTAGCGTTGCACGTCGCAGCGCCTTAGCGTCACGCGGAGGTGGGTCGGCCTACTAGTACGCCGACGGTTAAACTGTCGGCCTAGCCTTTCACGTACGCCGAGGGCCAGACCGTCGGCAGAGACAAGGCGTTGGACCAAATGGTCACCACTATGCCGACGGCAGCACCCGCTAGGAATTTTCTTACATTTGTTTCCAGCTTTCCCTGTACAACAAAATCACAATACAAAATACATATATAGCCCATACACAGCATGCATACACAGTTCATATATAATGCATACACAATGCATATATATCATCCAAATGTGCCTGAAATCAAGTGCATACACAATACATATATAGTATCATAATCATCATACATATAGAGTGCCCGACAGAGAACCCTACACCCATCTCTAACGGCGCGAAGAGCTCGATAACCCAACATCTCCCATGTGAAGTCAGGCGTCCTACATCTAGATCCCTGATGATCACCGACAGAAGGAGGGCTAGGCGTGGCACGAGGAGAAGCACCAGGAGAATGGTCACCGATATGCAGCGGTGTGATCTCGCGCGCGACAAACCCGACGTTGGAGAAGCATGACCAAAGTGTTGGTTCCCGGAACATCCTGTTCCCTACATGTTTGAGTAAGAGTTGGCAACCTGTGAGACACATTGTCCTAGAGAGTAGTAGGTAACAAGTGGCCAGGCAATAGATCTTACCGGGGTCCTTGCGCAGTAGTTGCAAGCGAATTCTTCCTTCGATGGCATCACTGGGAGCGGCCCCGTCCTTGGTACTCGTTCTGGTAACGGTGCAGAATCCTGCTCTCAAGTGGCCATAAAACAAGTGAACGACTACAAGATGGTTTAGATGTCAGGCGTTGCAGAAATAAAGGTTCAAACTAGCTATCTAGGGGGAGTGGGACTTACCGCATTCATGGTTTCTTGTTACACCTCATTTGCATCATTCCTCTACTATCTAGGGGGAGTGGTAGTTGCCGCATTCATGGTGTGATCTCGTAACCTTTGAAAATCATCCCCTGATGACTGGTTTTTCCTGCGTCCAACAACAGGGTTATAGCAATACTCGTAGTGACAACTATTTATTAGAAAGATCGATCCCAAAGGAGCTTTGCAGGATGGAAACCACACAACCCCGCAATTGCGTTGTCAATGCAGCCACGTTTGCAGCCAAGACGGTGTTTGGAAATAGTCTACACTATAAGTTGCTAGAGTAATAATAAACAAGAGATATTTAAAGTAACTAGTAACAAGGTAAATAAAGTATTGAAAGTACTATAACAACAACTAAACTAAAGGGGGTTGTATTTGTAGGATTGAATGGAATGAGAGAGGGTTTCTAGGCTTCAGTATCACTAGTACTAGATGGGCAAACACATATGTGATTCATTGTCTACATGAGATTACTTCATCAAATAAATGTTCCCCACTTGTTAAATAGGTTGCCGCACTGTGTATTATGAATGAATCTCGTGTGTCAATCGCAAAGCAACATACACTTCCGGACAAAGGGATCCATGAACTCATCTCTTAAATCATGTATTTGAATACTTGGATCACAAAAAAACTCTAACTTAGCGCACTAGATCAAACCTCGGCCTAGAACCTAATCAATCACTCACACATGGATGAACAACAAAACATAGACGAATATATTAATGGAGTCACAACCATGTTCAATCTTACAATTACAAGATCTAAGACAAGGGAGAGAGAATGGAGACGATGTTGGAGATGATGATGATGATGATGATGATGATGATGATGATGAACGATGCACGTGGTGAAGATGGGGGCGCCTCTTTCTCCTCCCCTTGATTGATGGGGTGGAGATGTGGATATCGTGTGCAGCGGATATGGAGGCAGCGGAGCGGCAGGGCTTCACCCCTTAGGTGTAACACCCCGTCCACTCCTGGGCCCGGGGGTGTCACTCCCGATAGCTTAATAGGATATCTAGACTGGCCCCACAGACCAACACTAGTCTTTTCTGCGCACTCTTTCCTCACTCGTGCGCAACCGGTTACCCACTTCCCGGTCGGTTACCCATCCTAGAATTGCTCTAGGCCAAGCACGCTTAACCTTAGAGTTCTTTTCGAATGAGCTTCCGGAAAAGAAGTTGCAACTTGTTGATATGGGTATCCTATCAATCCTATTAAGCCATGTGCCTGGATCTCACATACACCCACCCTTTAGAAGATCGATGCCCTCATCGATCAAGCACACCCCAGGAACGTTCCCTGTTGGCACGCGTCTGTGCGTCTAGTGCCGGCACATGTGCCGACACATGTGCCATGTCGTGTCCACTCCGGGCCACACGCGCCATGCTCCACATGTCCCGCCACTGACCCGCACACACCCGTGTAATCGCAAGGGTGGGCTCTGATACCACATGTAACACCCCGTCCACTCCTGGGCACAGGGGGTGTCACTCCTGACAGCTTAATAGGATATCTAGACTGGCCCCACAGACCAACACTAGTCTTTTCTGCGCACTTTGTCCTCACTCGTGCGCACCCGGTTACCCACTTCCCGGTCGGTCACCCATCCTAGAATTGCTCTAGGCCAAGCACGCTTAACCTTAGAGTTGTTTTTGAATGAGCTTCCGGAAAAGAAGTTGCAACTTGTTGATATGGGTATCCTATCAATCCTATTAAGCCATGTGCCTGGATCTCACATTAGGCATGGATGGATTCTCCTCCCTTGATCTAGGGTTTCCCCTCTTTAAATAGGCATTTGGAGGTCGGTTTGGTGAAATGACGGAGCTAGAGGCAGAATATGCCCATTGTGCCTTCACAAATGTTTTTACCTTTGACGAAATGAAGCCATCGGAGGCCGGTACTGCTGTACAGTACGGGCAGGCTCCGCCCATACCAGTGGTCGTGGTCGTTACGCCCTCTGACTCTGCAGTGTTTTGGTCGCCATTTCTTCATACGGACTCCGATTGAGGTGTTCTTTCGCTCGTTGGATTTGTATGGATGAGGGCTCCAACACCACTCCCTTGGATCTTTATTTGGAGTTGTTGGAAAAATCCACTTTTTCCTCCTCTCAAATGGCTAAGTCTGGTGTCTGCAACTCCTCCATATTGAATCCTCTTGGCTCCATTTATCCATGATTATTCATAGCACCTACACACAAACCAAAGACAAGAAAAAGGTAATAAAATCCTAATAAAAATTCTAATGTGCAAAGTCCATGTGGAAATGAATGAGAGCTAGTAATCATACATAATAGGCATAATTGTAGATAGATGTAGCATCTGATGGGTGACAATATGAATATTTTATATACTTAAATATGCCTGAATTTTCGACTCATAAACTTTCTCAAGCTAGACTCTTGCTCGTCCCCGAGCAAGATGGTGGCTTATGTACAAGGTCACCATGTTCATGAGGCACGAGTCGATATAACAAATGAGGCAAAAATTAAAACAAAAGTATAATATCGGATGTTGAAGATCGATGCCTTGTATCCTTATTTTCCAGGCAAGCTCAATATAAGAAAGAACATATCTATACAAGGCAACACAATCTTAGTTATATCAATCCATAAATATCAATTAAAACATCAACGCACCATGTCAAAAGTGAATCTAGCTTTGAAAGAAAACTTTTGATCCTCCTATTGAGCCTTTTAAGTGTTGTATCTCCTCAAGTTTGTAAAGTAGAGGTTTCAACGAGAATATGAATTCACTTACGATTGGCAGTCATATGTGTTCAACACTTAATTCATTTGGAAGGCTCATCAAAGTTAGAGATATGACAAGAACATTATACAAGCTTCGGTAAATCAAGTTAATCAAAGTAGAGTTTAATATAAGTATAAATAACTAGAAGTGTAATAATCAATCCAATTCTTCTAGTTAACTCTTTGCCAAGGAACGCTAGGATGTTTTAATAGCAAAATTGAGTAAGAGAGTTCATTTTCCAAGTAGCATATCAGTGAAGTGTTGGGCTATCAAAACACTTCTAATCCTATAATTTTCTTTCAAGAAAATTCATAAAGTCGTAACGAGACCATGCCAAGGACTTGTTATGTGGATCTTCATACATATCTTTTTTTTCTTTCTTCCCTTTTTTCTTACTCTTTAAAGGACCATTGGTTGTTTCTTTTACAAGTTCTTGCACAACCTTTGAGAGTACCAATATGTTTTCCCATATATTAACACGTATGCCACTCATGTCATCAATTCATAGCTGAAATCTGGGGTTATAACATAGATCGTTCAAAAGCTAGCGGGTTTGTTGGAATCCCAAAGGTGTGCATGAGAAACATAGAACTTTTTCTCTTGTCTCATTTTTATACTAGTACCACAGTTTCATCCACAATGTTAGCTTTGGCATGCATCATAGTTACCACTAGACTTTAGTTCAATCAAATAACTCCTTTCAAGAGTGCCGTCAAGTCTATCAAAATATCTACATAAAATATTGCATCCGAATTTCACTGCCTTCGCCAGTTTTGAACTTTCTAAGATTGTCAAAATCGGCTAGCAAAATGGAGTTATCTTAGACAAGAAAAGGCAATACATCTCTCTGAAGCATCACATCCTCCATATCGCGGACTATATCGCAAGAAGATTCTAGGCTTAGAGTGCTAATATCCTAGATTGAAGCACCGGGCTCAACTTCCATAGTGTCCTGGCATGGTTTTGAGTTTGTCTTCTTCCTATGGATTAGTAATCACCCATAACCACAATTGTCACCTTAATGTCACATTGGAACACACAGTTTCGGTAAAACGGTTGCCAAATCCGCATACGAGCTCCGTTTGAGCTAGATTTTATAGCGATCGATATCTACATAAAATATAGCATCCGAATTTCACTGGCTTTGCAAGTTTTGAATTTTCTAAGATTGTCAAAATCAGCTAGCAAAATTGAGTTATCTTATAGAAGAAAAGGCAATACATGTCTCTGAACCGTCACATCCTCCATATCGCGGACTATATCGCAAGAATATTCTAGGCTTAGAGTGCTAATATCCTAGATTGAAGCATCGAGCTCAACTTACATAGTGTCCTAGCTTGGTTTTTAGTTTGTATTGTTCCTATGGACTAGTAATCACCCATAACAACAATTGTCACCTGAATGTCACACTGGATCACACTGTTTCGGTAAAACAGCTGCCAAATCCGCATACGAGCTCCGTTTGGGCTAAATTTTATAGCGATCGATATCACATAAAATATTGCATCCGAATTTCACTGGCTTTGCCAGTTTTGAACTTTCTAAGATTTTCAAAATCGGCTAGCAAAATGGAGGTATCTTACTGAAGAAAAGGCAATACATCTCTCCGAAGCGTCACATCCTCCATATCGCGGACTATATCGCAAGAAGATTCTAGTCTTAGAGTGCTAATATCCTAGATTGAATCACCGGGCTCAACTTCCATAGTGTCATAGCAAGGTTTTGAGTTTGTATTGTTCCTATGGACTAGTAATCACCCATAACAACAATTGTCACCTTAATGTCACATTGGATAACACTGTTTCGATAAAACGGTTGCCAAATCCGCATACGAGCTCCGTTTGAGCTAAATTTTATAGGGATCAATATCTACATAAAATATTGCATCCGAATTTCACTGGCTCTGCTAGTTTTGAACTTTCTAAGATTGTCAAAATCGGCTAGCAAAATGGAGTTATCTTATAGAAGAGAAGGCAATACATCTCTCTGAAGCTTCACATCCTCCATATCGCGGACTATATCACAAGAAGATTCTAGGCTTAGAGTGCTAATATCCTAGATTGAAGCATCAGGCTCAACTTACATAGTTTCCTAGCATGGTTTTGAGTTTGTATTGTTCCTATGGACTAGTAATCACCCATAACAACAATTGTCACCTTAATGTCACATTGGATCACACTGTTTCGGTAAAACAGTTGCCAAATCCGCATACGAGCTCCGATTGAGCTAAATTTTATAGGGATCGATATCTACATAAAATATTTCATCCAAATTTACTGGCTTTGCCAGTTTTGAACTTTCTAAGATTGTCAAAATCGGCTAGCAAAATGGAGTTATCTTAGAGAAGAAAAGGCAATACATGTCTCTGGAGCATAACATCCTCCATATCACGGACTATATCGCAAGAAGATTCTAGGCTTAGAGTGCTAATATCCTAGATTGAAGCACCGGGCTCAACTTCCATAGTGTCCTGGCATGGTTTTGAGTTTGTATTGTTCCTATGGAGTAGTAATCACCCATAACAACAATTGTCACCTTAATGTCACATTGGAACACACTGTTTCGGTAAAACGGTTGCCAAATCCGCATACGAGCTCCGTTCGAGCTAAATTTTATAGCGATCGATATCTACATAAAACATAGCATCCGAATTTCACTGTCTTCGCCAGTTTTGAACTTTCTAATATTGTCAAAATCGGCTAGCAAAATGGAGTTATCTTATAGAAAAAAGGCAATACACGTCTCTGAAGCGTCACATCCTCCATATCGTGGACTATATGGCAAGAATATTCTAGGCTTAGAGTGCTAATATCCTAGATTGAAGCATCGGGCTCAACTTACATAGTGTCCTAGCATGGTTTTGAGTTTGTATTGTTCCTATGGACTAGTAATCACCCATAACAACAATTGTCACCTTAATGTCACATTGGATCACACTGTTTCGGTAAAACCGTTGCCAAATCCGCTTACGATCTCCGTTTGAGCTAAATTTTAAAGCGATCGATATGTACATAAAATATTGCATCCGAATTTCACTGGCTTCGCCGGTTTTAAACTTTCTAAGATTGTCAAAATCGGCTAGCAAAATGGAGGTACCCTAAAGAAGAAAAGGCAATACATGTCTCTGAAGCGTCACATCCTCCATATCGCGGACTATATGGCAAGAATATTCTAGGCTTAGAGTGCTAATATCCTAGATTGAAGCATCGGGCTCAACTTACATAGTGTCATAGCAAGGTTTTGAGTTTGTATTGTTCCTATGGACTAGTAATCACCCATAACAACAATTGTCACCTTAATGTCACATTGGATCACACTGTTTCGATAAAACGGTTGCCAAATCCGCATACGAGCTCCGTTTGAGCTAACTTTTATAGGGATCAATATCTACATAAAATATTGCATCCGAATTTCACTGGCTCTGCCAGTTTTGAACTTTCTAAGATTGTCAAAATCGGCTAGCAAAATGGAGTTATCTTATAGAAGAAAAGGCAATACATCTCTCTGAAGATTCACATCCTCCATATCGCGGACTATATCACAAGAAGATTCTAGGCTTAGAGTGCTAATATCCTAGATTGAAGCATTAGGCTCAACTTACATAGTGTCCTAGCATGGTTTTGAGTTTGTATTGTTCCTATGGACTAGTAATCACCCATAACAACAATTGTCACCTTAATGTCACATTGGATCACACTGTTTCGGTAAAACAGTTGCCAAATCCGCATACGAGCTCCGATTGAGCTAAATTTTATAGGGATCGATATCTACATAAAATATTGCATCCAAATTTACTGGCTTTGCCAGTTTTGAACTTTCTAAGATTGTCAAAATCGGCTAGCAAAATGGAGTTATCTTAGAGAAGAAAAGGTAATACATGTCTCTGAAGCATAACATCCTCCATATCACGGACTATATCGCAAGAAGATTCTAGGCTTAGAGTGCTAATATCCTAGATTGAAGCACCGGTCTCAACTTCCATAGTGTCCTGGCATGGTTTTGAGTTTGTATTGTTCCTATGGAGTAGTAATCACCCATAACAACAATTGTCACCTTAATGTCACATTGGAACACACTGTTTCGGTAAAACGGTTGCCAAATCCGCATACGAGCTCCGTTTGAGCTAAATTTTATAGCGATCGATATCTACATAAAACATAGCATCCGAATTTCACTGGCTTCGCCAGTTTTGAACTTTCTAATATTGTCAAAATTGGCTAGCAAAATGGAGTTATCTTATAGAAGAAAAGGCAATACATGTCTCTTAAGCGTCACATCCTCCATATCACGGACTATATCGCAAGAAGATTCTAGGCTTAGAGTGTTAATATCCTAGATTGAAGCACCAGGCTCAACTTCCATAGTGTCCTGGCATGGTTTTGAGTTTGTATTGTTCCTATGGATTAGTAATCACCATTACAATAATTGTCACCTTAATGTCACATTGGAACACACAGTTTCGGTAAAACGGTTGCCAAATCCGCATACGAGCTCCGTTTGAGCTAAATTTCATAGCGATCGATATCAACATAAAATATTTCATCCGAATTTCACTGGCTTCGCCAGTTTTGAACTTTCTAAGATTGTGAAAATCGGCTAGAAAAATGGAGTTATCTTAGAGAAGAAGAGGCAATACATCTCTCTGAAGCGTCACATCCTCCATATCGCGGACTATATCGCAAGAAGATTCTAGGCTTAGAGTGCTAATATCCTAGATTGAAGCACCGGGCTCAACTTCCATAGTGTCCGGGCATGGTTTTGAGTTTGTATTGTTCCTATGGATTAGTAATCACCATAACAACAATTGTCACCTTAATGTCACATTGGGACACACAGTTTCGGTAAAACGGTTGCCAAATCCGCATACGAGCTCCGTTTGAGCTAAATTTTATAGCGATCGATATCTACATAAAATATTGCATCCGAATTTCACTAGATTCTCCAGTTTTGAACTTTCTAAGATTGTCAAAATCGGCTAGCAAAATGGAGTTATCTTATAGAAGAAAAGGCAATACAAGTCTCTGAAGCGTCACATCCTCCATATCGCGGACTATATCGCAAGAAGATTCTAGGCTTAGAGTGCTAATATCCTAGATTGAAGCATCGGGCTCAACTTACATAGTGTCCTAGCATGGTTTTGAGTTTGTATTGTTCCTATGGACTAGTAATCACCCATAACAACAATTGTCACCTTAATGTCACATTGGATCACAATGTTTCGGTAAAACAGTTGCCAAATCCGCATACGAGCTTCGTTTGAGCTAAATTTTATAGCGATCGATACCTACATAAAATATTGCATCCAAATTTACTGGCTTCGCCAGTTTTGAACTTTCTAAGATTGTCAAAATCGCCTAGCAAAATGGAGTTATCTTATAGAAGAAAAGGCAATAATCTCTCTGAAG
This sequence comes from Avena sativa, assembly GCA_916181665.1. Classification (NCBI taxonomy): domain Eukaryota; kingdom Viridiplantae; phylum Streptophyta; class Magnoliopsida; order Poales; family Poaceae; genus Avena; species Avena sativa. Next base: position 60,806,768 of record OV702289.1, read on the forward strand.
CGTCACATCCTCCATATCGCGGACTATATCACAAGAACATTCTAGGCTTAGAGTGCTAATATCCTAGATTGAAGCATCGGGCTCAACTTACATAGTGTCCTAGCATGGTTTTGAGTTGGTATTGTTCTTACGGACTAGTAATCACCCATAACAACAATTGTCTCCTTAATGTCACATTGGATCACACTGTTTCGGTAAAACAGTCATCAAATCCGCATACGAGCTCCGTTTGAGCTAAATTTTATAGCGATCGATATCTACATAAAATATTGCATCCAAATTTACTGGCTTCGCCAGTTTTGAACTTTCTAAGATTGTCAAAATCGGCTAGCAAAATGGAGTTATCTTTGAGAAGAAAAGGCAATACATTTCTCTGAAGCGTCACATCCTCCATATCGTGGACTATATCGCAAGAAGATTCTAGGCTTAGAGTGCTAATATCCAAGATTGAAGCATCGGGCTCAACTTACATAGTGTCATAGCATGGTTTTGAGTTTGTTTTGTTCCTATGGACTAGTAATCACCATAACAACAATTGTCACCTTAATGTCACATTGGAACACACAGTTTCGGTAAAACGGTTGCCAAATCCGCATACGAGCTCCGTTTGAGCTAAATTTTATAGCGATCGATATCTACATAAAATATTGCATCCGAATTTCACTAGCTTCGCCAGTTTTGAACTTTCTAAGATTGTCAAAATCGGTTAGCAAAATGGAGTTATCTTATAGAAGAAAAGCTAATACATGTCTCTGAAGCGTCACATCCTCCATATCGCGGACTCTATCGCAAGAAGATTCTAGGCTTAGAGTGCTAATATCCTTGATTGAAGCATCAGGCTCAACTTAAATAGTGTCCTAGCATGGTTTTGAGTTTGTATTGTTCCTATGGACTAGTAATCACCCATAAAAACAATTGTCACCTTAATGTCACATTGGATCACACTGTTTCGGTAAAACGGTTGCCAAATGCGCATACGAGCTCCGTTTGAGCTAAATTTTATAGCGATCGATATCTACATAAAATATTGCATCCGAATTTAACTTGCTTCGCCAGTTTTGAACTTTCTAACATTGTCAAAGTCGGCTAGAAAAATGGAGTTATCTTATAGAAGAAAAGGCAATACATCTCTCTGAAGCGTCACATCCTCCATATCGCGGACTATATCGCAAGAAGATTCTAGGCTTAGAGTGCTAATATCCTAGATTGAAGCACCGGGCTCAACTTCCATAGTGTCCTGGCATGGTTTTAAGTTTGTATTGTTCCTATGGATTAGTAATCACCATAACTGAAGGAAATATGCCCTGAGAGGCAATAATAAAGTTGTTATTATATATTCCTTATACATGATAGATGTTTATCTTACATGCTAGAATTGTATTGATTTGGAAACATCAATACATGTGTGTTTAATAAACAAAAATGATTCCTAGTCATGCATCTCTTATAGACTAGCTTGTTGATTAACAAGATGAACAAGGTTTCCTGATCATGGACATTGGATGTTGTTAATAACAAGGTCACACCATTGGTGGAATGATGTGATGAACATTCATCCGAAGTATAGCATTACGATCAAGTCATTATGTTTATATTGCTATAAGATCATACAAAGTAATCTTTATCCTTAGACCATGAGATCATGTTAATTGCTGACACCGGAAGAGTATCTTGATAACATCAAACGTCACACCGTAACAGGGTGACTATAAAGATGGGTTCAGTACTACGAAGGTGTTATGTTGAGGCTCATGGATCAAGAGTGGAATTTGTCAATCCATATGACGGATAGATATACTCTGGGCCCTCTCGGTGATATCACATTAGGATAGCTTGCAAGCAAGTGATGTGATCACTAGAATGTTATATCACGGGAACGAGAAAAGAGTGCATGTCGGTAAAGAGATCAAACTAGGTATGGAGATACCGATGATCGAATCTCGGACATGTAATATATCGAGAGACAAAGGGAGTTAGTTACAAGCGTTAAAGGTTCTCACGATCACAAAAGTCGTCGTTGAATGTGTAGGAGTCAGTACGGATCTCCAGGTCCCGCTGCTGATTATTGATCGAAGAAGGGTCTCGATCATGTCTGCATTATTCGCTAACTATAGGGTGCCACACTTAAGAGTTATCGAACACCATTTTGGAGCACATATGTTTCAGACGAAAGAATTGCAAAGCGCAGGAATTGTTTCAATAGAAACCGAAAATTGTTTCGGGTGAAATTGCAGAAGGTGGTTCTGCATGTGATATTGAAATATTGCAAGGGGCTATATGTGAATGTTTGTTAATTAAAGTAATTAACAAAATTATGAATAAATTTACTAAAAAGAGTTTTATTAAATGAGAGAGCATTAAATTTGGAGAAATTTAATGCATTTAAAGTGGAGACTTTAAAAGGGAATGTGAAGAGGCATTTTAATGTGGAGGGGTTACCACCACATGAATGGGGGAGGTGAGGGGTCACCCCCCATGCGCCGGCCATGGAGAGAGGGGGCACCCCCCTCCTCCTATAAAAGGCCACCCATTCCCTCCTTCATCCTCACACCTCCTTGTGAAGGATCTCTCTCCCCCTCTAGAATTATTCCCCCATGGTCTCGGATTAGAGAGATACATGTTCCCGGTGGCATTTCGTCTGAAAGGAGTTGCTGCTTCCACTGGATCGCTAGAGCGAGGAGGTGGAGGTTGTCCGGTGGCTTGAACGTGTGTGCGAGTGCAGATGCGCTGCTGAGTTGCGGCGCTCGGACTTCCTCACGATCTTGAGATCGGCAAGTGTACGACTACATCAACCACGAGTTCCTACTCATTAACAAAGCTCGTTGTATACGAGGGTAAGTTCTCGTTGGATGTATGTCCACCCGTTGCTTTGTACCTAGTAGATACATCTTGGTGTGTATCCCGTCTGATAGTCGGCATACCATTATTTTTCTGCATGAGTAGAGAACCGCGGTCTATGTGTTTCGTTGCCTTCATCGGTCCAGTGTGTACACAATCACATCTGCTTTGTTATTCGCAGCGAAAATGTGTGGTAACCTCCACGGTTACTAGATCCGGCGGTGCGGGTCCCTGTTGCAGTTCAACTTCCATATGGTGGGGATTAACCATCCAGTGGTGTGCCGCCTAGGTCCAGCAGTTTTTGGGCCCACGTCCCTCCACCTCCTAGATGTGTGCATCCCAAGCGACTAGGGGATACTGTCGGGCGAATGGTAACCAGGGTACCCTAGCCCATCTACTTCCATACCCCCGCGACAAGGCAGTCACTAAGCCGCAACGAGACATCACTATTGAGCGTCAAAGAGCAGCCTCCGCATGGCCTCTAGGCGAAGCCTCCCGATGAGTGCAAATATGATGAATATTTAAGCACACAAATTATTCTATTGTCGTCACTACGCTGACGGCTATAATCTATCGGCATATGCCAACAAGCTGTCGGCTTAGGTCTAAACCGACGGCTACCGTTGGCGTAGTGCCGTTAGTGTCTCACGGTGTTGGTGCAAACCGGACGACCGGCCGTCGGCTTAGGTGTAAACCGGTCGTTGGCGTACGAGGTTGTCGTCGGCGTAGTATGTGCCGACGGCCAGCTGGCACTGTTGGTGTAAGGTGACCGTCAGTAAAGACCCAGTGGGCCCCGCTTGACCCTGTAATAGCCATTAGCGGCGGAAGTAACATGCTGACGGCCAGACCGTCGGTCTAGCTGGCCACGTGGGCATGACTGGGTTGGTGCGGGAGGAACCTACGCCAACGGCTTAGCCGTCAGCCTAGGATTGAACGTGGCTGAGCATGGGCGTCACACAGGGGTGGGCTTGCCTACTGGTACTCCGACGGTTATGCTGTCAGCCTAGCCTTCCATGTACGCCGACGGCGAGACTGTCGGCACAGACGAGGCGTTGGGTCCAAATATGATGCATATTTAAGCATACAAAATATTCTATTATCGTCACTACGTCGACGGCTATAAACCATCGGCATAGGCCAACAAGCCGTCGGTGTAGGTCTAAGCCGACGGCTGTCGTTGGCGTAGTGCCGTCGGTGCCTCACTTCGCGTCGACGCAGACCAGGCGACCGCCGGCGTACAAGGTTGCTATCGGCGTAGTATGTGCCGACGGACAGGTGGCACTGTCGGTGTAAGGTGACCGTCGGTAGAGATCCAGTGGGCCCCGCTTGACCCCGTAACAGCCATTAGCGGCGGAAATATCTACGCCGACGGCCAGACCATCGGCCTAGCTGGCCACGTAGGCGCGCCTGGGCAGGTGCGGGAGGAAGCTACACCGACGGCTTAGCCGTCGGCCTAGCGTTGCACGTCGCAGCGCCTTAGCGTCACGCGGAGGTGGGTCGGCCTACTAGTACGCCGACGGTTAAACTGTCAGCCTAGCCTTTCACGTACGCCGAGGGCCAGACCGTCGGCAGAGACAAGGCGTTGGACCAAATGGTCACCACTATGCCGACGGCAGCACCCACTAGGAATTTTTTACATTTGTTTCCAGCTTTCCCTGTACAACAAAATCACAATACAAAATACATATATAGTCCATACACAACATGCATACACAGTTCATATATAATGCATACACAATGCATATATATCATCCAAATGTGCCTGAAATCAAGTGCATACACAATAAATATATAGTATCATAATCATCATACATATAGAGTGCCCGACAGAGAACCCTACACCCATCTCTAACGGCACGAAGAGCTCGATAACCCAACATCTCCCATGTGAAGTCAGGCGTCCTACATCTAGATCCCTAATGATCACCGACAGAAGGAGGTCTAGGCATGGCACGAGGAGAAGCACCAGGAGAATGGTCACCGATATGCAGCGGTGTGATCTCGCGCGCGACAAACCCGACGTTGGAGAAGCATGACCAAAGTGTTGGTTCCCGGAACATCCTGTTCCCTACATGTTTGAGTAAGAGTTGGCAACCTGTGAGACACATTGTCCTTGAGAGTAGTAGGTAACAAGTGGCCAGGCAATAGATCTTACCGGGGTTCTTGCGCAGTAGTTGCAAGCGAATTCTTCCTTCGATGGCATCACTGGGAGCGGCCCCGTCCTTGGTACTCGTTCTGGTAACGGTGCAGAATCCCGCTCTCAAGTGGCCATAAAACAAGTGAACGACTACAAGATGGTTTAGATGTCAGGCGTTGCAGAAATAAAGGTTCAAACTAGCTATCTAGGGGGAGTGGGACTTACCGCATTCATGGTTTCTTGTTACACCTCATTTGCATCATTCCTCTACTATCTAGGGGGAGTGGTAGTTGCCGCATTCATGGTGTGATCTCGTAACCTTCGAAAATCATCCCCTGATGACTGGTTTTTCCTGCGTCCAACAACAGGGTTATAGCAATACTCGTAGTGACAACTATTTATTAGAAAGATCGATCCCAAAGGAGCTTTGCAGGATGGAAACCACACAACCCCACAATTGCGTTGTCAATGCAGCCACGTTTGCACCCAAGACGGTGTTTGGAAATAGTCTACACTATAAGTTGCTAGAGTAATAATAAACAAGAGATATTTAAAGTAACTGGTGACAAGGTAAATAAAGTATTGAAAGTACTATAACAACAACTAAACTAAAGGGGGTTGTATTTGTAGGATTGAATGGAATGAGAGAGAGTTTCTAGGCTTCAGTATCACTAGTACTAGATGGGCAAACACATATGTGATTCATTGTCTACATGAGATTACTTCATCAAATAAATCTCCCCCACTTGTTAAACGGGTTGCCGCACTGTGTATTATGCATGAATCTCAAGTGTCACTCGCAAAGCAACATACACTTCCGGACAAAGGGATCCATGAACTCATCTCTTAAATCATGTATTTGAATACTTGGATCACAAAAAAATTCTAACTTAGCGCACTAGATCAAACCTCGGCCTAGAACCTAATCAATCACTCACACATGGATGAACAACAAAACATAGACGAATATATTAATGGAGTCACAACCATGTTCAATCTTACAATTACAAGATCTAAGACAAGGGAGAGAGAATGGAGACGATGTTGGAGATGATGATGATGATGAACGATGCACGTGGTGAAGATGGGGGCGCCTCTTTCTCCTCCCCTTGATTGATGGGGTGGAGATGTGGATATCGTGTGCAGCGGATATGGAGGCAGCGGAGCGGCAGGGCTTCACCCCTTAGGTGTAACACCCCGTCCACTCCTGGGCCCGGGGGGTGTCACTCCCGACAGCTTAATAGGATATCTAGACTGTCCCCACAGACCAACACTAGTCTTTTCTGCGCACTCTTTCCTCACTCGTGCGCACCCGGTTACCCACTTCCCGGTCGGTTACCCATCCTAGAATTACTCTAGGCCAAGCACGCTTAACCTTAGAGTTCTTTTCGAATGAGCTTCCGGAAAAGAAGTTGCAACTTGTTGATATGGGTATCCTATCAATCCTATTAAGCCATGTGCCTGGATCTCACATACACCCACCCTTTAGAAGATCGATGCCCTCATCGATCAAGCACACCCCAGGAACGTTCCCTGTTGGCACTCGTCTCTGCGTCCAGTGCCGGCACATGTGCCATGTCGTGTCCACTCCGGGCCACACGCTCCATGCTCCACATGTCCCGCCACTGACCCGCACACACCCGTGCAATCGCAAGGGTGGGCTCTGATACCACTTGTAACACCCCGTCCACTCCTGGGCCCGGTTGGTGTCACTCCTGACAGCTTAATAGGATATCTAGACTGGCCCCATAGACCAACACTAGTCTTTTCTGCGCACTTTGTCCTCACTCGTGCGCACCCGGTTACCCACTTCCCGGTCGGTCACCCATCCTAGAATTGCTCTAGGCCAAGCACGCTTAACCTTAGAGTTGTTTTTGAATGAGCTTCCGGAAAAGAAGTTGCAACTTGTTGATATGGGTATCCTATCAATCCTATTAAGCCATGTGCCTGGATCTCACATTAGGCATGGATGGATTCTCCTCCCTTGATCTAGGGTTTCCCCTCTTTAAATAGGCATTTGGAGGTCGGTTTGGTGAAATGACGGAGCTAGAGGCAGAATCTGCCCATTGTGCCTTCACAAATGTTTTTACGTTTGACGAAATGAAGCCATCGGAGGCCGGTACTGCCGTACAGTACGGGCAGGCTCCGCCCGTACCAGTGGTCGTGGTCGTTACGCCCTCTGACTCTGAAGTGTTTTCGTCGCCATTTCTTCATACGGACTCCGATTGAGGTGTTCTTTCACTTGTTGGATTTGTATGGATGAGGGCTCCAACACCATGCCCTTGGATCTTGATTTGGAGTTGTTGGAAAAATCCACTTTTTCCTCCTCTCAAATGGCTAAGTCTGGTGTCTGCAACTCCTCCATATTGAATCCTCTTGGCTCCATTTATCCATGATTATTCATAGCACCTACACACAAACCAAAGACAAGAAATAGGTAATAAAATCCTAATAAAACCTCTAATGTGCAAAGTCCATGTGGAAATTAATGAGAGCTAGTAATCATACATAATAGGCATAATTGTAGATAGATGTAGCATCTGATGGGTGACAATATGAATATTTTATATACTTAAATATGCCTCAATTTTCGACTCATAAACTTTCTCAAGCTAGACTCTTGCTCGTCCCCGAGCAAGATGGTGGCTTATGGACAAGGTCACCATGTTCATGAGGCACGAGTCGATAACACAAATGAGGCGAAAATTAAAACAAAAGTATAATATCGGATGTTGAAGATCGATGCCTTGTATCCTTATTTTCCAGGCAAGCTCAATGTAAGAAAGAACATATCTATACAAGGCAACACAATCTTAGTTATGTCAATCCATAAATATCAATTAAAACGTCAACGCACCATGTCAAAAGTGAATCTAGCTTTGAAAGAAAACTTGTGATCCTCCTATTGAGCCTTTTAAGTGCTGTATCTCCTCAAGTTTGTAAAGCAGAGGTTTCAACGAGAATATGAATTCACTTACGATTGGTAGTCATATGTGTTCAACACTTCATTCATTTGGAAGGCTCATCAAAGTTAGAGAGATGACAAGAACATTATACAAGCTTCGGTAAATCAAGTTAATCAAAGTAGAGTTTAATATAAGTATAAATAACTAGAAGTGTAATAATCAATCCAATTCTTCTAGTTAACTCTTTGCCAAGGAACGCTAGGATGTTTTAATAGCAAAATTGAGTAAGAGAGTTCATTTTCCAAGTAGCATATCAGTGAAGTGTTGGGATATCAAAACACTTCTAATCCTATAATTGTCTTTCAAGAAAATTCATAAAGTCGTAACGAGACCATGCCAAGGACTTGTTATGTGGATCTTCATACATATCTTTTTTTTCTTTCTTCCCTTTTTTCTTACTCTTTAAAGGACCATTGGTTGTTTCTTTTACAAGTTCTTGCACAACCTTTGAGAGTACCAATATGTTTTCCCATATATTCACACGTATGCCACTCATGTCATCAATTCATAGCTGAAATCTGGGGTTATAACATAGATCGTTCAAAAGCTAGCGGGTTTGTTGGAATCCCAAAGGTGTGCATGAGAAACATAGAACTTTTTCTCTTGTCTCATTTCTATACTAGTACCACAGTTTCATCCACAATGTTAGCTTTGGCATGCATCATAGTTACCACTAGACTTTAGTTCAATCAAATAACTCCTTTCAAGAGTGACGTCAAGTCTATCAAAATATCTACATAAAATATTGCATCCGAATTTCACTGCCTTCGCCAGTTTTGAACTTTCTAAGATTGTCAAAATCGGCTATGGAGTTATCTTAGACAAGAAAAGGCAATACATCTCTCTGAAGCTTCACATCCTCCATACCACGGACTATATCGCAAGAAGATTCTAGGCTTAGAGTGCTAATATCCTAGATTGAAGCACAGGGCTCAACTTCCATAGTGTCCTGGCATGGTTTTGAGTTTGTCTTCTTCCTATGGATTAATAATCAAACATAACAACAATTGTCACCTTAATGTCACATTGGAACACACAGTTTCGGTAAAACGGTTGCCAAATCCGCATACGAGCTCCGATTGAGCTAAATTTTATAGCGACGATATCTACATAAAATATAGCATCCGAATTTCACTGGCTTTGCCATTTTTGAACTTTCTAAGATTGTCAAAATCGGCTAGCAAAACTGAGTTATCTTATAGAAGAAAAGGCAATACATGTCTCTGAACCGTCACATCCTCCAAATCGCGGACTATATCGGAAGAATATTCTAGGCTTAGAGTGCTAATATCCTAGATTGAAGCACCGGGCTCAACTTACATAGTGTCCTGGCAGAGTTTTGAGTTTGTATTGTTCCTATGGACTAGTAATCACCCATAACAACAATTGTCACCTTAATGTCACATTGGATCACACTGTTTTGGTAAAACAGCTGCCAAATCCGCATACGAGCTCCGTTTGGGCTAAATTTTATAGCGATCGATATCTACATAAAATATTGCATCCGAATTTCACTGGCTTTGCCAGTTTTGAACTTTCTAAGATTTTCAAAATCGGCTAGCAAAATGGAGTTATCTTACTGAAGAAAAGGCAATACATCTCTCTGAAGCTTCACATCCTCCATATCGCGGACTATATCACAAGAAGATTCCAGCCTTAGGGTGCTAATATCCTAGATTGAAGCATCAGGCTCAACTTACATAGTGTCCTAGCATGGTTTTGAGTTTGTATTGTTCCTATGGATTAGTAATCACCCATAACAAAAATTGTCACCTTAATGTCACATTGGATCACACTGTTTCGGTAAAACAGTTGCCAAATCCGCATACGAGCTCCGTTTGAGCTAAATTTTATAGCGATCGATACCTACATAAAATATTGCATCCGAATTTCACTGGCTCCGCCAGTTTTGAACTTTCTAAGATTGTCAAAATCGCCTAGCAAAATGGAGTTATCTTATAGAAGAAAAGGAAATAATGTCTCTGAAGCGTCACATCCTCCATATCGCGGACTATATCACAAGAAGATTCTAGGCTTACAGTGCTAATATCCTAGATTGAAGCACCGGGCTCAACTTCCATAGTGTCCTGGCATGGTTTTGAGTTTGTATTGTTCCTATGGATTAGTAATCACCATAACAACAATTGTCACCTTAATGTCACATTGGAACACACAGTTTCGGTAAAACGGTTGCCAAATCCGCATACGAGCTCCGTTTGAGCTAAATTTTATAGCGATCGATACCTACATAAAATATTGCATCCGAATTTCACTGGCTCCAACAGTTTTGAACTTTCTAAGATTGTCAAAATCGCCTAGCAAAATGGAGTTATCTTATAGAAGAAAAGGCAATAATGTCTCTGAAGCGTCACATCCTCCATATCGCGGACTATATCACAAGAAGATTCTAGGCTTAGAGTGCTAATATCCTAGATTGAAGCACCGGGCTCAACTTCCATTGTGTCCTGGCATGGTTTTGAGCTTGTATTGTTCCTATGGATTAGTAATCACCATAACAACAATTGTCACCTTAATGTCACATTGGAACACACAGTTTCGGTAAAACGGTTGCCGAATCCGCATACGAGCTCTGTTTGAGCTAAATTTGATAGCGATCGATATCTACATAAAATATTGCATCCGAATTTCACTGGCTTCGCTAGTTTTGAACTTTCTAAGATTGTCAAAATCGGCTAGCAAAATGGAGTTATCTTATAGAAGAAAAGGCAATACATGTCTCTGAAGCGTCACATCCTCCATATCGCGGACTATATCGCAAGAAGATTCTAGGCTTAGAGTGCTAATATCCTAGATTGAAGCATCGGGCTCAACTTACATAGTGTCCTTGCATGGTTTTGAGTTTGTATTGTTCCTATGGACTAGTAATCACCCATAACAACAATTGTCACCTTAATGTCACATTAGATCACACTGTTTCGGTAAAACGGTTGCCAAACCCGCATACGAGCTCCGTTTGAGCTAAATTTTATAGGGATCGATATCTACATAAGATATTGCATCCGAATATCACTGGCTTTGCCAGTTTTGAACTTTCTATCACTGTCAAAATCGGCTAGCAAAATTGAGGTATCTTACAGAAGAAAAGGCAATACATCTCTCTGAAGCGTCACATCCTCCATATCGCGGACTATATCAAAAGAAGATTCTAGGCTTAGAGTGCTAATAGCCTAGATTGAAGCATCGGGCTCAACTTACATAGTGTCCTAGCATGGTTTTGAGTTTGTATTGTTCCTATGGACTAGTAATCACCCATAACAACAATTGTCACCTTAATGTCACATTGGATCACACTGTTTCGGTAAAACAGTTGCCAAATCCGCATACGAGCTCCGTTTGAGCTAAATTTTATGGCGATCGATACCTACATAAAATATTGCATCCAAATTTACTGGCTTCGCTAGTTTTGAACTTTCTAAGATTGTCAAAATCGCCTAGCAAAATGGAGTTATCTTATAGAAGAAAAGGCAATAATCTCTCTGAAGCGTCACATCCTCCATATCGCGGACTATATCACAAGAAGATTCTAGGCTTAGAGTGCTAATATCCTAGATTGAAGCATCGGGCTCAACTTACATAGTGTCCTAGCATGGTTTTGAGTTGGTATTGTTCTTACGGACTAGTAATCACCCATAACAACAATTGTCACCTTAATGTCACATTGGATCACACTGTTTTGGTAAAACAGTCGCCAAATCCGCATATGAGCTCCGTTGGAGCTAAATTTTATAGCGATCGATATCTACATAAAATATTGCATCAAAATTTACTGGCTTCGCCAGTTTTGAACTTTCTAAGATTGTCAAAATCGGCTAGCAAAATGGAGTTATCCTTGAGAAGAAAAGGCAATACATCTCTCTGAAGCGTCACATCCTCCATATCGTGGACTATATCGCAAGACGATTCTAGGCTTAGAGTGCTAATATCCTAGATTGAAGCATCGGGCTCAACTTACATAGTGTCATAGCATGGTTTTGAGTTTGTTTTGTTCCTATGGACTAGTAATCACCATAACAACAATTGTCACCTTAATGTCACATTGGAACACACAGTTTCGGTAAAACGGTTGCCATATCCGCATACGAGCTCCGTTTGGGCTAAATTTTATAGCGATCGATATCTACATAAAATATTGCATCCGTATTTCACTGGCTTCGCCAGTTTTGAACTTTCTAAGATTGTCAAAATCGGCTAGCAAAATGGAGTTATCTTATAGAAGAAAAGCTAATACATGTCTCTGAAGCGTCACATCCTCCATATCGCGGACTATATCGCAAGAAGATTCTAGGCTTAGAGTGCTAATATCCTAGATTGAAGCATCAGGCTCAACTTAAATAGTGTACTAGCATGGTTTTGAGTTTGTATTGTTCCTATGGACTAGTAATCACCCATAAAAACAATTGTCACCTTAATGTCACATTGGAGCACACTGTTTCGGTAAAACGGTTGCCAAATGCGCATACGAGCTCCGTTTGAGCTAAATTTTATAGCGATCGATATCTACATAAAATATTGCATTCGAATTTAACTGGCTTCGCCAGTTTTGAACTTTCTAAGATTGTCAAAGTCGGCTAGCAAAATGGAGTTATCTTATAGAAGAAAAGGCAATACATCTCTCTGAAGCGTCACATCCTCCATATCGTGGACTATATCGCAAGAAGATTCTAGGCTTAGAGTGCTAATATCCTAGATTGAAGCACCGGGCTCAACTTCCATAGTGTCCTGGCATGGTTTTAAGTTTGTACTGTTCCTATGGATTAGTAATCACCATAACTGAAGGAAATATGCCCGGAGAGGCAATAATAAAGTTGTTATTATATATTCCTTATACATGATAGATGTTTATCTTAGATGCTAGAATTGGATTGATTTGGAAACATCAATACATGTGTGTTTAATAAACAAAAAGGATTCCTAGTCATGCATCTCTTATAGACTAGCTTGTTGATTAACAAGATGATCAAGGTTTCCTGATCATGGACATTGGATGTTGTTAATAACAAGGTCACACCATTGGTGGAATGATGTGATGAACATTCATCCGAACTATAGCATTACGATCAAGTCATTATGTTTATATTGCTATAATATCATACAAAGTAATCTTTATCCTTAGACCATGAGATCATGTTAATTGCTGACACCGGAAGAGTATCTTGATAACATCAAACGTCACACCGTAACAGGGTGACTATAAAGATGGGTTCAGTACTACGAAGGTGTTATGTTGAGGCTCATGGATCAAGAGTGGAATTTGTCAATCCAGATGACGGATAGATATACTCTGGGCCCTCTCGGTGATATCACATTAGAATAGCTTGCAAGCAAGTGATGTGATCACTAGAATGTTATATCACGGGAACAAGAAAAGAGTGCACGTCGGTAAAGAGATCAAACTAGGTATGGAGATACCGATGATCGAATCTCGGACATGTAATATATCGAGAGACAAAGGGAGTTAGCTACAAGCGTTAAAGGTTCTCACGATCACAAAAGTCATCGTTGAATGTGTGGGAGTCAGTACGGATCTCCAGGTCCCGCTGCTGATTATTGATCGAAGAAGGGTCTCGATCATGTCTGCATTATTCGCTAACTGTAGGGTGCCACACTTAAGAGTTATTGGACACCATTTTGGAGCACATATGTTTCAGACGAAAGAATTGCAAAGCGCAGGAATTGTTTCAATAGAAACCAGAAATTGTTTCGGGTGAAATTGCAGAAGGTGGTTCTGCATGTGATATTGAAATATTGCAAGGGGCTATATGTGAATGTTTGTTAATTAAAGTAATTAACAAAATTCTGAATAAATTTAATAAAAAGAGTTTTATTAAATGAGAGAGCATTAAATTTGGAGAAATTTAATGCATTTAAAGTGGAGACTTTAAAAGGGAATGTGAAGAGGCATTTTAATGTGGAGGGGTTACCACCACATGAATGGGGGAGGTGAGGGGTCACCCCCCATGCACCGGCCATGGAGAGAGGGGGCACCCCCTCCTCCTATAAAAGTCCACCCATTCCCTCCTTCATCCTCACACCTCCTTGTGAAGGATCTCTCTCCCCCTCTAGAATAATTCCCCCATGGTCTCGGATTAGCGAGATACATGTTCCCGGTGGCATTTCGTCTGAAAGGAGTTGCTGCTTCCACTGGATCGCTATAGCGAGGAGGTGGAGGTTGTCCGGTGGCTTGAACATGTGTGCGAGTGCGGATGCGCTGCTGAGTTGCGGCGCTCGGACTTCCTCACGATCTTGAGATCGGCAAGTGTACGACTACATCAACCACGAGTTCCTACTCGTTAACAAAGCTCGTTGTATACGAGGGTAAGTTATCGTTGGATGTATGTCCACCCGTTGCTTTCTACCTAGTAGATAGATCTTGGCGTGTAGTTCACACCGTAGGAAATTTTTTGTTTTTCTATGCTGCGGACCCAACAGTGGTATCAGAGCCTGATCTATGCGTAGGTGCTTAGCACGGGTAGTACACATATGTTGATATGTGGGTGATGATGATCATGTTATTGCATCTTCTATGTATTTTGGATATTGGTGGCATAGTGGGATGAAGCGGCCCTGACCAACCTTACATGTCATCATACATGAGACCGGTTCCACGACTGACATGCAACTTGTTTTGCATAAGTGGTTGGCGGGTGTCTATCTCTCCTACTATAGTCAATATCTAATTTACAACGAGTTGCTAATAACTAAGTTATCCTCGTTGCGGCTCATGTTCGTAGGTGAGAACGGTTCTATCTCCGAAAGCCCTAAGCCATGTAAAACTTGCAATTGATAAATTAGAGGCGTCTAGTTTAGATTGTTGCTGGGCTAGTGTATTGATATGGTATTGTTGTAAGTAGATGTATGGTAGATACTCTTACAACACAGTCAACGTGTAAGTTCCATAGACCTTGGCCTTACACACAAAGGAATGATAGAGATCATACCACGATGCAAGTGATAGAGATCAAATACATGGACCATATCATCTCACGTTACACATTAGATCTTAGCATCTTATACTGCTAGTTTGGCGCGTTTGGTAGCATTATAAGATGATCCCTCTTTTAGATATCAAGATAAGAATGTGTTCTTCCTTGAGTGTGCACCGTTCTATGGATCGTGTTTCGAGACATCACGTGATGATCGGGTGTACTTGAATCTACGCTTTCATAGGAACGGGTGTAAGATAGTTTTACACACGCGAATACTAAGGTTCTTACTTGGCGAGCCTAGCATGTACAGACATCGCCTCGGAACACGGACCGAAAGGTTAAGAATGAGTCATATGGTTGATATGATGCCCATATAGATGCTCGCCTTTGAAGCTATATCAACTCACGTGATGATCAGACTTGGTGTAGTGGATTTGGTTCATGTAATCACCAAAAGGACACGAGGGATGTCGTTTTTGAGTGGGAGTTCATTAGTAATTTGGATTAGTTGAACTCAATCTATCATAAACTTAGTCTAAATAAACTTTACAAATTATGTTGTAGATGGAACCACCTGCTTTTAATTTCAATGTGTTCATGGAGAAAGAGAAACTTGCTGCGAATGGTAGCAACTTCACCAACTGGGCTATGAATTTGAGGATTCTCCTCACTGCTGCACAAAAGCAATATGTGCTAGATGCGCCGCTAGGCCCCCCACCAGCTCCTGATGCCCCTGACGAGGAAAAGAATGTCTATGTGACTCGTCAGGAGGACCACAACTTAGTTCATTGCAGCATACTGTATGGGCTAGAGCCAGAACTTCGAAAGTATTTCGAAAATGGCAATGCCTTTGATACCATGGGAGAATTGAAAATGATTTTCGATACCCATGCTGCCGTAGAGAGTTATAATGCTACAGAAAGGTTCTTTAGCTACATGATGGAGGAAAACAGCTCCGTTAGTGAGCACATACTCAAAATGTCTGGGTACGCCGATAAGCTTGTGTCCTTGGGAATAACGATTCCCATTAACTTAGGCACACATCATGTTCTCCAATATCTGCCGCCTAGCTACAAGATCTTCGTGATGAACTATAATATGCAGGGCATGAAGAAGTCTCTTCCCGAGCTTCTATCAATGCTTAAGACTGCAGAAGTGGAGATTAGGAAAGAACATCAAGTGTTGATGATCAATAGGACCACCGGTTTCAAGAAGGACAAGAAAGGCAAGCACAAGGGAAAGAAGGGTGGCAAGTCTGTTGCCACGCCTAAAAAGAAACCCCGGGCTAGCCCTAAGTCTGACACCGAGTGCTACTATTGCAAGGGGAATGACCATTGGAAGCGCAACTTCCCCAAGTATTTGGCGGACAAGAAGTCCAGCAAGGAAAACAAAGGTATATGTGATATACATGTTTTTGATATGTACTTGACTAGTACTCGCAGTAGCACCTGGGTATTTGATACCGGATCGGTTGCTAATATATGTAACTCGGTTCAGGGGTTACGGAACAAGCAACAACTAGCAAGGGATGAGGTCAGGATGTGGGTCGGCAATGGATCAAGAGTTGATGTGATCGATGTCGGGACGCTACCTCTCGATTTGCCATCGGGATTAGTTATAAACATAAATAATTGTTATTTGGTGCCTGCACTGAGCATGAACATTGTATGTGGATCGTGTTTGATGCAAAGTGGTCATTCCTTTAAATCTAAAAACAATGGTTGTTCGATTTATAAGAATGATATCTTTTATGGTCATGCACCTATGTTGAATGGTTTATTTCTATTGGATCTCGATAGTAATATTACGCACATTCATAATGTTAATGCTAAAAAGATTAAACTTGATGATGATATGCCTACATATATGTGGCACTTCCGTCTAGGTCATATTGGCGTTAAACGCATGAAGAAACTCCATTCTGATGGACTTTTGGAATCACTTGATTTTGAATCATTTGATACATGTGAGCCATGCCTTATGGGCAAGATGACTAGAACGCCGTTTTTCGGTTCAATGGAACGGGCGACAGATCTATTGGAAATCATACATACTGATGTGTGTGGACCAATGAGTGTGTCGGCGCGAGGTGGATATCGTTATTTTGTTACTTTCATAGATGATTTGAGTAGATATGGGTATATCTATTTGATGAAACACAAGTTTGAAACTTTTGAAAAGTTCAAGGAATTTCAGAATGAAGTGGAAAATCATCGTAATAGAAAGATCAAATTTCTACGGTCTGACCATGGAGGAGAGTATCTAAGTTACGAGTTTAGCACACACATGAAAGAGTGTGGAATAGTTTCACAACTCACGCCTGCTGGAACACCACAACGTAATGGTGTGTCGGAACGTCGTAATCGTACCTTATTAGATATGGTTCGATCTATGATGTCTCTGACTGACTTACCTCTGTCATTTTGGGGTTATGCACTGGAAACAACTGCATTCACTTTAAATCGGGCACCATCTAAATCCGTTGAAACGACACCGTATGAATTATGGTTTGGAAACAAACCTAAGCTGTCATTTCTTAAGGTTTGGGGATGCGATGTTTATGTGAAGAAACTTCAACCGGATAAACTCGAACCCAAAGCGGAAAAATGCGTCTTCATAGGATACCCTAAGGAAACAATTGGGTATACCTTCTATCACAGATCCGAGGGCAAGGTTTTTGTTGCCAAGAATGGATCCTTTCTTGAGAAGGAGTTTCTCGCCAAAGGTGTGAGTAGTCGGAAGGTAGAACTCGAAGAGGTTATTGAACCTTCTCTTCATGGAATGGCGAGTGGCGCAGCACCGGAAGTTGTTTCGGAGTTGACTTCACCTGATGAAGAGAGAGCTAATGATAATGATCATGAAACTCCGAAAGAGGACACTACCGTACCTCGCAAGTCAAGCAGGACACGTGCAACTCCTGAACTGTACGGCAAACCTGTTGTGAATTTCATGGTTGATGAAATGGATGACCCTACGACATATGAAGAAGCGATGATGAGCCCGGATTCCAACAAATGGCTAGAAGACATGAAATCCGAGATGGAATCCATGTATGAGAACCAAGTTTGGAACTTGGTGGACTTACCACACGACCGAAAGGCCGTTGAGAATAAATGGATTTTCAAAAGAAAAACTGATGCTGATGGTAATGTGAGGCTCGACTTGTCGCAAAGGGGTTTCGACAAATTCAAGGAGTTGACTACGATGACACATTCTCTCCCGTAGCGATGCTTATGTCGGTTAGGATTATGTTAGCAATTGCTGCATATTTTGATTATGAAATATGGCAGATGGATGTCAAAACTGCGTTCCTCAGTGGTAAGATTGAAGAAGAGTTGTATATGATACAACCTAAGGGTTTTGTCGATCCTAAGGATGCTAATAAGGTATGCAAACTTCAGTGATCCATCTATGGACTGAAGCAAGCATCACGGAGTTGGAATCTCCGCTTTGATGAGGTGATCAAAGAGTTTGGATTTGTCCAAACTTATGGAGAGGCTTGTATTTACAAGAAAGTGAGTGGGAGAAATGTGGCATTTATGATATTATATGTGGATGACATATTATTGATTGGAAATGATATAGATCTTTTAAACAGTCTTAAAAGTTATCTAAACAGCAAATTTTCAATGAAAGACCTTGGTGAAGCGTCATATATATTAGGCATTAAAATCTATATAGATCAAGGCGCTTAATTGGGCTATCGCAGAGTAGATACCTTGATAAGATATTAAAGAAGTTTAATATGGACGAAAGTAAGAAGGGGTTCTTACCTATGTTGCAAGGCAAGACATTGTGTAAGACTCAAAGTCCGGCTACGGCGGAAGAAAGAGAGATGATGGATAAGATCCCCTATGCATCGGCCATAGGCTCTATTATGTAAGCCATGCTATGTACAAGACCGGATGTGGCACATGCTATTAGTTTGACTAGTAGGTACCAATCTGATCCAGGTTCGGAACACTGAATAGCGGTAAAGAACATCCTCAAGTACTTGAGAAGAACTAAGGATATGTTTCTTATATACGGAGGTGAAGAAGAGCTAGTCGCTAAGTGTTATGTCGATGCTAGCTTTGACACCGATCCGGATGACTCTAAATCTCAAACCGGATACGTATTTCTCTTGAACGGAGCAGCAGTTAATTGGAGGAGTTCCAAACAACCTATGTTGGCTGGATCAACGACGGAGGCAGAATATGTTGCTGCTTCAGAAGCGGTGTAGGAAGCAGTTTGGATGAAAGAGTTCATTACGGAACTAGGTGTGGTTCCCAGTGCGTTGGACCCGATGGTGATCTATTGTGACAACAATGGAGCCATAGCCAACGCAAAGGAATCGAGGTCTCACAAGAATTCCAAACATATTAAGCGCCGGTTTCACTCCATCCGCGAGCATGTCAAGGATGGAGATATAAAGATTTGTAAAGTACACACGGACCTAAATGTAGCAGATCCGTTGACTAAAGTTCTCCCTAGGGAAAAACATGATCAACACCATAACTCCATGGGTGTTAGATTTATCACTATGTGAACTAGATTATTGTCTCTAGTGCAAGTGGGAGACTGAAGGAAATATGCCCTGAGAGGCAATAATAAAGTTGTCATTATATATTCCTTATACATGATAGATGTTTATTTTACATGCTAGAAATGTATTGAATCGGAAACATTAATACATGTGTGTTTAATAAACAAAAAGGGTTCCTAGCCATGCATCTCTTATAGACTAGCTTGTTGATTAACAAGATGATCAAGGTTTCCTGATCATGGACATTGGATGTTGTTAATAACAAGGTCACACCATTGGTGGAATGATGTGATGAACATTCATCCGAAGTATAGCATTACGATCAAGTCATTATGTTTATATTGCTATAACATCATACGAAGTAATCTTTATCCTTAGACCATGAGATCGTGTTAATTGCTGACACCGGAAGAGTATCTTGATAACATAAAATGTCACACCGTAAACGGGTGACTATAAAGATGGGTTCAGTACTACGAAGGTGTTATGTTGAGGCTCATGGATCAAGAGTGGAATTTGTCAATCCAGATGACGGATAGATATACTCTAGGCCCTCTCGGTGATATCACATTAGGATAGCTTGCAAGCAAGTGATGTGATCACTAGAATGTTATATCACGGGAACGAGAAAAGAGTGCATGTCGGTAACGAGATCAAACTAGGCATGGAGATACCGATGATCGAATCTCGGACATGTAATATATCGAGATACAAAGGGATTTAGTTACAAGCGTTAAAGGTTCTCACGATCACAGAAGTCATTGTTGAATGTGTAGGAGTCAGTACGGATCTCGAGGTCCCGCTGCTGATTATTGATCGAAGAAGGGTCTCGATCATGTCTGCATTATTTGCGAACCATAGGGTGCCACACTTAAGAGTTACCGGACACCATTTTGGAGCACATATGTTTCAGACGAAAGAATTGCAAAGCGCAGGAATTGTTTCAATAGAAATCGGAAATTGTTTCGGGTGAAATTGCACAAGGTGGTTCTGCATGTGATATTGAAATATTGCAAGGGGCTATATGTGAATGTCTGTTAATTAAAGTAATTAACAAAATTCGGAATAAATTTAATAAAAAGAGTTTTATTAAATGAGTGAGCATTAAATTTGGAGAAATTTAATGCATTTAAAGTGGAGACTTTAAAAGGGAATGTGAAGAGGCATTTTAATGTGGAGGGGTTACCACCACATGAATGGGGGAGGTGAGGGGTCACCCCCCCATGTGCCGGCCATGGAGAGAGGAGGCACCCCCTCCTCCTATAAAAGGCCACCCATTCCCTCCTTCATCCTCACACCTCCTTGTGAAGGATCTCTCTCCCACTCTAGAATTATTCCTCCATGGTCTCGGATTAGCGAGATACATGTTCCCGGTGGCATTTCGTCTGGAAGGAGTTGCTGCTTCCGTTGGATCACTGGAGCGAGGAGGTGGAGATTGTCCGGTGGCTTGAACATGTGTGCGAGTGCGGATGCGCTGCTGAGTTGCGGCGCTCGGACTTCCACACGATCTTGAGATCGGCAAGTGTACGACTACATCAACCACGAGTTCCTACTCGTTAACAAAGCTCGTTGTCTACGAGGGTAAGTTCTCGTTGGATGTATGTCCACCCGTTGCTTTGTACCTAGTAGATAGATCTTGGCGTGTAGTTCACACCGTAGGAAATTTTTTGTTTTCTATATTGCGGACCCAACAGTGGTATTAGAGCCTGATCTATGCGTAGGTGCTTAGCACGGGTAGTACACATATGTTGATATGTGGGCGATGATGATCATGTTATTGCATCTTCTATGTATTTTGGATATTGGTGGCATAGTGGGATGAAGCGGCCCTGACCAACCTTACATATCATCGTACATGAGACCGGTTCCACGACTGACATGCAACTTGTTTTGCATAAGTGGCTGGTGGGTGTCTGTCTCTCCTACTATAGTCAATATCTGATTTACAACGAGTTACTAATAACTTAGTTATCCTCGTTGTGGTTTTGAATTTGTATTGTTCCTATGGACTAGTAATCACCCATAACAACAATTGTCACCTTAATGTCACATTGGATTACACTATTTTGGTAAAACAGTTGCCAAATCCGCATACGAGCTCCGTTTGAGCTAAATTTTATAGCGATCGATATCTACATAAAATATTGCATCCAAATTTACTGGCTTCGCTAGTTTTGAACTTACTAAGATTGTCAAAATCGGCTAGCAAAATGGAGTTATCTTAGAGAAGAAAAGGCAATACATCTCTCTGAAGCGTCACATCCTCCATATCACGGACTATATCGCAAGAAGATTCTAGGCTTAGAGTGCTAATATCCTAGATTTAAGCATCGGGCTCAACTTACATAGTGTCCTAGCATGGTTTTGAGTTAGTATTGTTCCTATGGACTAGTAATCACCCATAACAACAATTGTACCTTAATGTCACATTGGATCACACTGTTTCGGTAAAATGGTTGCCAAATCCGCATACGAGCTCCGTTTGAGCTAAATTTTATAGCGATCGAAATCTACATAAAATATTGCATCCGAATTTCACCGGCTTCGCCAGTTTTGAACTTTCTAAGATTGTGAAAATCGGCTAGCAAAATGGAGTTATCTTAGAGAAGAAGAGGCAATACATCTCTCTGAAGCGTCACGTCCTCCATATCGCGGACTATATCGCAAGAAGATTCTAGGATTAGAGTGCTAATATCCTAGATTGAAGCACCGGGCTCAACTTCCATAGTGTCCGGGCATGGTTTTGAGTTTGTATTGTTCCTATGGATTAGTAATCACCCATAACAACAACTGTCACCTTAATGTCATATTGGAACACACAGTTTCGGTAAAACGGTTGCCAAATCCGCATACGAGCTCCGTTTGAGCTAAATTTTATAGCGATCGATATCTACATAAAATATTGCATCCGAATTTCACTGGCTTCACCAGTTTTGAACTTTCTAAGATTGTCAAAATCGGCTAGAAAAATGGAATTATCTTATAGGTGAAAAGGCATTACATGTCTCTGAAGCGTCACATCCTCCATATCGCGGACTATATTGCAAGAAGATTCTAGGCTTAGAGTGCTAATATCCTAGATTGAAGCATCGGGCTCAACTTACATAGTGTCCTAGCATGGTTTTGAGTTTTTATTGTTCCTATGGACTAGTAATCACCCATAACAACAAGTGTCACCTTAATGTCACATTGGATCACACTGTTTCGGTAAAACGGTTGCCAAATCCACATACGAGCTCCGTTTGAGCTAAATTTTATAGCGATCAATATCTACATAAAATATTGCATCCGAATTTAACTGGCTTCTCTAGTTTTGAACTTTCTAGAATTGTGAAAATCGGCTAGCAAAATGGAGTTATCTTAGAGAAGAAGAGGCAATACATCTCTCTGAAGCGTCACATCCTCCATATCGCGGACTATATCACAAGAAGATTCTAGGCTTAGAGTGCTAATATCCTAGATTGAAGCACCGGGCTCAACTTCCATAGTGTCCTGGCATGGTTTTGAGTTTGTATTGTTCCTATGGATTTGTAATAACCCATAACAACAACTGTCACCTTAATGTCACATTGGATCACACTGTTTCGATAAAACGGTTGCCAAATCGGCATACGAGCTCCGTTTGAGCTAAATTTTATAGCGATCGATATCTACATAAAATATTGCATCCAAATTTACTGGCTTCGCCAGTTTTGAACTTTCTAGGATTGTCAAAATCGGCTAGCAAAATGGAGTTATCTTAGAGAAGAAAAGGCAATACATCTCTCTGAAGCGTCACATCCTCCATATGGCGGACTATATCGTAAGAAGATTCTAGGCTTAGAGTGCTAATATCTTAGATTTAAGCATCGGGCTCAACTTACATACTGTCCTAGCATGGTTTTGAGTTTGTATTGTTCCTATGGACTAGTAATCACCCATAACAACAAATGTCACCTTAATGTCACATTGGATCACACTGTTTCGGTAAAACGGTTGCCAAATCCGCATACGAGCTCCGTTTGAGCTAAATTTTATAGAGATCGATATCTACATAAAATATTGCATCCAAATTTACTGGCTTCGCTAGTTTTGAACTTTCTAAGATGGTCAAAATCGGCTAGCAAAATGGAGTTATCTTAGAGAAGAAAAGGCAATACATCTCTCCGAAGCGTCACATCCTCCATATCGCGGACTATATCGCAAGAAGATTCTAGGCTTAGAGTGCTAATATGCTAGATTGAAGCATCGGGCTCAACTTACATAGTGTCCTAGCATGGTTTTGAGTTTGTATTGTTCCTATGGACTAGTAATCACCCATAACAACAATTGTCACCTTAATGTCACATTGGATCACACTGTTTCGGTAAAACGGTTGCCAAATCCGCATACGAGCTCCGTTTGAGCTAAATTTTATAGGGATCGATATCTGCATAAAATATTGCATCCGAATTTCACTAGCTTCGCCAGTTTTGAACTTTCCTTGATTGTCAAAATAGGCTAGAAAAATGGAGTTATCTTATAGAAGAAAAGGCAATACATCTCTCTGAAGCGTCACATCCTCCATAGCGCGGACTATATCTCAACAAGATTCTAGGCTTAGAGTGCTAATATCCTAGATTGAAGCATCGGGCTCAACTTACATAGTGTCCTAGCATGGTTTTGAGTTTGTATTGTTCCTATGGACTAGTAATCACCCATAACAACAATTGTCACCTTAATGTAACATTGGATCACAATGTTTCGGTAAAACGGTTGCCAAATCCGCATAGGAGCTCCGTTTGAGCCAAATTTTATAGCGATCGATATCTACATAAAATATTGCATCCGAATATAACTGGCTTCGCCAGTTTTGAACTTTCTAAGATTGTCAAAATCGGCTAGCAAAATGGAGTTATCTTATAGGTGAAAAGGCAATACATGTCTCTGAAGCGTCACATCCTCCATATCGCGGACTATATCGCAAGAAGATTCTAGGCTTAGAGTGCTAATATCCTAGATTGAAGCATCGGGCTCAACTTACATAGTGTCCTAGCAAGTTTTTGAGTTTGTATTGTTCCTATGGACTAGTAATCACCCATAACAACAATTGTCACCTTAATGTCACATTGGATCACACTGTTTCGGTAAAACGGTTGCCAAATCCGCATACGAGCTCCGTTTGAGCTAAATTTTATAGCGATCGAAATCTACATAAAATATTGCATCCGAATTTCACCGGCTTCGCCAGTTTGAACTTTCTAAGATTGTGAAAATCCTCTAGCAAAATGGAGTTATCTTAGAGAAGAAGAGGCAATACATCTCTCTGAAGCGTCACATCCTCCATATCGCGGACTATATCGCAAGAAGATTCTAGGCTTAGAGTGGTAATATCCTAGATTGAAGCACCGGGATCAACTTCCATAGTGTCCTAGCATGGTTTTGAGTTTGTATTGTTCCTATGGACTAGTAATCACCCATAACAACAATTGTCACCTTAATGTCACATTGGATCACACTGTTTCGGTAAAACGGTTGCCAAATCCGCATACGAGCTCCGTTTGAGCTAAATTTTATAGCGATCGAAATCTACATAAAATATTGCATCCGAATTTCACCGGCTTCGCCAGTTTTGAACTTTCTAAGATTGTGAAAATCCTCTAGCAAAATGGAGTTATCTTAGAGAAGAAGAGGCAATACATCTCTCTGAAGCGTCACATCCTCCATATCGCGGACTATATCGCAAGAAGATTCTAGGCTTAGAGTGGTAATATCCTAGATTGAAGCACCGGGATCAACTTCCATAGTGTCCTAGCATGGTTTTGAGTTTGTATTGTTCCTATGGACTAGTAATCACCCATAACAACAAGTGTCACCTTAATATCACATTGGATCACACTGTTTCGGTAAAACGGTTGCCAAATCCGCATACTAGCTCCGTTTGAGCTAAATTTTATAGCGATCGATATCTACATAAAATATTGCATCCGAATATAACTGGCTTCGCCAGTTTTGAACTTTCTAAGATTGTCAAAATCGGCTAGCAAAATGGAGTTATCTTATAGGTGAAAAGGCAATACATGTCTCTGAAGCGTCACATCCTCCATATCGCGGACTATATCGCAAGAAGATTCTAGGCTTAGAGTGCTAATATCCTAGATTGAAGCATCGGGCTCAACTTACATAGTGTCCTAGCAAGTTTTTGAGTTTGTATTGTTCCTATGGACTAGTAATCACCCATAACAACAATTGTCACCTTAATGTCACATTGGATCACACTGTTTTGGTAAAACAGTTGCCAAATCCGCATACGAGCTCCGTTTGAGCTAAATTTTATAGAGATCGATATCTACATAAAATATTGCATCCAAATTTACTGGCTTCGCTAGTTTTGAACTTTCTAAGATGGTAAAAATCGGCTAGCAAAATGGAGTTATCTTAGAGAAGAAAAGGCAATACATCTCTCCGAAGCGTCACATCCTCCATATCGCGGACTATATCGCAAGAAGATTGTAGGCTTAGAGTGCTAATATGCTAGATTGAAGCATCGGGCTCAACTTACATAGTGTCCTAGCATGGTTTTGAGTTTGTATTGTTCCTATGGACTAGTAATCACCCATAACAACAATTGTCACCTTAATGTCACATTGGATCACACTGTTTCGGTAAAACGGTTGCCAAATCCGCATACGAGCTCCGTTTGAGCTAAATTTTATAGCGATCGATATCTACATAAAATATTGCATCCGAATTTCACTGGCTTCACCAGTTTTGAACTTTCTAAGATTGTCAAAATCGGCTAGAAAAATGGAATTATCTTATAGGTGAAAAGGCATTACATGTCTCTGAAGCGTCACATCCTCCATATCGCGGACTATATTGCAAGAAGATTCTAGGCTTAGAGTGCTAATATCCTAGATTGAAGCATTGGGCTCAACTTACATAGTGTCCTAGCATGGTTTTGAGTTTTTATTGTTCCTATGGACTAGTAATCACCCATAACAACAACTGTCACCTTAATATCATAATGGATCACACTGTTTTGGGAAAACAGTTGCCAAATCCGCATACGAGCTCCGTTTGAGCTAAATTTTATAGCGATCGATATCTACATAAAATATTGCATCCAAATTTACGGGCTTCGCCAGTTTTGATCTTTCTAAGATTGTCAAAATCGGCTAGCAAAATGGAGTTATCTTATATAAGAAAAGGGAATACATGTCTCTGAAGCATCACATCCTCCATATCGCGGACTATATCGCAATAAGATTCTAGGCTTAGAGTGCTAATATCCTAGATTGAAGCATCGGGCCCAACTTACATAGTGTCCTCGCATGGTTTTGAGTTTGTATTGTTCCTATGGACTAGTAATCATCCATAACAACAATTGTCACCTTAATGTCACATTAGATCACACTGTTTCGTTAAAACGGTTGCCAAATCCGTATATGAGCTCCGTTTGAGCTAAATTTTATAGGGCTCGATATCTACATAAAATATTGCATCCGAATTTCACTGGCTTCGCCAGTTTTGAACTTTCTAAGATTGTCAAAATCGGCTAGCAAAATGGAGTTATCTTATAGGTGAAAAGGCAATACATGTCTCTGAAGCGTCACATCCTCCATATCGCGGACTATATCGCAAGAAGATTCTATGCTTAGAGTGCTAATATCCTAGATTGAAGCATCGGGCTCAACTTACATAGTTTCCTAGCATGGTTTTGAGTTTGTATTGTTCCTATGGACTAGTAATCACCCATAACAACAATTGTCACCTTAATGTCACATTGGATCACACTGTTTTGGTAAAACAGTTGCCAAATCCGCATACGAGCTCCGTTTGAGCTAAATTTTATAGAGATCGATATCTACATAAAATATTGCATCCAAATTTACTGGCTTCGCTAGTTTTGAACTTTCTAAGGTGGTCAAAATCGGCTAGCAAAATGGAGTTATCTTAGAGAAGAAAAGGCAATACATCTCTCCGAAGCGTCACATCCTCCATATCGTGGACTATATCGCAAGAAGATTCTAGGCTTAGAGTGCTAATATGCTAGATTGAAGCATCGGGCTCAACTTACATAGTGTCCTAGCATGGTTTTGAGTTTGTATTGTTCCTATGGACTAGTAATCACCCATAACAACAATTGTCACCTTAATGTCACATTGGATCACACTGTTTCGGTAAAACGGTTGCCAAATCCGCATACGAGCTCCGTTTGAGCTAAATTTTATAGGGATCGATATCTGCATAAAATATTGCATCCGAACTTCACTAGCTTCGCCAGTTTTGAACTTTCCTTGATTGTCAAAATAGGCTAGAAAAATGGAGTTATCTTATAGAAGAAAAGGCAATACATCTCTCTGAAGCGTCACATCCTCCATAGCGCGGACTATATCTCAACAAGATTCTAGGCTTAGAGTGCTAATATCCTAGATTGAAGCATCGGGCTCAACTTACATAGTGTCCTAGCATGGTTTTGAGTTTGTATTGTTCCTATGGACTAGTAATCACCCATAACAACAATTGTCACCTTAATGTAACATTGGATCACAATGTTTCGGTAAAACGGTTTTCAAATCCGCATAGGAGCTCCGTTTGAGCCAAATTTTATAGCGATCGATATCTACATAAAATATTGCATCCGAATTTAACTGGCTTCGCCAGTTTTGAACTTTCTAAGATTGTCAAAATCGGCTAGCAAAATGGAGTTATCTTATAGGTGAAAAGGCAATACATGTCTCTGAAGCGTCACATCCTCCATATCGCGGACTATATCGCAAGAAGATTCTAGGCTTAGATTGCTAATATCCTAGATTGAAGCATCGGGCTCAACTTACATAGTGTCCTAGCAAGGTTTTGAGTTTGTATTGTTCCTATGGACTAGTAATCACCCATAACAACAATTGTCACCTTAATGTCACATTGGATCACACTGTTTCGGTAAAACGGTTGCCAAATCCGCATACGAGCTCCGTTTGAGCTAAATTTTATAGCGATCGAAATCTACATAAAATATTGCATCCGAATTTCACCGGCTTCGCCAGTTTTGAACTTTCTAAGATTGTGAAAATCCTCTAGCAAAATGGAGTTATCTTAGAGAAGAAGAGGCAATACATCTCTCTGAAGCGTCACATCCTCCATATCGCGGACTATATCGCAAGAAGATTCTAGGCTTAGAGTGGTAATATCCTAGATTGAAGCACTGGGATCAACTTCCATAGTTTCCTAGCATGGTTTTGAGTTTGTATTGTTCCTATGGACTAGTAATCACGCATAACCACAATTGTCACCTTAATGTCACATTGGATCACACTGTTTCGGTAAAACGGTTGCCAAATCCGCATACGAGCTCCGTTTGAGCTAAATTTTATAGCGATCGAAATCTACATAAAATATTGCATCCGAATTTCACCGGCTTCGCCAGTTTTGAACTTTCTAAGATTGTGAAAATCGGCTAGCAAAATGGAGTTATCTTAGAGAAGAAGAGGCAATACATCTCTCTGAAGCGTCACGTCCTCCATATCGCGGACTATATCGCAAGAAGATTCTAGGATTAGAGTGCTAATATCCTAGATTGAAGCACCGGGCTCAACTTCCATAGTGTCCGGGCATGGTTTTGAGTTTGTATTGTTCCTATGGATTAGTAATCACCCATAACAACAACTGTCACCTTAATGTCATATTGGAACACACAGTTTCGGTAAAACGGTTGCCAAATCCGCATACGAGCTCCGTTTGAGCTAAATTTTATAGCGATCGATATCTACATAAAATATTGCATCCGAATTTCACTGGCTTCACCAGTTTTGAAGTTTCTAAGATTGTCAAAATCGTCTAGAAAAATGGAATTATCTTATAGGTGAAAAGGCATTACATGTCTCTGAAGCGTCACATCCTCCATATCGCGGACTATATTGCAAGAAGATTCTAGGCTTAGAGTGCTAATATCCTAGATTGAAGCATTGGGCTCAACTTACATAGTGTCCTAGCATGGTTTTGAGTTTTTATTGTTCCTATGGACTAGTAATCACCCATAACAACAACTGTCACCTTAATATCATAATGGATCACACTGTTTTGGGAAAATAGTTGCCAAATCCGCATACGAGCTCCGTTTGAGCTAAATTTTATAGCGATCGATATCTACACAAAATATTGCATCCAAATTTACGGGCTTCGCCAGTTTTGATCTTTCTAAGATTGTCAAAATCGGCTAGCAAAATGGAGTTATCTTAGATAAGAAAAGGCAATACATGTCTCTGAAGCATCACATCCTCCATATCGCGGACTATATCGCAATAAGATTCTAGGCTTAGAGTGCTAATATCCTAGATTGAAGCATCGGGCCCAACTTACATAGTGTCCTTGCATGGTTTTGAGTTTGTATTGTTCCTATGGACTAGTAATCATCCATAACAACAATTGTCACCTTAATGTCACATTAGATCACACTGTTTCGTTAAAACGGTTGCCAAATCCGTATATGAGCTCCGTTTGAGCTAAATTTTATAGGGCTCGATATCTACATAAAATATTGCATCCGAATTTCACTGGCTTCGCCAGTTTTGAACTTTCTAAGATTGTCAAAATCGGCTAGCAAAATGGAGTTATCTTATAGGTGAAAAGGCAATACATGTCTCTGAAGCGTCACATCCTCCATATCGCGGACTATATCGCAAGAAGATTCTATGCTTAGAGTGCTAATATCCTAGATTGAAGCATCGGGCTCAACTTACATAGTTTCCTAGCATGGTTTTGAGTTTGTATTGTTCCTATGGACTAGTAATCACCCATAACAACAATTGTCACCTTAATGTCACATTGGATCACACTGTTTTGGTAAAACAGTTGCCAAATCCGCATACGAGCTCCGTTTGAGCTAAATTTTATAGAGATCGATATCTACATAAAATATTGCATCCAAATTTACTGGCTTCGCTAGTTTTGAACTTTCTAAGGTGGTCAAAATCGGCTAGCAAAATGGAGTTATCTTAGAGAAGAAAAGGCAATACATCTCTCCGAAGCGTCACATCCTCCATATCGCGGACTATATCGCAAGAAGATTCTAGGCTTAGAGTGCTAATATGCTAGATTGAAGCATCGGGCTCAACTTACATAGTGTCCTAGCATGGTTTTGAGTTTGTATTGTTCCTATGGACTAGTAATCACCCATAACAACAATTGTCACCTTAATGTCACATTGGATCACACTGTTTCGGTAAAACGGTTGCCAAATCCGCATACGAGCTCCGTTTGAGCTAAATTTTATAGGGATCGATATCTGCATAAAATATTGCATCCGAATTTCACTAGCTTCGCCAGTTTTGAACTTTCCTTGATTGTCAAAATAGGCTAGAAAAATGGAGTTATCTTATAGAAGAAAAGGCAATACATCTCTCTGAAGCGTCACATCCTCCATAGCGCGGACTATATCTCAACAAGATTCTAGGCTTAGAGTGCTAATATCCTAGATTGAAGCATCGGGCTCAACTTACATAGTGTCCTAGCATGGTTTTGAGTTTGTATTGTTCCTATGGACTAGTAATCACCCATAACAACAATTGTCACCTTAATGTAACATTGGATCACAATGTTTCGGTAAAACGGTTGCCAAATCCGCATAGGAGCTCCGTTTGAGCCAAATTTTATAGCGATCGATATCTACATAAAATATTGCATCCAAATTTAACTAGCTTCGCCAGTTTTGAACTTTCTAAGATTGTGAAAATCGGCTAGCAAAATGGAGTTATCTTATAGGTGAAAAGGCAATACATGTCTCTGAAGCGTCACATCCTCCATATCGCGGACTATATCGCAAGAAGATTCTAGGCTTAGAGTGCTAATATCCTAGATTGAAGCATCGGGCTCAACTTACATAGTGTCCTAGCAAGGTTTTGAGTTTGTATTGTTCCTATGGACTAGTAATCACCCATAACAACAATTGTCACCTTAATGTCACATTGGATCACACTGTTTCGGTAAAACGGTTGCCAAATCCGCATACGAGCTCCGTTTGAGCTAAATTTTATAGCGATCGAAATCTACATAAAATATTGCATCCGAATTTCACCGGCTTCGCCAGTTTTGAACTTTCTAAGATTGTGAAAATCCTCTAGCAAAATGGAGTTATCTTAGAGAAGAAGAGGCAATACATCTCTCTGAAGCGTCACATTCTCCATATCGCGGACTATATCGCAAGAAGATTCTAGGCTTAGAGTGGTAATATCCTAGATTGAAGCACCGGGATCAACTTCCATAGTTTCCTAGCATGGTTTTGAGTTTGTATTGTTCCTATGGACTAGTAATCACCCATAACAACAATTGTCACCTTAATGTCACATTGGATCACACTGTTTCGGTAAAACGGTTGCCAAATCCGCATACGAGCTCCGTTTGAGCTAAATTTTATAGCGATCGAAATCTACATAAAATATTGCATCCGAATTTCACCGGCTTCGCCAGTTTTGAACTTTCTAAGATTGTGAAAATCCTCTAGCAAAATGGAGTTATCTTAGAGAAGAAGAGGCAATACATCTCTCTGAAGCGTCACATCCTCCATATCGCGGACTATATCGCAAGAAGATTCTAGGCTTAGAGTGGTAATATCCTAGATTGAAGCACCGGGATCAACTTCCATAGTGTCCTAGCATGGTTTTGAGTTTGTATTGTTCCTATGGACTAGTAATCACCCATAACTACAAGTGTCACCTTAATATCACATTGGATCACACTGTTTCGGTAAAACGGTTGCCAAATCCGCATACTAGCTCCGTTTGAGCTAAATTTTATAGCGATCGATATCTACATAAAATATTGCATCCGAATTTCACTGGCTTCGCCAGTTTTGAACTTTCTAAGATTGTCAAAATCGGCTATCAAAATGGAGTTATCTTATAGGTGAAAAGGCCATACATGTCTCTGAAGCGTCACATCCTCCATATCGCGGACTATATCGCAAGAAGATTCTAGGCTTAGAGTGCTAATATCCTAGACTGAAGCATCGGGCTCAACTTACATAGTGTCCTAGCATGATTTTGAGTTTGTATTGTTCCTATGGACTAGTAATCACCCATAACAACAAGTGTCACCTTAATGTCACATTGGATCACACTGCTTTGGGCAAACAGTTGCCAAATCCGCATACGAGCTCCGTTTGAGCTAAATTTTATAGCGATTGATATCTACATAAAATATTGCATCCAAATTTACTGGCTTTGCCAGTTTTGAACTTTCTAAGATTGTCCAAATCGGCTAGCAACATGGAGTTATCTTAGAGAAGAAAAGGCAATACATCTCTCTGAAGCGTCACGTCCTCCATATCGCGGACTATATCGCAAGAAGATTCTAGGCTTAGAGTGCTAATATCCTAGATTGAAGCATCGGGCTCAACTTACGTATTGTCCTAGCATGGTTTTGAGTTTGTATTGTTCCTATGGACTAGTAATCACCCATAACAACAATTGTCACCTTAATGTCACATTGGATCACACTGTTTCGGTAAAATGGTTGCCAAATCCGCATACGAGCTCCGTTTGAGCTAAATTTTATAGCGATCGATATCTACATAAAATATTGCATCCAAATTTACTGGCTTCGCCAGTTTTGAACTTTCTAAGATTGTCAAAATCGGCTAGCAAAATGGAGTTATCTTAGAGAAGAAAAGGCAATACATCTCTCTGAAGCGTCACATCCTCCATATGGCGGACTATATCGTAAGAAGATTCTAGGCTTAGATTGCTAATATCCTAGATTTATGCATCGGGCTCAACTTACATAGTGTCCTAGCATGGTTTTGAGTTTGTATTGTTCCTATGGACTAGTAATCACCCACAACAACAAATGTCACCTTAATGTCACATTGGATCACACTGTTTCGGTAAAACGGTTCCCAAATCCGCATACGAGCTCCGTTTGAGCTAAATTTTATAGCGATCGATATCTACATAAAATATTGCATCCAAATTTACTGGCTTCGCCAGTTTTGAACTTTCTAAGATTGTCAAAATCGGCTAGCAAAATGGAGTTATCTTAGAGAAGAAAAGGCAATACATCTCTCTGAAGCGTCACATCCTCCATATGGCGGACTATATCGTAAGAAGATTCTAGGCTTAGAGTGCTAATATCCTAGATTTATGCATCGGGCTCAACTTACATAGTGTCCTAGCATGGTTTTGAGTTTGTATTGTTCCTATGGACTAGTAATCACCCATAACAACAAATGTCACCTTAATATCACATTGGATCACACTGTTTCGGTAAAACGGTTGCCAAATCCGCATACGAGCTCTGTTTGAGCTAAATTTTATAGCGATCGATATCTACATAAAATATTGCATCCGAATTTAACTGGCTTCGCCAGTTTTGAACTTTCTAAGATTGTGAAAATCGGCTAGCAAAATGGAGTTATCTTAGAGAAGAAGAGGCAATACATCTCTCTGAAGCGTCACATCCTCCATATCGCGGACTATATCACAAGAAGATTCTAGGCTTAGAGTGCTAATATCCTAGATTGAAGCACCGGGCTCAACTTACATAGTGTCCTGGCATGGTTTTGAGTTTTTATTGTTCCTATGGATTAGTAATCACCCATAACAACAACTGTCACCTTAATGTCACATTGGATCACACTTTTTCGGTAAAACGGTTGCCAAATCCGCATACGAGCTCCGTTTGAGCTAAATTTTATAGCGATCGATATCTACATAAAATATTGCATCCAAATTTACTGGCTTCGCTAGTTTTGAACTTTCTAAGATGGTCAAAATCGGCTAGCAAAATGGAGTTATCTTAGAGAAGAAAAGGCAATACATCTCTCTGAAGCGTCACATCCTCCATATCGCGGACTATATCGCAAGAAGATTCTAGGCTTAGAGTGCTAATATGCTAGATTGAAGCATCGGGCTCAACTTACATAGTGTCCTAGCATGGTTTTGAGTTTGTATTGTTCCTATGGACTAGTAATCACCCATAACAACAATTGTCACCTTAATGTCACATTGGATCACACTGTTTCGGTAAAACGGTTGCCAAATCCGCATACGAGCTCCGTTTGAGCTAAATTTATAGGGATCGATATCTGCATAAAATATTGCATCCGAATTTCACTAGCTTCGCTAGTTTTGAACTTTCCTTGATTGTCAAAATCGGCTAGCAAAATGGAGTTATCTTATAGAAGAAAAGGCAATACATGTCTCTGAAGCGTCACATCCTCCATATCGCGGACTATATCTCAAGAAGATTCTAGGCTTAGAGTGCTAATATCCTAGATTGAAGCATCGGGCTCAACTTACATAGTGTCCTAGCATGGATTTCAGTTTGTATTGTTCCTATGGACTAGTAATCACCCATAACAACAATTGTCACCTTAATGTAACATTGGATCACAATGTTTCGGTAAAACGGTTGCCAAATCCGAATAGGAGCTCCGTTTGAGCTAAATTTTGTAGCGATCGATATCTACATAAAATATTGCATCCGAATTTTACTGTCTTCGCCAGTTTTGAACTTTCTAAGATTGTCAAAATCGGCTAGCAAAATGGAGTTATCTTATAGAAGAAAAGGCAATACATCTCTCTGAAGCGTCACATCCTCCATATCGCGGACTATATCGCAAGAAGATTCTAGGCTTAGAGTGCTAATATGCTAGATTGAAGCATCGGGCTCAACTTACATAGTGTCCTAGCATGGTTTTGAGTTTGTATTGTTCCTATGGACTAGTAATCACCCATAACAACAAATGTCACCTTAATATCACATTGGATCACACTGTTTCGGTAAAACGGTTGCCAAATCCGCATACGAGCTCTGTTTGAGCTAAATTTTATAGCGATCGATATCTACATAAAATATTGCATCCGAATTTAACTGGCTTCGCCAGTTTTGAACTTTCTAAGATTGTGAAAATCGGCTAGCAAAATGGAGTTATCTTAGAGAAGAAGAGGCAATACATCTCTCTGAAGCGTCACATCCTCCATATCGCGGACTATATCACAAGAAGATTCTAGGCTTAGAGTGCTAATATCCTAGATTGAAGCACCGGGCTCAACTTACATAGTGTCCTGGCATGGTTTTGAGTTTTTATTGTTCCTATGGATTAGTAATCACCCATAACAACAACTGTCACCTTAATGTCACATTGGATCACACTTTTTCGGTAAAACGGTTGCCAAATCCGCATACGAGCTCCGTTTGAGCTAAATTTTATAGCGATCGATATCTACATAAAATATTGCATCCAAATTTACTGGCTTCGCTAGTTTTGAACTTTCTAAGATGGTCAAAATCGGCTAGCAAAATGGAGTTATCTTAGAGAAGAAAAGGCAATACATCTCTCTGAAGCGTCACATCCTCCATATCGCGGACTATATCGCAAGAAGATTCTAGGCTTAGAGTGCTAATATGCTAGATTGAAGCATCGGGCTCAACTTACATAGTGTCCTAGCATGGTTTTGAGTTTGTATTGTTCCTATGGACTAGTAATCACCCATAACAACAATTGTCACCTTAATGTCACATTGGATCACACTGTTTCGGTAAAACGGTTGCCAAATCCGCATACGAGCTCCGTTTGAGCTAAATTTATAGGGATCGATATCTGCATAAAATATTGCATCCGAATTTCACTAGCTTCGCTAGTTTTGAACTTTCCTTGATTGTCAAAATCGGCTAGCAAAATGGAGTTATCTTATAGAAGAAAAGGCAATACATGTCTCTGAAGCGTCACATCCTCCATATCGCGGACTATATCTCAAGAAGATTCTAGGCTTAGAGTGCTAATATCCTAGATTGAAGCATCGGGCTCAACTTACATAGTGTCCTAGCATGGATTTCAGTTTGTATTGTTCCTATGGACTAGTAATCACCCATAACAACAATTGTCACCTTAATGTAACATTGGATCACAATGTTTCGGTAAAACGGTTGCCAAATCCGAATAGGAGCTCCGTTTGAGCTAAATTTTGTAGCGATCGATATCTACATAAAATATTGCATCCGAATTTTACTGTCTTCGCCAGTTTTGAACTTTCTAAGATTGTCAAAATCGGCTAGCAAAATGGAGTTATCTTATAGAAGAAAAGGCAATACATCTCTCTGAAGCGTCACATCCTCCATATCGCGGACTATATCGCAAGAAGATTCTAGGCTTAGAGTGCTAATATGCTAGATTGAAGCATCGGGCTCAACTTACATAGTGTCCTAGCATGGTTTTGAGTTTGTATTGTTCCTATGGACTAGTAATCACCCATAACAACAATTGTCACCTTAATGTCATATTTGATCACACTGTTTCGGTAAAACGGTTGCCAAATCCGCATACGAGCTCCGTTTGAGCTAAATTTTATAGCGATCGATATCTACATAAAATATTGCATCCGAATTTCACCGGCTTCGCCAGTTTTGAACTTTCTAAGATTGTGCAAATCTGCTAGCAAAATGGAGTTATCTTAGAGAAGAAGAGGCAATACATCTCTCTGAAGCGTCACATCCTCCATATCGCGGACTATATCGCAAGAAGATTCTAGGCTTAGAGTGCTAATATCCTAGATTGAAGCACCGTGATCAACTTCCATAGTGTCCTAGCATGGTTTTGAGTTTGTATTGTTCCTATGGACTAGTAATCACCCATAACAACAAGTGTCACCTTAATGTCACATTGGATCACATTGTTTCGGTAAAACGGTTGCCAAATCCGCATACTAGCTCCGTTTGAGCTAAATTTTATAGCGATCGATATCTACATAAAATATTGCATCCGAATTTAACTGGCTTCGCCAGTTTTGAACTTTCTAAGATTGTCAAAATCGGCTAGAAAAATGGAGTTATCTTATAGAAGAAAAGGCAATACATCTCTCTGAAGCGTCACATCCTCCATATCGCGGACTATATCGCAAGAAGATTCTAGGCTTAGAGTGCTAATATGCTAGATTGAAGCATCGGGCTCAACTTACATAGTGTCCTAGCATGGTTTTGAGTTTGTATTGTTCCTATGGACTAGTAATCACCCATAACAACAATTGTCACCTTAATGTCATATTTGATCACACTGTTTCGGTAAAACGGTTGCCAAATCCGCATACGAGCTCCGTTTGAGGTAAATTTTATAGCGATCGATATCTACATAAAATATTGCATCCGAATTTCACCGGCTTCGCCAGTTTTGAACTATCTAAGATTGTGCAAATCCGCTAGCAAAATGGAGTTATCTTAGAGAAGAAGAGGCAATACATCTCTCTGAAGCGTCACATCCTCCATATCGCGGACTATATCGCAAGAAGATTCTAGGCTTAGAGTGGTAATATCCTAGATTGAAGCACCGGGATCAACTTCCATAGTGTCCTAGCATTGTTTTGAGTTTGTATTGTTCCTATGGACTAGTAATCACCCATAACAACAAGTGCCACCTTAATATCACATTGGATCACACTGTTTCGGTAAAACGGTTGCCAAATCCGCATACTAGCTCCGTTTGAGCTAAATTTTATAGCGATCGATATCTACATAAAATATTGCATCCGAATTTAACTGGCTTCGCCAGTTTTGAACTTTCTAAGATTGTCAAAATTGGTAGCAAAATGGAGTTATCTTATAGGTGAAAAGGCCATACATGTCTCTGAAGCGTCACATCCTCCATATCGTGGACTATATCGCAAGAAGATTCTAGGCTTAGAGTGCTAATATCCTAGACTGAAGCAGCGGGCTCAACTTACATAGTGTCCTAGCATGATTTTGAGTTTGTACTGTTCCTATGGACTAGTAATCACCCATAACAACAAGTGTCACCTTAATGTCACATTGGATCACACTGTTTTGGGCAAACAGTTGCCAAATCCGCATACGAGCTCCGTTTGAGCTAAATTTTATAGCGATTGATATCTACATAAAATATTGCATCCAAATTTACTGGCTTTGCCAGTTTTGAACTTTCTAAGGTTGTCC
Source organism: Avena sativa (assembly GCA_916181665.1). Classification (NCBI taxonomy): domain Eukaryota; kingdom Viridiplantae; phylum Streptophyta; class Magnoliopsida; order Poales; family Poaceae; genus Avena; species Avena sativa. The sequence continues at coordinate 60,845,078 of OV702289.1, forward strand.
AAATCGGCTAGCAACATGGAGTTATCTTAGAGAAGAAAAGGCAATACATCTCTTTGAAGCGTCACGTCCTCCATATCGCGGACTATATCGCAAGAAGATTCTAGGCTTAGAGTGCTAATATCCTAGATTGAAGCATCGGGCTCAACTTACGTATTTTCCTAGCATGGTTTTGAGTTTGTATTGTTCCTATGGACTAGTAATCACCCATAACAACAATTGTCACCTTAATGTCACATTGGATCACACTGTTTCGGTAAAATGGTTGCCAAATCCGCATACGAGCTCCGTTTGAGCTAAATTTTATAGCGATCGATATCTACATAAAATATTGCATCCAAATTTACTGGCTTCGCTAGTTTTGAACTTTCTAAGATTGTCAAAATCGGCTAGCAAAATGGAGTTATCTTAGAGAAGAAAAGGCAATACATCTCTCTGAAGCGTCACATCCTCCATATGGCGGACTATATCGTAAGAAGATTCTAGGCTTAGATTGCTAATATCCTAGATTTATGCATCGGGCTCAACTTACATAGTGTCCTAGCATGGTTTTGAGTTTGTATTGTTCCTATGGACTAGTAATCACCCACAACAACAAATGTCACCTTAATGTCACATTGGATCACACTGTTTTGGTAAAACGGTTCCCAAATCCGCATACGAGCTCCGTTTGAGCTAAATTTTATAGCGATCGATATCTACATAAAATATTGCATCCAAATGTACTGGCTTCGCCAGTTTTGAACTTTCTAAGATTGTCAAAATCGGCTAGCAAAATGGAGTTATCTTAGAGAAGAAAAGGCAATACATCTCTCTGAAGCGTCACATCCTCCATATGGCGGACTATATCGTAAGAAGATTCTAGGCTTAGAGTGCTAATATCCTAGATTTATGCATCGGGCTCAACTTACATAGTGTCCTAGCATGGTTTTGAGTTTGTATTGTTCCTATGGACTAGTAATCACCCATAACAACAAATGTCACCTTAATATCACATTGGATCACACTGTTTCGGTAAAACGGTTGCCAAATCCGCATACGAGCTCTGTTTGAGCTAAATTTTATAGCGATCGATATCTACATAAAATATTGCATCCGAATTTAACTGGCTTCGCCAGTTTTGAACTTTCTAAGATTGTGAAAATCGGCTAGCAAAATGGAGTTATCTTAGAGAAGAAGAGGCAATACATCTCTCTGAAGCGTCACATCCTCCATATCGCGGACTATATCACAAGAAGATTCTAGGCTTAGAGTGCTAATATCCTAGATTGAAGCACCGGGCTCAACTTCCATAGTGTCCTGGCATGGTTTTGAGTTTGTATTGTTCCTATGGATTAGTAATCACCCATAACAACAACTGTCACCTTAATGTCACATTGGATGACACTTTTTCGGTAAAACGGTTGCCAAATCCGCATACGAGCTCCGTTTGAGCTAAATTTTATAGCGATCGATATCTACATAAAATATTGCATCCAAATTTACTGGCTTCGCTAGTTTTGAACTTTCTAAGATGGTCAAAATCGGCTAGCAAAATGGAGTTATCTTAGAGAAGAAAAGGCAATACATCTCTCTGAAGCGTCACATCCTCCATATCACGGACTATATCGCAAGAAGATTCTAGGCTTAGAGTGCTAATATGCTAGATTGAAGCATCGGGCTCAACTTACATAGTGTCCTAGCATGGTTTTGAGTTTGTATTGTTCCTATGGACTAGTAATCACCCATAACAACAATTGTCACCTTAATGTCACATTGGATCACACCGTTTCGGTAAAACGGTTGCCAAATCCGCATACGAGCTCCGTTTGAGGTAAATTTTATAGGGATCGATATCTGCATAAAATATTGCATCCGAATTTCACTAGCTTCGCTAGTTTTGAACTTTCCATGATTGTGAAAATCGGCTAGCAAAATGGAGTTATCTTATAGAAGAAAAGGCAATACATCTCTCTGAAGTGTCACATCCTCCATATCGCGGACTATATCTCAAGAAGATTCTAGGCTTAGAGTGCTAATATCCTAGATTGAAGCATCGGGCTCAACTTACATAGTGTCCTAGCATGGTTTTCAGTTTGTATTGTTCCTATGGACTAGTAATCACCCATAACAACAATTGTCACCTTAATGTAACATTGGATCACAATGTTTCGGTAAAACGGTTGCCAAATCCGCATACGAGCTCCGTTTGAGCTAAATTTTATAGCGATCCATATCTACATAAAATATTGCATCCGAATTTAACTGGCTTCGCCAGTTTTGAACTTTCTAAGATTGTGAAAATCGGCTAGCAAAATGGAGTTATCTTAGAGAAGAAGAGGCAATACATCTCTCTGAAGCGTCACATCCTCCATATCGCGGACTATATCACAAGAAGATTCTAGGCTTAGAGTGCTAATATCCTAGATTGAAGCACCGGGCTCAACTTCCATAGTGTCCTGGCATGGTTTTGAGTTTGTATTGTTCCTATGGATTAGTAATCACCCATAACAACAACTGTCACCTTAATGTCACATTGGATCACACTTTTTCGGTAAAACGGTTGCCAAATCCGCATACGAGCTCCGTTTGAGCTAAATTTTATAGCGATCGATATCTACATAAAATATTGCATCCAAATTTACTGGCTTCACTAGTTTTGAACTTTCTAAGATGGTCAAAATCGGCTAGCAAAATGGAGTTATCTTAGAGAAGAAAAGGCAATACATCTCTCTGAAGCGTCACATCCTCCATATCGCGGACTATATCGCAAGAAGATTCTAGGCTTAGAGTGCTAATATGCTAGATTGAAGCATCGGGCTCAACTTACATAGTGTCCTAGCATGGTTTTGAGTTTGTATTGTTCCTATGGACTAGTAATCACCCATAACAACAATTGTCACCTTAATGTCACATTGGATCACACTGTTTCGGTAAAACGGTTGCCAAATCCGCATACGAGCTCCGTTTGAGCTAAATTTTATAGGGATCGATATCTGCATAAAATATTGCATCCGAATTTCACTAGCTTCGCTAGTTTTGAACTTTCCTTGATTGTGAAAATCGGCTAGCAAAATGGAGTTATCTTATAGAAGAAAAGGCAATACATCTCTCTGAAGTGTCACATCCTCCATATCGCGGACTATATCTGAAGAAGATTCTAGGCTTAGAGTGCTAATATCCTAGATTGAAGCATCGGGCTCAACTTACATAGTGTCCTAGCATGGTTTTCAGTTTGTATTGTTCCTATGGACTAGTAATCACCCATAACAACAATTGTCACCTTAATGTAACATTGGATCACAATGTTTCGGTAAAACGGTTGCCAAATCCGCATACGAGCTTCGTTTGAGCTAAATTTTATAGCGATCGATATCTACATAAAATATTGCATCCGAATTTTACTGTCTTCGCCAGTTTTGAACTTTCTAAGATTGTCAAAATCGGCTAGCAAAATGGAGTTATCTTAGAGAAGAAAAGTCAATACATCTCTTTGAAGCGTCACATCCTCCATATCGCGGACTATATCGCAAGAAGATTCTAGGCTTAGAGTGCTAATATCGTAGATTGAAGCATAGGGCTCAACTTACATAGTGTCCTAGCATGGTTTTGAGTTTGTATTGTTCCTATAGACTAGTAATCAGCCATAACAACAATTGTCACCTTAATGTCACATTGGATCACACTGTTTCGGTAAAACGGTTGCCAAATCCGCATACGAGCTCCGTTTGAGCTAAATTTTATAGCGATTGATATCTACATAAAGTATTGCATCCGAATTTCACCGGCTTTGCCAGTTTTGAACTTTCTAAAATTGTCCAAATCGGCTAGCAACATGGAGTTATCTTAGAGAAGAAAAGGCAATACATCTCTCTGAAGCGTCACGTCCTCCATATCGCGGACTATATCGCAAGAAGTTTCTAGGCTTAGAGTGCTAATATCCTAGATTGAAGCATCGGGCTCAACTTACGTATTTTCCTAGCATGGTTTTGAGTTTGTATTGTTCCTATGGACTAGTAATCACCCATAACAACAATTGTCACCTTAATGTCACATTGGATCACACTGTTTCGGTAAACAGTTGCCAAATCCGCATACGAGCTCCGTTTGAGCTAAATTTTATAGCGATCGATATCTATATAAAATATTGCATCCAAATTTACTGGCTTCGCTAGTTTTGAACTTTCTAAGATTGTCAAAATCGGCTAGCAAAATGGAGTTATCTTAGAGAAGAAAAGGCAATACATCTCTCTGAAGCGTCACATCCTCCATATGGCGGACTATATCATAAGAAGATTCTAGGTTTAGAGTGCTAATATCCTAGATTTATGCATCGGGCTCAACTTACATAGTGTCCTAGCATGGTTTTGAGTTTGTATTGTTCTTATGGACTAGTAATCACCCATAACAACAAATGTCACCTTAATGTCACATTGGATCACACTGTTTCGGTAAAACGGTTGCCAAATCCGCATACGAGCTCCGTTTGAGCTAAATTTTATAGCGATCGATATCTACATAAAATATTGCATCCAAATTTACTGGCTTCGCCAGTTTTGAACTTTCTAAGATTGTCAAAATCGGCTAGCAAAATGGAGTTATCTTAGAGAAGAAAAGGCAATACATCTCTCTGAAGCGTCACATCCTCCATATGGCGGACTATATCGTAAGAAGATTCTAGGCTTAGAGTGCTAATATCCTAGATTTATGCATCGGGCTCAACTTACATAGTGTCCTAGCATGGTTTTGAGTTTGTATTGTTCCTATGGACTAGTAATCACCCATAACAACAAATGTCACCTTAATATCACATTGGATCACACGGTTTCGGTAAAACGGTTGCCAAATCCGCATACAAGATCTGTTTGAGCTAAATTTTATAGCGATCGATATCTACATAAAATATTGCATCCGAATTTAACTGGCTTCTCTAGTTTTGAACTTTCTAAGATTGTGAAAATCGGCTAGCAAAATGGAGTTATCAGAGAGAAGAAGAGGCAATACATCTCTCTGAAGCGTCACATCCTCCATATCGCGGACTATATCACAAGAAGATTCTAGGCTTAGAGTGCTAATATCCTAGATTGAAGCACCAGGCTCAACTTCCATAGTGTCCTGGCATGGTTCTGAGTTTGTATTGTTCCTATGGACTAGAAATCACCCATAACAACAATTCTCACCTTATTGTCACATTGGAACACACAGTTTCGGTAAAACGGTTGCCAAATCCGCATACGAGCTTCGTTTGAGCTAAATTTTATGGCGATCGATATCTACATAAAATATTGCATCCGAATTTCACTGGCTTCGCCAGTTTTGAACTTTCTAAGATTGTCAAAATCGGCTAGCAAAATGGAGTTATCTTAGAGAAGGAAAGGCAATACATGTCTCTGAAGCGTCACATCCTCCATATCGCGGACTATATTGCAAGAAGATTCTAGGCTTAGAGTGCTAATATCCTAGGTTTAAGCATCGGGCTCAACTTACATAGTGTCCTAGCATGGTTTTGAGTTTGTATTGTTCCTATGGACTAGTAATCACCCATAACAACAATTCTCACCTTAATGTCAGATTGGATCACACTGTTTCGGTAAAACGGTTGCGAAATCCGCATACGAGCTTCGTTTGAGCTAAATTTTATAGCGATCGATATCTACATAAAATATTGCATCCGAATTTCACCGGCTTCGCCAGTTTTGAACTTTCTAAGATTGTGAAAATCCGCTAGCAAAATGGAGTTATCTTAGAGAAGAAAAGGCAATACATCTCTCTGAAGCGTCACATCCTCCATATCGCGGACTATATCGCAAGAAGATTCTAGGCTTAGAGTGCTAATATCCTAGATTTAAGCATCGGGCTCAACTTCCATAGTGTCCTGGCATGGTTTTGAGTTTGTATTGTTCCTATGGACTAGTAATCACCCATAACAACAATTGTCACCTTAATGTCACATTGGATCACACTGTTTCGGTAAAACGGTTGCGAAATCCGAATACGAGCTCCGTTTGAGCTAAATTTTATAGCGATCGATATCTACATAAAATATTGCATCCGAATTTCACCGGCTTCGCTAGTTTTGAACTTTCTAAGATTGTCAAAATCCGCTAGCAAAATGGAGTTATCTTAGAGAAGAAGAGGCAATACATCTCTCTGAAGCGTCACATCCTCCATATCGCGGACTATATCGCAAGAAGATTCTAGGCTTAGAGTGCTAATATCCTAGATTGAAGCACCGGGATCAACTTCCGTAGTGTCCTAGCATGGTTTTGAGTTTGTATTGTTCCTATGGACTAGTAATCACCCATAACAACAACTGTCACCTTAATGTCACATTGGATCACACTGTTTTGGGAAACAGTTGCCAAATCCGCATACGAGCTCCGTTTGAGCTAAATTTTATAGCGGTCGTTATCTACATAAAATATTGCATCCAAATTTACAGGCTTTGCTAGTTTTGAACTTTCTAAGATTGTCCAAATCGGCTAGCAAAATGGAGTTATCTTAGAGAAGAAAAGGCAATACATGTCTCTGAAGCGTCACGTCCTCCATATCGCGGACTATATCGCAAGAAGATTCTAGGCTTAGAGTGCTAATATCCTAGATTGAAGCACCGGGATCAACTTCCATAGTGTCCTGGCATGGTTTTGAGTTTGTATTGTTCCTATGGACTAGTAATCACCCATAACAACAATTGTCACCTTAATGTCACATTGGATCACACTGTTTTGGGCAAACAGTTGCCAAATCCGCATACGAGCTCCGTTTGAGCTAAATTTTATAGCGATCGATATCTACATAAAATATTGCATCCAAATTTACTGGCTTCGCTAGTTTTGAACTTTCTAAGATTGTCCAAATCGGCTAGCAAAATGGAGTTATCTTAGAGAAGAAAAGGCAATACATGTCTCTGAAGCGTCACGTCCTCCATATCGCGGACTATATCGCAAGAACATTCTAGGCTTAGAGTGCTAATATCCTAGATTGAAGCATCGGGCTCAACTTACGTATTGTCCTCGCATGGTTTTGAGTTTGTATTGTTCCTATGGACTAGTAATCACCCATAACAACAATTGTCACCATAATGTCACATTGAATCACACTGTTTCGGTAAAATGGTTACCAAATCCGCATACGAGCTCCGTTTGAGCTAAATTTTATAGCGATCGATATCTACATAAAATATTGCATCCAAATTTACTGGCTTCGCCAGTTTTGAACTTTCTAAGATTGTCAAAATCGGCTAGCAAAATGGAGTTATCTTAGAGAAGAAAAGGCAATACATCTCTCTGAAGCGTCACATCCTCCATATGGCGGACTATATCGTAAGAAGATTCTAGGCTTAGAGTGCTAATATCCTAGATTTAAGCATCGGGCTCAACTTACATACTGTCCTAGCATGGTTTTCAGTTTGTATTGTTCCTATGGACTAGTAATCACCCATAACAACAAATGTCACCTTAATGTCACATTGGATCACACTGTTTCGGTAAAACGGTTGACAAATCCGCATACGAGCTCCGTTTGAGCTAAATTTTATAGCGATCGATATCTACATAAAATATTGCATCCGAATTTTACTGTCTTCACCAGTTTTGAACTTTCTATGATTGTCAAAATCGGCTAGCAAAATGGAGTTATCTTATAGGTGAAAAGGCAATACATGTCTCTGAAGCGTCACATCCTCCATATCATGGACTATATCGCAAGAAGATTCTTGGCTTAGAGTGCTAATATCCTAGATTGAAGCATCGGGCTCAACTTACATAGTGTCCTAGCATGGTTTTGAGTTTGTATTGTTCCTATGGACTAGTAATCACCCATAACAACAAGTGTCACCTTAATGTCACATTGGATCACACTGTTTCGGTAAAACGGTTGCCAAATCCGCATACGAGCTCCGTTTGAGCTAAATTTTATAGCGATCGATATCTACATAAAATATTGCATCCGAATTTTACTGTCTTCGCCAGTTTTGAACTTTCTAAGATTGTCAAAATCGGCTAGAAAAATGGAGTTATCTTAGAGAAGAAAAGGCAATACATCTCTCTGAAGCGTCACATCCTCCATATCGCGGACTATATCGCAAAAAGATTCTAGGCTTAGAGTGCTAATATCGTAGATTGAAGCATCGGGCTAAACTTCCATAGTGTCCTGGCATGGTTTTGAGTTTGTATTGTTCCTATGGACTAGTAATCACCCATAACAACAATTGTCACCTTAATGTCACATTGGATCACACTGTTTCAGTAAAACGGTTGCGAAATCCGAATACGAGCTCCGTTTGAGCTAAATTTTATAGCGATCGATATCTACATAAAATATTACATCCGAATTTCACTGGCTTCGCCAGTTTTGAACTTTCTAAGATTGTCAAAATCCGCTAGCAAAATGGAGTTATCTTAGAGAAGAAGAGGCAATACATCTCTCTGAAGCGTCACATCCTCCATATCGTGGACTATATCGCAAGAAGATTCTAGGCTTAGAGTGCTAATATCCTAGATTGAAGCACCGAGATCAACTTCCATAGTGTCCTGGCATGGTTTTGAGTTTTTATTGTTCCTATGGACTAGTAATCACCCATTACAACAACTGTCACCTTAATGTCACATTGGATCACACTGTTTTGGGCAGACAGTTGCCAAATCCGCATACGAGCTCCGTTTGAGCTAAATTTTATAGCGATCGATATCTACATAAAATATTGCATCCAAATTTACTGGCTTCGCTAGTTTTGAACTTTCTAAGATTGTCCAAATCGGCTAGCAAAATGGAGTTATGTTAGAGATGAAAGGGCAATACATGTCTCTGAAGCGTCACGTCCTCCATATCGCGGACTATATCGCAAGAAGATTCTAGGCTTAGAGTGCTAATATCCTAGATTGAAGCATCAGGCTCAACTTACGTATTGTCCTAGCATGGTTTTGAGTTTGTATTGTTCCTATGGACTAGTAATCACCCATAACAACAATTGTCACCTTAATGTCACATTGGATCACACTGTTTCGGTAAAATGGTTACCAAATCCGCATACGAGCTCCGTTTGAGCTAAATTTTATAGCGATCGATATCTACATAAAATATTGCATCCAAATTTACTGGCTTCGCTAGTTTTAAACTTTCTAAGATTGTCAAAATCGGCTAGCAAAATGGAGTTATCTTAGAGAAGAAAAGGCAATACATCTCTCTGAAGCGTCACATCCTCCATATGGCGGACTATATCGTAAGAAGATTCTAGGCTTAGAGTGCTAATATCCTAGATTTATGCATCGGGCTCAACTTACATAGTGTCCTAGCATGGTTTTGAGTTTGTATTGTTCCTATGGACTAGTAATCACCCATAACAACAAATGTCACCTTAATGTCACATTGGATCACACTGTTTCGGTAAAACGGTTGCCAAATCCGCATACGAGCTCCTTTTGAGCTAAATTTTATAGCGATCTATATCTACATAAAATATTGCATCCAAATTTACTGGCTTTGCCAGTTTTGTACTTTCTAAGATTGTCAAAATCGGCTAGCAAAATGGAGTTATCTTAGAAAAGAAAAGGCTATACATCTCTCTGAAGCGTCACATCCTCCATATGGCGGACTATATCGTAAGAAGATTCTAGGCGTAGAGTGCTAATACCTTAGATTCAAGCATCGGGCTCAACTTACATACTGTCCTGGCATGGTTTTGAGTTTGTATTGTTCCTATGGACTAGTAATCACCCATAACAACAAATGTCACCTTAATGTCACATTGGATCACACTGTTTCGGTAAAACGGTTGCCAAATCCGCATACGAGCTCCGTTTGAGCTAAATTTTATAGCGATCGATATCTACATAAAATATTGCATCCAAATTTACTGGCTTCGCCAGTTTTGAACTTTCTAAGATTGTCAAAATCGGCTAGCAAAATGGAGTTATCTTAGAGAAGAAAAGGCAATACATCTCTCTGAAGCGTCACATCCTCCATATGGCGGACTATATCGTAAGAAGATTCTAGGCTTAGAGTGCTAATATCCTAGATTTAAGCATCGGGGTCAACTTACATACTGTCCTAGCATGGTTTTGAGTTTGTATTGTTCCTATGGACTAGTAAGCACCCATAACAACAAATGTCACCTTAATGTCACATTGGATCACACTGTTTCGGTAAAACGGTTGCCAAATCCGCATATGAGCTCTGTTTGAGCTAAATTTTATAGCGATCCATATTCTTACATAAAATATTGCATCCGAATTTAACTGGCTTCGCCAGTTTTGAACTTTCTAAGATTGTCAAAATCGGCTAGCAAAATGGAGTTATCTTATAGGTGAAAAGGCAATACATGTCTCTGAAGCGTCACATCCTCCATATCGTGGACTATATCGCAAGAAGATTCTAGGCTTAGAGTGCTAATATCCTAGATTGAAGCATCGGGCTCAACTTACATAGTGTCCTAGCATGGTTTTGAGTTTTTATTGTTCCTATGGACTAGTAATCACCCATAACAACAAGTGTCACCTTAATGTCACATTGGATCACACTGTTTCGGTAAAACGGTTGCCAAATCCACATACGAGCTCCGTTTGAGCTAAATTTTATAGCGATCAATATCTACATAAAATATTGCATCCGAATTTAACTGGCTTCTCTAGTTTTGAACTTTCTAGAATTGTGAAAATCGGCTAGCAAAATGGAGTTATCTTAGAGAAGAAGAGGCAATACATCTCTCTGAAGCGTCACATCCTCCATATCGCGGACTATATCACAAGAAGATTCTAGGCTTAGAGTGCTAATATCCTAGATTGAAGCACCGGGCTCAACTTCCATAGTGTCCTGGCATGGTTTTGAGTTTGTATTGTTCCTATGGATTTGTAATAACCCATAACAACAACTGTCACCTTAATGTCACATTGGATCACACTGTTTCGATAAAACGGTTGCCAAATCGGCATACGAGCTCCGTTTGAGCTAAATTTTATAGCGATCGATATCTACATAAAATATTGCATCCAAATTTACTGGCTTCGCCAGTTTTGAACTTTCTAGGATTGTCAAAATCGGCTAGCAAAATGGAGTTATCTTAGAGAAGAAAAGGCAATACATCTCTCTGAAGCGTCACATCCTCCATATGGCGGACTATATCGTAAGAAGATTCTAGGCTTAGAGTGCTAATATCTTAGATTTAAGCATCGGGCTCAACTTACATACTGTCCTAGCATGGTTTTGAGTTTGTATTGTTCCTATGGACTAGTAATCACCCATAACAACAAATGTCACCTTAATGTCACATTGGATCACACTGTTTCGGTAAAACGGTTGCCAAATCCGCATACGAGCTCCGTTTGAGCTAAATTTATCGCGATCGATATCTACATAAAATATTGCATCCAAATTTACTGGCCTCGCCAGTTTTGAACTTTCTAAGATTGTCAAAATCGGCTAGCAAAATGGAGTTATCTTAGAGAAGAAAAGGCAATACATCTCTCTGAAGCGTCACATCCTCCATATGGCGGACTATATCGTAAGAAGATTCTAGGCTTAGAGTGCTAATATCCTAGATTTATGCATCGGGCTCAACTTACATAGTGTCCTAGCATGGTTTTGAGTTTGTATTGTTCCTATGGACTAGTAATCACCCATAACAACAAATGTCAGCTTAATGTCACATTGGATCACACTGTTTCGGTAAAACGGTTGCCAAATCCGCATACGAGCTCCTTTTGAGCTAAATTTTATAGCAATCTATATCTACATAAAATATTGCATCCAAATTTACTGGCTTTGCCAGTTTTGAACTTTCTAAGATGGTCAAAATCGGCTAGCAAAATGGAGTTATCTTAGAAAAGAAAAGGCAATACATCTCTCTGAAGCGTCACATCCTCCATATGGCGGACTATATCGTAAGAAGATTCTAGGCGTAGAGTGCTAATATCTTAGATTCAAGCATCAGGCTCAACTTACATACTGTCCTAGCATGGTTTTGAGTTTGTATTGTTCCTATGGACTAGTAATCACCCATAACAACAAATGTCACCTTAATGTCACATTGGATCGCACTGTTTCGGTAAAACGGTTATCAAATCCGCATACGAGCTCCGTTTGAGCTAAATTTTATAGCGATCGATATCTACATAAAATATTTCATCCAAATTTACTGGCTTCGCCAGTTTTGAACTTTCTAAGATTGTCAAAATCGGCTAGCAAAATGGAGTTATCTTAGAGAAGAAAAGGCAATGCATCTCTTTGAAGCGTCACATCCTCCATATGGCGGACTATATCGTAAGAAGATTCTAGGCTTAGAGTGCTAATATCCTAGATTTAAGCATCGGGGTCAACTTACATACTGTCCTAGCATGGTTTTGAGTTTGTATTGTTCCTATGGACTAGTAAGCACCCATAACAACAAATGTCACCTTAATGTCACATTGGATCACACTGTTTCGGTAAAACGGTTGCCAAATCCGCATATGAGCTCCGTTTGAGCTAAATTTTATAGCGATCCATATTCTTACATAAAATATTGCATCCGAATTTAACTGGCTTCGCCAGTTTTGAACTTTCTAAGATTGTCAAAATCGGCTAGCAAAATGGAGTTATCTTATAGGTGAAAAGGCAATACATGTCTCTGAAGCGTCACATCCTCCATATCGTGGACTATATCGCAAGAAGATTTTAGGCTTAGAGTGCTAATATCCTAGATTGAAGCATCGGGCTCAACTTACATAGTGTCCTAGCATGGTTTTGAGTTTTTATTGTTCCTATGGACTAGTAATCACCCATAACAACAAGTGTCACCTTAATGTCACATTGGATCACACTTTTTCGATAAAACGGTTGCCAAATCGGCATACGAGCTCCGTTGGAGCTAAATTTTATAGCGATCGATATCTACATAAAATATTGCATCCGAATTTTACTGTCTTCGCCAGTTTTGAACTTTCTAAGATTTTCAAAATCGGCTAGAAAAATGGAATTATCTTAGAGAAGAAAAGGCAATACATCTCTCTGAAGCGTCACATCCTCCATATTGCGGACTATATCGCAAAAAGATTCTAGGCTTAGAGTGCTAATATCGTAGATTGAAGCATCGGGCTAAACTTACATAGTGTCCTAGCATGGTTTTGAGTTTGTATTGTTCCTATGGACTAGTAATCACCCATAACAACAATTGTCACCTTAATGTCACATTGGATCACACTGTTTCGGTAAAACGGTTGCCAAATTCGCATACGAGCTCCGTTTGAGCTAAATTTTATAGCGATCGATATCTACATAAAATATTGCATCCGAATTTCACCGGCTTCGCCAGTTTTGAACTTTCTAAGATTGTGAAAATCCGCTAGAAAAATGGAGTTATCTTAGAGAAGAAGAGGCAATACATCTCTCTGAAGCGTCATATCCTCCATATCGCGGACTATATCGCAAGAAGATTCTAGGCTTAGAGTGCTAATATCCTAGATTGAAGCACCGGGATCAACTTCCGTAGTGTCCTGGCATGGTTTTGAGTTTGTATTGTTCCTATGGACTAGTAATCACCCATAACAACAACTGTCACCTTAATGTCACATTGGAACGCACAGTTTCGGTAAAACGGTTGCCAAATCTGCATACGAGCTCCGTTTGAGCTAAATTTTATAGCGATCGATATCTACATAAATATTGCATCCGAATTTTACTGTCTTCGCCAGTTTTGATCTTTCTAAGATTGTCAAAATCGGCTAGAAAAATGGAGTTATCTTAGAGAAGAAAAGGCAATACATCTCTCTGAAGCGTCACATCCTCCATATCGCGGACTATATCGCAAAAAGATTCTAGGCTTAGAGTGCTAATATCGTAGATTGAAGCATCGGGCTAAACTTACATAGTGTCCAAGCATGGTTTTGAGTTTGTATTGTTCCTATGGACTAGTAATCACCCATAACAACAATTGTCACCTTAATGTCACATTGGATCACACTGTTTCGGTAAAACGGTTGCCAAATCCGCATACGAGCTCCGTTTGAGCTAAATTTTATAGCGATCGATATCTACATAAAATATTGCATCCGAATTTAACTGGCTTCGCCAGTTTTGAACTTTCTATGATTGTCAAAATCGGCTAGCAAAATGGAGTTATCTTATAGGTGAAAAGGCAATACATGTCTCTGAAGCGTCACATCCTCCATATCGTGGACTATATCGCAAGAAGATTCTTGGCTTAGAGTGCTAATATCCTAGATTTAAGCATCGGGCTCAACTTACATAGTGTCCTAGCATGGTTTTGAGTTTGTATTGTTCCTATGGACTAGTAATCACCCATAACAACAAGTGTCACCTTAATGTCACATTGGATCACACTGTTTCGGTAAAAAGGTTGCCAAATCCGCATACGAGCTCCGTTTGAGCTAAATTTTATAGCGATCGATATCTACATAAAATATTGCATCCAAATTTACTGGCTTCGCTAGTTTTGAACTTTCTAAGATTGTCAAAATCGGCTAGCAAAATGGAGTTATCTTAGAGAAGAAAAGGCAATACATCTCTCTGAAGCGTCACATCCTCCATATGGCGGACTATATCGTAAGAAGATTCTAGGCTTAGAGTGCTAATATCCTAGATTGAAGCATCGGGCTCAACTTACATACTGTCCTAGCATGGTTTTGAGTTTGTATTGTTCCTATGGGCTAATAATCACCCATAACAACAAATGTCACCTTAATGTCACATTGGATCACACTGTTTCGGTAAAACGGTTGCCAAATCCGCATATGAGCTCCGTTTGAGCTAAATTTTATAGCGACCGATATCTACATAAAATATTGCATCCGAATTTAACTGGCTTCGCCAGTTTTGAACTTTCTAAGATTGTCAAAATCGGCTAGCAAAATGGAGTTATCTTATAGGTGAAAAGGCAATACATGTCTCTGAAGCGTCACATCCTCCATATCGTGGACTATATCGCAAGAAGATTCTTGGCTTAGAGAGCTAATATCCTAGATTGAAGCATCGGGCTCAACTTACATAGTGTCCTAGCATGGTTTTGAGTTTGTATTGTTCCTATGGACTAGTAATCACCCATAACAACAAGTGTCACCTTAATGTCACATTGGATCACACTGTTTCGGTAAAACGGTTGCCAAATCCGCATACGAGCTCCGTTTGAGCTAAATTTTATAGCGATCGATATCTACATAAAATATTGCATCCGAATTTTACTGTCTTCACCAGTTTTGAACTTTCTAAGATTGTCAAAATCGGCTAGAAAAATGGAGTTATCTTAGAGAAGAAAAGGCAATACATCTCTCTGATGCGTCACATCCTCCATATCGCGGACTATATCGCAAAAAGATTCTAGGCTTAGAGTGCTAATATCATAGATTGAAGCATCGGGCTAAACTTCCATAGTGTCCTGGCATGGTTTTGAGTTTGTATTGTTCCTATGGACTAGTAATCACCCATAACAACAATTGTCACCTTAATGTCACATTGGATCACACTGTTTCGGTAAAACGGTTGCGAAATCCGAATACGAGCTCCGTTTGAGCTAAATTTTATAGCGATCGATATCTACATAAAATATTACATCCGAATTTCACCGGCTTCGCCAGTTTTGAACTTTCGAAGATTGTCAAAATCCGCTAGCAAAATGGAGTTATCTTAGAGAAGAAGAGGCAATACATCTCTCTGAAGCGTCACATCCTCCATATCGCGGACTATATCGCAAGAAGATTCTAGGCTTAGAGTGCTAATATCCTAGATTGAAGCACCAGGATCAACTTCCATAGTGTCCTGGCATGGTTTTGAGTTTTTATTGTTCCTATGGACTAGTAATCACCCATAACAACAACTGTCACCTTAATGTCACATTGGATCACACTGTTTTGGGCAGACAGTTGCCAAATCCGCATACGAGCTCCGTTTGAGCTAAATTTTATAGCGATCGATATCTACATAAAATATTGCATCCAAATTTACTCGCTTCGCTAGTTTTGAACTTTCTAAGATTGTCCAAATCGGCTAGCAAAATGGAGTTATCTTAGAGAAGAAAAGGCAATACATGTCTCTGAAGCGTCACGTCCTCCATATCGCGGACTATATCGCAAGAAGATTTAGGCTTAGAGTGCTAATATCCTAGATTGAAGCATCGGGCTCAACTTACGTATTGTCCTAGCATGGTTTTGAGTTTGTATTGTTCCTATGGACTAGTAATCACCCATAACAACAATTGTCACCTTAATGTCACATTGGATCACACTGTTTCGGTAAAATGGTTACCAAATCCGCATACGAGCTCCGTTTGAGCTAAATTTTATAGCGATCGATATCTACATAAAATATTGTATCCAAATTTACTGGCGTCGCTAGTTTTGAACTTTCTAAGATTGTCAAAATTGGCTAGCAAAATGGAGTTATCTTAGAGAAGAAAAGGCAATACATCTCTCTGAAGCGTCACATCCTCCATATGGCGGACTATATCGTAAGAAGATTCTAGGCTTAGAGTGCTAATATCCTAGATTTATGCATCGGGCTCAACTTACATAGTGTCCTAGCATGGTTTTGAGTTTGTATTGTTCCCATGGACTAGTAATCACCCATAACAACAAATGTCACCTTAATGTCACATTGGATCACTCTGTTTTGGTAAAACGGTTGCCAAATCCGCATACGAGCTCCTTTTGAGCTAAATTTTATAGCGATCTATATCTACATAAAATATTGCATCCAAATTTACTGGCTTTGCCAGTTTTGAACTTTCTAAGATTGTCAAAATCGGCTAGCAAAATGGAGTTATCTTAGAAAAGAAAAGGCAATACATCTCTCTGAAGCGTCACATCCTCCATATGGCGGACTATATCGTAAGAAGATTCTAGGCGTAGAGTGCTAATATCTTAGATTTAAGCATCGGGCTCAACTTACATACTGTCCTAGCATGGTTTTGAGTTTGTATTGTTCCTATGGACTAGTAATCACCCATAACAACAAATGTCACCTTAATGTCACATTGGATCACACTGTTTCGGTAAAACGGTTGCCAAATCTGCATACGAGCTCCGTTTGAGCTAAATTTTATAGCGATCGATATCTACATAAAATATTGCATCCGAACTTAACTTGCTTCGCCAGTTTTGAACTTTCTAAGATTGTCAAAATCGGCTAGCAAAATGGAGTTATCTTATAGGTGAAAAGGCAATACATGTCTCTGAAGCGTCACATCCTCCATATCGTGGACTATATCGCAAGAAGATTCTTGGCTTAGAGTGCTAATATCCTAGATTGAAGCATCGGGCTCAACTTACATAGTGTCCTAGCATGGTTTTGAGTTTGTATTGTTCCTATGGACTAGTAATCACCCATAACAACAAGTGTCACCTTAATGTCACATTGGATCACACTGTTTCGGTAAAACGGTTGCCAAATCCATATACGAGCTTCGTTTGAGCTAAATTTTATAGCGATCGATATCTACATAAAATATTGCATCCGGATTTTACTGTCTTCGCCAGTTTTGAACTTTCTAAGATTGTCAAAGTCGGCTAGAAAAATGGAGTTATCTTATAGAAGAAAATGCAATACATCTCTCTAAAGCGTCACATCCTCCATATCGCGGACTATATCGCAAGAAGATTCTAGGCTTAGAGTGCTAATATCCTAGATTGAAGCACCGGGATCAACTTCCATAGTGTCCTGGCATGGTTTTGAGTTTTTATTGTTCCTATGGACTAGTAATCACCCATAACAACAACTGTCACCTTAATGTCACATTGGATCACACTGTTTTGGGCAGACAGTTGCCAAATCCGCATACGAGCTCCGTTTGAGCTAAATTTTATAGCGATCGATATCTACATAAAATATTGCATCCAAATTTACTCGCTTCGCTAGTTTTGAACTTTCTAAGATTGTCCAAATCGGCTAGCAAAATGGAGTTATCTTAGAGAAGAAAAGGCAATACATGTCTCTGAAGCGTCACGTCCTCCATATCGCGGACTATATTGCAAGAAGATTCTAGGCTTGGAGTGCTAATATCCTAGATTGAAGCATCGGGCTCAACTTACGTATTGTCCTAGCATGGTTTTGAGTTTGTATTGTTCCTATGGACTAGTAATCACCCATAACAACAATTGTCACCTTAATGTCACATTGGATCACACTGTTTCGGTAAAATGGTTACCAAATCCGTATACGAGCTCCGTTTGAGCTAAATTTTATAGCGATCGATATCTACATAAATTATTGTATCCAAATTTACTGGCTTCGCTAGTTTTGAACTTTCTAAGATTGTCAAAATCGGCTAGCAAAATGGAGTTATCTTAGAGAAGAAAAGGCAATACATCTCTCTGAAGCGTCACATCCTCCATATGGCGGACTATATCGTAAGAAGATTCTACGCTTAGAGTGCTAATATCCTAGATTTATGCATCGGGCTCAACTTACATAGTGTCCTAGCATGGTTTTGAGTTTGTATTGTTCTCATGGACTAGTAATCACCCATAACAACAAATGTCACCTTAATGTCACATTGGATCACACTGTTTTGGTAAAACAGTTGCCCAATCCGCATACGAGCTCCTTTTGAGCTAAATTTTATAGCGATCTATGTCTACATAAAATATTGCATCCAAATTTACTGGCTTTGCCAGTTTTGAACTTTCTAAGATTGTCAAAATCGGCTAGCAAAATGGAGTTATCTTAGAAAAGAAAAGGCAATACATCTCTCTGAAGCGTCACATCCTCCATATGGCGGACTATATCGTAAGAAGATTCTAGGCGTAGAGTGCTAATATCTTAGATTTAAGCATCGGGCTCAACTTACATACTGTCCTAGCATGGTTTTGAGTTTGTATTGTTCCTATGGACTAGTAATCACCCATAACAACAAATGTCACCTTAATGTCACATTGGATCACACTGTTTCGGTAAAACGGTTGCCAAATCCGCATACGAGCTCCGTTTGAGCTAAATTTTATAGCGATCGATATCTACATAAAATATTGCATCCGAACTTAACTTGCTTCGCCAGTTTTGAACTTTCTAAGATTGTCAAAATCGGCTAGCAAAATGGAGTTATCTTATAGGTGAAAAGGCAATACATGTCTCTGAAGCGTCACATCCTCCATATCGTGGACTATATCGCAAGAAGATTCTTGGCTTAGAGTGCTAATATCCTAGATTGAAGCATCGGGCTCAACTTACATAGTGTCCTAGCATGGTTTTGAGTTTGTATTGTTCCTATGGACTAGTAATCACTCATAACAACAAATGTCTCCTTAATGTCACATTGGATCATACTGTTTCGGTAAAACGGTTGCCAAATCCGCATACGAGCTCCTTTTGAGCTAAATTTTATAGCGATCTATATCTACATAAAATATTGCATCCAAATTTACTGGCTTTGCCAGTTTTGAACTTTCTAAGATTGTCAAAATCGGCAAGCAAAATGGAGTTATCTTAGAAAAGAAAAGGCAATACATCTCTCTGAAGCGTCACATCCTCCATATGGCGGACTATATCGTAAGAAGATTCTAGGCGTAGAGTGCTAATATCTTAGATTCAAGCATCGGGCTCAACTTACATACTGTCCTAGCATGGTTTTGAGTTTGTATTGTTCCTATGGACTAGTAATCACCCATAACAACAAATGTCACCTTAATGTCACATTGGATCACACTGTTTCGGTAAAACGGTTGCCAAATCCGCATACGAGCTCCGTTTGAGCTAAATTTTATAGCGATCGATATCTACATAAAATATTGCATCCAAATTTACTGGCTTCGCCAGTTTTGAACTTTCTAAGATTGTCAAAATCGGCTAGCAAAATGGAGTTATCTTAGAGAAGAAAAGGCAATACATCTCTCTGAAGCGTCACATCCTCCATATGGCGGACTATATCGTAAGAAGATTCTAGGCTTAGAGTGCTAATATCCTAGATTTAAGCATCGGGGTCAACTTACATACTGTCCTAGCATGGTTTTGAGTTTGTATTGTTCCTATGGACTAGTAAGCACCCATAACAACAAATGTCACCTTAATGTCACATTGGATCACACTGTTTCGGTAAAACGGTTGCCAAATCCGCATATGAGCTCCGTTTGAGCTAAATTTTATAGCGATCCATATTCTTACATAAAATATTGCATCCGAATTTAACTGGCTTCGCCAGTTTTGAACTTTCTAAGATTGTCAAAATCAGCTAGCAAAATGGAGTTATCTTATAGGTGAAAAGGCAATACATGTCTCTGAAGCGTCACATCCTCCATATCGTGGACTATATCGCAAGAAGATTCTAGGCTTAGAGTGCTAATATCCTAGATTGAAGCATCGGGCTCAACTTACATAGTGTCCTAGCATGGTTTTGAGTTTTTATTGTTCCTATGGACTAGTAATCACCCATAACAACAAGTGTCACCTTAATGTCACATTGGATCACACTGTTTCGGTAAAACAGTTGCCAAATCCACATACGAGCTCCGTTTGAGCTAAATTTTATAGCGATCGATATCTACATAAAATATTGCATCCGAATTTAACTGGCTTCTCCAGTTTTGAACTTTCTAAGATTGTGAAAATCGGCTAGCAAAATGGAGTTATCTTAGAGAAGAAGAGGCAATACATCTCTCTGAAGCGTCACATCCTCCATATCGCAGACTATATCACAAGAAGATTCTAGGCTTAGAGTGCTAATATCCTAGATTGAAGCACCGGGCTCAACTTCCATAGTGTCCTGGCATGGTTTTGAGTTTGTATTGTTCCTATGGATGAGTAATCACCCATAACAACAACTGTCACCTTAATGTCACAATGGATCACACTGTTTCGATAAAACGGTTGCCAAATGGGCATACGAGCTTTGTTTGAGCTAAATTTTATAGCGATCGATATCTACATAAAATATTGCATCCAAATTTACTGGCTTCGCCAGTTTTGAACTTTCTAAGATTGTCAAAATCGGCTAGCAAAATGGAGTTATCTTAGAGAAGAAAAGGCAATACATATCTCTGAAGCGTCACATCCTCCATATGGCGGACTATATCGTAAGAAGATTCTAGGCTTAGAGTGCTAATATCTTAGATTTAAGCATCTGGCTCAACTTACATACTGTCCTAGCATGGTTTTGAGTTTGTATTGTTCCTATGGACTAGTAATCACCCATAACAACAAATGTCACCTTAATGTCACATTGGATCACACTGTTTCGGTAAACCGGTTGCCAAATCTGCATACGAGCTCCGTTTGAGCTAAATTTTATAGCGATATATATCTACATAAAATATTGCATCCAAATTTACTGGCCTCGCCAGTTTTGAACTTTCTAAGATTTTCAAAATCGGCTAGCAAAATGGAGTTATCTTAGAGAAGAAAAGGCAATACATCTCTCTGAAGCGTCACATCCTCCATATGGCGGACTATATCGTAAGAAGATTCTAGGCTTAGAGTGCTAATATCTTAGATTTAAGCATCGGGCTCAACTTACATACTGTCCTAGCATGGTTTTGAGTTTGTATTGTTCCTATGGACTAGTAATCACCCATAACAACAAATGTCACCTTAATGTCACATTGGATCACACTGTTTCGGTAAACCGGTTGCCAAATCTGCATACGAGCTCCGTTTGAGCTAAATTTTATAGCGATATATATCTACATAAAATATTGCATCCAAATTTACTGGCCTCGCCAGTTTTGAACTTTCTAAGATTTTCAAAATCGGCTAGCAAAATGGAGTTATCTTAGAGAAGAAAAGGCAGTACATCTCTCTGAAACGTCACATCCTCCATATGGCGGACTATATCGTAAGAAGATTCTAGGCTTAGAGTGCTAATATCCTAGATTTAAGCATCGGGCTCAACTTACATACTGTCCTAGCATGGTTTTGAGTTTGTATTGTTCCTATGGACTAGTAATCACCCATAACAACAAATGTCACCTTAATGTCACATTGGATCACACTGTTTCGGTAAAACGGTTGCCAAATCCGCATATGAGCTCCGTTTGAGCTAAATTTTATAGCGATCGATATTCTTACATAAAATATTGCATCCGAATTTAACTGGCTTTGCCAGTTTTGAACTTTCTAAGATTGTCAAAATCGGCTAGCAAAATGGAGTTATCTTATAGGTGAAAAGGCAGTACATGTCTCTGAAGCGTCACATCCTCCATATCGTGGACTATATCGCAAGAAGATTCTAGGCTTAGACTGCTAATATCCTAGATTGAAGCATCGGGCTCAACTTACATAGTCTCCTAGCATGGTTTTGAGTTTTTATTGTTCTTATGGACTAGTAATCACCCATAACAACAAGTGTCACCTTAATGTCACATTGGATCACACTGTTTCGATAAAACGGTTGCCAAATCGGCATACGAGCTCCGTTTGAGCTAAATTTTATAGCGATCGATATCTACATAAAATATTGCATCCGAATTTTACTGTCTTCGCCAGTTTTGAACTTTCTAAGATTTTCAAAATCGGCTAGAAAAATGGAGTTATCTTAGAGAAGAAAAGGCAATACATCTCTCTGAAGCGTCACATCCTCCATATTGCGGACTATATCGCAAAAAGATTCTAGGCTTAGAGTGCTAATATCGTAGATTGAAGCATCGGGCTAAACTTACATAGTGTCCTAGCATGGTTTTGAGTTTGTATTGTTCCTATGGACTAGTAATCACCCATAACAACAATTGTCACCTTAATGTCACATTGGATCACACTCTTTCGGTAAAACGGTTGCCAAATCCGCATACGAGCTCCGTTTGAGCTAAATTTTACAGCGATCGATATCTACATAAAATATTGCATCCGAATTTCACCGGCTTCGCCAGTTTTGAACTTTCTAAGATTGTGAAAATCCGCTAGCAAAATGGAGTTATCTTAGAGAAGAAGAGGCAATACATCTCTCTGAAGCGTCATATCCTCCATATCGCGGACTATATCGCAAGAAGATTCTAGGCTTAGAGTGCTAATATCCTAGATTGAAGCACCGGGATCAACTTCCATAGTGTCCTGGCATGGTTTTGAGTTTGTATTGTTCCTATGGACTAGTAATCACCCATAACAACAACTGTCACCTTAATGTCACATTGGAACACACAGTTTCGGTAAAACGGTTGCCAAATCTGCATACGAGCTCCGTTTGAGCTAAATTTTATAGCGATCGATATCTACATAAATATTGCATCCGAATTTTACTGTCTTCGCCAGTTTTGATCTTTCTAAGATTGTCAAAATCGTCTAGAAAAATGGAGTTATCTTAGAGAAGAAAAGGCAATACATCTCTCTGAAGCGTCACATCCTCCATATCGCGGACTATATCGCAAAAAGATTCTAGGCTTAGAGTGCTAATATCGTAGATTGAAGCATCGGGCTAAACTTACATAGTGTCCAAGCATGGTTTTGAGTTTGTATTGTTCCTATGGACTAGTAATCACCCATAACAACAATTGTCACCTTAATGTCACATTGGATCACACTGTTTCGGTAAAACGGTTGCCAAATCCGCATACGAGCTCCGTTTGAGCTAAATTTTATAGCGATCGATATCTACATAAAATATTGCATCCGAATTTCACCGGCTTCGCCAGTTTTGAACTTTCTAAGATTGTGAAAATCCGCTAGCAAAATGGAGTTATCTTAGAGAAGAAGAGGCAATACATCTCGCTGAAGCGTCACATCCTCCATATAGCGGACTGTATCGTAAGAAGATTCTAGGCTTAGAGTGCTAATATCCTAGATTTAAGCATCGGGCTCAACTTACATAGTGTCCTAGCATGGTTTTGAGTTTGTATTGTTCCAATGGAGTAGTAATCACCCATAACAACAAATGTCACCTTAATGTCACATTGGATCACACTGTTTCGGTAAAACGGTTGCCAAATCCGCATACGAGCTTCGTTTGAGCTAAATTTTATGGCGATCGATATCTACATAAAATATTGCATCCGAATTTCATTGGCTTCGCCAGTTTTGAACTTTCTAAGATTGTCAAAATCGGCTAGCAAATGGAGTTATCTTAGAGAAGAAAAGGCAATACATGTCTCTGAAGCGTCACATCCTCCATATCGCGGACTATATCGCAAGAAGATTCTAGGCTTAGAGTGCTAATATCCTAGATTTAAGCATCGGGCTCAACATACATAGTGTCCTAGCATGGTTTTGAGTTTGTATTGTTCCTATGGACTAGTAATCACCCATAACAACATTCTCACCTTAATGTCACATTGGATCACACTATTTCGGTAAAACGGTTGCGAAATCCGCATACAAGTTTCGTTTGAGGTAAATTTTATAGCGATTGATATCTACATAAAATATTGCATCCGAATTTCACCGGCTTCGCCAGTTTTGAACTTTCTAAGATTGTGAAAATCCGCTAGCAAAATGGAGTTATCTTAGAGAAGAAAAGGCAATACATCTCTCTGAAGCGTCACATCCTCCATATCGCGGACTATATCGCAAGAAGATTCTAGGCTTAGAGTGCTAATATCCTAGATTTAAGCATCGGGCTCAACTTCCATAGTGTCCTGGCATGGTTTTGAGTTTGTATTGTTCCTATGGACTAGTAATCACCCATAACAACAATTGTCACCTTAATGTCACATTGGATCACACTGTTTCGGTAAAACGGTTGCGAAATCCGAATACGAGCTCCGTTTGAGCTAAATTTTATAGCGATCGATATCTACATAAAATATTGCATCCGAATTTCACCGGCTTCCCCAGTTTTGAAATTTCTAAGATTATCAAAATCCGCTAGCAAAATGGAGTTATCTTAGAGAAGAAGAGGCAATACATCTCTCTGAAGTGTCACATCCTCCATATCGCGGACTATATCGCAAGAAGATTCTAGGCTTAGAGTGCTAATATCCTAGATTGAAGCACCGGGATCAACTTCCATAGTGTCCTGGCATGGTTTTGAGTTTGTATTGTTCCTATGGACTAGTAATCACCCATAACAACAACTGTCACCTTAATGTCACATTGGGTCACACTGTTTTGGGCAAACAGTTGCCAAATCCGCATACGAGCTCCGTTTGAGCTAAATTTTATAGCGATCGGTATCTACATAAAATATTGCATCCAAATTTACTGGCATCGCTAGTTTTGAACTTTCTAAGATTGTCCAAATCGGCTAGCAAAATGGAGTTATCTTAGAGAAGAAAAGGCAATACATGTCTCTGAAGCGTCACGTCCTCCATATCGCGGACTATATCGCAAGAAGATTCTAGGCTTAGAGTGCTAATATCCTAGATTGAAGCATCAGGCTCAACTTACGTATTGTCCTAGCATGGTTTTGAGTTTGTATTGTTCCTATGGACTAGTAATCACCCATAACAACAATTATCACCTTAATGTCACATTGGATCACACTGTTTCGGTAAAACGGTTGCCAAATCCGCATACGAGCTCCGTTTGAGCTAAATTTTATAGCGATCGATATCTACATAAAATATTGCATCCGAATTTCACCGGCTTCGCCAGTTTTGAACTTTCTAAGATTGTGAAAATCCGCTAGCAAAATGGAGTTATCTTAGAGAAGAAAAGGCAATACATCTCTCTGAAGCGTCACATCCTCCATATCGCGGACTATATCGTAAGAAGATTCTAGGCTTAGAGTGCTAATATCCTAGATTTAAGCATCGGGCTCAACTTACATAGTGTCCTAGCATGGTTTTGAGTTTGTATTGTTCCTATGGACTAGTAATCACCCATAACAACAATTGTCACCTTAATGTCACATTGGATCACACTGTTTCGGTAAAACGGTTGCCAAATCCGCATACGAGCTTCGTTTGAGCTAAATTTTCTAGCGATCGATATCTACATAAAATATTGCATCCGAATTTAACTGGCTTCGCCAGTTTTGAACTTTCTAAGATTGTGAAAATCGGCTAGCAAAATGGAGTTATCTTAGAGAAGAAGAGGCAATACATCTCTCTGAAGCGTCACATCCTCCATATCGCGGACTATATTACAAGAAGATTCTAGGCTTAGAGTGCTAATATCCTAGATTGAAGCACTAGGCTCAACTTCCATAGTGTCCTGGCATGGTTTTGATTTTGTATTGTTCCTATGGACTAGTAATCACCCATAACAACAAATGTCACCTTAATGTCACATTGGAACACACAGTTTCGGTAAAACAGTTGCCAAATCCGCATACGAGCTCCGTTTGAGCTAAATTTTATAGCGATCGATATCTACATAAAGTATTGCATCCGAATTTAACTGGCTTCTCCAGTTTTGAACTTTCTAAGATTGTGAAAATCGGCTAGCAAAATGGAGTTCTCTTAGAGAAGAAGAGGCAATACATCTCTCTGAAGCGTCACATCCTCCATATCGCGGACTATATCACAAGAAGATTCTAGGCTTAGAGTGCTAATATCCTAGATTGAAGCACCGGGCTCAACTTCCATAGTGTCCTGGCATGGTTTTGAGTTTGTATTGTTCCTATGGACTAGTAATCACCCATAACAACAATTCTCACCTTAATGTCACATTGGAA
The DNA here is from genome assembly GCA_916181665.1 of Avena sativa. Lineage (NCBI taxonomy): Eukaryota > Viridiplantae > Streptophyta > Magnoliopsida > Poales > Poaceae > Avena > Avena sativa. The sequence continues at coordinate 60,871,509 of OV702289.1, forward strand.
CACATAGTTTCGGTAAAACGGTTGCCAAATCCGCATACGAGCTTCGTTTGAGCTAAATTTTATGGCGATCGATATCTACATAAAATATTGCATCCGAATTTCATTGGCTTCGCCAGTTTTGAACTTTCTAAGATTTTCAAAATCGGCTAGCAAATGGAGTTATCTTAGAGAAGAAAAGGCAATACATGTCTCTGAAGCGTCACATCCTCCATATCGCGGACTATATCGCAAGAAGATTCTAGGCTTAGAGTGCTAATATCCTGGATTTAAGCATCGGGCTCAACATACATAGTGTCCTAGCATGGTTTTGAGTTTGTATTGTTCCTATGGACTAGTAATCACCCATAACAACATTCTCACCTTAATGTCACATTGGATCACACTATTTCGGTAAAACGGTTGCGAAATCCGCATACAAGTTTCGTTTGAGGTAAATTTTATAGCGATTGATATCTACATAAAATATTGCATCCGAATTTCACCGGCTTCGCCAGTTTTGAACTTTCTAAGATTGTGAAAATCCGCTAGCAAAATGGAGTTATCTTAGAGAAGAAAAGGCAATACATCTCTCTGAAGCGTCACATCCTCCATATCGCGGACTATATCGCAAGAAGATTCTAGGCTTAGAGTGCTAATATCCTAGATTTAAGCATCGGGCTCAACTTCCATAGTGTCCTGGCATGGTTTTGAGTTTGTATTGTTCCTATGGACTAGTAATCACCCATAACAACAATTGTCACCTTAATGTCACATTGGATCACACTGTTTCGGTAAAACGGTTGCGAAATCCGAATACGAGCTCCGTTTGAGCTAAATTTTATAGCGATCGATATCTACATAAAATATTGCATCCGAATTTCACCGGCTTCCCCAGTTTTGAAATTTCTAAGATTATCAAAATCCGCTAGCAAAATGGAGTTATCTTAGAGAAGAAGAGGCAATACATCTCTCTGAAGTGTCACATCCTCCATATCGCGGACTATATCGCAAGAAGATTCTAGGCTTAGAGTGCTAATATCCTAGATTGAAGCACCGGGATCAACTTCCATAGTGTCCTGGCATGGTTTTGAGTTTGTATTGTTCCTATGGACTAGTAATCACCCATAACAACAACTGTCACCTTAATGTCACATTGGGTCACACTGTTTTGGGCAAACAGTTGCCAAATCCGCATACGAGCTCCGTTTGAGCTAAATTTTATAGCGATCGGTATCTACATAAAATATTGCATCCAAATTTACTGGCATCGCTAGTTTTGAACTTTCTAAGATTGTCCAAATCGGCTAGCAAAATGGAGTTATCTTAGAGAAGAAAAGGCAATACATGTCTCTGAAGCGTCACGTCCTCCATATCGCGGACTATATCGCAAGAAGATTTTAGGCTTAGAGTGCTAATATCCTAGATTGAAGCATCAGGCTCAACTTACATATTGTCCTAGCATGGTTTTGAGTTTGTATTGTTCCTATGGACTAGTAATCACCCATAACAACAATTATCACCTTAATGTCACATTGGATCACACTGTTTCGGTAAAACGGTTGCCAAATCCGCATACGAGCTCCGTTTGAGCTAAATTTTATAGCGATCGATATCTACATAAAATATTGCATCCGAATTTCACCGGCTTCGCCAGTTTTGAACTTTCTAAGATTGTGAAAATCCGCTAGCAAAATGGAGTTATCTTAGAGAACAAGAGGCAATACATCTCGCTGAAGCGTCACATCCTCCATATAGCGGACTATATCGTAAGAAGATTCTAGGCTTAGAGTGCTAATATCCTAGATTTAAGCATCGGGCTCAACTTACATAGTGTCCTAGCATGGTTTTGAGTTTGTATTGTTCCTATGGACTAGTAATCACCCATAACAACAAATGTCACCTTAATGTCACATTGGATCACACTGTTTCGGTAAAATGGTTGCCAAATCCGCATACGAGGTCCGTTTGAGCTAAATTTTATAGCGATCGATATCTACATAAAATATTGCATCCAAATTTACTAGCTCCGCCAGTTTTGAACTTTCTAAGATTGTCAAAATCGGCTAGCAAAATGGAGTTATCTTAGAGAAGAAAAGGCAATACATCTCTCTGAAGCGTCACATCCTCCATATGGCGGACTATATCGTAAGAAGATTCTAGGCTTAGAGTGCTAATATCCTAGATTTAAGCATCGGGCTCAACTTACATAGTGTCCTAGCATGGTTTTGAGTTTGTATTGTTCCTATGGACTAGTAATCACCCATAACAACAATTGTCACCTTAATGTCACATTGGATCACACTGTTTCGGTAAAACGGTTGCCAAATCCGCATACGAGCTTCGTTTGAGCTAAATTTTCTAGCGATCGATATCTACATAAAATATTGCATCCGAATTTAACTGGCTTCGCCAGTTTTGAACTTTCTAAGATTGTAAAAATCGGCTAGCAAAATGGAGTTATCTTAGAGAAGAAGAGGCAATACATCTCTCTGAAGCGTCACATCCTCCATATCGCGGACTATATTACAAGAAGATTCTAGGCTTAGAGTGCTAATATCCTAGATTGAAGCACCAGGCTCAACTTCCAAAGTGTCCTGGCATGGTTTTGATTTTGTATTGTTCCTATGGACTAGTAATCACCCATAACAACAAATGTCACCTTAATGTCACATTGGAACACACAGTTTCGGTAAAACGGTTGCCAAATCCGCATACGAGCTCCGTTTGAGCTAAATTTTATAGCGATCGATATCTACATAAAGTATTGCATCCGAATTGAACTGGCTTCTCTAGTTTTGAACTTTCTAAGATTGTGAAAATCGGCTAGCAAAATGGAGTTATCTTAGAGAAGAAGAGGCAATACATCTCTCTGAAGCGTCACATCCTCCATATCGCGGACTATATCACAAGAAGATTCTAGGCTTAGAGTGCTAATATCCTAGATTGAAGCACCGGGCTCAACTTCCATAGTGTCCTGGCATGGTTTTGAGTTTGTATTGTTCCTATGGACTAGTAATCACCCATAACAACAATTCTCACCTTAATGTCACATTGGAACACATAGTTTCGGTAAAACGGTTGCCAAATCCGCATACGAGCTTCGTTTGAGCTAAATTTTATGGCGATCGATATCTACATAAAATATTGCATCCGAATTTCATTGGCTTCGCCAGTTTTGAACTTTCTAAGATTGTCAAAATCGGATAGCAAAATGGAGTTATGTTAGAGAAGAAAAGGCAATACATGTCTCTGAAGCGTCACATCCTCCATATCGCGGACTATATCGCAAGAAGATTCTAGGCTTAGAGTGCTAATATCCTAGATTTAAGCATCGGGCTCAACATACATAGTGTCCTAGCATGGTTTTGAGTTTGTATTATTCCTATGGACTAGTAATCACCCATAACAACAATTCTCACCTTAATGTCACATTGGATCACACTATTTCGGTAAAACGGTTGCGAAATCCGCATACAAGTTTCGTTTGAGGTAAATTTTATAGCGATTGATATCTACATAAAATATTGCATCCAAATTTCACCGGCTTCGCCAGTTTTGAACTTTCTAAGATTGTGAAAATCCGCTAGCAAAATGGAGTTATCTTAGAGAAGAAAAGGCAATACATCTCTCTGAAGCGTCACATCCTCCATATCGCGGACTATATCGCAAGAAGATTCTAGGCTTAGAGTGCTAATATCCTAGATTTAAGCATCGGGCTCAACATACATAGTGTCCTAGCATGGTTTTGAGTTTGTATTGTTCCTATGGACTAGTAATCACCCATAACAAAAATTCTCACCTTAATGTCACATTGGATCACACTATTTCGGTAAAACGGTTGCGAAATCTGCATACAAGTTTCGTTTGAGGTAAATTTTATAGCGATTGATATCTACATAAAATATTGTATCCGAATTTCACCGGCTTCGCCATTTTTGAACTTTCTAAGATTGTGAAAATCCGCTAGCAAAATGGAGTTATCTTAGAGAAGAAAAGGCAATACATCTCTCTGAAGCGTCACATCCTCCATATCGCGGACTATATCGCAAGAAGATTCTAGGCTTAGAGTGCTAATATCCTAGATTTAAGCATCGGGCTCAACTTCCATAGTGTCCTGGCATGGTTTTGAGTTTGTATTGTTCCTATGGACTAGTAATCACCCATAACAACAATTGTCACCTTAATGTCACATTGGATCACACTGTTTCGGTAAAACGGTTGCGAAATCCGAATACGAGCTCCGTTTGAGCTAAATTTTATAGCGATCGATATCTACATAAAATATTGCATCCGAATTTCTCTGGCTTCGCCAGTTTTGAAATTTCTAAGATTATCAAAATCCGCTAGCAAAATGGAGTTATCTTAGAGAAGAAGAGGCAATACATCTCTCTGAAGTGTCACATCCTCCATATCGCGGACTATATCGCAAGAAGATTCTAGGCGTAGAGTGCTAATATCCTAGATTGAAGCACCAGGATCAACTTCCATAGTGTCCTGGCATGGTTTTGAGTTTGTATTGTTCCTATGGACTAGTAATCACCCATAACAACAACTATCACCTTAATGTCACATTGGATCACACTGTTTTGGGCAAACAGTTGCCAAATCCGCATACGAGCTCCGTTTGAGCTAAATTTTATAGCGATCGGTATCTACATAAAATATTGCATCCAAATTTACTGGCATCGCTAGTTTTGAACTTTCTAAGATTGTCCAAATCGGCTAGCAAAATGGAGTTATCTTAGAGAAGAAAAGGCAATACATGTCTCTGAAGCGTCACGTCCTCCATATCGCGGACTATATCGCAAGAAGATTCTAGGCTTAGAGTGCTAATTGTAGGGGTTCGTAGCATGGAAAACAAAAATTTTCTATCGCACACAAACAAACAAGCCAAGATCTATCTACTAGATTGTAGCAACGAGTCGATGGTATAACTTACCCTCGAAGATTCCAAAGCGTTTAACGAGAGCGGATTCTCGTGGGTGATGTAGTCGTACTCTTTCCGATCTCAAGATCGCGTAGACGATCCTTCCGGCGCCACGTTCCGGCAGCGCTCCCGCAGTCGGTCACACGTTCGGTACTCGACGAAGACCTTCCTCTCCCTTGTTCCAGCAGGCAGCGGAGGTTGTAGCACTCTCCTCACGATTCCGGCAGCACAACGGCGTGGTACCGGAAGTAGAGGGGAAATCCCGCAGGGCTTCGCCTTAAGCCGGTGCGAGTATGGTGGAGCTTATGAGAGAGGCTATTAGTGGTCTAGTAATTAGACACACCAATTAGAAGGCTCTAAACCAATTAGAAGGCTCTAAACCGCTGGCTAAAGCAATTAGAAGCTCTAAACCAAAACGGCTCTAAACCGGAGATTTAGAGGTGGAAACTTGTGTGTCTAGGAGGGGAGCCCTGCCCCTCCTTTTATAGGTGGGGAGGCGCGGCCAGGGGAGGGGAGTCCCTCCCCAAGTCGGCCTTGGGTGGCGCGCCGGCTTGGGGAGGAGACTCCTCCCTCAAGTCGGTTCCCAACTCCTCTTTCTTGTTTCCCACAGTTTCTTGTTTTAGCCGTTTGACTTTCAAACTGGACATTTGACTTTTCTGTTTTAGGATTCAATTTAATCCTTTATTTGGGACAGCAAGAACACTTAGTACATGATGCAATCATTCCAATATGTAATGACACCTTCATGTACCCCTCCCCCCCGGAGTGCCGGACAATCCGGAACCTTCTAGAACATTCCCGATGAAAACACCGGAATCATTCCCGAACTCCGAAACGGGACTTTCCTTATATGAATCTTATTCTCCGGATCATTCCGGATCACCTCGTGATATCCCGGATCCCATCCGAGACTCCGAACAACATTCGGTCTCTTTCTCATAATACCATAACTACTCAAACAACGTCGAATCCTTAAGTGTGTCTCCCTATGGTTCGTGAATTATGCGGACATGATCGAGACACTTCTCCGAACAATAACCAATAGAGGAATCTGGAAATTCATATGGCTCCCACATATTTCTACGATTACTTTGCGATCGAATGAACCACTTACATACGATACCAATTTCCCTTTGTCTCACGATATGTTACTTATCCGAGGTTATGATCGTCGGTATCTGTGTATACCTAGTTCAACCTCGTTACCGATAAGTACTCTTTTCTCGTTCCCGTGATATGTGATCCCTTGTGACCAAGTCACATGCTTGCAAGCCAATTGGATGACATTCCACCGAGAGGGCCCAGAGTATATCTATCCGTCATGTGGATGGACAAATCCCACTCTTGATCCATGTGTTTCAACCAATACTTTCCGAACACTTAATGCCACCTTTATAGCCACCCAGTTACGGTGTGGTGTTTGATGTCATCAAAGCATCCATCCGGTAAAGGTGATATGCATGATCTCATGGTCGAAGGAATTAGGTTACTATGTATCAGAAAGCATATAGCAATTGAACTATTGAAATGACTTGATCTTTATGCTACGCTTATCAATAGGAGTATATCCACCATATCATTCTCCTAACGATATGATCTTGTTGTTGATAACATCTCAATGTTCATGATATGGAAACCACAATCATTTAATCAACCAACAAGCTAGTGAAGTATAGAGGCTATACTAGGGACTTCAATTTAAGTTTACAATTCACACAAGTATTAATGTTTCCTTGTTAATACTATTATAGCATGAATATAAACATTTTATCATAAACACAAAGATATAATAATAACTACATTTATTATTGCCTCTAGGGCATATCTCCAACAGTCTCCCACTTGCACTAGAGTCATCTAATCTAGATTACATGGTAATATACCGAACACCCATGGCAGTTTGGTGTTGGTCATGTTTTGCCCTCGGGAGAGGTTTAGTCAACGGATCCGCCACATTCAGATCTGTGTGTACTTTGCAAATCTTTATATCCCCATCCTGGATATGTTCTCGAATAGCGTGAAAACGCAGCTTGATATGCTTCAGCTTCTTGTGTGACCTTGGTTCTTGCGCATTGGCTATGGCGCCCATGTTATCACAGTAGATAGACATTGGGTCCAGCGCACTAGGAACCACACCCAGCTCTGTAATGAACTCTTTCATCCATATCGCTTCTTGTGAAGCCTCCGAAGCAGCCATGTATTCCGATTCAGTTGAAGATCTCGCCACAACGCTTTGCTTTGCACTCCTCCAGCTAACTGCTGCACCATTCAAAATAAATACGTATCCGGATTGTGATTTAGAATCATCTGGATCGGTGTTCCAACTAGCATCGGTGTAACCATTAACAACGAGCTGTTCATCACCTCCATAAGAAAGAACCATATCCTTAGTTCTTCTCAAGTACTTAAGAATGTTTTTGACCGCTGTCCAATGATCCACTCCTGGATCACTTTGATATCTGCTAGTTAGACTAACAGCATATGCAATGTTGGGTCTAGTACATAGCATGGCATACATTAGAGATCCTATGGCTAAGGCATAGGGAGTTTTACTCATCCTTTCTCTATCTTCTGCCGATGTTGGACTTTGAGTTTTACTCAAGGTCGTATTGGGCAACATGGGCAAGAACCCTTTCTTGCTTTCTTCCATTCCAAACTTCTTTAGAACTTTGTCCAAATATGTACTCTGTGACAATGATATTTGGTGTTTCGATCTATCTCTATAAATCTTTATGCCTAATATGTAAGCTGCTTCGCCAAGATCCTTCATTGAAAAACTATTATTCAAATATTCCTTGACACTATTAAGAAGGTCTACATCATTCCCAATCAACAATATGTCATCCACATACAGTATTAAGAATGCTACAGAGCTCCCACTCACTTTCTTGTAAATACAAGCTTCTCCATAAGTTTGTATAAAACCAAATTTTTTGATTACCTTATCAAAACGTTGATTCCAACTTCGGGATGCTTGCTTCAATCCATAGATGGACCGTTGAAGCTTGCATACCTTGTTAGCATCTTTAGGATCGACAAAACCTTTGGGTTGCATCATATACAACTCTTCATCAATGTCTCCATTGAGGAATGCTGTTTTGACATCCATCTGCCATATCTCATAATCATAATATGCAGCGATTGCTAACATAATCCTCACAGACTTTAGCTTCGCTACCGGTGAGAAAGTCTCATCGTAGTCAACTCCTTGAATTTGTCGAAACCCTTTTGCGACAAGTCGAGCTTTATAGACAGTAACATTACCATCAGCATCTGTTTTCTTCTTGAAAATCCATTTGTTCTCGACAGCCTTCCGGCCATCCGGTAAGTCCACCAAAGTCCATACTTGGTTTTCGTACATGGATCCAATCTCGGATTTCATGGCTTCTTGCCATTTATTGGAATATGGGCTCATCATCGCTTCCTCATATGTCTCGGGGTCATCGGTGTTGTCCACCACCATGACATTCATAACGAAATCATACCAATCTGGAGTGGTACGAGTTCTCGTTGACCTCCGAGGCTCTGTAGCAACTTTAACCGAAGTTTCATGATCACCATCATTAGCTTCCTCTCTTATTGGTGCAGGCACCACAGGAACTTCTTCCGGTGCTGCGCTACTCGCAATTTCGAGAGAAGGTTCGACAACCTCGTCGAGTTCTACTTTCCTTCCAGTCACTTCTTTCGAGAGAAATTCCTTCTCTAGAAAGGATCCATTCTTGGCAACGAAGATTTTGCCTTCGGATCTATGATAGAAGGTATACCCAATAGTTTCCTTCGGGTATCCTATGAAGACGCATTTTTCCGCTTTGGGTTCAGGCTTGTCCGGCTGTAACTTCTTTACATAGGCTTCGCATCCCCAAACTTTAAGGAACGACAACTTAGGTTTCTTCCCAAACCATAATTCATACGGTGTCGTTTCAACGGATTTAGATGGTGCCCTATTTAAAGTGAATGCGGCTGTTTCTAATGCATAACCCCAAAATGATAGCGGTAAATCTGTAAGTGACATCATAGAACGAACCATATCTAAGAGAGTTCGATTACGACGTTCGGACACACCATTACGCTGTGGTGTTCCCGGCGGTGTCAATTGTGAAAGTATTCCGCACTTCTTTAAATGCTCGCCAAACTCGTAACTTAGATATTCACCTCCACGATCAGAACGTAGAAACTTAATCTTCTTGTTACGTTGATTCTCTACCTCACTTTGAAACTCCTTTAAACTTCTCGAAAGTTTCGGACTTATGTTTCATGAAATAGATATACCCATATCTACTGAAGTCATCTGTGAAGGTAAGAACATAACGATAACCACCGCGCGATGCTACACTCATTGGACCACATACATCGGTATGTATGATTTCCAATAAGTCCGTAGCTCGCTCCATGATACCAGAAAATGGAGTCTTAGTCATTTTGCCCATCAGACATGCTTCGCATCTATCAAGTGATTCAAAATCAAGTGATTCAAGAAGTCCATCGGAATGGAGTTTCTTCATATGCTTCACTCCAATGTGACCAAGACGACAGTGCCACATATAGGTCGAATTATCGCTTGATTTCAAACGTTTAGCTTCAATATTGTTGATATGTGTATTTCCACTATCGAGATTCAATAAGAATAGACCATCTATCAAAGGTGCATGTGCGTAAAACATATTACTCATATAAATCGAACAACCATTATTCTCTGACTTAAACAAGTAACCGTCTCGCAATAAACAAGATCCTGATATAATGTTCATGCTCAACGCAGGCACTAAATAACAATTATTTAAATATAAAACTAATCCCGATGGTAGATGAAGAGGTAGCGTGCCGACCGCGATCACATCAACCTTTGATCCGTTTCCCACGCGCATCGTCACCTCGTTCTTCGCTAGCTTCCGTTTATTCTGCAGCACCTGTTTCGAGTTACAAATATGAGCAACCGAACCAGTATCAAATACCCAGGCACTACTACGAATACTAGTGAGATACACATCAATAACATGTATATCAGATATACCTTTCTTCTTGATGTTGCCGTTCTTCAAATCCGCCAAGTACTTTGGGCAATTCCGCTTCCAGTGACCTACTCCCTTGCAGTAAAAGCACTCAGTTTCAGGCTTTGGTCCAGCCTTGGTTTTCTTCGTCGGCGTGGTAACTTTCTTACCACCCTTCTTGAAGTGTCCCTTTTGCTTAGACTTGCCCTTCTTGAATTTGGTGGTCTTATTGACCATCAACACTTGGTGCTCTTTCTTGATCTCCACTTCTGCAGATTTTAACATAGCAAATAGTTCTGGCAACTCTTTGTTCATGTTCTGCATGTTGTAGTTCATCACAAAGTTCCTGTAACTTGGTGGCAATGACTGGAGGACGCGGTAAACCCCCAAAGCATTAGGAATCACTATACCCAAGCTTTGAAGTTTGTTTGCGTGCCCAGACATCTTAAGCACATGCTCACTGACGGAGCTGCCCTCTTCCATCTTGCAGTTAAAGAACTTTTCAGAAGCTTCATAACTTTCAATTGCCGCATGAGTCTCAAAAATTAATTTGAGATCCTCGACAATATCATATGGGTCTGACTCTTCAAACCTTTTCTGAAACTCCGATTCTAAACCATACAAGATAGCACACTGAACTATGGAGTACTGATTCTTCCGAGCGAGGTAAACATTCTTTACTTCATCGGGAGCATCAGCTGCAGGTGGGTCACCCAGCGGTGCATCCAGCACATAGGTCAAATTACCAGCTGTGAGGACAATCCTCAAATTGCGGAACCAATCCGCGAAGTTGCTTCCATTGTTTTTCAACTTTTCTTTCTCTAGGAACGCATTAAAATTGATGGTAGGGGCTGCCATTGATCTACAACATATTTGTAATAGTTTAGACTAAGTTTATGACAAATTGAGTTCAAATTAATTAATGAAATTAAACTAGGTGAACTCCCACTCAAAACAACATCCCTCACATTGTTTTAGTGATCACACGAACCAAATCCACTACATCAACACCGATCATCACGAGAGTTGATATAGTTTCAATGGCGAACAATCATCATGTTCATCATATCTACTATATGATTCATGCTTTACCTTTCGGTAATCCGTGTTCCTGAGACCATGTCTGTACATGCTAGGCTCGTCAAGATCAAACCTTAGCCACCGCATAAGCAAATCTGGCTTGCTTACGTTGTATACACTTGCGGAATCTAACACACCCGATCATCACGTGGTGCTTCGAAACAACAAGCTTTAGCAACGGTGCTAACTAAGGGCGAACACTTTATGATTTGAAATTCATGTGCATGAGGGATCATCTTATAATGCTACCGCCGTCTACTAAGCAATACAAGATGCATAAAGGATTAACATCACATGCAATTCATAATATGTGATATGATATGGCCTTTCTTCTTTGTGCTTCCGATCTCCATCTTCAAACACGAACATGATCTCCATCATCACCGGTATTGCATCAAGGTCAATGACGCTTCACCATGGTTGTCGTCCACCGGCTTCAACTATTACAACTACTTTGAATAGACACGCGGGTCTTTAACATAAATTAAAGACAACCATATGGCTCCTGCCGGTTGCCAACTTACAATAAGGAACATTGCATACATCAAATATAATCACAATCATGGCCATATCACATCACTGCACACCCCTGCAAAACAAAGTTAGACGCTTCTACTTTCTTTGCATATTTTACATGGTTTGGGGCTTTCAATAAGTGTCGTTCTAACTTACGAACAAGAACCACAACATTGATACTAGCATTGTTGATTACCCGTTGTAAATTGGATCTTAACTATGCTAGGAGAAACAGGCACCCGCAAAGCCACTTATGCAATACAAGTTGCATGTCAAGCGTGGAGCAAGTCTCATGAACGATGTCATGTAAGGTTAGCCCGGGCCGCTTCATCCCAACATACCGCAAGATGCAAAGTACACAAAAAGCAATCTACAATAAAAGCATCAACGCCCACAATGACCATTGTGTTCTACTCGTGCAACAGATCTACATATAGACACGGCTCTGATACCACTGTAGGGGTTCGTAGCATGGAAAACAAAAATTTTCTATCGCACACAAACAAACAAGCCAAGATCTATCTACTAGATTGTAGCAACGAGTCGATGGTATAACTTACCCTCGAAGATTCCAAAGCGTTTAACGAGAGCGGATTCTCGTGGGTGATGTAGTCGTACTCTTTCCGATCTCAAGATCGCGTAGACGATCCTTCCGGCGCCACGTTCCGGCAGCGCTCCCGCAGTCGGTCACACGTTCGGTACTCGACGAAGACCTTCCTCTCCCTTGTTCCAGCAGGCAGCGGAGGTTGTAGCACTCTCCTCACGATTCCGGCAGCACAACGGCGTGGTACCGGAAGTAGAGGGGAAATCCCGCAGGGCTTCGCCTTAAGCCGGTGCTAGTATGGTGGAGCTTATGAGAGAGGCTATTAGTGGTCTAGTAATTAGACACACCAATTAGAAGGCTCTAAACCAATTAGAAGGCTCTAAACCGCTGGCTAAAGCAATTAGAAGCTCTAAACCAAAACGGCTCTAAACCGGAGATTTAGAGGTGGAAACTTGTGTGTCTAGGAGGGGAGCCCTGCCCCTCCTTTTATAGGTGGGGAGGCGCGGCCAGGGGAGGGGAGTCCCTCCCCAAGTCGGCCTTGGGTGGCGCGCCGGCTTGGGGAGGAGACTCCTCCCTCAAGTCGGTTCCCAACTCCTCTTTCTTGTTTCCCACAGTTTCTTGTTTTAGCCGTTTGACTTTCAAACTGGACATTTGACTTTTCTGTTTTAGGATTCAATTTAATCCTTTATTTGGGACAGCAAGAACACTTAGTACATGATGCAATCATTCCAATATGTAATGACACATTCATGTACCCCTCCCCCCCCGGAGTGCCGGACAATCCGGAACCTTCTAGAACATTCCCGATGAAAACACCGGAATCATTCCCGAACTCCGAAACGGGACTTTCCTTATATGAATCTTATTCTCCGGACCATTCCGGATCACCTCGTGATATCCCGGATCCCATCCGAGACTCCGAACAACATTCGGTCTCTTTCTCATAATACCATAACTACTCAAACAACGTCGAATCCTTAAGTGTGTCTCCCTACGGTTCGTGAATTATGCGGACATGATCGAGACACTTCTCCGAACAATAACCAATAGAGGAATCTGGAAATTCATATGGCTCCCACATATTTCTACGATTACTTTGCGATCGAATGAACCACTTACATACGATACCAATTTCCCTTTGTCTCACGATATGTTACTTATCCGAGGTTATGATCGTCGGTATCTGTGTATACCTAGTTCAACCTCGTTACCGATAAGTACTCTTTTCTCGTTCCCGTGATATGTGATCCCTTGTGACCAAGTCACATGCTTGCAAGCCAATTGGATGACATTCCACCGAGAGGGCCCAGAGTATATCTATCCGTCATGTGGATGGACAAATCCCACTCTTGATCCATGTGTTTCAACCAATACTTTCCGAACACTTAATGCCACCTTTATAGCCACCCAGTTACGGTGTGGTGTTTGATGTCATCAAAGCATCCATCCGGTAAAGGTGATATGCATGATCTCATGGTCGAAGGAATTAGGTTACTATGTATCAGAAAGCATATAGCAATTGAACTATTGAAATGACTTGATCTTTATGCTACGCTTATCAATAGGAGTATATCCACCATATCATTCTCCTAACGATATGATCTTGTTGTTGATAACATCTCAATGTTCATGATATGGAAACCACAATCATTTAATCAACCAACAAGCTAGTGAAGTATAGAGGCTATACTAGGGACTTCAATTTAAGTTTACAATTCACACAAGTATTAATGTTTCCTTGTTAATACTATTATAGCATGAATATAAACATTTTATCATAAACACAAAGATATAATAATAACTACATTTATTATTGCCTCTAGGGCATATCTCCAACACTAATATCCTAGATTGAAGCATCAGGCTCAACTTACGTATTGTCCTAGCATGGTTTTGAGTTTGTATTGTTCCTATGGACTAGTAATCACCCATAACAACAATTGTCACCTTAATGTCACATTGGATCACACTGTTTCGATAAAATGGTTACCAAATCCGCATACGAGCTCCGTTTGAGCTAAATTTTATAGCGATCGATATCTACATAAAATATTGCATCCAAATTTACTGGCTTCGCTAGTTTTGAACTTTCTAAGATTGTCAAAGTCGGCTAGCAAAATGGAGTTATCTTAGAGAAGAAAAGGCAATACATCTCTCTGAAGCGTCACATCCTCAATATGGCGGACTATATCGTAAGAAGATTCTAGGCTTAGAGTGCTAATATCCTAGATTTATGCATCAGGCTCAACTTACATAGTGTCCTAGCATGGTTTTGAGTTTGTATTGTTCCTATGGACTAGTAATCACCCATAACAACAAATGTCACCTTAATGTCACATTGGATCACACTGTTTCGGTGCAACGGTTGCCAAATCCGCATACGAGCTCCTTTTGAGCTAAATTTTATAGCGATCGATATCTACATAAAATATTGCATCCAAATTTACTGGCTTCGCCAGTTTTGAACTTTCTAAGATTGTCAAAATCGGCTAGCAAAATGGAGTTATCTTAGAGAAGAAAAGGCAATACATCTCTCTGAAGCGTCACATCCTCCATATGGCGGACTATATCATAAGAAGATTCTAGGCTTAGAGTGCTAATATCTTAGATTTAAGCATCGGGCTCAACTTACATACTGTCCTCGCATGGTTTTGAGTTTGTATTGTTCCTATGGACTAGTAATCACCCATAACAACAAATGTCACCTTAATGTCACATTGGATCACACTGTTTCGGTAAAACGGTTGCCAAATCCGCATACGAGCTCCATTTGGCTAAATTTTATAGCGATCGATATCTACATAAAATATTGCATCCAAATTTACTGGCTTCGCCAGTTTTGAACTTTCTAAGATTGTCAAAATCGGCTAGCAAAATGGAGTTATCTTAGAGAAGAAAAGGCAATACATCTCTCTGAAGCGTCACATCCTCCATATGGCGGACTATATCGTAAGAAGATTCTAGGCTTAGAGTGCTAATATCCTAGATTTAAGCATCGGGATCAACTTACATACTGTCTTAGCATGGTTTTGAGTTTGTATTGTTCCTATGGACTAGTAATCACCCATAACAACAAATGTCACCTTAATGTCACATTGGATCACACTGTTTCGGTAAAACGGTTGCCAAATCCGCATATGAGCTCCGTTTGAGCTAAATTTTATAGCGATCGATATCTACATAAAATATTTCATCCGAATTTAACTGGCTTCGCCAGTTTTGAACTTTCTAAGATTGTCAAAATCGGCTAGCAAAATGGAGTTATCTTATAGGTGAAAAGGCAATACATGTCTCTGAAGCGTCACATCCTCCATATCGTGGACTATATCGCAAGAAGATTGTAGGCTTAGAGTACTAATATCCTAGATTGAAGCATCGGGCTCAACTTACATAGTGTCCTAGCATGGTTTTGAGTTTGTATTGTTCCTATGGACTAGTAATCACCCATAACAACAAGTGTCACCTTAATGTCACATTGGATCACACTGTTTCGGTAAAACGGTTGCCAAATCCGCATACGAGCTCCGTTTGAGCTAAATTTTATAGCGATCGATATCTACATAAAATATTGCATCCGAATTTTACTGTCTTCGCCAGTTTTGAACTTTCTAAGATTGTCAAAATCGGCTAGAAAAATGGAGTTATCTTAGAGAAGAAAAGGCAATACATCTCTCTGAAGCGTCACATCCTCCATATCGCGGACTATATCGCAAAAAGATTCTAGGCTTAGAGTGCTAATATCGTAGATTGAAGCATCGGGCTAAACTTCCATAGTGTCCTGGCATGGTTTTGAGTTTGTATTGTTCCTATGGACTAGTAATCACCCATAACAACAATTGTCACCTTAATGTCACATTGGATCACACTGTTTCGGTAAAACGGTTGCGAAATCCGAATACGAGCTCCGTTTGAGCTAAATTTTATAGCGATCGATATCTACATAAAATATTGCATCCGAATTTCACCGGCTTCGCCAGTTTTGAACTTTCTAAGATTGTCAAAATCCGCTAGCAAAATGGAGTTATCTTAGAGAAGAAGAGGCAATACATCTCTCTGAAGCGTCACATCCTCCATATCGCAGACTATATCGCAAGAAGATTCTAGGCTTAGAGTGCTAATATCCTAGATTGAAGCACCGGGATCAACTTCCATAGTGTCCTGGCATGGTTTTGAGTTTGTATTGTTCCTATGGACTAGTAATCACCCATAACAACAACTGTCACCTTAATGTCACATTGGATCACACTGTTTTGGGCAAACAGTTGCCAAATCCGCATACGAGCTCCGTTTGAGCTAAATTTTATAGCGATCGATATCTACATAAAATATTGCATCCAAATTTACTGGCTTCGCTAGTTTTGAACTTTCTAAGATTATCCAAATCGGCTAGCAAAATAGAGTTATCTTAGAGAAGAAAAGGCAATACATGTCTCTGAAGCGTCACGTCCTCCATATCGCGGACTATATCGCAAGAAGATTCTAGGCTTAGAGTGCTAATATCCTAGATTGAAGCATCGGGCTCAACTTACGTATTGTCCTAGCATGGTTTTGAGTTTGTATTGTTCCTATGGACTAGTAGTCACCCATAACAACAATTGTCACCTTAATGTCACATTGGATCACACTTTTTCGGTAAAATGGTTACCAAATCCGCATACGAGCTCCGTTTGAGCTAAATTTTATAGCGATCGATATCTACATAAAATATTGCATCCAAATTTACTGGCTTCGCCAGTTTTGAACTTTCTAAGATTGTCAAAATCGGCTAGCAAAATGGAGTTATCTTAGAGAAGAAAAGGCAATACATCTCTCTGAAGGGTCACATCCTCCATATGGCAGACTATATCGTAAGAAGATTCTAGGCTTAGAGTGCTAATATCCTAGATTGATGCATCGGGCTCAACTTACATAGTGTCCTAGCATGGTTTCGAGTTTGTATTGTTCCTATGGACTAGTAATCACCCATAACAACAAATGTCACCTTAATGTCACATTGGATCACACTGTTTCGGTAAAACGGTTGCCAAATCCGCATACGAGCTCCTTTTGAGCTAAATTTTATAGCGATCGATATCTACATAAAATATTGCATCCAAATTTACTAGCTTAGCCAGTTTTGAACTTTCTAAGATTGTCAAAATCGGCTAGCAAAATGGAGTTATCTTAGAGAACAAAAGGCAATACATCTCTCTGAAGCGTCACATCCTCCATATGGCGGACTATATCCTAAGAAGATTCTAGGCTTAGAGTGCTAATATCTTAGATTTAAGCATCGGGCTCAACTTACATACTGTCCTAGCATGGTTTTGAGTTTGTATTGTTCCTATGGACTAGTAATCACCCATAACAACAAATGTCACGTTAATGTCACATTGGATCACACTGTTTCGGTAAAACGGTTGCCAAATCCGCATACGAGCTCCGTTTGAGCTAAATTTTATAGCGATCGATATATACATAAAATATTGCATCCAAATTTACTAGCTTCACCAGTTTTGAACTTTCTAAGATTGTCAAAATCGGCTAGCAAAATGGAGTTATCTTAGAGAAGAAAAGGCAATACATCTCTCTGAAGCGTCACATCCTCCATATGGCGGACTATATCGTAAGAAGATTCTAGGCTTAGAGTGCTAATATCCTAGATTTAAGCATCGGGCGCAACTTACATACTGTCCTAGCATGGTTTTGAGTTTGTATTGTTCCTATGGACTAGTAATCACCCATAACAACAAATGTCACCTTAATGTCACATTGGATCACACTGTTTCGGTAAAACGGTTGCCAAATCCGCATATGAGCTCCGTTTGAGCTAAATTTTATAGCGATCGATATCTACACAAAATATTGCATCCGAATTTAACTGGCTTCGCCAGTTTTGAACTTTCTAAGATTGTCAAAATCGGCTAGCAAAATGGAGTTATCTTATAGGTGAAAAGGCAATACATGTCTCTGAAGCGTCACATCCTCCATATCGTGGACTATATCGCAAGAAGATTCTAGGCTTAGAGTGCTAATATCCTAGATTTATGCATCAGGCTCAACTTACATAGTGTCCTAGCATGGTTTTGAGTTTGTATTGTTCCTATGGACTAGTAATCACCCATAACAACAAGTGTCACCTTAATGTCACATTGGATCACACTGTTTCGGTAAAACGGTTGCCAAATCCGCATACGAGCTCCGTTTGAGCTAAATTTTATAGCGATCGATATCTACATAAAATATTGCATCCGAATTTTACTGTCTTCGCCGGTTTTGAACTTTCTAAGATTGTCAAAATCGGCTAGAAAAATGGAGTTATCTTAGAGAAGAAAAGGCAATACATCTCTCTGAAGCGTCACATCCTCCATATCGCGGACTATATCGCAAAAAGATTCTAGGCTTAGAGTGCTAATATCGTAGATTGAAGCATCGGGCTAAACTTCCATAGTGTCCTGGCATGGTTTTGAGTTTGTATTGTTCCTATGGACTAGTAATCACCCATAACAACAATTGTCACCTTAATGTCACATTGGATCACACTGTTTCGGTAAAACGGTTGCGAAATCCGAATACGAGCTCCGTTTGAGCTAAATTTTATAGCGATCGATATCTACATAAAATATTGCATCCGAATTTCACCGGCTTCGCCAGCTTTGAACTTTCTAAGATTGTCAAAATCCGCTAGCAAAATGGAGTTATCTTAGAGAAGAAGAGGCAATACATCTCTCTGAAGCGTCACATCCTCCATATCGCAGACTATATCGCAAGAAGATTCTAGGCTTAGAGTGCTAATATCCTAGATTGAAGCACCGGGATCAACTTCCATAGTGTCCTGGCATGGTTTTGAGTTTGTATTGTTCCTATGGACTAGTAATCACCCATAACAACAAATGTCATCTTAATGTCACATTGGATCACACTGTTTCGGTAAAACGGTTACCAAATCCGCATACTAGCTCCGTTTGAGCTAAATTTTATAGCGATCGATATCTACATAAAATATTGCATCCGAATTTACTGGCTTCGCTAGTTTTGAACTTTCTAAGATGGTCAAAATCGGCTAGCAAAATGGAGTTATCTTAGAGAAGAAAAGGCAATACATCTCTCTGAAGCGTCACATCCTCCATATCGCGGACTATATCGCAAGAAGATTCTATGCTTAGAGTGCTAATATGCTAGATTGAAGCATCGGGCTCAACTTACATAGTGTCCTAGCATGGTTTTGAGTTTGTATTGTTCCTATGGACTAGTAATCACCCATAACAACAATTGTCACCTTAATGTCACATTGGATCACACTGTTTCGGTAAAACGGTTGCCAAATCCGCATACGAGCTCCGTTTGAGCTAAATTTTATAGCGATCGATATCTACATAAAATATTGCATCCAAATTTACTAGCTTCGCCAGTTTTGAACTTTCTAAGATTGTCAAAATCGGCTAGCAAAATGGAGTTATCTTAGAGAAGAAAAGGCAATACATCTCTCTGAAGCGTCACATCCTCCATATGGCGGACTATATCGTAAGAAGATTCTAGGCTTAGAGTGCTAATATCCTAGATTTAAGCATCGGGCTCAACTTACATACTGTCCTGGCATGGTTTTGAGTTTGTATTGTTCCTATGGACTAGTAATCACCCATAACAACAAATGTCACCTTAATGTCACATTGGATCACACTGTTTCGGTAAAACGGTTGCCAAATCCGCATATGAGCTCCGTTTGAGCTAAATTTTATAGCGATCGATATCTACACAAAATATTGCATCCGAATTTAACTGGCTTCGCCAGTTTTGAACTTTCTAAGATTGTCAAAATCGGCTAGCAAAATGGAGTTATCTTATAGGTGAAAAGGCAATACATGTCTCTGAAGCGTCACATCCTCCATATCGTGGACTATATCGCAAGAAGATTCTAGGCTTAGAGTGCTAATATCCTAGATTTATGCATCAGGCTCAACTTACATAGTGTCCTAGCATGGTTTTGAGTTTGTATTGTTCCTATGGACTAGTAATCACCCATAACAACAAGTGTCACCTTAATGTCACATTGGATCACACTGTTTCGGTAAAACGGTTGCCAAATCCGCATACGAGCTCCGTTTGAGCTAAATTTTATAGCGATCGATATCTACATAAAATATTGCATCCGAATTTTACTGTCTTCGCCGGTTTTGAACTTTCTAAGATTGTCAAAATCGGCTAGAAAAATGGAGTTATCTTAGAGAAGAAAAGGCAATACATCTCTCTGAAGCGTCACATCCTCCATATCGCGGACTATATCGCAAAAAGATTCTAGGCTTAGAGTGCTAATATCGTAGATTGAAGCATCGGGCTAAACTTCCATAGTGTCCTGGCATGGTTTTGAGTTTGTATTGTTCCTATGGACTAGTAATCACCCATAACAACAATTGTCACCTTAATGTCACATTGGATCACACTGTTTCGGTAAAACGGTTGCGAAATCCGAATACGAGCTCCGTTTGAGCTAAATTTTATAGCGATCGATATCTACATAAAATATTGCATCCGAATTTCACCGGCTTCGCCAGTTTTGAACTTTCTAAGATTGTCAAAATCCGCTAGCAAAATGGAGTTATCTTAGAGAAGAAGAGGCAATACATCTCTCTGAAGCGTCACATCCTCCAAATCGCAGACTATATCGCAAGAAGATTCTAGGCTTAGAGTGCTAATATCCTAGATTGAAGCACCGGGATCAACTTCCATAGTGTCCTGGCATGGTTTTGAGTTTGTATTGTTCCTATGGACTAGTAATCACCCATAACAACAACTGTCACCTTAATGTCACATTGGATCACACTGTTTTGGGCAAACAGTTGCCAAATCCGCATACGAGCTCCGTTTGAGCTAAATTTTATAGCGATCGATCTCTACATAAAATATTGCATCCAAATTTACTGGCTTCGCTAGTTTTGAACTTTCTAATATTGTCCAAATCGGCTAGCAAAATGGAGTTATCTTAGAGAAGAAAAGGCAATACATGTCTCTGAAGCGTCACGTCCTCCATATCGCGGACTATATCGCAAGAAGATTCTAGGCTTAGAGTGCTAATATCCTAGATTGAAGCATCGGGCTCAACTTACGTATTGTCCTAGCATGGTTTTGAGTTTGTATTGTTCCTATGGACTAGTAATCACCCATAACAACAATTGTCACCTTAATGTCACATTGGATCACACTATTTCGGTAAAACGGTTACCAAATCCGCATACGAGCTCCGTTTGAGCTAAATTTTATAGCGATCGATATCTACATAAAATATTGCATCCAAATTTACTGGCTTCGCTAGTTTTGAACTTTCTAAGATTGTCAAAATCGGCTAGCAAAATGGAGTTATCTTAGAGAAGAAGAGGCAATACATCTCTCTGAAGCGTCACATCCTCCATATCGCGGACTATATCACAAGAAGATTCTAGGCTTAGAGTGCTAATATCCTAGATTGAAGCACCGGGCTCAACTTCCATAGTGTCCTGGCATGGTTTTGAGTTTGTATTGTTCCTATGGATTAGTAATCACCCATAACAACAACTGTCACCTTAATGTCACATTGGATCACACTGTTTCGATAAAACGGTTGTCAAATCGGCATACGAGCTCCGTTTGAGCTAAATTTTATAGCGATCGATATCTACATAAAATATTGCATCCAAATTTACTAGCTTCGCTAGTTTTGAACTTTCTAAGATTGTCCAAATCGGCTAGCAAAATGGAGTTATCTTAGAAAAGAAAAGGCAATACATGTCTCTGAAGCGTCACGTCCTCTATATCGCGGACTATATCGCAAGAAGATTCTAGGCTTAGAGTGCTAATATCCTAGATTGAAGCATCGGGCTCAACTTACGTATTGTCCTAGCATGGTTTTGAGTTTGTATTGTTCCTATGGACTAGTAATCACCCATAACAACAATTGTCACCTTAATGTCACATTGGATCACACTGTTTCGGTAAAATAGTTACCAAATCCGCATACGAGCTCCGTTTGAGCTAAATTTTATAGCGATCGATATCTACATAAAATATTGCATCCAAATTTACTGAATTCGCTAGTTTTGAACTTTCTAAGATTGTGAAAATCGGCTAGCAAAATGGAGTTATCTTAGAGAAGAAAAGGCAATACATCTCTCTGAAGCGTCACATCCTCCATATGGCGGACTATATCGTAAGAAGATTCTAGGCTTAGAGTGCTAATATCCTAGATTGAAGCATCGGGCTCAACTTACATAGTGTCCTGGCATGGTTTTGAGTTTTTATTGTTCCTATGGACTAGTAATCACCCATAACAACAAGTGTCACCTTAATGTCACATTGGATCACACTGTTTCGGTAAAACGGTTGCCAAATCCACATACGAGCTCCGTTTGAGCTAAATTTTATAGCGATCGATATCTACATAAAATATTGCATCCGAATTTAACTGGCTTCTCCAGTTTTGAACTTTCTAAGATTGTGAAAATCGGCTAGCAAAATGGAGTTATCTTAGAGAAGAAGAGGCAATACATCTCTCTGAAGCGTCACATCCTCCATATCACGGACTATATCACAAGAAGATTCTAGGCTTAGAGTGCTAATATCCTAGATTGAAGCACCGGGCTCAACTTCCATAGTGTCCTGGCATGGTTTTGAGTTTGTATTGTTCCTATGGATTAGTAATCACCCATAACAACAACTGTCACCTTAATGTCACATTGGATCACACTGTTTCGATAAAACGGTTGCCAAATCGGCATACGAGCTCCGTTTGAGCTAAATTTTATAGCGATCGATATCTACATAAAATATTGCATCCAAATTTACTGGCTTCGCTAGTTTTGAACTTTCTAAGATTGTCCAAATCGGCTAGAAAAATGGAGTTATCTTAGAGAAGAAAAGGAAATACATGTCTCTGAAGCGTCACGTCCTCCATATGGCGGACTATATCGTAAGAAGATTCTAGGCTTAGAGTGCTAATATCCTAGATTTAAGCATCGGGCTCAACTTACATACTGTCCTAGCATGGTTTTGAGTTTGTATTGTTCCTATGGACTAGTAATCACCCATAACAACAATTGTCACCTTAATGTCACATTGGATCACACTGTTTCGGTAAAATGGTTACCAAATCCGCATACGAGCTCCGTTTGAGCTAAATTTTATAGCGATCGATATCTACATAAAATATTGCATCCAAATTTACTGGCTTCGCTAGTTTTGAACTTTCTAAGATTGTCAAAATCGGCTAGCAAAATGGAGTTATCTTAGAGAAGAAAAGGCAATACATCTCTCTGAAGCGTCACATCCTCCATATGGCGGACTATATCGTAAGAAGATTCTAGGCTTAGAGTGCTAATATCCTAGATTTATGCATCGGGCTCAACTTACATAGTGTCCTAGCATGGTTTTGAGTTTGTATTGTTCCTATGGACTAGTAATCACCCATAACAACAAATGTCACCTTAATGTCACATTGGATCACACTGTTTCGGTAAAACGGTTTCCAAATCCGCATACGAGCTCCTTTTGAGCTAAATTTTATAGCGATCGATATCTACATAAAATATTGCATCCAAATTTACTGGCTTCGCCAGTTTTGAACTTTCTAAGATTGTCAAAATCGGCTAGCAAAATGGAGTTATCTTAGAGAAGAAAAGGCAATACATCTCTCTGAAGCGTCACATGCTCCATATGGCGGACTATATCGTAAGAAGATTCTAGGCTTAGAGTGCTAATATCCTAGATTTATGCATCGGGCTCAACTTACATAGTGTCCTAGCATGGTTTTGAGTTTGTATTGTTCCTATGGACTAGTAATCACCCATAACAACAAGTGTCACCTTAATGTCACATTGGATCACACTGTTTCGGTAAAACGGTTGCCAAATCCGCATACGAGCTCCGTTTGAGCTAAATTTTATAGCGATCAATATCTACATAAAATATTGCATACGAATTTTACTGGCTTCGCTAGTTTTGAACTTTCTAAGATTGTCAAAATCGGCTAGAAAAATGGAGTTATCTTAGAGAAGAAAAGGCAATACATCTCTCTGAAGCGTCACATCCTCCATATCGCGGACTATATCGCAAAAAGATTCTAGGCTTAGAGTGCTAATATCGTAGATTGAAGCATAGGGCTAAACTTCCATAGTGTCCTGGCATGGTTTTGAGTTTGTATTGTTCCTATGGACTAGTAATCACCCATAACAACAATTGTCACCTTAATGTCACATTGGATCACACTGTTTCGGTAAAACGGTTGCGAAATCCGAATACGAGCTCCGTTTGAGCTAAATTTTATGGCGATCGATATCTACATAAAATATTGCATCCGAATTTACTGGCTTCGCTAGTTTTGAACTTTCGAAGATTGTTAAAATCGGCTAGCAAAATGGAGTTATCTTAGAGAAGAAAAGGCAATACATCTCTCTGAAGCGTCACACCCTCCATATGGCGGACTATATCGTAAGAAGATTCTAGGCTTAGAGTGCTAATATCCTAGATTTATGCATCGGGCTCAACTTACATAGTGTCCTAGCATGGTTTTGAGTTTGTATTATTCCTATGGACTAGTAATCACCCAAAACAACAAATGTCACCTTAATGTCACATTGGATCACACTGTTTCGGTAAAACGGTTGCCAAATCCGCATACGAGCTCCTTTTGAGCTAAATTTTATAGCGATCGATATCTATTTAAAATATTGCATCCAAATTTACTGGCTTCGCCAGTTATGAACTTTCTAAGATTGTCAAAATCGGCTAGCAAAATGGAGTTATCTTAGAGAAGAAAAGGCAATGCATCTCTCTGAAGCGTCACATCCTCCATATGGCAGACTATATCGTAAGAAGATTCTAGGCTTAGAGTGCTAATATCTTAGATTTAAGCATCGGGCTCAACTTACATACTGTCCTAGCATGGTTTTGAGTTTGTATTGTTCCTATGGACTAGTAATCACCCATAACAACAAATGTCACCTTAATGTCACATTGGATCACACTGTTTCGGTAAAACGGTTGCCAAATCCGCATACGAGCTCCGTTTGAGCTAAATTTTATAGCGATCGATATCTACATAAAATATTGCATCCAAATTTACTGGCTTCGCCAGTTTTGAACTTTCTAAGATTGTCAAAATCGGCTAGCAAAATGGAGTTATCTTAGAGAAGAAAAGGCAATACATCTCTCTGAAGCGTCACATCCTCCATATGGCGGACTATATCGTAAGAAGATTCTAGGCTTAGAGTGCTAATATCCTAGATTTAAGCATCGGGCTCAACTTACATACTGTCCTAGCATGGTTTTGAGTTTGTATTGTTCCTATGGACTAGTAATCACCCATAAAAACAAATGTCACCTTAATATCACATTAGATCACACTGTTTCGGTAAAACGGTTGCCAAATCCGCATACGAGCTCCGTTTGAGCTAAATTTTATAGCGATCGATATCTACATAAAATATTGCATCCGAATTTAACTGGCTTCGCCAGTTTTGAACTTTCTAATATTGTCAAAATCGGCTAGCAAAATGGAGTTATCTTATAGGTGAAAAGGCAATACATGTCTCTGAAGCGTCACATCCTCCATATCGTGGACTATATCGCAAGAATATTCTAGGCTTAGAGTGCTAATATCCTAGATTGAAGCATCGGGCTCAACTTACATAGTGTCCTAGCATGGTTTTGAGTTTTTATTGTTCCTATGGACTAGTAATCACCCATAACAACAAGTGTCACCTTAATGTCACATTGGATCACACTGTTTCGGTAAAACGGTTGCCAAATCCGCATACGAGCTCCGTTTGAGCTAAATTTTATAGCGATCGATATCTACATAAAATATTGCATCCGAATTTAACTGGCTTCTCTAGTTTTGAACTTTCTAAGATTGTGAAAATCGGCTAGCAAAATGGAGTTATCTTAGAGAAGAAGAGGCAATACATCTCTCTGAAAAGTCACATACTCCATATCGCGGACTATATCACAAGAAGACTCTAGGCTTAGAGTGCTAATATCCTAGATTGAAGCACCGGGCTCAACTTCCATAGTGTCCTGGCATGGTTTTGAGTTTGTATTGTTCCTATGGATTAGTAATCACCCATAACAACAACTGTCACCTTAATGTCACATTGGATCACACTGTTTCGATAAAACGGTTGCCAAATCGGCATACGAGCTCCGTTTGAGCTAAATTTTATAGCGATCGATATCTACATAAAATATTGCATCCGAATTTAACTGGCTTCGCCAGTTTTGAACTTTCTAATATTGTCAAAATCGGCTAGAAAAATGGAGTTATCTTATAGGTGAAAAGGCAATACATCTCTCTGAAGCGTCACATCCTCCATATCGTGGACTATATCGCAAAAAGATTCTAGGCTTAGAGTGCTAATATCCTAGATTGAAGCATCGGGCTAAACTTACATAGTGTCCTAGCATGGTTTTGAGTTTTTATTGTTCCTATGGACTAGTAATCACCCATAACAACAAGTGTCACCTTAATGTCACATTGGATCACACTGTTTCGGTAAAACGGTTGCCAAATCCGCATACGAGCTCCGTTTGAGCTAGATTTTATAGCGATCGATATCTACATAAAATATTGCATCCGAATTTAACTGGCTTCTCTAGTTTTGAACTTTCTAAGATTGTGAAAATCGGCTAGCAAAATGGAGTTATCTTAGAGAAGAAGAGGCAATACATCTCTCTGAAAAGTCACATACTCCATATCGCAGACTATATCACAAGAAGACTCTAGGCTTAGAGTGCTAATATCCTAGATTGAAGCACCGGGCTCAACTTCCATAGTGTCCTGGCATGGTTTTGAGTTTGTATTGTTCCTATGGATTAGTAATCACCCATAACAACAACTGTCACCTTAATGTCACATTGGATCACACTGTTTCGATAAAACGGTTGCCAAATCCGCATACGAGCTCCGTTTGAGCTAAATTTTATAGCGATCGATATCTACATAAAATATTGCATACGAATTTTACTGGCTTCGCTAGTTTTGAACTTTCTAAGATTGTCAAAATCGGCTAGAAAAATGGAGTTATCTTAGAGAAGAAAAGGCAATACATCTCTCTGAAGCGTCACATCCTCCATATCGCGGACTATATCGCAAAAAGATTCTAGGCTTAGAGTGCTAATATCGTAGATTGAAGCATAGGGATAAACTTCCATAGTGTCCTGGCATGGTTTTGAGTTTGTATTGTTCCTATGGACTAGTAATCACCCATAACAACAATTGTCACCTTAATGTCACATTGGATCACACTGTTTCGGTAAAACGGTTGCGAAATCCGAATACGAGCTCCGTTTGAGCTAAATTTTATGGCGATCGATATCTACATAAAATATTGCATCCGAATTTACTGGCTTCGCTAGTTTTGAACTTTCGAAGATTGTTAAAATCGGCTAGCAAAATGGAGTTATCTTAGAGAAGAAAAGGCAATACATCTCTCTGAAGCGTCACACCCTCCATATGGCGGACTATATCGTAAGAAGATTCTAGGCTTAGAGTGCTAATATCCTAGATTTATGCATCGGGCTCAACTTACATAGTGTCCTAGCATGGTTTTGAGTTTGTATTATTCCTATGGACTAGTAATCACCCAAAACAACAAATGTCACCTTAATGTCACATTGGATCACACTGTTTCGGTAAAACGGTTGCCAAATCCGCATACGAGCTCCTTTTGAGCTAAATTTTATAGCGATCGATATCTACATAAAATATTGCATCCAAATTTACTGGCTTCGCCAGTTATGAACTTTCTAAGATTGTCAAAATCGGCTAGCAAAATGGAGTTATCTTAGAGAAGAAAAGGCAATGCATCTCTCTGAAGCGTCACATCCTCCATATGGCAGACTATATCGTAAGAAGATTCTAGGCTTAGAGTGCTAATATCTTAGATTTAAGCATCGGGCTCAACTTACATACTGTCCTAGCATGGTTTTGAGTTTGTATTGTTCCTATGGACTAGTAATCACCCATAACAACAAATGTCACCTTAATGTCACATTGGATCACACTGTTTCGGTAAAACGGTTGCCAAATCCGCATACGAGCTCCGTTTGAGCTAAATTTTATAGCGATCGATATCTACATAAAATATTGCATCCAAATTTACTGGCTTCGCCAGTTTTGAACTTTCTAAGATTGTCAAAATCGACTAGCAAAATGGAGTTATCTTAGAGAAGAAAAGGCAATACATCTCTCTGAAGCGTCACATCCTCCATATGGCGGACTATATCGTAAGAAGATTCTAGGCTTAGAGTGCTAATATCCTAGATTTAAGCATCGGGCTCAACTTACATACTGTCCTAGCATGGTTTTGAGTTTGTATTGTTCCTATGGACTAGTAATCACCCATAAAAACAAATGTCACCTTAATATCACATTAGATCACACTGTTTCGGTAAAACGGTTGCCAAATCCGCATACGAGCTCCGTTTGAGCTAAATTTTATAGCGATCGATATCTACATAAAATATTGCATCCGAATTTAACTGGCTTCGCCAGTTTTGAACTTTCTAATATTGTCAAAATCGGCTAGCAAAATGGAGTTATCTTATAGGTGAAAAGGCAATACATGTCTCTGAAGCGTCACATCCTCCATATCGTGGACTATATCGCAAGAATATTCTAGGCTTAGAGTGCTAATATCCTAGATTGAAGCATCGGGCTCAACTTACATAGTGTCCTAGCATGGTTTTGAGTTTTTATTGTTCCTATGGACTAGTAATCACCCATAACAACAAGTGTCACCTTAATGTCACATTGGATCACACTGTTTCGGTAAAACGGTTGCCAAATCCGCATACGAGCTCCGTTTGAGCTAAATTTTATAGCGATCGATATCTACATAAAATATTGCATCCGAATTTAACTTGCTTCTCTAGTTTTGAACTTTCTAAGATTGTGAAAATCGGCTAGCAAAATGGAGTTATCTTAGAGAAGAAGAGGCAATACATCTCTCTGAAAAGTCACATACTCCATATCGCGGACTATATCACAAGAAGACTCTAGGCTTAGAGTGCTAATATCCTAGATTGAAGCACCGGGCTCAACTTCCATAGTGTCCTGGCATGGTTTTGAGTTTGTATTGTTCCTATGGATTAGTAATCACCCATAACAACAACTGTCACCTTAATGTCACATTGGATCACACTGTTTCGATAAAACGGTTGCCAAATCGGCATACGAGCTCCGTTTGAGCTAAATTTTATAGCGATCGATATCTACATAAAATATTGCATCCGAATTTAACTGGCTTCGCCAGTTTTGAACTTTCTAATATTGTCAAAATCGGCTAGAAAAATGGAGTTATCTTATAGGTGAAAAGGCAATACATCTCTCTGAAGCGTCACATCCTCCATATCGTGGACTATATCGCAAAAAGATTCTAGGCTTAGAGTGCTAATATCCTAGATTGAAGCATCGGGCTAAACTTACATAGTGTCCTAGCATGGTTTTGAGTTTTTATTGTTCCTATGGACTAGTAATCACCCATAACAACAAGTGTCACCTTAATGTCACATTGGATCACACTGTTTCGGTAAAACGGTTGCCAAATCCGCATACGAGCTCCGTTTGAGCTAAATTTTATAGCGATCGATATCTACATAAAATATTGCATCCGAATTTAACTGGCTTCTCTAGTTTTGAACTTTCT
Source organism: Avena sativa (assembly GCA_916181665.1). NCBI lineage: Eukaryota > Viridiplantae > Streptophyta > Magnoliopsida > Poales > Poaceae > Avena > Avena sativa. Next base: position 60,901,194 of record OV702289.1, read on the forward strand.
AAGATTGTGAAAATCGGCTAGCAAAATGGAGTTATCTTAGAGAAGAAGAGGCAATACATCTCTCTGAAAAGTCACATACTCCATATCGCGGACTATATCACAAGAAGACTCTAGGCTTAGAGTGCTAATATCCTAGATTGAAGCACCGGGCTCAACTTCCATAGTGTCCTGGCATGGTTTTGAGTTTGTATTGTTCCTATGGATTAGTAATCACCCATAACAACAACTGTCACCTTAATGTCACATTGGATCACACTGTTTCGATAAAACGGTTGCCAAATCGGCATACGAGCTCCGTTTGAGCTAAATTTTATAGCGATCGATATCTACATAAAATATTGCATCCGAATTTAACTGGCTTCGCCAGTTTTGAACTTTCTAATATTGTCAAAATCGGCTAGAAAAATGGAGTTATCTTATAGGTGAAAAGGCAATACATCTCTCTGAAGCGTCACATCCTCCATATCGTGGACTATATCGCAAAAAGATTCTAGGCTTAGAGTGCTAATATCCTAGATTGAAGCATCGGGCTAAACTTACATAGTGTCCTAGCATGGTTTTGAGTTTTTATTGTTCCTATGGACTAGTAATCACCCATAACAACAAGTGTCACCTTAATGTCACATTGGATCACACTGTTTCGGTAAAACGGTTGCCAAATCCGCATACGAGCTCCGTTTGAGCTAAATTTTATAGCGATCGATATCTACATAAAATATTGCATCCGAATTTAACTGGCTTCTCTAGTTTTGAACTTTCTAAGATTGTGAAAATCGGCTAGCAAAATGGAGTTATCTTAGAGAAGAAGAGGCAATACATCTCTCTGAAAAGTCACATACTCCATATCGCGGACTATATCACAAGAAGACTCTAGGCTTAGAGTGCTAATATCCTAGATTGAAGCACCGGGCTCAACTTCCATAGTGTCCTGGCATGGTTTTGAGTTTGTATTGTTCCTATGGATTAGTAATCACCCATAACAACAACTGTCACCTTAATGTCACATTGGATCACACTGTTTCGATAAAACGGTTGCCAAATCGGCATACGAGCTCCGTTTGAGCTAAATTTTATAGCGATCGATATCTACATAAAATATTGCATCCGAATTTAACTGGCTTCGCCAGTTTTGAACTTTCTAATATTGTCAAAATCGGCTAGAAAAATGGAGTTATCTTATAGGTGAAAAGGCAATACATCTCTCTGAAGCGTCACATCCTCCATATCGTGGACTATATCGCAAAAAGATTCTAGGCTTAGAGTGCTAATATCCTAGATTGAAGCATCGGGCTAAACTTACATAGTGTCCTAGCATGGTTTTGAGTTTTTATTGTTCCTATGGACTAGTAATCACCCATAACAACAAGTGTCACCTTAATGTCACATTGGATCACACTGTTTCGGTAAAACGGTTGCCAAATCCGCATACGAGCTCCGTTTGAGCTAAATTTTATAGCGATCGATATCTACATAAAATATTGCATCCGAATTTAACTGGCTTCTCTAGTTTTGAACTTTCTAAGATTGTGAAAATCGGCTAGCAAAATGGAGTTATCTTAGAGAAGAAGAGGCAATACATCTCTCTGAAAAGTCACATACTCCATATCGCGGACTATATCACAAGAAGACTCTAGGCTTAGAGTGCTAATATCCTAGATTGAAGCACCGGGCTCAACTTCCATAGTGTCCTGGCATGGTTTTGAGTTTGTATTGTTCCTATGGATTAGTAATCACCCATAACAACAACTGTCACCTTAATGTCACATTGGATCACACTGTTTCGATAAAACGGTTGCCAAATCCGCATACGAGCTCCGTTTGAGCTAAATTTTATAGCGATCGATATCTACATAAAATATTGCATACGAATTTTACTGGCTTCGCTAGTTTTGAACTTTCTAAGATTGTCAAAATCGGCTAGAAAAATGGAGTTATCTTAGAGAAGAAAAGGCAATACATCTCTCTGAAGCGTCACATCCTCCATATCGCGGACTATATCGCAAAAAGATTCTAGGCTTAGAGTGCTAATATCGTAGATTGAAGCATAGGGCTAAACTTCCATAGTGTCCTGGCATGGTTTTGAGTTTGTATTGTTCCTATGGACTAGTAATCACCCATAACAACAATTGTCACCTTAATGTCACATTGGATCACACTGTTTCGGTAAAACGGTTGCGAAATCCGAATACGAGCTCCGTTTGAGCTAAATTTTATGGCGATCGATATCTACATAAAATATTGCATCCGAATTTACTGGCTTCGCTAGTTTTGAACTTTCGAAGATTGTTAAAATCGGCTAGCAAAATGGAGTTATCTTAGAGAAGAAAAGGCAATACATCTCTCTGAAGCGTCACACCCTCCATATGGCGGACTATATCGTAAGAAGATTCTAGGCTTAGAGTGCTAATATCCTAGATTTATGCATCGGGCTCAACTTACATAGTGTCCTAGCATGGTTTTGAGTTTGTATTATTCCTATGGACTAGTAATCACCCAAAACAACAAATGTCACCTTAATGTCACATTGGATCACACTGTTTCGGTAAAACGGTTGCCAAATCCGCATACGAGCTCCTTTTGAGCTAAATTTTATAGCGATCGATATCTACATAAAATATTGCATCCAAATTTACTGGCTTCGCCAGTTATGAACTTTCTAAGATTGTCAAAATCGGCTAGCAAAATGGAGTTATCTTAGAGAAGAAAAGGCAATGCATCTCTCTGAAGCGTCACATCCTCCATATGGCAGACTATATCGTAAGAAGATTCTAGGCTTAGAGTGCTAATATCTTAGATTTAAGCATCGGGCTCAACTTACATACTGTCCTAGCATGGTTTTGAGTTTGTATTGTTCCTATGGACTAGTAATCACCCATAACAACAAATGTCACCTTAATGTCACATTGGATCACACTGTTTCGGTAAAACGGTTGCCAAATCCGCATACGAGCTCCGTTTGAGCTAAATTTTATAGCGATCGATATCTACATAAAATATTGCATCCAAATTTACTGGCTTCGCCAGTTTTGAACTTTCTAAGATTGTCAAAATCGGCTAGCAAAATGGAGTTATCTTAGAGAAGAAAAGGCAATACATCTCTCTGAAGCGTCACATCCTCCATATGGCGGACTATATCGTAAGAAGATTCTAGGCTTAGAGTGCTAATATCCTAGATTTAAGCATCGGGCTCAACTTACATACTGTCCTAGCATGGTTTTGAGTTTGTATTGTTCCTATGGACTAGTAATCACCCATAAAAACAAATGTCACCTTAATATCACATTAGATCACACTGTTTCGGTAAAACGGTTGCCAAATCCGCATACGAGCTCCGTTTGAGCTAAATTTTATAGCGATCGATATCTACATAACATATTGCATCCGAATTTAACTGGCTTCGCCAGTTTTGAACTTTCTAATATTGTCAAAATCAGCTAGCAAAATGGAGTTATCTTATAGGTGAAAAGGCAATACATGTCTCTGAAGCGTCACATCCTCCATATCGTGGACTATATCGCAAGAATATTCTAGGCTTAGAGTGCTAATATCCTAGATTGAAGCATCGGGCTCAACTTACATAGTGTCCTAGCATGGTTTTGAGTTTTTATTGTTCCTATGGACTAGTAATCACCCATAACAACAAGTGTCACCTTAATGTCACATTGGATCACACTGTTTCGGTAAAACGGTTGCCAAATCCGCATACGAGCTCCGTTTGAGCTAAATTTTATAGCGATCGATATCTACATAAAATATTGCATCCGAATTTAACTGGCTTCTCTAGTTTTGAACTTTCTAAGATTGTGAAAATCGGCTAGCAAAATGGAGTTATCTTAGAGAAGAAGAGGCAATACATCTCTCTGAAAAGTCACATACTCCATATCGCGGACTATATCACAAGAAGACTCTAGGCTTAGAGTGCTAATATCCTAGATTGAAGCACCGGGCTCAACTTCCATAGTGTCCTGGCATGGTTTTGAGTTTGTATTGTTCCTATGGATTAGTAATCACCCATAACAACAACTGTCACCTTAATGTCACATTGGATCACACTGTTTCGATAAAACGGTTGCCAAATCGGCATACGAGCTCCGTTTGAGCTAAATTTTATAGCGATCGATATCTACATAAAATATTGCATCCGAATTTAACTGGCTTCGCCAGTTTTGAACTTTCTAATATTGTCAAAATCGGCTAGAAAAATGGAGTTATCTTATAGGTGAAAAGGCAATACATCTCTCTGAAGCGTCACATCCTCCATATCGTGGACTATATCGCAAAAAGATTCTAGGCTTAGAGTGCTAATATCCTAGATTGAAGCATCGGGCTAAACTTACATAGTGTCCTAGCATGGTTTTGAGTTTTTATTGTTCCTATGGACTAGTAATCACCCATAACAACAAGTGTCACCTTAATGTCATATTGGATCACACTGTTTCGGTAAAACGGTTGCCAAATCCGCATACGAGCTCCGTTTGAGCTAAATTTTATAGCGATCGATATCTACATAAAATATTGCATCCGAATTTAACTGGCTTCTCTAGTTTTGAACTTTCTAAGATTGTGAAAATCGGCTAGCAAAATGGAGTTATCTTAGAGAAGAAGAGGCAATACATCTCTCTGAAAAGTCACATACTCCATATCGCGGACTATATCACAAGAAGACTCTAGGCTTAGAGTGCTAATATCCTAGATTGAAGCAACGGGCTCAACTTCCATAGTGTCCTGGCATGGTTTTGAGTTTGTATTGTTCCTATGGATTAGTAATCACCCATAACAACAACTGTCACCTTAATGTCACATTGGATCACACTGTTTCGATAAAACGGTTGCCAAATCGGCATACGAGCTCCGTTTGAGCTAAATTTTATAGCGATCGATATCTACATA